>CM022405.1:10394610-11076536 GCA_011833715.1 Carcinoscorpius rotundicauda | reverse complement strand
TTTTGCAAATTATATTATTGTTCTGGAGTTTACCGATATTTTTCTTAGCTACATATTTCTTGTAGTCTAGATTATTATCTTCTTGCTCTATAACTTGTAATTTTATATTTTTAGTTCCTTTTCATGTTATGGGTTTCCACTTTCTTTACAATGTCAATATCACAGCTTTCAAGAGGTAGATCTACCTCATTTAAATTTTAAATTTTTGGAATTAAAATGAACTTCAAACATATGTTCATGTCTGAAATACCATCAATTCCACTTTACCACAACAAAAATTTTATTATAAGTGCAGCTTTCAAAAATCTAGATTATTATAGGAAAGCAGAGCTCATGCAAGATCTCCTAGTGCTTTTCACATGGAAAGTGGAGACTTACAAGTAAGTGATGCATCCTCTGCAATGCATAAAGCACATGTGGAATCATTTATTCATATCTTGTTTACAACAATAATTCAAACTCAACAAGGAATGGTTTTCAGCATTTCAGATGTGGATACCTACCGGAAATTCATTTTAATTCTAAAAATGTAAAAATCACATGTTTGAAATTCATGAATGTTTTGATGACAATGAGAACCAAGTTCATAAACTGGTAACACAGAAATTCTCATTGAATACATACCTGTTAGGTCCACCCCTTTACTGATGTAGCTCTTTTGGATTATTTGCTTATGATCTGTTTAAATGTGGTCTTAAAATTATTTACAGTAACATGTCTGTAGAAAGTATTTTAATACTGAGGGTCAAAGATTAAACTCAAAATATTTTGAGTTTATGAGTGGCAATAATGTGTACTCTTTTCTCTAGAAGGATATATTATTTGTATTACAAAAATGTCTAAAAATGAGCACAAACTTATCCTGTCAAGTTTAATATGGCATGCCCTAAATCAGTGTGATGTAGCTGTTCATTCAAATTATTTTAAGATCTTAAATAAAGTCTTTGACATACACAGTTACTGTATCATACTGAGGTCACAAAATATTACTTAAATTGTAGTTATGTCATTCAAAAAATTTCCAAATGCAAAATAGCTATTAATGTATCATTAGCTTCTCATACTGATGATCAACCTAATTTTTTAATATGACAGATAGATACCTATTCTCATTATTAACTTTCTTTGACTTTGTATAATTTTTTGCTTGTCACTAGCCCTGAGGCTTACAACTCAACTCAGAATTTTGCACCTAGTATTTTTGCACTATAGCATGCAAATAAGCATGAGATAACTCTCAACTAATATGAATGTGATACACTCTCCTAGAGCAGATGACACTCACTATGCTGCTTGTTCAACCATCACTTTGAGATTAGGAAAGAAAAGATACAGCAGAAGATGAAAAGAAATGGTGGAAAATGTGAAAAGGGGTAAGCATTAAGTATCTATTGGAAATATAGTTTCAATTTTGGAAGATGTTAACTTCTGAAATAATATCTGACCTCTACTCAAATACTATATAGCATCCCACACTGAAATGGTGGAAGGCCAATGCAAAAGTGACTTAGATGAGCATTGTGGAGCCTGGAGGTAAAAACTGTGTAATGGGTAACTACAAAACACGATTTTTAAAAGCAGGCCAGTCCCAGTTTATTTAACCAGGACCAATGGGATAGAAAGTAATCCCATTGCTGCTTTACTCATGGTAGTCCATAAGTAGATACGATCTGGATTGGTACTGTTCAGTAAAAAATATACTATGAGGAAACATCTAGTGGTCTCGTTGAACACCCCATCTCATCAGTGAGCATTTCAGATCTAAGTGGTTCATAGTACAGACTTAAAACTCAAGTATGTCCTGCAAGTCACAGATGTCACTCAGTAGGATACTGAGAGGTAAAACAGGATCTTTATAATGGTAAAGGGTAGTCAACATGTGAGCCTGCATAATCTCTTCCAATGCACAATGAAAGTAAACAGGCAGAGAGAGAGAGAAATGTGTGAAAATCAGTGAGATAAGACGTGGAAAAGTTACTGATAACCCCCATTCAAAGAAGTATATGCTAGACAGATGAGCTGTCTCAACTATCCAATGAAAGTAATAAGAGAAAAATCTCAAGAAGAGGAATTCCAAGAGATAAAGAAATGTGAGTGGGAACCATGAAAAGGAGAAATGGAGTCAAATACCAGCAAACAATCTGAATAAGACAGAAAAGACATTCAGGATCTGAATGAGAATAAAGGTGAATAATGGATGGAAGGGAGATAGGAGTGAATATGCTGTTTCCCTCATGGGCTGCAGATATTTTGGGGAAAAGAGCATGGTTTGGATAAAGAAGCATATGTAAATGATGGAAAAGAATTCAGGGAGCATCTACATCATATACATCTAACTCTCAATAGCCACAATTAAAAAAAATAAGAAATAGGTCTCAAGTTAAAGATGGTACCATTAACAAGAGGCTAAAGGTTCAATATGAGATAGAATAAGAGCATGTTGAACAACAGTCAGGCCTAAATTAGGAAGAACAACAGATTGGGGCAGATGAAGGTGAAAGATTGAAAAAAAGACAGGTAAGGAGAAAAAACAATGAGAACAGGAAAACTGGAATGAATTCAACAGTGCTAATTTCTATCCAGTAATGATTGAAAGTAACAAACTCTGGTCTAATAGCCAGGTGCAAACTCAGGAAGGGGAGAGCAGAATGGCAGGAAGAAAAGTAGCTATGATGTGGAAACCAATTTCAGCAAATGTGTAATTTACATTAATATACAAGGAGGGAAGAAGAACAAATAGAATAAAAAAAATGGAAGACAACATGAAATGAGAGTCTCAAGTGTCTTGCAAAATACCAGATTAAACCCACGCGTCAAAACTAAGTGTAGATACAGCTGGATGTGAGAAGGAGAAATTTAGTTGAAAGAGAGGAAGAGCAAGGGCAATACTGGAAAAGATTCAGTAGATGAAATCACTGCTGATACAGCTAATATGGAGTGATCAGGAGGATTTGACACAAGGAAAATACACTGAGAATAAGATGAATATAGTTGGAACAGTTCTGGCTGAATGTATTTACAGAATGGCATACAGTTCAGCAGTGAACACAGAATCTGCAGAAGGGATTCTGCATGCAATCACCAAACCACAACAAACCATGGCAGAGCCCACACAGTCACCTGATTTCAAACCATCTGTATAAATAGGAATGGAAGGAAGGTTCGAAAGATGTTAAGCAAATAACAGACAGTATTTCCAACCAGGAATGTCTACTTATTTCAGATGATGTAAGAAAGGTCACAATTGAGGACTGTAATAAGTCATGGTGGGATGAGCTGACCGGTGTATACAGCAGTGTTATCCGAGGACAGACCCAATTCATCCAACTGCACCTGGATACAAAGGCCAAAAGAAGCAATGGCAGACTGTCTGTTCTGAAAAAGTATGGCCCATCAAAGAAGGAAAACACAACCCCAGGTGAGATGCTTTGGTAAGGAACAAAGTTTCAAAGCATATAGTAAAAACAGTTGCAAATGGCAGAGATACAAAGAAGGTTCATGAGACTCTATGTATAAGCTCTGAAATGGGGAAATGAAAAATGCCCTATTGCAGAGCCAAATTCCTTGATGATGAATGGGCTACAGCATCTTTAAGGCCAAAGTCCTGGCAGAGTCATAGACCAGTCATCCATAGTCGAGTTTCAACTGAATCAGAGCACAATATATCTTTAGGATAGAACATCAATTCACTCCCAATGTGGTGAAAAAGAAAGCATGGAGGATGATCAGTTCTCTTGTACATTTGACCAGTAGCTGCTTATGGTCAAAGATAAACCCCAAGAACTTTGTCTCATGGACCACAACTTCATCAATATAGAGTTCAGGATCCGAGTGAGTACCTCGTTGGCAGTAAGAATGTCTGCAATCAGTTCTAGAGAGAGAGAAGTTAAAGCCTTTTGCTGTGGTCCACTTCAGTAAATGATTGAGGGCAGTCTGTAGCTGCTGCTCAATACACTTCATGTTTGATGACTGACATGAGATGTGAAAGTTGTTGACATAAGGTCCATTTGGAACAGTAAGAGCAAGTTGTTCAGTGATAGCATTAATCTTTACACTGAAAAGTGTGACACTCAAGACACAGCCATGATGGGCTCCATGTTCCTGTAGAAAGGAATGAGAAGGTGTCAAACCCACATGAACTTGGAAATGTCTGACCATAAAAAAATTTTTAATGCCATACCTCCATGTTATATCATAAGCCTTCTCAATGTCAAAGATATTGATACAAGATGTTGTTAGAGAAAGGTTTCTCTGACCAACATTTCAAGTTGAGAACTCACACAGGGTGAGTGCGAAGAAATTTCTTGATTCAAGGAACCAAACGAGACAAGCATTAACCATCCTCTCTTAGGTCTTACAGAGACAGCTCATCAAAGCAATTAGATGGTGGTCAGAAGGAATCTTATGATCCTTTGCAGGCTTACAGAATGATAGGACAATAGCCTAGCATTAGGCAAAGCATTTTCCTGCCAGATCCAGTTAAAAATAATCAGAATAGCAAGAGAAGCAGGAAATAGATAGTGCAGCATTTCGTGGTGTACATCATCAGGTCCAACTGATGTACTGTCAGACCAATGAAGGGCCACTTTGAGTACCACCAGTGTAAAGGGGCAATTATAGTCATAAAGACAATCAGCTCAAAAGAAAAGAGGTTATCACTCTGCCTAAGTCTTGATGGCTAAGAAAGTGGACGAAGAAGCAGAAATGCTAGATATCCAGTAAAAGCTTTTGCTTAGAGTATTGGTGATACTCCAGGTTTAAGCTACTTATTGGCTATCAGAGAGCAAGATCAAGAGGGGGACAGAATTATATTGCCCCTGATCTTTTGAATCTTGTTCCATATGCCTTTGAAACTGGTGGTAAAAAATATGCTGGTTGTGAATTTAATCCAAGATTCCTTCTGGCTTTGACATCTTACCCACTGAGCATGTGCAAGGGCCTGCTGGAAAGTGATGCAGTGCAACAGTGTAGGATACCTACAAAAAGTATTCCAGGTCTGGTTTTGAGCCTTCCATGCCATTTGGTAGGCAGAATTCCACCACAAAATAGAATATAGTAGAAAATGTGTTGAGGTTTTAGGAATACATTGAGAAGCTGCCTGTATAATACAGTCAGTTACTACTGCCACACAGTCGTCTACTGATAGGAGGATCAAGTTCTGCAAGAGCAGTGAAAAAGAGCCAGATTGCTTGATCCAGCTTCCACTGGGGCATACAGACCAGATGATATCGACCACAGGTAGTCTCTCTCAAAATTATAGGAAAATTATCACTGCCTCTTGGATTATTGTCAACCATCCATGAAATGTGGGAGAATAGTGAAGGGGAATAAACTGAGAGATCAATAGCACTAGAAGACAAACTAGGTTCACAAAAATACGTATAAAAGCCACTATTGAAAAGAGAAAGATTGTGATCAGAGAGCATAAGCACTAGAGCAACCACTCCCATCAATATGAGCACTTCCCCAAATGGAATAATGTCCATTAAAGTCTCCAAGAATAAAAAAAAGGACAGTAACTGCTCAATGAAAGCATCAAGGTCTGATTGATCATAGGTCTCTCCAGGCAACAGGAAGAGAGAACAAACAGTGATGGTACAGCCTAAGGAAACACTGATGGCCACGGTCTCCAAGGGTGTGTCGAGTGGCAAAGACAGAGTGGGTACATTTTGATCAACAAAAAGTGCCACCCCTCCATGCGCTCGTCCATCATACAGACTGTTATTTCTGTACAAAAAAAACTGCCCAAAGGTGACTGCATTGACAGGTTTCAGAAATTCTTCCTGTAAGGAAAAACATACAGGATGGTAGGAAGCGATCAGTGTTTTGATGTCATCCAGATTAGAACGTAAACCTCAACAGTTCCATTGTATTAAGGTGGCCATTTTTACTTATGTGTAGGCGAATTGTGTGGAAAACCCTTCTGTTTACGACCACATCTTTTTTCTTTACTGTCTTTATTTGAGGGAGGTCTATTTACTTCCGTGGATCCTGCCCTGAATCATTTGGCAGGTCTTTGCTGTTGGAAGAGAATTCCAGTGACTGAGGATGTGTACAAATGATCATTTTGCATCTTGGGGTTGGTAAAGAAGATGTATCTGAGAAAATGCCCTTACCCAGAACCAAAGGAAGTGGATCTTGAGATTTGATAGAATGTATGTTAGGGATAGTGATGGGTGTTGAAGTTTGTTCATCAACTTTTTTAACCATGGAGGTCAAAAGACTTTCCATTTGGTTTGAGAATGATTCTTTTGGAGTCACAGAGAGACCCGTCTGCACTCTTACTGTTGTAGTGGAATGAAATCAAGCAGCATATATCTGTGATGAAGTGATGGACAGCAACTTTTGAGCTTCAGGGTAAGTAATGTTTTGAATCATTTTCAAATGCTGCACCTTTTTTTCTTCCAACCAGTTTTGGCAAGAATGAAAGTAGGACAGGTGAAAGCCATTGCAATTGATGCAATGAGGGTCTGTTTCACACTCGTAGACATCATGGTCTTTGCCACTGGAACAAGCACACATCAAGGAACCACGACACTATGTCTTCGAGTGACCAAACTGCTTACACTGGAAACATCAGAGAGGGTTTGGAATGTATGGCCATACTCTACAATTAAGATAATTTGCCTTGATGGTGGCAGGCAGATGTGGTGACATAAATGTGAGAATGAAGACACTGGTTGGCACCATAATTCCATCTCTTGAGTGGATATATGTCTCACTGCAGAAACTCCTTGGATGGAGAAACCAGCTAAAATCTCCAACTCTGGGATATTCTTCAAATCCTTCTCAACAATAACTCCTCGTGATGAACTCAAAGTAGCACGAGGTGCAACCTCAATAGGTATATCCCTAATTCCCTTTTAATGCAAAAGGAGTTCACTGTGTTGAGATGTGGATGTTTCCTCCAATATGTCACCAGATCAAAGCTTCTTTACTGACTTTGGAAAGCCAGTAAAACCCTCTAGTCCCTTCTGAATGAAAAAGGATGACATTTGCCCTAAAGGTTTGTCTGAAAATAAATGCAATAAAAGAAAATGAGGTACAACAGGTGGTACAGATGATGAGGATTGCTACTCAGAATCTTCAAGATGTGGTTGTTTAACTATAGACTGTTTTTTCACTATTTTAATTAAAACTTTTAATTGGAGTATTCATAATAAAGAAAGGGAAATTTCGGTGCCCACTGATCCCACCTACCATGGAGCCCTATGAGAGGATGCACTACAATGTCAAACAAGGACACTGCAGCAATGCCAGGGTTTTGTGAGCACTTTTCCCAAACACCAGCATTAGATACAATGTCAACAACACCTGTTAAGAGCATCCAACACTGGTACTTGGTTGACCCTAGCCTGAGTGGACTTTAGATCCCAGAAGAGGTAAATTGAAAGAACAGAACCTTCCCTGGGAGGTCCCCTCACCATGTACAGGAATCTACACCAAGGGGAATGGTAAGGAATAAGAGATCCCAAGCAAAGTTTTACTGACTGTGCAGAGTCTACTGAAGATAATGTATATGAGCACAATCCACAGGGATAAGATATTCCATGACAGCCTAGCCCAAGTTCCCCTAAAAAGAGATAACATCCTATGATTTGAGAGAAAAAAGAGGATATGGCTTAAGAATCCAAGTACTTCATATTCAACAAGTGAAGACAAAAAAGCTGGGCCCTGCTGAGGTGATAATTGAAAAACACAGCCAAATAAATGAGATAATGAGTGGGTGTGAGATGCAACTTCTCCAGTTTGACCAGTCAATCCAGATATGCTGACTCCTGAAGTAAGAAAAAGGTACGGTTAAAGGAGACTTGTTGGGATGGAGCCAAAAGAAACCAACTATCCACGTAATGGTGAAATGACATTCCCAAACCATGAATGTGATGAGCAAAAACTCTGACCACCCAACAGAAAATATATGGACCCAAGATAAGGCAAAAGGGGAGAGTGTGGAATTGAAACACTTGACCTTAATAAAGCAACCAAAGATAACACCTAAGTGAAGGGAAAATAGGAATTTGAAAGTAAGTATCCAAGATGCTGACCTCGGTTATCCAGAGACCAGGAGCAAATGATCATCTGAGGACAAAAACTCCATGATAAAACAAGAGAGATCAGTGAAGTAGTTCAGGATGGGAAAATTTCTAACAGAACATTAATCCGTTGATTTCTTGGAGATACAAAATCACAGGAATAAAAATTCTGAAAAATATGATAAACCTTACATCTTTCTGTCAGAGATCCAAATCTGCCTCTGACAAACACATTGCAGCAATACCACATGGAAACACATGATTTTAGGTGAAAACTTCCGAGCTAGTGGAGATAAAAAATTATGTATATACAGAAAGCAGAACAAAATTGTAGAATGCTAATATGTGAGAAGTTATCATACCAGGAAATGAGATATTTTATTATAAGTGAAACACTACAACAAAATACATAAATATTAAATCTAAGCTGAAAGATTACAGTTCTGATAAAAATATATAAAAAAGGCAAGACAATCTTAAACCAATTTTCATCCTTCAAAAACACACATGAATATATGACTAACATTTTATTATATGCTAGTAACATACATTTTTCTTCAGTAAAAATGCTTTACTTTGGTAAAAGTTACATAAAAATTGAAAAAATATGATCTTAGAGATATAATTTTCATCAGATGTGCAATCATATTCTAAACTTTCAAGATAAATTCATAATACCTCAAATCTAATTATAATATAAGATGCAATTTTGGTTTATTCCTCCAAAATTATACCTCAAAATAACAAGAAATAAACCACAATTCTGATAATGTTTTTTTAGAATGAAAATAACTGATGAACAGGTTTTTAATTAGTATTATTAAATTAAAGTTTTTGTAAAAAAATTACAACTAAATGTGTTCTGATTCCAGACTTACAATATTACAGAATTACATAAGAATACATTGAATCTTTGGTTTATTACTAGTTCTGTAAAAGTTATTGTAAAACAATTAACCCCAATTTAAACAAAATCAAAGATGCTTATATTAATATTCATGACTTCTGGATATTAAATAATAATCATTAAATAGTTTTACATGATATAAAAACCTTAAATGTAACAAAAGTTGCTTCATACTTTTTACAGTTTTATAAAACAAAATCCTAGATAAAGTTTAAATCTACTGAATTGACTAATTTAGTAATGTACATATTAAATTATTTTAAAACCATTTAAATGTTTAAAAGAGATTATTAGCTTCTGCACTTTTGGTATTATAACAACATTACTATTGCAAACAGGTTGCTGATATTCTTATGAGTGCTGACCATATTTCTAATATACTGTCATATATTTATTTTTGTGTAAGTTTATTCTTGATAACTATTAACCTCAGATTTTAATGATACAGTGATTATTTAATTAGTATGAAATATTAATAACTATACTACTACTACATAACGTGAATAGAAAATAATGCCAACTATGATATGTGCAACACAAACATTTATTTATACTTGTATGTGAATATAAATAAATGATAATGTTTCAGCAATTTAAATATGGATGAATTTATAAAAAACAGAATACTTTCTTTCCAATTTTAGTATTTTAGCCTAATCATAACAGTTTCAACAATACAATTTGTTGATATCTTTTAAAATATTAAGTAGTAAGTATTATAAAACAGTACTCAGTTTTAAAAAACATAATAATAATAATAGAGAAGCTTTATATAAAACTCTCAAAAACTGTTACAGTTATAAAATAAAAAAACACATATATAGGATATTCCAATTCCATCATGCCATTATGATAATCTGCAAGATTATCTTTACAAACTACATTCATCTAATAGCAATGTATATATATATATATATCTTATGTTTTATTATACTGTTAATACAGGTAAGTAAACATTATGATGACTGGTATTCCAATATTCAGAGATAAGATTTAGTGATCTACACCAGATAACTTCCTTCCCACTACAGTCTATGAACATCAGTATGTGCACTTAATTATATTTTAAATTTTTGATTCTATCTCTAAGAGTTATTGATAATAAAAGTTAAACCTAAATTGATGTATATTTATCACAGTTTAATCATATATTTACATATATGACTCTTCATGAATTAAATTTAATTTTTTCCTTATTGTAGTTTGTACTGTAATTTAATATGTGTTTTCATGATTCATAATTCTAACCTATCTTATGATTTATAGATATTTAACTAAACCCATGCAAAAATGTTCAATTTGTGTATGACACTTCTTTGATTTTAATAAAATTTTTGATAAAACATTACTTACTTCTGGTCCATCAGTTTTGAAATGTTCAAATACACATGACATATTTGTTAGAATTTCACTGTGAATGGCTCCAATTTGTCTCACTACAATTTCCTGGTGTTTTTTCTGTGAACGTTTTTCATTGCATGTTAAAAACTACTACAGTTCAATTTTTCTGTATTTTTTATATAAACTCAGTAACTGTTATTTATTTTACACATTTCTGTTATACATAAAAAGCTAGGTTAGAATCAATTTGTGAAAAAACTTTCTCAAACAAGTATTTTACACCCAAAATATGAACTCTTATTTCACTTTATAAATTATAACTTACACAATTATTTATTTTTATAAAAATTCATCTTGGCAAAATAATTAAATAAAATATATTTTCAAGATTCATAAAAGATACTATTGTAAGCTTTATGTATTGAATCCTACTTCATATGAATATGTTTTGTATAATAAATAAAGATTCAACATTGAAAGGAGATATTCCTGACATATAAATTCATACAACTATTTCATTAGAAAATTTAAAAAATATATATTGAGGAATTGTTAAAATTGTATGAAGCCAGAAATTACTTACACATATTTCACATTTTTGGTATTATTATTAATAACTTTATATTAAATGCATTATTTGATAATACTTTTATGTTTAAGTGGGATTGAAGTATTAATTTTTTTATACTGAAAATATATTTCCAGTAGGTACTTACCTTCTCCTACATAAATAGCTTGAGCTCCTATGTGCCTTACAATTAACTGGTTCAAATGTATCTCACATTTGTAAGATATCATGTGACAACCCTACACCAACCAATAAGAGTGCAATGCACTTCCCTGATGCAGGTAACTCCCTCCATTCACTTTTACCAAACTATCACCTCAATGTTTCACAGAAAATGTAAGCACCTGGTGAGAAGAGTGAGAAGAGATAAGTACCTTTCAGAAATAGATTTTTAGTATTGAAAAATTAAAACTCACATAAATAGCTACAATCCCATATTGAATAGGTGGAGGAATCAGTATGAGGCAAAAACAAAGTAGTATTCCTTGAAAGCACCTCAAAAACACCCTAAATAATTAGATATTCACAGTAGATAATCATAGCAGAAAAACAACACCACAGGTATACTCTTCTCCCAGTGTGGAATGAGATGGGTAGAAAAAAGAATTAGCTCATCTCTATTGGAAAAAACAATGGCGGAATACAGATCCAAAACGCCATACAATAAATCCTAATACCAAAGGATACTAAAATATGGGTAAAAGTAAAAGGGCATGCCTTTAGGTGTAGAGTGGCTAGGGCAAGATGGGTCATACGCGGCAAGTCAACTGCATCCAAAACACAGGCCATCAGGAATCAACATTTAGACAAGGCTATGATGAGGATTATACTGTCAGTAAGTTAACTACAATCCACCACCCATCATTGGGAACTGACATCCATGTGGGGGTAGGAAATTGGAACATTCCATCTTCACCTCCAGTTCAACAGACTGGAGGGAACCTTGTAATCCCCCCCCTAAATCCATGAACAGAATACATGACAGCAATGCAATGAAATGCTTGACTGAGCTAGAAACAGACATCTAAAAGAGCAGTATAGGAAAGATGTCTTTGAAAAGTGAACAATCTTACTTAACACTAACAGAAACTATCCCATCCCCCAATGTAATAATATCTTTGGTATAATAAATTCATCAAGAGACAGTGCAAGAGAAAAAAACTGTAATAATCTCCAAATTCTAACACTATGACGCACAATGTGAATGGAGAAACAAGAATATAACCAAGTGAAGAAACAGATACACCTGTAACATATACATGAGGATTTATTTTAATTAGTTCAGTTCTGAATCCAAAACCTAGCCAGTGGAAATTGACATACACATGAAGTTAGATGAGCAATCTCAATCAGAGGTGAACTACAGTTTTCATTGCTTACTCCAAAGCTACAAAATACCCTCAGATAAACCTGCACAGAGACAAAGCATCAGGTTGAAGGGCATCTTATCATTTATATAAGCAGAACACCACCACCCTTACTCTCAACTGAATAGTTTTATCATTATTTGTATCCTATATTTTTGTCAAATTCAGAGGGATGCCTCCACGGTCCACCACATGCTTGGAATTCAAAAGTGGTAAGGATTTCCGTACTCTACTGAGACAAAAGAATGAGTAACCACAAAACAAGGATGCCTCTGTAGTCCACCAGTTGCTTGGAATTCAAAAATAGTAAGGACTTCCATACTCTACTGAGACAACAGAACAGGTGATCACAAAACCCTGTTTTGAAAATTAGACCATACCTGATTTATTCATTGAAGGCCTCACACAGATGGACAGCTGTAACCTTCTGCTTTATTTGTAAAGTCTATAAGTGAGCACAGTCTAGAATGGGCATATTACTGAAGCAAATACACAATGAGAAAACTCATGAACATCCCACCTCAACAGTGTGCATTTAGAAGCCATAGAAATTATAATCATTAAGTCATCAAGGCCTTACAGTACAGATTTGACTAGTTTAAGTATACCTGGGTAGTGGGATCCATAAAGAAAAAAAATAAGCATGCTCCTGAAAAATTAAGTATATATATACATACACACACAAAAGAAACATATATTACCCAACTACAGTCTCACCAAAGAGGGGAGAATGGTGAATCATGGAAGACAGCACCCTGACAAGTAAAAAACAGCAAACCAAAACAGATAATGGGATATAAAAATATGAGGTGTAGTCCCTGTGCTACCTACAACATAAAATTAAGGTAAAAAGAAGATAAAATGAAAGGTGCCTAATTGGAGTGTAGACACAAAGAATTAATTATGAAGAAAAACGAGACAAGGAAGGAAAGGCTAATTAAATCAAAAGCTAGATCCAAAGGATAAGGAAGGAAGAAAAAAGCCACAAACAGAAGAGTGATACTACAGCATTAAAAGTCAGGAAAAGAAATCAACAAGAAAAAGCACTGAGGGAAAGAAAGCAACCCAGAGCAGGTATGGGACCAAGTCCAACTGAGATTAAAGATGAGAGATGGAAGGAAAAGAAAAACAAAAAATCTGCTGTGTGAGCTACCAAGCCAGATGAATGAGGAACTGGAGACAGAAAGATACAGATCTAAAACAAGCTTGAAAGACATAAAACTAATACTCAACTTTATAATGTACAAAGTTAAATGGGAACATAGTCATCTTTGGTCCTGAAGAAAAGGTCCACCATACTGTGATAAAAGACAATGCAGGAAAAAGGGAAAGAACCGAGAAGCAATTAAGGTGGGACAGATCAATCATAGAACTCTAAACTATATTCAGAATACACAATCTAATGGAGGAGCACTTCGGTGTAGGACATGAATACAGAATGTGATTACTTAAGACAAAAAAAGATTACAAAAACAAAAATTGAATGTAATAATACAGATACCCCCTGTGATGCTAAAGTCACAGGAGTAACATCCCCCTCAAACATACAAAAAAAGGGCAAGTTAAAAGTGGAAAAAAACAAACTTGGTACAAGACAGTGTCCCACTCTAGAAGATCCCCAAAACAAAGAAGCCTTGTATGTAGGGAAAGAACTGAAGATAGTAGTCACCTCAACATAGGTGTAAGGAGGAAGAAGATATTTATAAAAATCCCCATGAAATAGATGTAATGCCTCAGCAAGGGGGTGTAAGGTAGCCAATACGACTGAAAGAGATGATAGGGGAAGATGAATACTGGAAACTTGCCTAGGAAGAAAGAAACAGGATTAACAGATTTTTGCCACCACCCTCTCCAAAGACCACAGAGAATAAAAGTGCAGAGACCAAAGAAAACAAAAAACAACTTGCCTGATTGTAAGCTAAGGCAAAATAAATCAAAGCTGATGGAGGATGAGGCATGCCAGCACCATCTTTCAAATGAGAGACATAAAAGCCCAGCATGAAACAAAATATCTGGAAATAAAGGAAAAAAACAACAACAACAAATGTGAAACATGTCTGAAATAGCCTTAGAATACAGATTTCACATCATTGACTTGGGAAGGTCAATACAGAATAAGGTGACGGAATATTAACAAAACTAATATCGCCCAAAACAAGTTTGGCAATTTAAGGAGGTAGGCAAGCATTAGTACAAAAAAGTTAGGCAGACAGTGGAAATTATATTGTAAAATGTAGTAAATGTATAGTGACAATAAAATATAGTAGCTGGAATTTGTTAAAGAAACTATATTTGACTTAATTTATGATTTAGCAGTAAGATGGATGACAGGTATTCCTAAAATTTCAGACACATATTATCCCTAAGCTAACATTGTAGTACAAAAAGATATCACTAAATGTTAATTAAAAACCCTAATCTTACAAAAAGTATGTGCAAACCTAAATATACCTTACTGAAACTGAATAACTACAAATAATAATATCAGTGTCAAAATATTCAAAATAATATAACAACATAACTGCTTATCTGTTCAAAGCCCATATAACAATTAAACTCTCAATGTATTCAAGCTGACAGTTCTTCAGTTGAGTATTACCACTTGAAACCTCAGTAACTGTGCTGAAGTGTATGATAATATTTTGAAAGTGTCAACATAAACTTCAATGAACACAAAAAACAAAAGAAGAACAATACAAATATGTCATCGATGAAAACTGGTAAAGTGAAGTAAAAAAAATAAGAAAATATCTCTACTTCATAATCCAAAACGAAAGAAAATACAGGAAGAAAGTACAAACAAAACCTCCAAACAAAAAGTGATGATTCAGTAGAATTGAACAGGGGTAGTCACATGTGTCAGGAGAGTGTGTTGCACTTTTATTAGTTGGAGGTTGTCACATTATGATTTACATGTAAGATGCAGTTGAACAAGTTGATTGTAATATATGTGAGAGCTTAAGGCTTGTGGCATGCTTAAAATTTATATGCATACAGAGGTCAGCAAAAACTGACAATAGCTATTTATGTGAGCAGATGTTTTGTAGCATATTGGAATTAACTTACATCACTGTTATACCTAACTTCACCCAGGTTTAGGATACCACAAATTAAGTTTTCCTAATAAAATGAAAATAACATTTTTGTCATACACCTTCGTTTATTTTGTTGTTAAGTATAAAGTTACAACACAGGCTATCTTGACTGTGCCTACTGCTGGTTTAAAAATTTCAAACTGTTTATAAAACTAGGTATCAATCTCACAACAAGAAATGCATTTGAAATTTGATGAAAACAGCTCAAAGAGCTATCTTTTTAACCTACACTCACCTGTTCTTCTTCAAACTCTTCATTTTCATAAATTATCTTACTGTTTGTGGTGACAAGTAAAAACCCACTGAGCTTTTCACACAGTTGATTAATGGTAGAGTTTGTCTTCTTGTATTTAGATATTAGCTTCTGTACCTTCAATAAACGTTTATACACATTACACTTAACAAATTTGGAAAATGACTACAAACTCAATTAACTAACAAAACTGATGACTCTAAAGAGACATATTTTTTATTATACTGTTATTTAAGCACACTTTATTTTATGTTAAGATATTATAAGTATACATACAAACACAAAAAAATGTTTAAATTATAGCAGAAGCAAACGTTTTAAATTTTTAAATGCTGTGACTTTCATATATTTTTGTCAGGTCCAAAGTAGCTGATTGTATTGAATAGCCCTAAATATATTTTGAATTCTTCAACCATTTATAACTTTTTAAATATATAACATTACCAACCCTCTGACAATGATGTCTACAGTCAGCTATATAGTAATGAACTGCATTTGAAGAAACCCAAGAGAGAGTTGTTAAACCAGGTTGGATATGTTTGTCAAGAAAACGGATTTTCTGTCGAAACAATCCTTTTTCTTCAGGAGATAAAATAGACATAATCCTGTAGTTTAATGAAATTGAAAAAAACAAACTGTAATTTGGAATTCCATAATATTTATAGTCTGAATATTAATATATAGTTATTTACAAAAAATACAATCAGTCATAAATAATACAAAACTACTGTTATTAGCACTCCTTGTCACTATACACTAAGAAAATCTTACTGTTATTACAAACTGAAATAGTTTATATTATACTTGTATTATACCTGAAGTATAATTATTGAAAATAATGTGGGATCTCAGACATTAACTGTTCCCAGTGTATTACCTCTTGATGAAGTTTTAAAACAGATATATTTCACAACTATTTAACCAACAGTATTTTATAACACTGCAACAACAGCTCTTAGTCTCCATATGTTTCATTTACAGTGTTGCAAGACCAATTATAAGACAATTTTAGTTCACTTCTATATAATACTCAATGGTCATTAAAGGATAGTCACTGCATTGTTAGCTAAGTAAGTGGATCAAGAAAACTATTATTAATTTTGTGCTCCATAAGTAATTCTATAAACCTGTAAGTGAAAGCACAGTAGAAATGTAACAATATTTCAGCTACACTACATTTGTCACATACAATGCCAACAATATCTTTTGCTAAATAGCCAAGTTGGATGGAACACAAATAAAATAGCAGTTGTTAAAGTGCTATTCATGTCATCAATTTTAGGAACAAATGTTACGGTTTTAACTAGATTAAGTAAGTAAATTACAATTATTATACATTTTTTACTTAAACCATTTACAAGTCTGAATAACAGTAAGGATTAATAACACTTCATGAATATAACAAAGCCTTTATTTTCTTATATCTTTATGTAAGTCCTGTATTTCTTGATACATGTGCTTCCTACCAATATTTCTAATGAATATTAGGAACATTTCTGCTTCTTTTTTTATTAACTCTAGTTGTTCCCATAAAATGACTGATTACAATAAGTTTATATTATAATTTCTTACTGATTATATTCCCTGACCACCACTAGTACATTCTGAAGCAGAGTTTGAAGCTCGTCTTTCCTGAAGTATAATTCTTGAATATAATGTGGGATCTCAAACATTAACTGTTCCCAGTGTATTACCTCTTGATGAAGTTTTAAAACAGATCTGTAATGTGAATAAAAAACACAGTTTTCAGTGTATTATTTAAATTTTTAATACTTTCCTCAAGTTTTGAAGATACAAAATTCTTAATAGTCACTGACTTACTTGTAATTCAAAAATTAATAATTTGTAAATTAAGGTAATATTTTTATTTTATTTAAAGAGAACATTTATATAATATAGTGAATTTCCACAAAAATTACAATTTTCCTATACTGAAAATTATTTCCAAAAGGTACTTTCCACAAGATTAGCTATTCTCATTCATTACTTCCCCTATATTAAAACTTTTTTATACATGCCACAAGCCTTACGCTCCCCTTTATTGGAATGAAGTGATTCCAACCTGTCTCTCATTTAAAATATCGTGTGTTACCTCTCCACCAATGGTAGTATAGTACACTCACATGATGCATGTGACTTCCTGAGTGCTCCACTACTGAACCATCACTTCAAAGTTTGACAGAAAATCTAAGCACCTGAAGTAGAAGTGTGAGTGGAGGGAAGTACCTATTGAAAACACATTTTCAGCACAGGAAAATTACAATTTTAACATGATAGTTCCCTCTTGTCACAAGATTAGCTAGAATACCACATATATTAGGAGGACAAACTGGTGTATGGGAAGAACAGATGTACCCCTCAAAAACATTTGAAGGATACCTCTGTAGATAAGAGAGTCAGATAAAAAAATATGCAGAGAGAAGCCACACCACTTGAGAATTAAGTATACTCTTCACCTCTGTGTGGAATGTCAAAGACATCAGGACAGAGAAAGAGAGGAGCACGTCCAAGTGGGAGAGATTGTGGTAGGAAAGTGGGTAAACAAGAATACACCCAAGGTGTAGAGTGGGAAGATTTATGGTGAACAGTACATGTAAAATCAACTACATTCAAATTCAAAACCTATTTATTTGTCACTGACATCCATATGAGAGTAGGATTAGAATCATAACATCTTCACCTCAAACCCAAACATCAAGGATTAAGAACCTCTACATTTCCCAGATATGATTCAAGAAGTTGCTCTCAGCTATCAACCTGGGAACTTGACATCCAATACTGAAAGGATGTCTATTATATGCAATCAATTCACCCAACTATGAAATAGACTGGGACCACCCAAATGGCATCATTATCCCATTAAAAAGAGAGAATGAAGGGTACCAAATGACAGAACCAGAAAAATACCACATACTACCACTGTGACCCACAACACAGATGGAAAATACCAAGGAAGGAAGACAGACAACAAAAATTGGTTGGTTGGCATTTATTGACACAAAGTAACTAAGTTAGCTGTGCCAAAAAACTAAGAAAAAAAACAGCACAAAACCCTTGTGAGGACCTATGCCAACTGGTTCACTCTAAATCCAAAACCTGCAAAACAGTACTAACATCCACTTGTGGGTAAAAAGAGGGCTCTCAATCGAAGTGATGAACTGCACATTGATGCCTCATTCTGTTGTATTGGTTATCAGAAATTGGATGATATTATGTAATCTCCACCCTCAAAACAACAACACCTTACTCTGTGCTAAATGGTTATTGCCATCTTTTTATGCAACATTTCCAGATTATTCCACCAATAACCAAATGAAAGATAAGCATAAAAATGCATAAATGTGAAAATTTGGATGTAGGACATGTTTGGGGCTGTTGAAGAATGGAAGAAGAAGCAAAAAAGGGGAAAAAGCAGTCACTGTAACCTTAGAAGCCAAAGTTGAGATGAAGAAGAGAGATCAATCATGCAGACAAGACAAGAAGTGGAGCAGACAAAAAAATAACCTAATTAAGTAATTGGATAAATGAATAAAATTAAAGATACTTGTGTGACTAGTCCAGCCTGAAGACACTGACTGCCAGAGCTAGAGGATGAGGTACAGGTGATCAAAAAAGAAGTAACTTGATGTTGAGATGTCTAGTAAAAGCTTCCACATGGGGAGAATCATCCTGATGGCAAAAATTCCTAAAATCAAAAAAATCTAATGTTCTCTCCAAAGGATACATCCATATATCCTATTGTTTATATACAATAAAGCAAGTATGAAAATTAAGTATCAAAAATAAAAGATCAAATGTTGAGAAACTTTAATCTCTGGATCAAGTGCACCTTTGGTGGATGATATGTACCATCACCATAGAAATATACAAAAAACTTATACAAAGACAGTATGAGGTGAGAAGAATGAATTAATGTAAGGTCCAACATATGGACCGAAAGTCAAGAACAGTAATATGCAAATCACCTCGTCTGCAGATCACTGGCCTGAAGTTTCCAAGTGATAGACCAATACTCTCCATCCCCAAAAGGGTACATCCACGAAAAGATGTAGACCTAGTGATGGGAAAGGAAGTGACACACCAACCAACATATTGGCTTAGTCTAGCCATCAATGCAGATCAGTTCAAGTGAAAGTAGGAAAGGAATTTGGGTGAAAAAAGGATCTTGATCAAGATGCCATCATTGGTGAAGTACCCACTAAAGGGATCTCAAAAGAGACTGATGATGTCATGGAAGACTACATCCCCAACCATAATTAAAACTTTGTGAGCAGTAATTGATGGAACTGAAAAGGTGTGATGAATCAATAGGGTAAACAGACCTGAACTAGTACGTCATCACCACATATAAGATCCCAACAACAAAGAAACTATACAATAAATGCTAGAGCTAAGGACAAGATGCTGACTAAAATTGAAAAGAAAAGGACAAAGGTATCTCTGCAAAACCTCACAGGATTTCTGTGCAGAACCTCAGAGGGAGGTGTATGTAAAATGGATACAATAAGAAGTTGGTAAGGGTAAGAAGCAAGCAGAGATCAGGCATATGGAAGATAAATGTTTGATTTGGGAGTTGCCTCCCAATTAGATGACAAGTAACCAAACAATTGTTGACTAAAACTTAACAGACAGCACAATGTAAGGAAAAGGGGAAGCAATCAAAAATCTGTAGTCGGTGCAACATGCAAATCTCATTATGTAACCTAAGGTTAATGGATCAGCAAAAACTTGAATATCAAGGAAAGAAAGAAAAATCAAACACTTGGGAAGATCAATCATGTAATAATGAAGAACAAGATAGAAAAGAAATAGGTGACAGGGATAAAACAACACAAACCTGAGACACAAAATCCATTAAGAGTAGATTAGGCTCAGAAAACTCCCAGTTTAGAAACAGAAATGATTGGCAAACTCTGGAAATGAACAAAGATTATCAAAGTCTTTGTTAGTCAGCAAAGGCTTAGCAGTTTCAGTAGTAGCCTAGGTGAAGTCTGGGAATAAAGGTTGGATTATGTAACATTCTGTCTCCCAATGTACAGAAGGAGATCAATCCATTGTCAGGTCATCCACATCTGAGGCTCAAGAAAAATGCTAGTCACTGTTATAACCCCTGAAATGGTAAGGCTAACTTTGGAATGCATTACACAGAAAGGTTTAACCACACTTAAGTGCAGAAATAAAGTGACTTGAATTAAACTGAAAAATAACCACCTTATGAGGAAAAAACTGAACATGCAAAAGTAAACAAATAAAAGAGCACAACTGAACTCATATGCTGCCAAACCAGAAGTGATAGTTTAATAGAGGTACATAAAGAGAGTCACGTGTCAAGTATACTATGTTCCTATTGGTGGAGAGGTGAGGCATGATGATTTACATGAGACATGTTGGTATCATTTGATTCTAATGGAGGAACAGAAGGCTTATGGCATGTAAAAAGAAAAAGTTTGCATATAGAGGGCAGCAATGAACAAGAAAAGCTAATCTTGAGGGAAGTAATGTATCGCATATTACAATTTACATTAACTCAGTACTTTAATGAACTAAGTTTAATTGATAAAATTTGTCATTAGGTTTTCTATTACCTAAGAATACTGATAAGTACCTATCAAAGTTTGCATCTAACATTCCAGCTTCTTGTATATTACGGCACATAAGTGGAACTTGAAGTTTTTTCATTGGGTTCTGAAACAATATAGTTCAAAAATTATTTGGAGTACTTTTCTCAATAAATCAGCAAGTTAAAATAATTAAAATAAAAATTTACAATAAATTTAAGTTTCATGACAATAGCTTAGATGCTACAAAACTATGGACTAGCATGTGTGTTGAACATGCTCAGAATTATATAAGAATGTCAAAATTATGAAGCACAAAACTACATGTTAATTAACAGTCCTTTACAGAAAAGTCACTGAAAAATATTAATTTCTTCAGCAACAATAATAAATGCATTTAGGCATTAAAACCTTTTCATTTGGAAAGTTTTAACATTTTTTTAACAACTACCTCACAGGGAGTTATTGACAGATTTCACTTGAATTTATAAGAAAAAATGTGCACACAAACCTCATCAATTGTAGCACACCAATCGTTGAATGTTTTAAGGATAAACTCATCCAAAGCATGAACTAACTGCTGGTACTGTGCATGAACTTCATCACCAATACCAGTGTGGGGTAACCATTTAGCAGCTTTTAACAACTGCAATAAATATATAGATTATTAAAAATACTTTGAAATAAACCATTTTGCTTTACAATTTTTTTAAAGATGAGAATATTATTTTCTAGTAAAACTCATCATGAAAACTAAGTTGTAAAAACTAGTCTTTGTCATTAGAAGATATGTACAAATGGCACTAGTTTAGAGGAAAAAGTGTTTTTAGTATCAAGATTAAGATATGCGGATAATTGTGGCTATTTTGAGAGAAACTGAGATACTCTTTTAAAAAATATATCATGGGAAATTCAGCTCATAACACTGTTAAGCAAATTTTGCACATGTGAGTATGGATTTTCTGAATAGATGTAATTTTTTTTGTTACCTGTAGATGACCTGCTTATCAAGAAAAGTTTTAATACTCATACCAGCCATTCTGAGATACATTTTTATTTCGAGTTTCTCATCATCAAGATGTAATTTCTGCAGTAAAACTGTGCAAGTAAGACCATATCATAGCTCAAAACTTTCATCATTTAATCAGTGCATTGGTTGATTAAAATTTTAAGTATTTTTTTCTATTTTACCTTATTATCAAATGTGTGTTCCTGTACTTTTTTTCTAAAACAATAAATGTTTTCATTTGATGAAAGTATATTCTTTACTTCAATACCTCTCAAATAAAGTATCTAGCTTTCTGGTGATCCTTTGCGAAGTTTTAGGCATTATGCAAGTACCTCACATAAAATGTTACTAGAATATGTAATGGTATGACACATATTAACATCTGAATTAAGGATTAGTTTATGTTTCACAGGAAACCAAACACACAAGTAACACCAAATTAACAAAGCAGTTCAAGACAAGAAAATGATCTTTGAAGATGAAAACAAGATATAAATACAGTCACTTAAAGAGTATGTTAGGTAAAATTATGCCAGGGAACACTTTGAAAGGTGGAAATAAGACCAATGGTGGCTAGAGCTTAATAATGACAAGCTAATGAGCTAACCTTGGTGTCAAAAGTATTCAAAAAAAGAATAACAAGGTGCACACAAGTGGATTCATCAATGATATGGTATTCCAAATTTTCACTAGAGGCACAGTAAAATATACACAATAGTGGAAAGACATAACCTTAACATTATAAACAGAGCAACACATAAAACAGAATAGTAAATTATAATACTATTCACAGTGTATAGGCCTTTGTTTACATTTTTAAAGTTTACTTATTTGAAGATCCTGACCAGACCAATTAATAGCATAATTCAGCACTTTTGATATTTACTTATTATTATATTTTAATGATAAATATGATCTGCATGTTTTGACCACTTCACTATATTTCCTCATAATAGTCATATGCAATGTTGGTTATTTTTCTGCTGACATCAGGAATATATGGTATGCAACAGTATATGGTTTCATGATTTTTTTATTACCAGTTCTAGCTAATATTTTTATGACACAAGTTGGAACACAAGCATTTAACATAGCATTACATCCACCACTATACTGGTACAGATATCTAGATAACACAATTGCAAGATTCAGATCTACAGAACACACACTTAATTTTTTTAATCACATTAACTCTATACATCCCAACATTAACTTCACATGTAAACAGGAAGAAAGAAAACAAATATAATTTCTTAACCTCAAAATTACAAGAACCGATATACAATTTAAAACAGAAATCCACCAAAAAAATCACCCGTACTGAACTATACATTCCTTGTGATTCAGCATTTGAAACAAAACAAAAACTCAACAAACTAAGAAACCAAATAAATACAGCCATAAAACTATGCTTGCCAGATAAAATCAACAATGAATTAGACAAAATAAAACAATACTTCATCAACATCAATCAGTTTCCTCTATAAACCATAGAAAACATTATATGCACACACCTAGACAGAAAGCAAAATCAATTAACAAAAGTATATATCCCACAAAATAAAAAATCAGTCATATGCAATACTTATCAATGACTGACATTTGCCAGCACATCAGAAAATAGTTCAGATCAATTTATTAAAGTAAAATATACTATACTACACTGTCATCTTTCCAAGTTAAAGATGTTAAAAAGTATTGCTTATTTTAAAGCATGTATCTTTAGTGCTAGAGTTATGTCCTGAAACTGACTGAAGGTTTTTACCATGTGGCATTTCAACATCACTTAGTCTTAAACACCAGTACTAAAGTGGTTACCTCAAATCACATTATGGTCAGTCTTAAAGTGGTAATCATAAGCCATGCCTGAATTAGTATAAATACTATATACATTCCAGAACTGAAAAAATGGAATTACTGTGTGTGTATATGTATACATATGAGTGACTAATTATATAATTTATTATTTTAACTCACAAACAAGCTAAAACAAAAACAAATTAAACAAAAAATGCTGCATCAATTGAAAATCATTCCAGGGTACAAGCTACAATGTGAGATTATAAAATGTACCCTACGTTTGGGAGGTAAGTGAAAAAGTAGGACCCACATAGCAATGGGGATACATCATATATCAATCTTAACCACCATATGACATAAAAAAATAACAATAAAAATAGATATAGAAATAGAAATTAGGAGAGCAAGATGTGAGTGCTTAAGCATTACAGGCTAAGTAAAGAATTAACTGAAAAGCAGTCACCTTCCCACAACTGACTGCAGGCAGTGAAGGGTGATATAGATGTGGGACGTTGTAGGCTTGGGAGTTCACATTTCACTCTCCTAGCTCCCGTTTCTATATCTATTGTTATTCTTTATTTCTTATGTGAAGCTGGTAAATGGAGATTAAGACTAACAAATGATGTATCCCCATTTCTATGTGGGTCCTACTTCTTCAGTCACCTCCAAAACCTAGGATACATATTATAATCCTACATTGTAGCTTGTACCCTGAGATCTTTTCAGTTGATGCTGAATTTTTTGCTTGTTTTTGTAAAATAGCAAGTTATATATACACACACACACATATCTTTGGAGAGGCCCAGTTAAATCTGATAAGGACTAATTGGAATCCCTGAAGGCTAGTTAGAATTTTTGTGAAGGACTGTTTGTATATTTTTTGAATTTCAGACTATTTTTTATACTACTAAAATGCTGAAACTTCTCCAGTATAGCATCATAGTCAATAACACAGAAAAAAAAGCTGACTATGTTAAGAACTACTCATTAAAACATTAAGCACTTAATCCAAAAATATTAGAATGATTGCTCACCACTAATACCAACTCATTTTATATTATTTTCGAAAGACTTGTTAGAAAAAGCATTACAGGCCAAGTTTAGAAGTTACAAGAAAACGGAACCTTCAGAAAGCATGCTGAGAATATAAAATGCCTCATATATTTATTCAATAACTGACTGTCATTTGAGATAAATAACTAGTCTATCAAAGACATTCAAGGTAAAGATTTGAACATTCAGTTAAAGTTACTATTTGAGAAAAGTTTGGTTTACAACAAGGCTGCAACCTATTAAACTTGGTGGCTAATTAACATCAGAAATAAATTACCTTACAACACCAAAATGTTGATTTTATTTACTTAGACACTCAAAATTTCACATTACAGATTCTTTAGGAGCATTCATTGAAACACAAACCAATGTTTAGGGAAAACTCTTTCAAAGGAGACCTACTGCAACACAGGAATGAAATGGTTGTTATTC
Organism: Carcinoscorpius rotundicauda; assembly: GCA_011833715.1. Lineage (NCBI taxonomy): Eukaryota > Metazoa > Arthropoda > Merostomata > Xiphosura > Limulidae > Carcinoscorpius > Carcinoscorpius rotundicauda. Next base: position 11,051,120 of record CM022405.1, on the reverse strand, counting down.
TTGTGAAGTACAGTAGAAAACCAGATGTAATTAATTGTAAGGTGAAGGGTCAACTTGGATGCACACACATGCCCTATTTCTGTTAAGGTAATCTGTTCTACAGTTGATGAACGAATAGAAACCCAAAAGGTACTCCATGAGTGCAATCCCTGATCTGCAATGTTTTTTTTATTTTTGCTGTAACTAAATACAATTCCAATTAACTATCATTATAACATTAACCAAAAGTTAAAAATTGATCCTTGGGGAATTCAACTACTGTGGTAAATTTAATCAAATTCAGGTGAAACCTTTTTAAATGCTTTCACACACCAAGGAATGAAAACAATACCCCACACTAAGATTAAGATAAAAATAAAAAGACAAATTAGATATTAACTGGCAATAAATTAACAAATACTATTATTTACAAAAGTAATAAACAGTTCTTATGGATAATGCAAGTTAGAACTAGTGACAAGGATTAAGAAAAAAAAACCGCTCAGAGTTTATCTTTTTGTCAGATGTTTCTCTAAACAACATGATGTACAGGTGAAGATAATACAAATAGATCTTGTGACAGATTTCATGAAAAGATATTATTTATTGATTAATTATCCTTTCAAACTTACCAATTAATTGGGTAAATAAGCAGTTCAACCAAGTAAAAACAAAAAGGTATCTACTGCTACGTACAAGAATTATTCTTCTATTCAAATTTAAATTTCTGTCAAATTAATATATTTTTAACATGATCACTGATTTCCTGAAATAGATATAATGATAACAGTTTATATTAAATATTGTTTAGAATGGGTGAAACTAACCTTTAGAGGTCGCTCAATCTTATGACGCAAACCTTGAGCCCAGTAAGCAGCTCCAGCATACTGAGGATGAAGAGGAAAAACGTGAACCTCTTTCAATGAAAGTTCCATTTGCACATTGTTCAGCTCCTCACAATACATATTATACACTTCTACTATTCTCTTGTCATATGTTCGGCTGATGGACTAGAGATAAGATTCATGCATAAAAAAAAAGATAATGTCACTTTTCACAAGTACAACATACATCACAATAACATACAAGTTACTTTATTTTATCTTTAAAATCGTTAAAAAAAAGCAACTGCATAGCTGATGAGTTTATTCTAGAAATTTGTTCTTTTACAAAAGCCATTTCACTGATACTGAAACCTGTTTAATTCTTACCTCCCTTTCTGCAAGGTGCTTAAACACCCTTAACAATTCAAGTCCTTCATGTACTGTTTTTACTCTGTCAAATGCAAAAGATATCACATAACTTCCAGATCTCTTAGGTTGGCTCGAAACCTATTAAATATTCAATAAACAAGTTTTAAGATCATTCCACAAAGAATAAAGGTTATACTTTTTATTTTATCAGGCATAATAATATTAACAGTATAATTTTTATTGATGTTTTTCTTGCTGTTTTAATGCAAAGCTACACTGTGGATCTTCTGTGCTCAGTGCACTGAAGAGAACTGAACCCTAAATTTTAGCATTGTGGATCCATAAATTTACTGCTTCCCACAAAGAAAAACTTGTGTGCATAGCATTAAGATATGAAATTGTTTCATTATCCATTTATTTAGTTTTCAATAACATTTGGAGAATCACTAAGTATTTCAATACGTTCAAACACATTCTATACAGAAAACAATACTCCTCAAATGTGACAACTTACAATTTGTAAATGTAATACTCATCAATTGTCATTCAAGAAAATAATGATACAAAATAGTAAAACAGTCCAAGAAGCTCAGGCTAACAGCAAGTCAAATTATTTAACTTATTGTGTGACAAAATAGATTATCCATACAATAAATTTTTATAATCTTGTTTTGAAATTAACAAAACATCCATTCTTTGAAATTAATATTGTACAACCATCATTTGTAAAATCTGCTAAACATTTTATTTTACTGCAACTGTCTCTGCTTGTAAAGCTTAAATTAAGAAATGTACCTTCTAAAACAATAAAAATGTTAGAAAAAATATGTTGGTAATTTTTATTTAAATATTTAAACAAAACCTCAAAACAACAATTTCACATAAGAAACTCACTTTCCATACTGGTCATGCCAAATTCTACTATGAATGTCTAATGTTTGATCGCTAGCACTTTCTAGATTTTTCAGGGAAAACATAAAGGCATTTTCAATGTCTTCCAAACTTCTGAGAATCTCTAATCCATGATGACCACTAAGCATAGGTAATGGAGTTTTTGTGCCATCTTCCCATCGACAGAAATACATCTCTGCATTACATACCTAGATACAGGTATAAATAAAACTATATTTAGATGTTTACTTCATAATATGAATTACAATATAATCTTAAATAGTAAAGTTTAAACAGATAATGACAAATAGTGAAATGTCATTAAAATAAGAATTATATTTAATACCTAAAAACACCAGATTAGTTCCTGTATACCTAGTTGGAAACAAATTATACATAATATATTCCCAATATATTGCTAATTTTACCACAATAACTCAAACATATATTTCTATCATGTCAAATTTGTATAATGTAATACATAATAAAATGACATCAAATTCATATTTAAAGAACTAATGTGAAGTCAAGTCACTCATAACTGTCTTAAATTATTTCAAAAACAAATAAACTACTGGCAGGTTTGATGAATGTCAAAATATAAAAGCTAATCAATTACTTGTAACATAATACAAACAGTCTGCAAAGAGTTGAGTACATAATATTCACTAATAATATCAAGGTGTAGTAGAATGGAATGTATCAGAACTATGTTTTGACACCATATGGTATTTCACTGGTAATGCAATGCCACCACAAAGTGATTATTTTTGGGTAGAGTATGTAAAAGTACTTTCCAACACAAATTATTTAAACATTTAAATCATAAAAATATGGATATCTTTGTAGGAAACTGCACTGGAAAACAAAGAAATATGAAGGATTTTGAGTCAAGTGCCTTAACCACCTGGCCTGCCAGGCCTCACCCAGAACTTAATTCATGTTCTGTTAGTGGAATTTTACATGATTTATAGTCCATATTGGCCAGGTCCCAACCAGATAGCTGAGGTTCCACTACTCAGAGTTGGAATTGTAGGTCCATGGTTCCTCCATCACATGTTAGTGGCTAGGTAAGTGTGTGTGTGTGTGTGTGTATATATATATATATACACTTTTGAAAGGATCCCAACTATACAGTAATCCATTCTGAGCCACCAGAATTACGACAAGAAGGTAACACCAAAGTAGACAAATATTCTCCTGAACATGAAGAAGTTAGAAAGACACTCACTCTAAGCTAAGAATGACAAGATCATGTATGCCACACTCAATTTGATGAAACAGAACTCATTTGATCTATAATTATGAAAATACATCTCCAGTCCAAAACCAAGTGGACATGGTAAATTCCTCTTTTCTCCAAAATTATGGGGAGATATGTGGAACAAACTGTGCTCAATCAAAAACTTGGAATGGGACCACTCTGTGTTTGTAATTATGAAAAAACAATGGCCCCTTTTCAGTGGACAATGTACTAAACCAATATTGATAAAAAAAGAAGGGCCACACTCTACACAACCAGATAGCTGAGTGTTAAATCTGAAATGGTATTCCAAATAGATTCTCTTGTGAGATGGTGCCTCTTCTACCAACACCCAAAAAAAATATTCAGGATCCCTGGTAGGAGGGTACCCAACGTTGCCTTTTCTCCAAGAGTAGAAGAATTCACTTGCACAATTTGATGAAATAACCTCTGTTCACCATCACAGTGACTGGAAACCAAATGCGATAAAGACTCCTTATCTCTACTTGTAGAATCAGGGGGAACATTTGCATAGGAAAGGCCTGAGGAACAGTGCTCTGAAAATGGTGTACTGGGATGCATCCTGAGAAAATGAAGGTTCCCAAAGAATAAAATGTCATTGCTTAGCAACTCTAAAAGCATTAGTGTGAGCAGCATAATATTTCAAGACCTTCACTGAGCATAACAGTCAACTGATGGAAGTGAAAAACAGTGATCAGATGAATCTGTGAAATAATTTACCCTTTTCTCTTCTTATCAGTGTCTTATGGAAGAGGAACTAGTCTGAGTAAGTAGGTAGAATGATAAAGCTTCTTGTGCACAATCAGTGCCAAACATCCAACCAGCAACATCTGTAGGTCAGCAGCAAAAAAAAAAATGAAATCGTCAGTGAAAAGTGAGACACGGTATATACGACTAAGATCTTAAATGATGTTGAAAAAGGGCAGGTAATGCTACCAACTTAATATATTAGTTAGGTAATTAAAATGGTCATCCATGATGAAAGACTCAAAATGATGTGAAGAACCCAAAGAGTAATGGAGACTCAAAGAATTTTCATATTTAGTATCAAAAAGTAGTTGATAAAGCCAACTTATACAAAGCAAAACTCTTGTCAATGAGCCAGGTCAAAATGTGAGTTATGGTTGGTACTTTTGATCAAAGTTAATTCAGCCTCCTCTTAATATGCCATTGCTGATACTTATCCCATTTCTGTTGATAAATATCCAATGAGGGTCTATGCAAAGTATAAAACACGTATTTAGCAACCTTAGAAATTAAGCTTCATCACCATCTCATTCCTGACACAAAACATCTATGAAGAAATGGATTCTTTGATGAAGTGGCAGCAGAGTAACACATATCAGTATAATTATGATCCAACAACCCTCAAGATCAAAGAGAATGATCTTGAATAAAGAAACTGAGTAGTCCAGTGAACCACTGTACATGATCCATTGGTCACATAAAGGCCAATGAAATATCCCTTACATGCTTGTCCTTAAGTAATAAAAGAAACAAGTAATGCTCACAATCCCAAATGAGAAAGAACAATCCCTGCAATTAAATAAGGATATGTAAGTAAGAGTAGGACTTCCTACTCCATAGTTTGGAGGCAGATAGAAATTGGCTGAGCCTAGCTGAGATACATAATGAAAAATATACCCAGACTGATGATATGATGTGTAAAAGGTGGGTAGGATGTTCGGCCAGTTGACAAAATGGTACTAGTAGTAACCAGACATCCATGGAATGGTGTGTGCACAGGCCTAAGGAAAGAAGGTTATGAAAAAAACCATACAATATAACAGAACACTTGTGGTGGCAATGCTATTCTGAAGATCATCATCTGGCCACTGTGCACAAAACATAGATAGCAGGTGAATGCAGATAGGAGTCAGAAACCTCAAATTTGCACATTCACAATTGTAGTAAAAAAATGTTAACTCAGGGTGAGGAATAACTCAACTGCCAGACTGACTTAACTCTGATAGTCTTAGAATGAAGTTCTAAAACTGAGTATTTATGGAGAGCAGAAACACCACAGGTTGGGTGGATAATGGTGACAAAGATGTAAATTGAATAACAAATTCTGATTCAAGAACCTGTAGCACCAATGGATCTAAAGTTAAGGTTTATAACACACCTAGAAATTATTGAAGCAAAGCTCCCCAAATCTTAAGGGCATATAACAGTCACTGACATTGATGGCAGTATTCTGACAAAGCAAAGGAACCTTCAATATGAACAGAGTCTATTCTGGATACCAATGGACCTAAAGGCTAATGTTGGGAGTCAAGATCCTCGAGATTAGATTACATTATGACTCCCTATAGCAGATGATGAAAGACGAGACACCAAAGATAACATAGATGTATGTAGAAGAAGACAAATGAACCAGCATGCATGCTAAAAATGGTCTTAACTTGTCATCAATAGACATGAGGATCCTGTGAGTCTTTCAAAAAAGTTTAGAGGAATAATAAATAACTCAGCATTGTATATATGGTCAAACAAATCTTAGTAAGTTGTGATCTCTTCAGATTAATACAGACCCCATTCTAGAACTCCATATTTCAAGGAGCAGATGTATTCTTTGAGAGTCATAATATGCTTCCACCTGGTAGTAGTAGGCAAAATCACATAGTTCTAACAACCATGTCAGACGAAACATAGCTGTTCCTTCATGTAACAGAGCAATAAACCTCAGTATATGAACCACAATATCAGTGGATGGAGAAAGAACTAAATATTAATTCCCAGACCTTTTAGCTATCAAGGAAGATGCTGGCTCAAAAAAACCACTGGGGAAAAACTCAAAACATAACACTTTCAATATACCAGCTGAAAAAAGGAGCCTGAGACAGCTGGTCTCAAAGTGGCCTTCTGAGAAACCAACAGAATAAAGGAAGGTAAAAGTGAATCAAGATTCTCTCCAGAATATCCAGGATCACCCTAAGAATCCCCTAGAAGAACACCACAGAAACCAAATATGTCTTTATCCCATGATGAATTAAGTCATTGCACTGACAGTTTCAGCTGAGAGTGACCTCCATCCCCCTAACTGTTGAGCAACACTGGATATCAGAGGTGGAATAGAAGAGACTTGATTTACTTCCATGCCAGAAATAATGCTCTGGGAATTCATGCCATATATCGGCTGGCCAAACAAACATGTTTTTCAAATGAAAATTAATCAAGTAACATAAAAAACACTCAAATTATCTCCAATGACCATTGTACAGAGAAACTCTTCAGTAAATGATTTATCAAGAAAAACTGTTAATATTATTTGAATGAAGTGCTTATATACAGTGCCAAGAGAGAGATTTCATTGAACAGATGGAGAGTGTTACATGACAGATATTGCAAAGGGCAATTTAGTGGTGAACAAAAGACTAAAGTGAGTATGAAAAATTAAGACTAATGCATAAATAGATAAAGTAAGGAAACTCGAGCAGTCAAGTAACAGCAGTAGTATGAGACAAGGAAAGTAAATTTTAGAAGAAAGTTGCATTTATAACCTTCCAAGTGAGCATATGGAATTTTATGGTGAAATCTCTTTAAAGCATTTTGTAACAGCCAATTAAGTATTATTGGAAATAGTGCATGGTGATAACTAAAAAGTCTTTAAACATTAAAAGCTGTAAAATATCCATAACACTGTTAACAGTGTTGGAAATATCATAAATGCTTTGGAGTTCACACGAGAAATTCCTATAACCTTCCTCTGATGGAAATATCAAGAGAGTATGCATGTGTGTCATTCATTACACATATGTATGGAAAAACAGCTGGTTGGATAATAGGCCTGTATATGAAAGATTTTATCATATATATGCAATGAAGAAAAAACATAAATAATGTTTATGTCTGTCTGCTAGAAAGATGTAGAAAGCAGCGGTATTTATTTACTGTTATCTTCATGAAACCGTCGGGTGTCTTGAATTGATTACTTTCATTTTGCATTGGTTGCTTTATATTTGCATATCCCTACATTACAACATGATTGTATGAATGTAGTGAATAGTGACTAAATTATAGTCTATCAATCAAATTTCCAAAACTGTTTCTAAATCTGCTACTATGTATGTATATGTGTTATACAGTGTGTATGTTAAACATTCATAAAATCTCAAGTAAAAATGCAAAAGTTAATAAAAGCATCTATCTACATCTGTGAGAGTACACTCTGATGTAAGAAAATACTCAAAGTATAACTGCAAAATACTGAAGGAAACTGTTTATTAATGTAACCATCTTGTCCATTTAATACAGTTATTAAACTTTTACACAGAATAAAAAAACGGATGGTTACATACAGACAAAGTTAAAGAAGTAATATTTTATTTCTGAAAAAGTATGAAAGTTTAGGAGCATTATCAAACACCAAAACAAAATCTCAAGTATTCTGTAACAAAAGTTGCAGAACATCATCTGATTTAGTGTTATGGTTTTCTCCTTCTCACCACACGTGTATAAGTGAAAAATTAAAATTAATGAGCATGACTTGAAATGTTGGTCACTACAATGCTCTTAAGAGTTAAAAGAAAAAGCAGCAGTTTGTGAAATTCCCAAGTCACATAAAACTACAGGTAATACTATCCTTCATATATCGTCAGTTCTATAAGATTTCTGCTGTAGCAGTGTTATTGAAGACTACCACCTATAGTCTATAATTTTATTTTATTCTAGTCAGTGAGAATACCTTAAGGAAGGCAATTTCTCATAATAAATTTTCAAGCACCCAATACGTAGAGAGAAAAATATCTTAATCACAGTACTTGGGCATACTTATGCAATTCATGAACAACAAAGGAACATGAAAGAATGGTATTCCCATTGTTAAAATTTAAAATAAATATTTTCATCCTCTTTTCTTAACACAATGATGCACATGGGAGAACATTTCAAGGGGAAAGATTCACTGGCTGACTTAACATGAATTAAGGAACACATGTACAGCTACAGTCACATTGATTCTCTGTACAATAATTACCTCCATTCACTATTGTTATAATTCAAATATTCACATTTGTATGTGGAAGAGTTTTCTATTTATTAGTAAATCCACTTCGACTGCTACAGAAGAAAAAATTCTATTTTAGACAGTATGTCTTACATCTTCACATTCAGCTATATATTGAGGATTTTAAGAAAATGCAGACTTCACCAGTCACCACCCTATATTGAAATCTGAACTCTTGATGGGTTAACCAGTGCTGACATGATTGCTTTCATCTTTTTATGCAAACTTAGCACTAAACAATGGTCAAATCAACTGTTCTTGCACTGACTGTCAAACAGTTGGGCTTTCTTTTTTCTCTCTCTCTCTTTCTATAACATAATAAACTTCAATGTTAAACTTGCTCTCATGAAAGACATTTTGGAGCAAAACGTAGATAAGACCCCACTAACTTTTACAGTTATTGATGTAAATACTCCTCCAACTCTCAGGCTAATGAATGTAAGATGTTCTATCCCAATGAAACATTAGCAAGCATATGAGTAAAAAGGTTTCACACAAAATGACATATAAGCATGTCAAACCTGCTGCAGCAAAAAGAAGCACATATTCAGCTGTAAATTAACAATTTTAAGAAAATGTTTGTGTGCAGTTATGCTGAAGCCCCAAGTTTAACCTCTCATAAAGTAAATGAAAATCTGACTATTTTTGCCTCTTTTATATAAAATCAAGATGCAGTCAAAACTGCCTATTTCTCTTCTTTGTACTTTTGCTAACTTTTACTATCATGAAAGACATTTTGGACTTGGGTGGAGTAGAAATATTTAGTGAGAGTCTTAATCACTATTTAGTGTTTGATAGACCTAAATGGCTCTCTCTCTTTTTCCCACTTTCTGGATAATTTCAAACTGAAAAAAAGAGAAGCTGAAACTGTCTAAAAAGCAGTTTGATTCCCAACTTCCTAAAGTGATTGGAGTAATGCTAGTTGTTAGAGAGCTATAAATTGTTTACCTCTAGTTACTAGACATTTCATCCAACAAACTGGAAAAAGCAGCATTGACCTTACGATTATAGGAAGGAATGAAAAACCTGATGGTACATTGGGTGTCCATTAAAGGGGTACACAGAAATAAAAAGAAATGACATAACTTAAATGCAGTCTGGGCTCACTTCTTATTGGACTGTAGTCTAAACAAGCTGAAAAACTGTAGTGATTTATAATATACATCAAACTCAATAACAAAAACATATACACACTGATACTGTGTACATGTTTTAGAAGTGTACTGAGAGGCCATCATTGAGACTAATACATACTACTTGTCAAGTTACAATAAACAAAGTCAAAAGTTATAAATCTGGTAATGTTGACCTAGCTGTAACTTTACTAAATCTAAATTTCAGTCTTTGATTATGCTGAGATAACTCGGTCAAATGTAAGTTACAAAAAAGACCATGAACATGTAATGACTTTAACCTTGGATCCTGTTTTAATGTTATTAGTACTTTGTATTGGGTCTTATCTTTTTCTTTCCACCTACAATAAATCACTACAGCTATCCTTACATATAGTGTATCCACAAACATCTTATTAATATGAATAGCAGGTAACTGAATGTTTAGTTAATCCTTGGATTAGTCTAATCCAGCTGTATGCCAAACTTACATTGAATATAGCAAACACAGTGTGGTTGAATATTATTATACATGTTCTTCACTTACTTTACTCAAAAGTTTGTTTTAACAACTAGTACATTAAGTTGTCTTTAAAGATCAATAAACATTGTATCCTTTTATCCTAATCAAATTTCAAATTGCATTTAAAACAAGTTCACAATGGTACTCTTACAGTATGAAACACTGGAAAAATCTGATACTTAAAAAATAAGTTCATAATTTTGAAATAGAATATTTTTTCATACATCTGATTACCTCAATCACGTCTTTACATCTTTGCATAAAAGCATCCATTTCTGCAAATATTCCTGTTTCATCTAAAACCCAGCCAAATGAAGAAAGACTGTGATGCATTTTGGCTGCCTGTAAGAAGAGAAAAATATTACCTTATAAAACTTGACAGGAAACAAATTTTTAATGTTTTCCAAACAAAGTGTAAAAACTAAAACTATTTAAAGGAAAAATATAAATTGCTTTCAAATTACATATCCAGTGCAATTCTGTTGTAAGAAAACAGTTTTATCTAAATTAATTCCAAATTGCACAAACAGAATACCATACCAGATGACTGAAAAAAACTAAACTCTCCTACATTATATCTATTGATTTTATGCAGTTAAAAAGAGAAATGATAATAGGCACTAATATTCACATTATTATTTGCTGTATAGTGTATCAGCACATAATGCATTTTATAACCTTTTTTTTTTCTTTCACATAGTATTATTCAAAATTTGTCAGTCATTTTAATATGTGTAGATTTCATATATCATGTGGTCAAGAAACTAGTTAAACTACTTTGGTTCTAGCAGCATTTGTTCTTTGTTATTCTCTTTAGGTAACTCCCAGTCTACCAATGGATGGTATCAGTTGTAATGTCTCATTTAAGTTTATTGAGAATAACTGATCACCTGGGTAACACTACTCACTCTGAAAAAACCTGATGCTATCTTTCAACCATGTAATTCAAGGCTGAAATAAGTCTGACAGATGACCTCAGCTACATCAGTCAGACAGAAGCTATCTCCAAACCAATAACAACAAACAAAGATTGTTAAAGAAGCACGTACTCACACTATGTTACTTTTAATAATAAAGATTATTCATTTGTGTTCTACATTTTGTTTGGTCTCTATATTTCACTCTCACAAACTCAGTCACAAAAGGAACTCAGAACTACTCTGTGATAAATACTTTGATGAATCTCCTGCTACTCAAGGGACCATCTTTCTAAAAGAATCAGTTTCTCCAGAAAATAACAGAGAAAATGTTGATACTGTAATTACAGGACATATTATTATGGTGTTTTGTGCTGACATCTGTATTGCATTTTACTCCTACTCTTGTGCTATTAAACTTAATTATACCTTATTTATTATGGAAATGACATTTTCCAAACCTCTAAGGACTTATTACCATAAGGAAGTGTCAGTCAATGAAAATATACAATTGTACAATAGAGCTGTAATATCTTTGAAAAGTACTTTGCAAGATACAGTATTTTCATCAATACTACAAGGGTAAAGATAGATTGGTCCACTCCTGAATGAAGGCATTCACCACCAAAGTCAAAGAATGTAAAAATGGAAACTAAAAAAAAGCAGTAGTTTAATACTGAGATTGCTAGTAAATGCCTGCAGAAGAGAAGTACCAAACAGGGAGCATAAACACTCATACACTTGAGGAGCAAGAGACCACTCTGTATGAAGAATCTTATTTCATAAAGATAATAAATCTGCTATAAGATTCAGAGCATTGAGAATGTGATAAGCAAGAAGACAAATTTGCTGAGACTGAGCCAAGAAAATGAGATATAGCATTCAAAAGAAAAGTGAATTAGAACATGTGCCTCCTTGTCCACTGAAGTATGAGCCAATAGTCAAACTATCAGAATGGATCATGGCCAAATGGTCTTGTACTAAAGGCAAGAAATGATCAAAGGCATGACAAAGTGCAAAAAATTTCAAAAGGTTAATGTGGAGGGACATTTCAACCCCTGTCCAATGATCAGAGATCTCCTTAGAACCCAGATACACTTAACTTTCTGTTAGAGAAGTAGAGTGTGATTTCACTACAAAGCTACCTTCAGGAGCCACATACATCCAAGAGTGACATAGGTTGGGAAGTACTATAACTAACTAGTTAAGAAGACACACATGATGAACAGCTATGGATTCAACAGACAACTTAAGCAATCAATTACATAAAATAGCTGTTTATTTACATTGTGAAAACAGAAATAAAAACATAGATAAGAGGAAATAATATACAATAAAATATGAATACAATTGATTGAACTGCTGCTGTTAAATTCTTGATCAAACAGCTGAGATAAAAAACAACCATAATCATCTAGAAAAATCATGTGAATGAAGAATCACTGACCAAAAATATGTAGTATTTTTTTCTTTATGAGGTATTGGGTGATTTGTAAAATATAATTTATGCATTATAATGGAAAAGTACAACTCAATTCATGTGTAACTAAGACAGTCAGGTAAATGAAGAATTAGGGACTGCAAGAAATATCATTACTTACTTTCTGAACTAAATTTTATCATTACCACTTGATCATGAAATATTTGTCATTTATTATTATTGTATATTTATTGTAAAAAATATTTAGCATTGTTAGCTTATAATTTGTACTTAGGACTAATTTAATTCTCCTAAACTGGCTGAAACTTGTGAGATGTTATTGGGTTTATGACTTAAAATATTGTTAAAACCAAGGGCATCCAACTGATAAAACAACGTATTCTAATTTTTATGAGCAGGAAGATGAGAAAAGCATATTTAGTTATACTGATGGCCAGGCTGATTTTTAGGTACCTGTTAAGAACTTTGTTTACTCTGATCAGAAGTTATTATTTATTATTTGGTCAAGAAACCTATTGTTTAAGTGAAATAAATATTCTATGGATATCTTTTCACAATAAAATACATTCATAGGATATCAGATGATTGCTACTTGATTAACACAAATTAAGATGGTTGGTGCCATAGATGTAAAGTCTTGTACATCAAAAGTTTGCACAATTAAAGAAGAATGCTTGGAGTTCAAAAAATTAATTGAAAGGGTTTTGTAACTCTTGTTTTTTAAGCTATTGCACAGTATTCTTGGAAGGGAAATGTCAGTGAACATTTTAAAATAATTGCTTACCTAATCTGGATAAATGGTGAAAGCTCTTGAAATAATACCACAGAGTCCTCACTAATCTTTTCCCATATAAAGAGTGTATGACTTCTTCACATGCAGTAAGGATTGTTGTATGTTGGATTTTGCACAAAGCTGTTTAAGGACTATTTGCACTATCTGTTCCTAATTCTGAAGTAACAGATTAAAGTGAAGGTAACTAGTTAACAAGACCCTCTGCTAACTTGTGGGCTACTCTGATAAAAAACTGGGCTTAAATTTACTCTTATAATGCACCAACAACACTAAAGTGCTAAACACAATTATTTTTTTGGCAGAAACTAGACAAAAACCATGTAACCTTAGATCCACAATCTGGCACAGCGTAGTTAGTACTGGGTTGTGTTTAACTCTGCAGTGAAGGACAGTTGTTTCATTTTAGTGTACAGTTATATTTGAAAAAGTAATATCACAAATATTTATCCTGACTTACAATAATTTTATCAGAAAAGTCTTAGTTTAACTGAATTCTTTCAATGATATTCTATTTTGTTGTGCCCAGAAAAAAAACGAGTTGAGTTTGATGGCTTTTAAATGGAAACATATTATCATGCCATAGAGATGTAGCTTGCACGATGTAATCTGAACAGTTTATACTAAGTAATTTGCACTAGAGCCACAAGCATCCTATTAGTGTATGTGACAATGTGTTATGATGTCATACATGCACAAATAAATACATGTCTGTAGTCTTACTGTCTATATGAACATTACATGAAGTCATTATTGAATGTTGTTTAATACAAAGTGGATAAATTACACAAAAAACACAATTATTTAGTAACATATTAATAGAAACAAAGGATGTGATATAAATGTTAAAATCTTGTGAAATGAGCTTATTAATGGTTACTGACCTGTATGTTATTATTTGAAGCTACAATGCACCCATTATTATTATTAATTCTACTACGAGAATATTTCAATTTCAACACTGAAATGTGTGGCAGGAGGTGAATTTTCATTGAAGGATACAAGTAATAGAAAAACTCACAGCATATCCAACAGAAAATACAACTTTACTTATTGTTTTTCATTGAATTTAACTGAAATATTCATGACAGGATGAATTATTTATAGTAAATGAATTTCAGAAACAGTAACTTAGATATCATAACAGATGGAAACTTGGTGCACCCACTGTATCACTTGGTCATGATGGAATATTCTAAATAAAATATTTTATATAGACACAGACTTCTAACTGTTTTATTAATGTTACTTCAATAAAAAGTGCAGTTTACATAATAAGATAGTACTGGCAGAAATAATTCTAGAGTAAAGGGTAAGCTGCATTGATCACTATCACAGGAATAACAACAAGGATTTAACAAAGCTGTAAGTATTGGTCAAGAGGAAACCCAATGAAAAGTGGGAATTAAGAAGTTCACACATATTAAGGATACATTTCCTATGGGTATAAAAAACACTAGAAGCCCATAGAATTGTCTCTTAATCAATATATAGTTCTATTACTTTATCTACAAAGTACTTTTATAGAAGAGTTTAGTTAGAACTGGGTAGTTAAAATATTATTTACAAGCTACATTTCTTAATGACCTTCTAAAAGAGTACACCATGATTAAAAACAAACAATTCTATTCACATTGTGTCTACAGTTTATGAATTTTGGAAGAAAAAAAAAAATTACATTTACACAAACATTGGAAGCCACATTTTATGAAAGATATATAATGATTGAAAACAAACAAACCTCTTTGCAGTGTGTCTATACATTATGTATTCTAAAAGAGAAGTAAGAAATAAATATTATGTGCATAATATGATATCTCACTAATTATGAGAGCACATAATAATTAATACAAACATTCCCCAGTACATTGTATCTATATTTTTGCATGAGAAGTAAAATACTTTACTTTTTACTCTATGTTCAGATGTTATCTGTTCTGAAAATGTATATTATGGTAAAGAAAAGGCAACTTCACACTGTTGCTATTATTTACATAATCCAAAGGAATAATGATATTAAATAAAATAATTTTTCCCAAATGTTTAGTAAACTTGATTGATTTAGTTTGAAAAAAACATAATGCAATACAATATCCTTTGTTGTTTACCAATTTAAGAGTATTTTAAGAAAAAAGTATTAATTTGAAAGAAGTAATTTCTTTTATCTTTAAGTTTTTACTTCAAAAGACTCAAACTGAAAAAACAAGTTATGTATTATGTTTTTTCTCTAGTCTTCTGATATTCATACAAATGTTAAAAAGCACAAATTTCATTAATAATATTTCTTTACATTATGTATAACAAGAAAAGTAAAATGCAAAACATTAGACTAATTTTAAAACTAACAAAGAGTAAAATAAATAATAATAATATTACTAAAATAAATTCATTTTCATTGTTTATATCTTTTGTGTGTTATAAAAATATAAGCAGTGCTCTTTGTTTCCATATTATCAACTACAAAATAGTAATGTTCTAAGCAACATTAGTTGCTTTGTTTCCAGTCTTAGGTTGGTACAAAAGTTTAATTAAAATAGAATTGTAAAATATTTTAAAACTAATCATAGTAATATTTCAATGTAAAAAATAATAATGTTTTTATACAGTTTCCAAAATTTCATAATTAGTAAACAATCAATGTTTATAAACAAAAATATGTAATCATGATATTTTATCAGGTTTTTATTGTTAGTAACAAGCAAGTTCTTTTAGTTGAATATGAGTGTGGTATTGCTGTAAACTACAACAATACTAATAATAATTCTAATCACTTCATCTTTGCTGGACATCCTTCTTATGACATAATTAAACAGAAAAATTAGTACTAAATACCATGCTTTATCAGCTAAAATATTTTACACTTTAAGCATATTGTTTCACATACTATTTTTAATCTTCATGGAAAATAAAAAGATAATGATGAATCCAAACAATATAACTATATGCTACCTTAGATCAAAACCTCTATTTAAGTGTTTTGTTTTTCAATTTAGTTAAATGTTTCACATTACTGCTTTTTCTTTTCAATTAAATTAACCTGAAAGTTTCTGTCCTTATACATTAGTAAATTATGAAAAACAGACAAAATAACTCAAAGACCTAGATGAAAAAACATATGCACACAAATATATGTATAAATGTATATCAATACATTTAAGTGGTTAAAGTATTTAGAGGTGAAGAGTTTGTGAACAATTTTACTTTCTTCTGTATCATTTTGTTTTACATTTTTAGCCATACAAGATCAGGTTTTTTCAAACAATTTTTCCTCTCTCTTCTGCTTTCAGCAGTATTGATGTCATTAACTAAAACTGGTTCAGAATATGAAAATAATCTTACTTGTTGGTAAGTATCCTTCCATGTGTTGCAACAGTCAATGCACTGTTCAACAGTTTTATTTGTTGAACGAGCATATCCTTTAAAAAGTTTGTCTAACTGAATTTCCTTTGAGAATTTTTTGATTAATTCTTGATTAACCTAAAATTTAAATCAACATTATATGTAACAGTAAATATATTATCGGAGCTAAATATATTTTTGAATTTGTGAAAAAACAAACAACAGTTATTTTTTATGAAAGAAAAATAAAAAAATGAGGACAAATGTTATTCTACATGCATAATTGACAAGACAAAAATTTTCAAGCTGAACTATGTTATCAAAATTGACATACTACACATTATTTCAGTTGTGTAGGATCATATATCTGTAATCATAAAATTTTCTCTTATTTACTTTTAATACTTTTATTTATGGCTTTGAAATATTTTCACTTCCAAGGACCAATGTCTGATTTTCAAGTTAGCTAGAGCATTTTTTTTTTTAATGTTGTACAAACGTGAAAAAAAACACAGCATTGTTTATCTCATCCCAAATAACATATTAATTATCCACATAACATCTTTATTCAAGTTTTTTTTACAGAAGTTTTAATTTTAAAAACTTTTAAATTAGTTATAAAACAAAAGCATCCAGAGCTACATTATAGGAAGAAAAATTTAAATTTTCAAGTGTTTAGTTGTGATGTTATGTGAATGAGACCACTTAAAACAAAATTGAAACAAAACATAAAAATGTTTTGATAATCTTATAACATAAGAAAGTATGTTGTAGATTTACACCTGCCCAAAATTATATTTCCTACAATACTGTGCAAAAATTTTAGGATAAGAGAATATTTTATCACTCTTTATATTTTTATGGGTACCACTATATGCTAGAAGAAATCAATTTAATAGTGCTATACAAATAAACCTAGACAAAAAGTTTTAGCATAATGTATATTAGGTTTTGTTGTCGTGCTGTAACCCAAAAAGTGTATAGAATTATCAGTAGATCAGAAACTTTGTGCAAAATATTTACGTGATGCTGGTTGGTCCATCAAACAAATTGATGCAGACTTGAAATGTTCCTTAAACACTGTCAGGTACACTCTAGATTGTGAGGCTGAGACAAGTAAATGTGAAAAGAGGAAAGGAAAGGAAACAAAACCAAAACTCAATGATGTTAATGTGAAGAATCTTTGTTTATGCAACCTTCAGTATCAAGTTGACTCAACAAGAATGGAATATTTGGTCAAGTAGTGATTAAAAAACATTTACTTCAATATCTAAATATTGTCAAGAGACTGAAATTTGCTAAAGGGTACAAAAAATGGACTATTGAAGATTGAAAAAAGGTGTTATGGACGGATGAAATGTGTTATGAAATATTTAATTTAAAACATAAATTGTACATCCAGCAGAAGAAAGGTGAAATACACTTACCTCAATGCATAACACCTGCCATGAAGCATGTGGGAGGCCTTATGATGATTTGGAATTGTTTGATTGCTAAGATGACAGAAGATATTCATGAAATAGATGGAATAATGTACCAGCATAAATACTCTCAGATACTCATCCATCATGGTATACCTAATGGTGTGCATATTATTGGTAAAGATTTCTACTACCAAGAAGATGATGAACCCAAACATTCATTCAACCCATGCAGAAATTACTTTGCTATGAAAGAAGCTGCTAAAGTTGTCCAACTTATGCAATGATCCCCCAAAGGCCCCATTATCAACCTAACTGAACAGATCTGAAATTTGACAGATCAAAAACTTAAACCAAATGTTATTTTCAAAAACATATACGGGAGTGTATTAGAGACATTTGAAGTAAAATATCAAAGGTCACTTTGATTAAATATCTTGAAACAATGCTTGAAGGATAGTCTGGAAAATAAAATATTAACTGTTTGCCAAACTCAAGCACTTACACTGAGTTTCTGTTGTACTAAATATGAAGACTAATAAAATATTTATGTTTTACCTGTGATTTACCTTCCATTGTTCCTCGAAAGTAGCCTGAAATATAATTTTTGACTTTGTCCTGACACTTTTGCACAGTACTGGATGTCATTATCATTAAAAATAAACTTTATAATAAGATCAGTAAAGGAAGTATCAATGTTTTACCTCTTTCTATTTAAATTTAAAATAGGCCTCAAATTTATTGTTTATTTAGCTCAATAAAATTGTGTTATAACTTAAATGTCCCTTATTATTTATATGTAAAATTTAGCTAAGATATTAAAAGATTTTTTTTTTCAAAAACCAACCTAACATATTTTACACATGTCACTGTGATGGATATTTTAACACAAAACAACAAAAAGTACTTTAGAAACACAAATTAAGATATAAATTTACTGCTTATTATATGTAAAACAAGTAATTTCAAAGAAATATAGGTCTTATGAAATAATAAAGAAACCACATGCATAATCAGTGAACTTTTATTGTCACCAAAACAAATGACATATTAGGTAGATGTTTAAAACTAAGTAGTATTATCAATATCATATCAAGAACACAAATAGCACTCACCTTACGAAATAGACCTGTGATTTTACTCTGACTATTATAAAAAGGAGAATTGACCCAAATAATTCTTATCAAACTCAGAAGATAGGGTAGCCTGACTGGTATATCACTGAGAGGTGAAGAAGCTAATTTTTCACACGGCTCTTTCAGAATAAACAAGAATTTCAAGTTGCTCTCTGCTTGTGAGAAACTGTTCTGCAAGATGAAATATAAAAACTCAATACCAATTTCTATTTAATGAGTAGTACTATATATATACATGTTAAGAGTTAAAAATATATTCATTTAAGCTTTGCTGTACCATATTAAATTCATTAAAGCAGGCTAATTCAGTTCAGAAAGTTAGTTTAAGCAAATTGTCATGTAAAATGAAAATGAATCTAAGAGCTGTTTTAAGTTGCAAAAAATAGCATGAGTTACTTCATTAAAATAATATCTTGCTTTAAATCTCCAGAGAGGATTTCACTTGAGCATTATTAATGCTTATATGGTATAACACTTAAGCTTGAGAAGTTTATTACCTGGCAAACAAGATCTCACCAGAAATTTATCTTTCATTTCATAAAAATACTAAAATATACTTATATAACAAAACTAATTTCCTATCTATCCACAACACTTTTCAACAGATTGAAATATATATCATATACATGTGTGCAACTATGTATTGTAACTTAGCTTCATATGGTTAATACCACATGTTCACAAACAATAATTTATTAAAAGATACGTAACTTACTTAGGTACCAATATATATATATATATATATAAAAGATATAAGCTTATACTAACACTATAAATTAATTCTACAAAATGTATAAATATATGTACAACTGCCAAATAAACATTAATCAATATTATGTGCAAAATATACAATTAATTAAAGCATAATCATCACAAGTTATGCAAGTAACTTCAAACAAAACTGCATGTGTGTCTTGTGTCTTCTGGTTAAAGCTTCAGACGTACCATACCATGGGAATACTTCAGTATTTTCATACAGTTCAATACTCTTGATATTTTGACATAAATGTTTCCAACTACAATTTTGTGAATTTATACTGCTTTTTTGTTACATTCAAAGAAATAGGACACTTACAAAGTTAACAAATAACAGCAAATATTAGTCAGTAGTCAGAACACACAACATAACGGAATAATACAAAGAAAAAATAAGTTTCAGACATTTTGAAATACATCTTCCTCTGTGTGAAAATAAGCCTTTATATCATATTATTTACTTAGAACATACAGTTACATTCCATTGTTGCAATACTTACAAAACACAGATCATAATAGTTTGTTCTATTATAATGCTAAGATTAGTATTTTCTTTCAGACGAAAGATGATTGTGTTTTGAATGTAGCCTTTGCTAACTGTCTTTCTTGTAGTATAAAAGAGATATATTACAACCAAACCAAGATTTTCCTAAGTGGATTGTACATAATCATAAGTAACAAAATAGATATTAAATTTGTCTGACAAATACAAAAAAAAAGTTTTATTTAGAAAGTAATGAAATAAATAAAATACAAATAAACAAAAGCAGACTAAAATACCAAAATTAATGTTAAATCATGTTTAATTTAAGTATGTAAGACTCTTTATTAAAATACCAACATTGTACAATTACCTATCAGCATCTATGGATAAAATTAACCACATATAATCAGATATTTTCTTCCTGTGAGTATCACAAGCCAGACACATCAAAAAACACAAGTTAATATACTGAAATATTAAGAATTTCCAATTGTAGTATTATCTACAGTATTAAAAACAACGCAAAAATTTCAAGTTGCTCTCTGCTTTCGAGAAACTGTTCTGTAGCATGAAATATATAAACTGAATACTAAAAACACAGATCATCAAAGAAAATTAAAATTTATTAACACTACAGTTTTTCATGCACAAATAATCCAATTTATAACATTTTCATTGATCATAGTTTAAATCAAGGCTTTCTTAGATAAATCAGAGTATCTCAAGAGCTAATGTTTGTGTAAAATTAAATGCTTGGTCACAGTTGGGGTAGAAAAATACAGTAATCTAAGATGGAATGGTTTAACTCAGATAATAAAGGTATAAGAAAACTTACTGTTGCACATGTGCTCTAGTCGAACCAATCAAACTTGACATCACATTCAATATAAATAATATTTAACTTCATTCATGAAACATATAACCAAAAATGATTATCACCAAATCATAATTAGCACAGTTAGAAATAAGCAACTTTATTGAAAACCAAAGTCAAATGCAGAAGAAAAATTAACAGCAAGCAATCACAAGACATATAATCAGCCTTCAAACACTTCAGATAATTTTGGATAACAGCTTCTATCAAAATATAAATTTATGGTTAATGGAAGTTAAGATTTTCTACACTGATAATGTATTTCCAATAGGTTTTACCCCCTCTTACACAATCTCTTTTCCTGATTTTTTTACTGCCCTCTACATGTGTATATTTTTTGCTTGCCATTATCCATGAAACTTTCACCTTCCATCACGTTTCCATGTCAGGCACCTGCATGATAGTATGCAAATAAGCATGTGACAACCCTCCACCAACAGGAGTGAAACATGACTCCTAGCACAGCTGACTCCTTCTTTGCAGTTTAGCACAACTTCACTTTATGATTGAGTAAAATAAAAAGGAAACACACCACAACTGGAAAAGAAAGGTGGAAAGTGAAATAGGAGGAAATAATCTACCAGAAATGCATTTACAGCATAGAAAAATATTAATTACCAACTCTATATATTTTTCTAGTCACAAAATAGCTAGAATACCACTTTGACCTGGTAGAAGGACCAATGTAACAGTACTTAGACAAACTTCCCTCAAAAAGCACCTAAAGAAAGGTCATGGGGTGAGTGAATAAAGAGCATGTTGGACACACCCATAGGAGCTCATAGAGTATTCTCTTACAGAAAGGGATCCCTGATATAAAATAGCTAAATTGCAGTAGTAAAGGAGAGTTCAACCTCAACCAACATGATAGTGACAAAAATATTCAACTTCTGGTAGGAAGAGGGTCCTCTATTCTCCACCATAGACATAGGAATCAGAAGGGAAGATCTTCCATTCCAAAAACTCTCATCATTACATATGCATGTTCAACACAACCAATACCAGTACCCCTAAGAATTGACATTCAACCAAGGTGTAGAGTAATGTAGGGGTTCAACTCTAATCCAGAACCAGAGGGTATTGGAAATTAATCACTCAGTCCATGATAGGAGAAAGATACCTGAGCCACTCACATGTAAGGACTTATGCCAATACCAGCAACTCCCAGGAACCAGCACCCAGGTGATGGTAGCAAGAAGGGTACCAAGAGAGTAGGATAGACTGTATTTTGAAATAAATCATCCAGTATGTAACCAAGCAACATATAGAATAGTACATCAGGTCTGTGGTAGGAGGAATATCTATACACCATGTACATTAGCAAAACACCACCACTCTATTCTCAGCTGCATTGGAATTGAGCACACTCAGGAGAAAGCACCCATGATTCAACAGTGGGCATCAATGACCTGAATGGTCATACAGTGTAGGTTTAAGAATAAATATACCTGGTCAGGCAAACCTCACTATTGAACAGGGTACACATCTGTGAAAGAAGAACCTTGTAAAGAAGAAAAGCACCTATCCTCTTATAGAGAAATCATGGAGCTCAATACAGTGATAGGAGTTAGATGGTAACATGTAGAGCAGATGGCAAATATACAAAATAAATGTATGGAGATTGGTCCACATACAGGTACAAACTATATCCTCTAATGAACAATGTAATTGGGCAGCCAAGGATACAGTAAGGTAACAGATTTGATGGTAGAAGACTTGGAATGAATTGCAATCATCAGAAGACAGGAAAATATAAGGTAGACAAATTCAACCCATAAGGGTAATAACAGAAATATGATGGGAAAGGAGAAGGTTCCAATGAATGAAAAAACAGAAATGGAAACAACAGAAGAGTGCAATGTAAGCTAAGTAAGAGCACAGGGCCAAGAAAGGACAAAAAAGGCAATGTGGATCAGAGTGATAATAAAGGAAAGAAATGGAAGGGAGGGAAAGGGAGCAAAGGCAAAATCTTCATTCTGTGTGCCCAACGTTTGGAGAAACAAAGATCATTCAGGGTAGAGGATGATATAGATCCTGTTATATAATGTGCAAGAGACATTAAGAGCACCAAATGTTGATGTTCATGTGCAAATAGGAGGAAAATAAAAGTCTTTAAGGAGAGATGACATAAGGAACAGAATGACACTGGCTCAAAAGGTGGAAGTGTGAAAGCATGGAGGACAACTTTGAAGTATTGATCATGGAGGGCAGTAGTACACAGGGTACAGTGAACATGGAAGGAACAAAACAATAGAGTGAAAAGACATGTGAAGACAAGTGCTAGATTAGGCTGTGTGAGAACCAGCAATGGTGGATATCAACAGCTCTTTGTAAAAAAGTCATGTAAGGAAGGAAATCAGGTGTAGGAGAGCAGAAAGAGATGTAGAAAACCATAACAAGAAAACAAACAATGATAAAGGTACTACTTAAATTGGTAAATTGACACAGAGAAAGGAAAAATGGAGTGGAAGATCAGGGAAGCATAATGCAAGTTGTCAAATACTCTCTGTCAATAATCAGCTCTGATAAATTCTCAATCTGACTAAGGATTTTTTCACCATACAAATTGAACAATTCAGGTGAAAAAACACAGACTTACCTCACATCTCTTTTAATCTAAACAAAATCACTTAATTCATTTTCTATCTTCATTGCTGCAGTTTTGTCACAATATAGTTTTCTTAAAATTCTCTAGTCTTTACCATCAATGTCCAGTTATCCCAGCATTTTCATTAACTCCACATGTTTGAATCTATCAAAAGCTTTGGTATAATCCATAAAACATAAGAAAATGTCCTTCTTCATTTATATTGTCCACTACAAAAGTATTCCTACAATGAAGGTAGAATTTCTTGTAAAACAATTTCGATAAACTTACATTAAACTAGTCTTGTAGCTTTATTTAGTCTCATTCAACTTCACACTTCTGAAATAAGATTTTCTAATATGTTCATGTTTTCTTAATAGATGGCTTATCTTCATAACTGTTGTGGAATAAATTTTCAATACACTTTGTCCATCTCTTCAATACTTGTTCTCCTTCCATAATTACATCACTATTCTTAGCTTTTTTTGTATCCATTATCAGTGCATCCTCCTTTACTTATGATGTCTTTAATATTCCTTTAAATTTATGTAACATCTTTATTCTTTTGTTTTTCAGTTTAAATACATTTTTGTTAAGAAATTTTTCCTTTTCTTCATTGCATGCTAATTGAATTCTTTTGCCAAGTTCTTTACACTCTTCCATACTATGGGTTTTCATCTTCCTTCTATCTTCTATGAACTCAAGCATTATCAAGATTCGTTTTTGTTTTTGACTTCTTAAATTTCTTCAATTTTATCTTGATGGCACTTGCCAAAGGGACATGGAGAATTCTGCATTACGCCCTCAAGTAAAGTTTCAACTGTTGTACTGCATTCCTGAATCTCCTATTGATGATGATGTAATAAATTTGGTTTATAACATTAACTCCAGGACTTTTCCTCATGTACCTTCTTCTCTAGTAACATTCATATCATGTGCCATTATGACATAATAATTTGCAACACACCAATCAGTCCACTTCTTTTCTCTTTCACTTTTTTTGTCAAAGTCTATGGAGTCCAATAATATTTTCCACTTTCTCACAAACAGCTTTGGCATTTAGATCTCCCATCACTATGATAACTCATTGCAGTTTCCATTGATGTATTGCTTTATCAAGGTCTTCACAGAAATAACCAATGTCCTCCTCCTCATTATCAGCTGTCAGTTCATAGACTTGTACTATTACTATGTTGAGTGGTTTAGTCTATATTTTCACAAACATCATTCTTTCAAATACTGCCCCAAGTCCATTCACACACTTTGAGGTTTCTACCTTAAAAATCAAAGCAACTCTGCTTTCATACATTGGACTTCCTGAATAAATTATCTTTATATTTTCTGAAACAGTCCCAAAATCTTTCCAGTGTTTCACACACACTTAGAAAGTTGTTCTTTAATCTCTTCATATCATGCTTAACATTAAAAAAATTTCCAATTTGAAGTAGAGTCCTAACATTTGTTACTGCCACTCTGAATACTCTCTTCTTGGCGTGGACAGTACAGTGCTGACATTCAGAAGTCACCTGTTGCATATGACTTTCCCTACCAGGTGAGGTGTCCTCCACATTTCTAATAAGGACTGCCCTTCATGCCATTGTGTTTTATTCCTTGCCTCATCAAATACAACAGACTGTACTAGGCAAAATACTATAGTCGGATGTCATTTCTTGCTACAAGTTGCAGTGCTCAATTAGCTTGAGCAGGTCTCTTCTATCATTGTACCAGGTGCACAAGGTACCCACTAAATAAAGTGATCCAATGTCTTGCACCCCTAGTGGCTTCAACTGTAACCAGGGTAATGAAGGTTACAGGACACTATTCCTGATATTACAACAGCTAGAGAGTACTTATCTAACAGTAACCTTGACAGTTGACTGTCCTACTATTTGATGCAGATTAACATAATATCTTGTACTTAAATACATGATAATTTCAAAACCTGTTTCTGATCAATAATAACTAAGAGAAGAGTATTAAAATTACAAGTAAAACTGAAATTGAATAACAGGAGATCCTATAACTTCCAATGCCACATTTTACACCACTACAACAACGAAGACAAAATATATCAACAATGAGTAATAAAATAAACTCTAAAAGTCTGAAAATTAACCAGATGGAGTCACAATATATATTATACATTGCAAGGCTTGTTTCAGACCAAAGCTACATTGGGCTGTCAACCATGTCCAATGAAAGGAATCAAACCTCAGATTTTAATGCTGTAAGTCCATAAACTAATGGCTGTCCCACCAGGAGATATATTACATGGATAATGTTAAAAACTGTTGACTATGGATGATTGTAAAACTTATGATCTTTAAAATGAAATTAAAATATATGTATTGTCTTTTATTCAATTCTTCTTTTTATTTTATATTATCATTTAATAAGACTATTTACAAACAATTATAAAAAAATTTCATACAACATTTTTAAAATAAGTTGTTTTAATTGGAGTCAAAAAATAAATTTTAATTTTTACACGTATCATTTGTTTATTTGTGAATTATGTGAGACTATCTGTGATAGAAGTTCCTAATTTAGAAGCAAAAGACAAGAAGAAAGGCAGCTATTCAATACCACTCACCACCAACTCTTGGGCTACTCTTTTATCAATAAATAGTGGGATTAACCATAACATTGTAACATCTCCAAGACAGTTGTAACTATTACAATTCACTACGCCAATTACAAGAAATTAATTTGTATGCCAATGATAATGAGTATGATATGCTTACTATAACCATAATTAAATATCATGTACAATACACATTTATGTCAACAATATATTTCATATTGTGTAAACTTCCATCAGATATTTTTTATGAAATGAAGTACAGTAAAATAGCCAAAGTTTCAGTAACAGTTGTTTTCTAATTCCTTACCACAACATTCTAAACCAATTCAGTGAAATATATAATTAATAGCTGATAAAATATACCTATTACTTTAATACCTTGCTGCAAAAAAAACAAAAAAACTAAGACACCAAAGAGAGCTATTCACACAACATTAATTTCAATGGAAGATATCCTTAAAAGATTAATAAAACATAATCTGAGAAACTACAAAATAAATAGAATGTATCGCTTTCAGGCACTTTAAACAGCAGTATTATACAAAACTGAATTTTTATTAGACTCTTTTAACACAAGTAGTTACTGAGTTGAAATATTTAAGAACTCATAAATCTGGTTTTAGTCATATACATATAAATATACTAAAATACACCACTTAAAACTATTTCTTGATTTTGCAAAGATCTAGTAGTTTATTTCATCAAGCTTTTGGTTATTTAAAAATGCAATTCAATTGTAATAAAACACACAGCCACATGTGATATTCAAGAGTTAAACATTTTAAAAGCAATTCTCTGATCCTAAACTCAATACAGCATGACATGATACCTGTATTTCTGTTGAGAGTTTTAAAAACTGATTAGCATATGAAGATTTCCCAAGCTCTAGTATTGAGACAACTTTGTATATTCCAGGTTTTTCTAACTGGTGACTAATGCTAGACAGATCATTACAGCACTGTTTCCAGAAGTCAATTTCCTCTGCTAGTCCCAAATTCTCACCTGTATGAGCAGCTTCTTTTACCTGTTTGATCCAATGCACCACAACACCTAAAACAAAGTAATATATGTCTACTTTTATATGATGTTTTAAAACTGCTGCCTCTCATCACGTTAATTCTAATGAAACAGAATGGTCAAGAACTGCTTTGTTTTTAGCATCAAAACATAATCAGTTTTAAACAAATCATAATCATAAAATAAAAGGTATTTCTGCACAAAAATTTCTAAAAGAAAGGATATTTGGTAATTTATAATTTTTAATAACTAGAAGATGCTTTTGAGAAAAGTTGCTAATGAATTGACTGACAATAAATAAGATGTATTTTTACTTGCTTTTGTTTGTTTGTCAAATTCTGTGCAAACTTACTTGAAGGCTACCAGTAACAGTCATCCCAAGTTAAGAAAAAATAATGACCAAAAAGATGACAGATAGTTAACACTACTTACTTCCAGTCCTTTGGCTTCTATATAGCCAACGAAAAGTTAATTTAAACATCAATTATAATGCCCTCATGGCTGAAAGAGTAAGAACGTTCTGTGACAGTATGTGAATGATCTGCAGACTGTAAAATGAGCACCTTAACCAACAGGCCATAAAAGACCTAATTTTTATGTGAGAAAAGATATTTCAGTTTTGTCTGTTCTCTTTTCATTGAAGACTGTACATTTTACATAACTCTGTTACCAGATTCGTTTACTTCATTATTTCAACAAAACTACTGTTCTGATACAGTCTATGAAAATGATGTATTTATTCACTTTGTGAAAGTTAACATTTTCCTAAACTGAAAACATATTTCCAATAATAATTACCTTTGATGACACCAAAAGGTATTATTCAATCTTCAGGGTTCCCCCTTTACTCATCTAAGCATAGGTCTGATTTTATACCACACTCAACTGCTCTTGGTGCTATTTGTTTCATGATACTTTCTATCTATATCAATATGTCCTCTATCATATTACTGCATATACACCTCATTCAAATAATGTTATCACTCCTTCAAGACCGAGTCCATCCCAGTCTCTTACACCAGCTCTAAGTAGGGAGGAAGTGCAGGAGAATGTCAGTGGAGGCAAGTATTATTGGAAATACCTTTACAATTTAAGAAAATGTTAACTTCCAAAACATTCTCACTTCCACTGACACTTACAGCTAAAATCCCACATTAAGAAGGTTAAAGAGTCAATGAGAGCATTATCCATTCAGGAAGCATCTTCACAGACTATGGGTGTACCAAGAGAAAATTGGTACCCTGATGGGCAGAACTCCACAACATCCAGAACAGATATGCTCTTCACCCTCAACTTAGTTCCTGTATTGTAGGTGAAGTTACATGAGAGTGATTATCACTATATGCCAACCCCAACCTGACAGCTAAAGTTTCACTACTCAGGGTTGGAATCAAGGGGTCTCTGTCCCCATGTCCCACATCAGAAGCTATGGCAATTGGGCATAAACATTTTGTAGATATAGTATTTTTTTTTAACTGGATTTCAAACTGTAGTCTGATGCTATCTGAACCACCAGGATCACAATGAGAAAGTAAGTAACACTGAAGCTGTCAAACCTTCTATTCCACCTGAAAAGGTGCAAAAGGTAACACCCCAGAATTGAAATGATGGGATAATGTATGCCTTACTCAACCAAAGGAACATAACTCATCCAGTTTTGAATTATGAACATTTATCCTCACTACTCAACTGAGTGGGAAGTTCCAGAATTATAGGGAGAATGTGGAATGACTGTGTTCAATTATGATCAGAATTATGAAGACATGACAGACCTCCTTCCATAAACAATTTACTGAATCAATAATGATCAAAAAGAAGGGTCATGCACACTCTAACCAGAGAGCCAAATGTCAAATCTGAACCCGTATTACAAGTAGATGCCAGCATAGGCAATTCCAACCCTACTGACATCTGGGAAAAAAAATCCAGGGACTCAGGTAGAAGGGTCTCCAACTTTGCCCTCTTCTCTGAAAGGGGAGGTATTCATTCTTACACTCTGAATGAAAAGCCTCCATTCACCACCTCAATGACTAGAAACTAGGTGTTGTAAGGATTCCTTAGCTCCACTACTGGAATTTGGGGAGTAATGCAAACTAAGGATGCTTGAAAAACAATGTAATAGATGCATTAAATTAGCAGCCAAAAAACAGGATAAAAACTAGTAATAATTAAATAAAAATAAACTACTTAATATTTTTACTTAGATTATCATACAGACCACAAACCATGATGATTTTATTATTTCATATTATGGCACCATTTCTGAACAATATGATTTTGATATGTAATAATAAGAGATTACAACAAAATGCATCATAATCAATCTCATTAGTAATTAAATTTATTTAATGAGCTTAATAAGTTTTTAGTTGTGTACCAACTGCATAAACATTGAACTACTAGTAATTTATTCTTACTTTTTATAAATATTTAAGCTTCTTTCAATTAACTTATAATCTTTATTAAATATATGAATGAACTACAAGAATTAGTTAAATCCAAGTAAGTGAAATAATTTTAATCCAGTATTAATTTTACTTTACAGCCTACATAGTCATAATTAATAACCCTGAAGATAATGGAAAATTAATTAATACTTGTAATTTCCATTTTATACTAGCCACTATCTTGTTATTTTAATAAATGTGTGAAAAAGAAGAACATATCAAACAGCATCTCTTTTTTCTGATTTTATTGCTTTGGTATTGTGAAGCTTTGCACTACAAAATTATTTCTATTCTACAAAGAACAAATTTCACATATTTAGGCATTTTTATGTTTTATTTTGTAGTTCAGAGTAAACCAAACAGTATTCACATAAAACACATCTCCATAAAAAAAGATTACCACTGTGGTGATTGCAAATATTATATTTTATTCTTCCATGATAAGTAAAGTATAAATCATTACTGTTGTAGATTCAAATGTATTATATAAATTTTTATGCAATTTTTCAATTCTTTTTAAGCCATACATGAAATCATATATTTGCATTAGTCCTCTAATTTACATTAACAGTACATACTGCAATAATTTTTCCATAAGACTTGTATATATTGGGGGCTGCATCTGTGCCATGACCTCATAAAATGAGGTCATACTAATTTAAAGGAGTGGTACAAAGACTTACAAATTTGTAGAAGTAAGTGGACAGGGACAATACATATTCAAGGCTATCTATGCAACCCATTCCAAATTTTGAAGTGGTACACTAGAAAAAAAAAAAGAACTGGTCAAAATTGCAAACTGATTGCTTTTGAGCTACTCCCTGTTTTAATTGCCATTTTGCTTTTATCTTCAATTACCTTTACACATTTTACTTCATTTACTTGACTTTTATCTTTTTACTGGACATTTGGCTACTCTTTATTACGATTTTGCTGAGTGTCTTTTAAAACTTTTATTCCATTACATTTTGATAATAGCTACTATGACACATAACCCGGAACCAGGACTGGAAAGGCCAACTTCAGGTGACTGACGGTGGTTCTTGAACTTACTCGTTAGTCTTCCTGGCAGGTTACGATGATTATTATTATGCTAGAGTAAATAGTTTATAACTTTAAAGACTGAATGTCACCATTGGTTTTTACACCATTTTCTGTTTTAATTGCTGTTTTATTATTACCTTCATTTACTTTTACAAATTTTACTCCATTCACGTGACTTTTCTCTTTTTACTGAACATTTGGCTACTCATTGTTGTGATTTTACTGTGTGTCTTATAATACTTCTTTTATTTTACATTTTGATACTGGTTGCTATGACACATAATCCAGAACCAGGACTGGAAAGACCAACTTTAGGTGACTGACGGTGGGTCTTGAACCTGCCTGTCAGTCTTCCTGGTGGGTTATGATTATACCTTTTTGCTAGAGTAAATACCTTACAACTTTTTACACTCTGCCTTCTATCTTAACCTTGTAGACTAGGTGTCAACATTGGTTGTATACTTTTTTGTTTTACCTTCATTTCCATTTATGTCTTTTACTACATTTTTACCAGTTGTTTGGCACAGATAGCCTCGTTGCTTTGTGCCATAAAACACTAAATCAATCAATCAATTGAGCTACTCTTTTAAAACTGAATAGAGAGATTTTACAGTCACTATTATAAAACATCATGGTCTCTAAAAAAAAGGGATTTTGTGGTAGTGTTATGCAAACCATAAAACATCAGATCCACAGTCTAGCATATTAAACACTGGGCCAAGCACAGCCCCAATGATACTGATAAATCTGGATTAATTGTAAGATCTTTGCCTGACTTAAAAATTAAAACTGTGGTAGGCTGAAGTCTTTCTGTGCATGAACTTTTATTTCATCACGCTTTCTTCCCAAACATTCAATTGTACTCTCAGTAATAAATCTAGAGACCAATTAGTAAAGAAAAGACTTTTTGAAAGTGAACATTTTGTGTTATTTTTTTGTTTGTCCTTTGCTGTCAGTATCTGAAATTATTTCCAGCATATAGTTTCTGGGAATTGAATTTTGCTGATACTTACAATTATCTATCAGACATCATCAAGCCGAAATACCACACCACAAAGAACAAAACGACAAGTCACATGGTAAATGTTTTCAAACTTTCACAGAACTGTAAAAAGCAGTTTCTTTAAAAGTAATTACTTTACTGTCACAATACCAATCCTATCTAATATACTTTTACTAATAATGCAATACATGAGCAAAATTAAATGAAATTTGTTCATTCTTTTCTTTTTCTATGGTACACGATTACATGCTCGGTAGATTCTAAATCCTACATATTACTCAACCTTTATACAGTTTGTTTGATGACAAGCTTAGAATAACACTATATTTTTCTCTGTAATATGAAATATTTCAGTCTAAGGTTTTCAAAACATACCTTCAATTCTTTGAACTAAATCCTTATCATTAGCAGCTTCTTCTTCAATAATATCCTCTATTTCCATAGGTATATACAAAATAGTTTGCTTAATTTGTTTATAATGAAATTCAGTCAAGCTTGCTAAGAATTTATGAAGCTGACCAGAAAAATCTTTCTTAATGTCTGAGATTTAGAATAAGGAAAATAAGAGCATATAAGTTATATATAATGTGTTGTATAATATCAAATGACTACTTACTAAAATAGAGCTTCAGATTAATTACTAACAATTATATATCTCTGTTACATTAGTTCATAATTGAAATAAAAATTGTGCGAGTTAACTGTAA
Organism: Carcinoscorpius rotundicauda; assembly: GCA_011833715.1. Lineage (NCBI taxonomy): Eukaryota > Metazoa > Arthropoda > Merostomata > Xiphosura > Limulidae > Carcinoscorpius > Carcinoscorpius rotundicauda. Next base: position 11,018,603 of record CM022405.1, on the reverse strand, counting down.
TAAGTAATGAATGACAAATAAATCTTGAATAATCCTAAACAAGTATTCTGCTACACTCTAGCAAGTTTCAAACATACAAATAAAATATTGGTATACACTGGAATTAAACATGAAAAGAAAGATTAAGTAGCATTATAAATAAAAAAAATTATCAGAACTTTAAAGACATGTATGAGCATCAGTCAATACATCTTAATTTTCGAATAAATATACAAAATTATTTGCAATTGAGTTCAATGTTATTCAAAACTATGAGATTTTCACATGCTTGCACTTTCCTGAACGAAGTTAAACCATTACTAATAGGGAAAAGAAATCCCATTTTGTAATTCTACTAACAAGGACAAAAAGATACAGATTTCACTAAATTATAATAAGATATTATTAACTTTAACTGTTAGTACACTCTAGAAAACAGATAATTTAACTAGTTCATATACATTAAAACATTTTTTTCTTCTGTATAGTTCATACTTCACTTACAAGCTTTCAGTTGCAGTTACAAGAGCTACCTTCATGTACTTCAATTTATGGATAAATTAATAATTAAGTAATGATTAAGTTCATAATATTTAAACATTAAATTACTATCACATGTTCAAAAGAATAGCGCCATGCTAAACTGCTAAGGCTCAATGTTAAAAAAAAACGTTTGCTCAACTTTGGCATTAACTACATCGTAGACTCTGTTACCTGTGGTACACATTTCATAGAATAAATAACAATCATTAAACAAATTAACTCCACATGTTGTAAAAATTTAATTTACTTTCCATTTGTCTCTCAGGCAGCCTTTCAAAACATCCTAGAGCAGAACAATTTGGTTTAGATGGTCTAAGATGTTTAAGACAGATTTTGGATATTGTTTCAAACTACTGTTTGATACAGCTTGCTGTATGGCATTTCAACACTCTTTGAAATGTCACAATACAACAAAGCCTTCGGTAATTTTAATAATACTGTGCATATTCATCACTTATATTTTATACTTAAATATATAATTGTTTAGTATTTTGTGGCTCATCATAAACACAAGAAAAGTGCATGCTGATTTAAATCTCATATTACTGTTAAAGAAAGGATAATGACAATAAACATAGCATATGCAAAAGCTTCTTGCATCTTCAAATGTCTTCTGTACAATCACTATGAAAAATACACACCGAACAAAGATACAACAAATGTAAACTGTTTAAACAATCACATAAAATTCCTTGTGCAAACAGTGAGAAAAATTATCAAAATTTAAATTTCAAAGTATATAGACAAATAACTAAAAATTACTTTGAATTTCATGATAAAAAAAAGGATACTGTCCGACCATGTTTTATTTCCAAAAATCAGCAATGAATAAACTTTTGAGATTAGTTGTAAAAGACTTTCTGTAGGTTCTCCTTTGAAAGTTCCAAACTGCAAGACTTTGTGAAAATTTTCTAAAGTGACACGAGAGCTGGAGGAAGTTTTGATGAAATAAAAAATTTCTTCAACTAGTTCTGAAGGAACTGTATATTCCAAGCAAAGATTTTGGTCCCCATCAATGTAAATAAGCAGAATGTCTAAGGATTCATCAATCAGAAAACGAAAAATGATATCATCATGGTAATCTCTCCACATACTGTTCTTCAATCCAGACAGGATAATTCTTTGGTGAATTATATTACACTACAAAAAATATTTAAATAATAATAACTAAAATTTATTCAGGAAACATATGTAAACAATTTTTTTTAATTTGTCAAAAACAACAAACTAAGATACTGTATAAAAGATCTAGTATGTAAAATTTTGTAAAACTTCTACAAAAATGTTTCATCTTTTTGTTGCAGATAGTAAAACATGTTTTAACTTAATAATATACACACAAGACAAAAAAAAATTGAAAATAAATCCTAGCACATTAATAACTTTTGTTTATAAATATTTGGATTCTATCAAACATTGAGTTTTAGCAAGAAAAAACTTATCTAAACTAACATGGATAATATTAGTATGGAAAACAAGCAGTGCACTTTATAAATATGAGTAGTTGTTATTTATGTGCTAAAATGGTCACTTTCAAATGAGCTTTATTAGAGTTGAGATAGAATAACTAGCATATAACATGCTGTAAATCAACTACTTTTGCATTGCCTAATTTCTCATACTATCTAAAAACTATGTTTGAAATTCAACTGTTGATATCTAGTAGCTAAAAATTAACGTTTTATACTCAGAAATACTTATTTGACATTTGCAGTTATATTTTGTTCCATTATAAGCATATGACAATAATATGTAAGGGATCAAGTCCATTACTACATATTAAATTAAAGACCTTTCAACAATAACCACTTGTTGCTTTTTTGTTAATGTACCTAGGCTTTCATTACCACCAAGATATATCCAAGGCTTCAAGTTGCTCAGCAACTTTCCTTGTTTCATTTGCTTGCACCTCTGATAAACAAGAAGAGAGACCCAATGATTAGATGTCCTACTGAAGAGTACAGCATCTCTACCAAGCAAAAGCACCACATGTGTTCCAAATTCTGACAGAAGCATTATATTACAATGCCAAAGAAAATGTTGCTTGGGCTAGGATCTACTCAAATATCAATCATGTGTCAAGGAGATAGAGATGGAATAAATACTAGTGAAATGTTGGCCATTATGATGGGAAAGCCTAAATTCTCCTATGCTGTTACTACCACTGAGACAGCAGCAACTAGCCATCTTGTGGGTCTTTGCCTCTGCTACAACCATCATGACAGGAATTTAAAGTGATTGTAGTTGTTTTAATTTCATGGGCAGGACTCTAATTACAAAGAAGTTTGCATACCTCAGAATCTGTCAAGTGACTTCAGGAACAGCCCCAGAAAATGTTGATGATGGGACTCCCATTCAAGCCACTTAAGGCTATCTTCAACCACCCTATGTTAGCACAAGTCCCAGTATTCAAAAAATGGTCACCATTTGGACTGAAGTTTGGTCTTTCCTGTAATATAGGAGAATTGACTGCAGTTTGAAGAGGTGGTGCACTGCTTGTGGGTGAAGAAAAAAAATACTGAGATTATTCTAGTTAAAGAAGAGATTATCTTTATATTACAGCAGTGACCAACTGCAAAAAGATGGCAGGACTGGAGAATCTGCTGTTAGGGTAAAGATAATGGGAATCAAAACCTCAAGGAGGCTATGGGTAAGTATAGATCTTACATTACAAAATTTTATACTTTGTATCCTTTTCCTGTCATTTTTACTTTTAATTTATTCATTCTGTATTATTTCTTGTTTTATTTCCATTTATATTAATTCATTTTTATCAAATTAAGTATTTTTTTTACAAATTGAAGATAATCTACAACAGCTGAAGCACCTGAAATTCCTTTAGGCAGAATTAGAGTAAATTAAGCTACAAGACCATTTTTGTTAGGTACATTTTCGTGTGCCAGCAATAACAAGTGTATGTATCTGATTCAATTTTATTATTCACCAGGAACTCTTAACAGATTATATTTAAACTTAAATTCTTCTGGGCAGAATTAGAGTAAATTAATCTATGAGTCCTTTAGGTGTATTCATCAATAAAAAGAGTCTGACCTCATAAGCCTAAAGCTATGAGTTAAAAGTCAGTACTTACAAAAACAACAAACACACAGCCATATTATGAGCCACTATGCTATTGCTAAATTAAGAGTTAAATATATTTTTTCTATATATTTATATACACATTATGACAACAGTTATTTCACCAAGTTTGTTTGTTTTTCTCATGACATTAAAATGTTATATCTTTCCAAAGTCAACTAACTGTATGTTAAAATGTATGGGCTCCCAAATTCAAGACGAGGCCCAACAAAGATCAACCCACTGGATGATCAATCTCCTAATGAAGTAAAGCCAAAACTGTTCTCGTGAAGTACCATTACCTGATGTTTGTGTAAATGTGTTAATATAACATATAACCTCAAAAGTTGTAGCAGAGAATTCATATGCAAAATGAATAATCATACACATCTGTGGTGGCAGAAAGAAATACAAAGTATTTGGAATGAATTGATAAGTTCAATAACCAGGTAAAAATATAAAACAATTCACCTTTCAAGTAAATCAATAAGTTACAAATAGTACTACTGCATAACAAAGGTTAAACTATTAATGAGAAATTAATATAAATATATGGAAAAAAAAATTAAAAGTAAACACTTGAAGAGAGCACAAACAAAACATTACAACAAGATAACTGCCAAACAAGAAGTAATAGTTTGGTTGAACTGAACAGAGAGAATCACATACATCAAGTCAGTATGTTGCACTCTTATCAGTGGAAGGTTGTTTCACAATGATTTGCATGGAAAATGATTTAAAATTAGTCAATTTCAAATGAGTGGAAGCTTCAAGGCTTGTGGTATGTGCAAAGAATATTTGTATATAGAAGGCAGCACCAAACAAGAATACCTATCTATGTGAAATGAGATAATGTACTGTATCAGAAAGGTGTTTTTGTAATACGTTCATTATCTAGATGGGTGAAACAGACTTCCTGTTTGTATGAAGCATTGGTTTTGGATTAGTTATACTTAGCTTTTAAAATGATCAGATGACAAAAAACTACCAGGAGAGATGAAAGCTGTTTACCGATTTACAGATCCAGTGGAAAGTGACTGTCCAATATCTTTACTTTGACAAACATTTTGTTACACTTTATATCACATGTCCAATCTGTTTATTTTATTAGCTTTATAAAACTCAGTTGTTTAGCCATATTCAGATTTATAATATAGCTGATCAATCTTCCCATTATAACAAAGATCCAGCCAATAGTCTCATGGAAATCAGTTTCACCTTAGAATACTACACAATCACACAAATATAAAATTCCTGCCCACAAACTGTATCATACTATTTGCTAAAATAATAAAATATAATGGAACAAATATCTCCATTTTTTGCACACAAGTTATAATATTCTTATATAAACACGTTAATAGCAATTAAATTTTAACAATTAATAAAGATGGTTAATTATTATACTTTTAAGAATTCTGTTTATCATTTAAGAAAGATGTTTTGGATTTTATTAAAAATGTAAGTCTTTTTAACATCAAATCGAAAATCTTTCATTAAAATCTCAATGGTATAAAAATACAAAACATAAAATAATTAAAATGCAAAATAATTTTTTTTCCAAAGAGATTAATTATTTTCTCTAGTAAATGATTTGAAGAAACTTTTTCTACCACTTTAGTAAGGTCTTCAGATGATGCAAAATTATGCAGATCTTCATCATATTCTTCCACTGGCTCCACATGAGAATCTTTACCAGGGTCTTCTGAATTCATATCTATTGCATGTACTTACATCAATTAATTTTTACAATAAATTTATTTAAGAACCTAGACAATATTTTAATACTTATCATGACATGCTCGAAAATAAAAAATTATTATAAATGCCCCAAAAATCTCAGTTTGAAAACAGACCTATTAATTTACCTTTCCTAAAAATGTTGTAAATCAATTTAGACTCATTTCCATTCTATAGCTCATAAATATGAATTTCTGCCTATTTACAAGCAAGCATAATGCAAGTACTACAAAATTGAAATTTATTGTAAGAAATATCAAATTTTTAAAACTCATACTTGATAAGACTTAAGCTTTAACAAATTTATTGAATAATAAAAACAAAATTTCTCTCCCCTTTGTAGCTTGCACATGCTGCTTATCAAGTCACTGTCTTGATAATAAGCTTTCCAATTAGTTAAAAATGAAGATAGATTACTGCTTCGGCCAATGGATATTCCACAAAAAACCCAATAATTACTAACAACAACATAAAGATAATTCAACTGACTGTTAGATTACACATATTCTATTAACACCACATTCATGCAATAGAACAAGCAAACAGAATATTGGTAATGTAATGAACATAGTTTTTTTAAAGTTTGTAAGACACTTGCACCATGATGTTTGAAATCTAATCAACACCATTTCTTTGTAGCATATGAGAATTCGAAATATATGACTTATATGTTTCACATGTGTAAAACATTCTGTTAAACTTTGTGATAATGTTATAACTATATATATGACAGGAAGGAAATAAAATCAGTTTTCCTAACAATAAGTATATGTACAAGCCATTAAAATTGAGGTTTATATTTATTTATTCTTTTTGCAAAATGCATTTTTTTCCACATACAAACCTACAAAATGATCTAATTGTCAGTTTGATGTGTGTCATTAATTTGATTAGGTTTATATTTTTGTTGAAATTAGAGGCTGCATTTAAATTAATATGACTGCTTTCTTTTGTTGTTCTTAATACACAAAGAAGTGATTTGATAGGTAAAATAACTTTTACTTTGATCCTTCTCTGTTCTTATGGTTTTTATTTTATGTTATCATCATAGTATTATTTTCAAAACAATGTTACATCAACTATATCCATGAGGCAGATAAATTATTTGAAATTTTTCTGTTTTTTTATTAATCTAATTTTATAAAAATAACTGCCATGAACACAATAAAATTACATTATACATATAACTATAAGAAAAAGTCTTAACTTGTCAGAAACATTAAGAATTACTATCATAATAAAATATAATGCAGCAGTACCAACCTACTATTTAACTGTAAGTTTTACACATCACCAGATGTCAGTGGCATGAGCTTTCACTTTCATTTCTTCATTCAATTTCCTAATTGAATATAAAAAAACTATAAGGATTTTTTTAAAGAAATAATAAAAATGATTTTCATACAATGATAATAATTACATTTCAAGGCTTAATATTACATATAAAAACAATTTATAAAGTTCATGTTTGCATGTTTAAAATTAAAACAATCAAGCCATTCAGTAGCAAAGTATTATTCATTTTTTTAAGTGCAACTTAAGGTGTTTCTACTAAGTCTAACATAACCCAGGATTCATCATGTAAATTCTGTGAATTAGATAAAATTAAGGTAAGTGACTTCGAATTATTTTATGTGGTTCATAAAGTTGGATTTCTACAATACTCTATTAAGATCACCAAAGAAAATTAAAGTTTATTAATAATACACTTTTTCATGCACAAATAATCTAATTTATAACATTTTCATTGATCATTATTTAAATCAAGGCTTTCTTAGATAAATCATAGTGTCTGAAGAACTAATGTTTACATAAAATTAAACGCCTGGCAACATGACACTTTAACTTCAGATATTTACCAGATTTTGTGCATGGTCTGGTCTAACAAGCATCTTATTTTTAGTAATACAAGTCTATGCATTTAAATATTGTTTTTGGTATATTTACAATGGTTAAAAGTGACTTAATTTAATTCTTATGCAAGAATTTGCCTAATGTACAAATTTTGCCATATTTTGTGAACTTATTATATTTTATCACATGCATGTACATTTCATAAGAAAAGATGGTAGTATTGCTTAAGTCAACTAATTTACAAAAATAAATGGTTGAAATAATAGTTTATATGAATTAAAAATAATAACTACTTACCAATAAAAAACAATACTTAAATACTTGAAATAGTAGTTTATATGAATTAGAAACAATAACTACTTACCAATAAAAAACTGTATTTAAATACTTGAAATAGTAGTTTACATAAATTATAAATAATAACCACTTACCAATAAAAGAAACTATTACATAAAAACTTGAAATAGTAGTTTATATGAATTAGAAATAATCATCACACACACACACACACAGGGTGATATCTTTTCTTTTTATATTACTGCTTTTCAATCATACAAAGAAATAAAGAAAACTTCTGAATAAAAAATATGATGGCATGGTTGCTTCATTTTGCCCATTTTCTGTATATGTTATAAATTCTGTATCACTTTCATAAAAAAATGAAACAAAGATGTTATGTTTGACTTATCCACTTTGAAAACAAGCAGCAGCAATAAAAAAGGTTACAAATTTTCTTTCAAAGAAATCAGTTAAAAAGAAAAAAGAATCTACTACTTTTTTTTAGAAAACTTAAGATGTTAAACATATTTTTTGTTATTCTTGTTTTGTTTTTAATTTGCCTAATCATTAAGTTATTCAAACTTTTATTTTTTCACACATTTCTTACTATGATCCCATAACGTTTTTCTTTAAAGTTTTAATTGCTTTATAACGTTTCTTTCCTTTTTTTTCGAGGTATTCCACAAAGGGAGTTTGTATGTACTACGTTTAGCGTTAATCTAACACGAGTTAATTCGCTGATTGGCTCGTTGTATCAAAACTATAGGTAGTAAGACGTATTAAACAGAGGAACATAGAATAAGCCAACATTTAATATTATATGGACTAATAACAAATAAATTAGCCTCCATACTCTTTGAAACCTTTAATTCAAATTTTACTGTAAATTTCACTCAGTGACAAGTCAATACAAATAATAATTCACAAAACAGAACTGAGTTTTAAAAATAACGTTTTTCAATTTTTTTATTTTAAATTAAAACTAGAAACTTATTAAAAATAAATTAATTGAAGCTAGTAAAAAAACCTTTATATCAGTGTTCTCCTGTTACAGTGTTATATCTGTTACACGACGCCAAGATATGGTTTCATTTCGTTGTTATGACAACCACAAAATACATCAACTTTCAACAAGGCCCCAGTTCAAATTAAACTAGTTTTACGAAAGTGTGTATTCTGGCTTTTCATATAGGTGCCAAATAAACAAAAAGTCAGGAAATAATTCCCGAAATTTAAAGCATGTACTCGTTTGGGGTAAAACGTTTTCAAAATACTATCCGTATGTTTAGAAAGTGTAATTTTTTACCCATCTTGAACTCAATATTGTAGTCCAATGATTATGTGTAAAAGTCTCAGAAGTGGCAAAGAAGCTTAATTTTCATGTGCTTACTGAAATATAGGCAGTGTTTAATTGTATTTCTAAGGTTGTTTTGAATGGTTTGGGGTAAATTCAGCCTTAACAGTGTGTGTTTTCTCATAGTAAAACCACATCGGGCTATTTACTGAGTCCACCGAGGGTAAAAGAACCCGTGATTTTAGCGTTATATAATAACAGTGAAAAACAAGATAGAAATACAAACAATTGAAACGTGCTTCTTTTAACTGGCATATTATTGTAACAAAGGAAAAATTCAAATGAATACTTGTTGATAAATACAAGACTTGAGTTAGTTTTGCTCGTTTCTGCTGCAGATCGATAAAGTTGCTCATATAGAGCACTTTTTACGGAAACGTGGACCAAAACAAAGAGAAGTTATCAATTAACTACTAAAAGTTCCTCTGTTTAAATTAGTGAACATATTTTAACCATATTATTCTTCTAAACGTTTTAATAAAATAGTTTTTAGTACAATAACCGACCAAAAATAAACACAACCATTTTTCATTATAGAAATAAAATATTTTGCTTTTGTGGCTATTGAAGTCTTAAACGTTGATGTTAATTTGCTTTCTCAGTGGCCCATTTTGGTTTCGTTTACCTTACTGGAGTGATATAGACAAAGTCGATTAAAGTTTCTGACATCCTATATATATGTAAAAACGAGCCGTTTTTACATATATATATTTTTCTTTACAAGTGGGTTTTCTCGTTATCACTGATTATTCCTGACATTCTGTATCAGTATTTAAAAATATAATGATATGTGTTACTTAGGTACTTAAAGATTCGAGGATCAATCTCATATGTGTGATTATTTTTTGGCGTTTGAATATGGTGTCAATCATGGTTTTATTCTGATTTTTTTCAATACACCAACCGGCGATCGGGATACTTCAAATTAAATCAAAGAGCCCTATGTGCCAGAGCCTAGCGATATCACTGAATCATAACAGTTAATGTATTTTACGGTTCTTGTATTTTAAAATGATTGGTCTTGCAACGTGTTTGCCGTTTATTGAAGTATTTTCTGTCTCTGTTCCGTCGAAATAAGTATTAGTTCTCGAACTACCGTTTTAATCACATTGTTTTTCACATATAAAGCAACAAAACCTAAATTCTACTGGATCACCACTCATACAGCGGTATGTCTCCGGATTTACAACACTAAAATCAAGGGTTCGATTCCCCTCGGTGGGCTTTGCTATATGAAAAACACAAACACAGATAAATTCTACTGCTAGTGAAAACTTATTGGATATACTTTTCGAGACCATCTTGTTTAAGTTTTGTACTTCTCTAGTTTCTGTTGTGGGTATAAACACTTTTACACTGCGTGTAGCGCCTGAGTTTCTTTTGTGAAGATATATTTATGTCTTGGATTAGAATTCGCAAATTTGTCATGATCCTAATCCTTTCGTATTTCCATGACATCTACGAAGAAGCTCATAATTGTACTGATAAAGTTATATTTCCATATTGTAACTGTTACATGTGTCAGCAAATTCTCCTACATTGTCAAACTGAAACACGTAAAAGTGTCCTCATTATATTTCATCTATAACAAGACACATTTTATACTTCAGTTCAGTACCAATTCAAAATATTTGATATCTAAAGGCTTCAAAGCAATATCACTTTGTTTTCATGTTCCACTATTAAATTTTTCTACCATCTTCAAAGACACTTTAACTGTTTACTTTGTTTTAAGAGTAAAATTTTTAAAACACCATTAATGATTTTATTAAATATTGGAAAAAAATATTCAAAACTCTATATTTTTACCATTCATAATACCTTAGCTTACTATTGAAGGTTACAGAGTAGAGTTCATTTGAATAAATTTCACTTTTTGCTTCAGTTGTACTTTCTTAACATTTCTAGCGCAAAAGCGAAGACAAAATTGGGGTCCAGCATGGCCAGGTGGTTAGATCGTTTGACTACTAATCTGAAGGTCGCTGGTTCGAATCCCCGTCACATGCTCGCCCTTTAAGCTGTGGGGGCGTTATAATTCAATATTAAATCTAACTATTTAATGATAAAAGAATAACCTAGGAATTAGCAGTGGGCGATGATGACTAGCTGCCTTCCCTCTAGTTTTGCACTACTAGATTAAAGACATCTAACGAAAGTAGCCATTGTATAGCTTTACGCGAAATCCAAAACAATATTGTACCAAATTATATATACTTTTGTAATCTGGCATCTTTATGTATATATTCAATCGTAAATTTATATAATATCCTACCTACCTCTGTTCAGTAATAGTTTCTGAAAAATAATAAACTCTATGCTAACTTTACATAACATTCACGTTTCACCCGTACAAGTATGTACAAAAAAGTAGCTTCCAACAAATACCAAAGAAACAGTTTTTGCAATTATCTGTATCTGTATATAAGAGATGTAACAAGGTGTCATATATATATATATATTAAATTTATTGCACCTTTTATGTGTGACCCTGTATGCTAATTCTTTTATCAGAATACACATACGTCTGTAAGTTTGAAACCCACCAATCTAAAAGTTCTAAGGAAGTTACATTCATCCTAGTTGTGGTAAATTCTACAAAACACAGTAACTGTTTGACCTTACGATGGGTACTTAATATCAGCAATGTTGTTGCAAAAGAAATTACGTAGATGCAACAATAGTTTTCAAACAGTTTAAGTATTCATCTTTTCAAATGCAAAGTCAAGATTTTATTTCAGACCCCTGAACGTTCAAGTTAAGGAATGCTCCTCCAAGGGTCACCAAACTCACTTCTCAAAACTTGGTAGCAGCAATAACTCCCACACTCCATTAGAAAAAACAAAGGGAGATAAAATGCAGCAGAGTCCAGAGGAATTTCAAAACGAAAGGCAGTGCAATAAATACCTATAGAAAATACTATACTGAAAAGCAGGTTTTCCCTAATTTATTCAACTTAAAGGATGATACTACAAGCAGCTATCCCTTTCTGCTTTACTCATGCCAGTCCTTGAGTTTGTATAGTCCAGAACAGGCATATTAATGAAGAAAATATATTGTAGGGTAACCTTCTAGTTATCTTGTGAATACCCTATCTCAACAGACAATATGAGTTACTGGCCATGGATATATTGTGTGGCCATACAGTATGAATTTTAGATATAGAAATATACCTGGAACAGATAATGCTCGCCAAGGAGCAGGTTCTAAATCTTAAATGGGACGTGTCCCTGAAGGGAAATATATATATATATATATAAAGAAAAAATAAGTTTTCCAGTTACAGCCATATCATTGTTTGAAGAATGGCAACAGGCAGAAGCAACACCCACATGAGAAAGAAACAGCTACCTAAAGAAGAAAGTAATGAATATATGAGGAATAGGTCACACGCCTGACTGAAGAGTTTCCTCCAATGAATGATGAAGGAAAGAATCTAAGAAAAGTGAAGAGTACCCGCTCTCAACTGAAAACACCTAGAACAGAATTTGAGAAGAAAATGCCAATTGATGGTCCCAAATTGTAAAGATAGACATAGATAGATGAATGGTGCTAGATAATGAAAAGGTAAAAGTCGGAACCACTAAAGGATGCAATGGAACAATGAAAAACACATACTGGACCTAAAAGTCTATCTGGAACAGGCCGGGAATAAAGGTGAGAAATGAATGGAAAAGAAAATGGAGAGAAAAAAAATTCTCACGAGCCACTAAAGGTTTGAGTAGGAAAATTCGATCTGGAATAATCACACGACAAAATGGTCAAAGAATCTTGAAGGAGTATAAATGGAACTGACTAGATCTGAGAATAATGAAACAGAGCCAGAAAAGAGCTAAATTTGTGCTGGAGTGAAGTGACAAAAGTATTCAAATGAGCAGTACCTCACAGATCTCACAGCTACCCGAAATCCCAAGGGTAAAGACTCCCATTAGATAAGTCTGGTCAGGAATGGAAAAGTAATCAGCCGAAAGGTGAAAAGCATCTGTAACGTGATATACAATGAGATTTATCTGCAATGTATAGACCAAATAAAGGAGATCCAATCCAGTATTTGGTCACAAATGGAAGAGGAATAGGTGACTGAAATAGGCAAAAAGACAAGAACTGTCAGAACGGAGTGGTACAATGTGCTTCAGTTCACTATGATGTTAAAATGATTAGAGCATTGCACAGAATTCTTTTGCTAATGGACAACCTTGGAGAGAATCAGTACTTCCTTTTTTATGTAGTGAAAGGGAGGGTTAACTGGGGAGTCCAAGGGATTTTGAACAAAGATTTCATGGGCTATTACTGAAGTGAAGGCATATGTATTTAAATCCAAAGAATAAGAGCTTTTCCAGAAGTCCAAGTTCTTAAAATAAACAGAAACTTTTGTGCAGAAACTGTGGAAATGGTGAATTATTAGATAACTAAAAATACTATCAAATGAAAAAGAAAAGAATGATGAGCCCGAATGAGAGAGTGTGAAAAATACACTCAAGTGGATAAGATAATCAGTAGGTGAAAGGAAAGCCATTAGCCTTAGATTCCAACCAACACAAGTTGCTACTGTCAGTGCTAAACGTGTGTGTACTCAATGAGCTATCAAAAGCCCGTCTTTATGGTGATGCAAGCATAACCATAGGACATGCAGAAGTTGAGCAAAAGCCGTGACCACTTACTAAAAGACACACAATGTTTAATAATTTTCGAAAGGCCAGGTGCAAAACTGATGCATAACTCTGTAGAAGACAAAGTGAAAATAGCATCTGGACTGATAAAAAATATGAATATGGAGACAGGTATCCAAGATGTCTACTTCAGTTAACCATAATCTTGGAAAAACAAACAAACTTTGAGTATAATAAAGAACTCCATGGGAAATCGGGAAAGAACCAGAATTTGGGTGAGGTAGGACAGATTTATCTTAAGAAGAACCACTTGAAGAAAACGTCTGGAGATGGGTGGCTGACAGACTTGATAGCTTTCTAGGAAAAAAAGTGTTAACACTACCTTGTATAGACTCAAACATGTAGCTGGATCCCGAGCAAAGTGGAAGGAAAGCTGTAAGGGTAAGATAAAAACAGCAAAATAGTCATGGCAGAAATGTATAGAATTATAAGGGACAGCCCCACACTGGCAAAAGTTATTCCAACAGCTAGAACTGGTTTCGTAGGTCTGTATAGAGGAAACTCCGATTATCTCGGTATTTGTCTGTTACTTCTACTTAGCTGACACCTCAAGGATGTCGTCAAAACTCAATCCCTGTATTTTTCTTTTCAGCAGTAGAAATAACGCTGTAGCGACAATACGTACACCAATTTATCGTCAAAAGACATAAACGATTACAAAACTAATACAAAATATTTCCCTTATTTGCTAGTCGCCTTTAATTCTTTGATATGAAAATATATTTTAGTTGTGTTACTTGTAAATATAAAAAAATGTTATAATGTCAAAGTATATATGCAAAAACGGCTCGTTTGGGTTGAGAAAATATTTTACATAGAAGAGCGAACAACGTTTCGACCTTTTTCGGTCTTCGTCAGGCTCACAAATAAAGAAAGAGGTAACTGATCGTAAGCTGACCATACGTTTGGAAGGGGTTGTGTAACTGAGTGTCGGAATGAAGAGGGCGGTGTTAGATGTTTGAATATATAATTTTATATTATTTATTTTATCATATAGGTATAAAGGCGTTTCTTTATATTGGTTTATTTTGGGTTTAAGTTGTTGTATAAGTAAGGCTTCTTTAATTTTGCGTTTGTTTATGTTTGTTTCTTTATTTAGTATGTTAGTGTTTTCTAAGGTTATGCTGTGTTTATTTGAATTGTAGTGTTCAAAAACGTGTGAAGGTGACTTTTTATGTTCTTTGAATCTGGTTTCCATTTTTCTACTTGTTTCTCCAATATAGAAGTCGTGGCAGTTATGACATTGTATTTTATAAATAAATAGACCTCAGTTTTGTGCCTGGTTTTTTTTTTAAAAATTGGTATTAACTGGAATGTCATATTTTGTTACTTGTTTTTGCCAAATGTTAGTTATTTGTCTGCTGATGTCGAGAATATATGGTATGCAGCAGTATATGGTTTCGTGATTTTTTGATTCGTGAAATATATTTACTTTTGTTGGTTGATTTTGCTTTCTGTCTAGGTGTGTGCGTATAATGTTTTCTACGGTTTGTGGAGGAAACTTATTGATGTTGATGAAGTATTGTTTTATTTTATCTAATTCATCCTTAATTTTATCTGGTGAGCATAGTTTTATGACTGTTTTTTAATTTGGTTTCTTAGTATGTTTTTTATTTTGTTTCATGTCCAAAGGAATGTATAGTCCAGTAAGGGTGATTTTTCGGTGGATTTTTATTTTAAATTGTGTGTCAGTTCTTGTAATTTTGAGATTAAGAAATGATATTTGATTGTTTTCTTCTTGTTCACATGTGAAGTTAATGTTGGGATGTATAGAATTAATGTGATTGAAAAAATTAAGTGTGTGTTCTGTAGATGTGAATCCCGCAACCGTGTCATCTACATATCTGTACCAGTATAGGGGTGGATGTAATGCTGTGCTAATTGCTTGTGTTCCAACTTGTGTCATAAAAGTATTAGCTAGAACTAGTGATATTGGGTTGCCCATACTGAGGCCATTTGTTTGTATATAGTTTTGGTTGTTGAACATGAAGTTTGTCTTTATCGTAGTGAATTCTATGAGGGTTGCTAATTGGTTGCTGGAAATGTCTATTGTTGGGTTGGGGTCTCGGATATAGAGTTCTAAGGCTATCTGGCAGGCTTCAGTGGTTGGAACTTCTGTAAAGAGGAATATAACTTCAAAACTGGCCATTAAGGCTTTATGATTAAGTTGATTTAGATTAGACTTGAAATTAAAAGAGTCTTTGATAAATGAGCTAGCTAATGTTATATTTGGAAAATGCTCATGCTATGTATTTACCAAGATTGTAATTAAACGATTCATATGTAGACATTATTGGTCGTAATGGACAATCTGGTTTATGAGATTTGAGGATGCCGTATATTTGCGGTGTGCGTGAGTCGGTTTTATATAGGTAGGAATAAAGTGTTTGTGAGATTGTGTTGGCTTTTTTCATTTTTAGTAGTAATTTGTTTAGTTGCGTCTCATGTGTCTTTGTTGGATTTGTGTGTATTGGTTTAAATTTGTTAGTGTCTGATAGGATGTTATTCATTTTTTGGATGTATTCATTCGTATTCGTTATGACTATAGCGTTACCTTTATCTACTTTTAAAATTTTTATGTTTTTGTCTTGCTTTAGGATTTTAATGGAATTAATGTCTCTTTTTGTAAAAATGTTTTTTAGCTTTCTGTTTTGTGAAATTATGTTGATGGTTTTGTGAGAAAATTCTTTGAAAAAATCGTTTAAGATGTTGTTTTTAGGTGTTTCTGGAAAAAATAAAATTTTTATTTTACCTGGGATGTTTGGCTGTTGGATGTCAATAATAATAAAATATAATAATAATAGTAATATAATAAAATAAATAATATAAAATTATATATTCAAACATCTAACACCGCCCTCTACATTCCGACACTCGGTTACACAACCCCTTCCAAACATGTGGTCAGCTTCCGGTCAGTTACCTCTTTCTTTGTGAACCTGACGATGACCGAAGAAGGTGGAAACGTTGTTCGCTCTTCGATTTAAAATATTTTCTCAACCCAAACAAGTCGTTTTTGCATATATGTTTCTCTAAAAGTGGGTTTTATCGACATTACTGATAATGTCAAAAGATTTTGAGCCACAGATAAAAATTGTCTGAGTTATACGACAGATGATACTGATATTGTCATAATGACCTAAATGATAACACTTTCACAAAGTTAGACTATCTATATAACTTTGTGTTATATTTAAACAACAAATGTTTGAGTTATAAATGAAAAAAAACAGGAAGTAACAACCTAGCAGTAGAAAATAATTTTCTGTTGAATCATCAACTATTGTGAATATACATTTAGCTTTCTGTAATATTACATAAAGTGTATGAATATGTAAGTTTATTTTGATGCAAAATCACTATCTGAGTTAATGTATAGTGGACATGCAGTTTACTTTAGCTGCAAAGTTTATGATGTAATATGAACAGTAAAACTGTGTGTGTGATAGGTTACAAGTCTTTACTTATATCTGTTTTAAGCTGTACGGTAGTAAAATACGAAGATTAGCATGACTGTAAAACCGGCAGTTTGGTTTTCAGGTGCTTTATATTGTTCCTAAAATAAAAAGATTTCTGATAACTTGACCCTAGTGTTTCATTTATGGTAATTAGCAATCTGCTTGAAATAGTATATAAAGCAGGTACAGTATTCCCTCGTGTATCGCGGTAGATGCGTTTCAAAACCCCCCGCGAAAGGAGATTTTCCGCGAAGTGGGATCGCCGATTTTTACGTATATATTTATGTGCATTTAGACTTTTAAAACCCTCCCTGTACAACTATTTAACCCTCCCATTACAATACTGTTCATTATTGCTGAAATAATAAGAACAATTATTAAGATATTAAGCCTTAAAATTAAAAATTACATATCTTCAGCAGGTGGTGTCTTTTCGGGGGACACCACTACCTCTTCTGTGGAAGGTGAATCGGCAATTTCTTCGTCGGTCGTTACAACTTCAGGAACAGTACTTGCCACCGGTACCCTTTCTTTCTTGCTCGGCTGGAAAAACATTGATAAGGAGTCATCAGTTTTTCTATTTTATTGCAAAATTGTACTGATCGAACCATATCGTTGTCCCATTCCTGTGAGCACTCCTTCACTTCGTTAATTAGTTTCATTAGTTTACCTAACCGCTCTAAGGACCATCCACTTTGCTCGATTGTTTCCTCGGCTTCTTTCGCAGACGCACAATGCGTACATCTATAGCCTTTCCAGTTGGTTCTGTTTCCATTTTTACGCTGTTATAAACTCAAATATATGTTTATATCTCAAAATATACCTGTTTTTCTTTCTTTACACTATTAATTATATTTATTTTTAAGATTTTAATGGTATTTAATGCTATATTTTAGATTTAATGTTTATTATTTTATATATATATATATATATATTTATGTGGGGGTCGGCCGAGCCCGCGAAGTGGTGAAGCCGCCAAAGAGGATCCGCAAAGTGGCGAGGGAACACTGTATTATTACATTGAGGTGCATTTCAACATTTATAAACTAAGTAGTTTTCTCAAATAGCATATTAGTATATCTTGAAGTTTTTTTACACATGTTTAACTATGCTTGTTAATATTACACACTTATATTAACACGAATCATGGTTATCATGAAACATGAATTTCCTGTATCAAACCGGCGTTTGTTGGAAACTAATATTCATGGTGCATAATTTAATCTCAAACACTATGCTTGAAATTCATTTATAAACGCAGATATTTTCGTAAATAATATCCTAGTGTATTTTAAAGTTTTGTTAAGAAATGTTTCAAGAGGTGTTATAGTTAAATCCGACATTTTACTTACATGTACTAAATATAGTATATTAGTCTATAATGAGAAGTTGAGTTTGACACAAGAAATGTGTGTGTGTGTGTGTGTGTATTTTTCGTATAGCAAAGCCACAAAGGGCCATCTGCTCAGCCCACCGAGGGGAATCGAACCCCTGATTTTAGCGTTGTAAGTCCGGAGACATACCGCTGTACTAGCGGGGGGGGGCGCATAAGAAAAACCACAGAGCCTCAGTCATTTTTATACATTTGCTAAAGTATAAATGAACGAAAATCTGTGTTAGGATAACAGTTTCAAAATTCTCGTGATGAAGTATAACTGATTTGAAATAGTCGAGGAATAATTATTTAATTTATAACTAAAGGGTTATTTTACAATTATGGTTGTCAACTAAACTGTCGGTACTGTGGTGATATTTCTGTGTGATAAAAATGTATATACACAAGTTATTAAACACAAAGGCAACCTGACCTACAGCTGTTGTGATCACCTGATAATAGAAAAGTGTCAAAGTTGGACTCAAATGTTAATGATCAAAGAGAACTTTGAATTTTATTCTTATTTAATGGTTTTCAATGACATAAAATTATGACTGCAAAATTGTATATTTTATTTCGATGGTATGTTTTCAAGTGAATAATCTGTAGAAAATAGTTTTAGCATTTTGATTGTTCAAAAGATAGTATGGGATGATTCCTTACCATAATGAAAGCCTATCCTTTCTAACCATTGATGAAGTTTTTAAAACAATTATGTCATCATCTTCCACTCGAAGCATAAGTCATCACTGATAATCTCTGACACATATTCGAAATTGCATTTTTGAGTTACTTTTAATGTTCAATGTTTCGCGAATTTTTAATAGAAAATATGTGTATAACGAGTAAGTCATTTACTTATTGTTTGTAGTTGTAGCAAAAATAAGTTGCTAACAAATGTCATAAAGGTGAAAGAGTATGTTTTTGTATGAATAATATGATAATTGGTGTTACCTAATATATTGGAAAAAATTAGTAAGTTTCGCCTGCAAATGAAATAATTCCTGATGGAAATGCTTATACAAACAAAAAGTTTGTCCTGGAGTCTGGAATGGCCAGGTGGTTAAGGCACTCGACTCATAATCCGAGTGTACCGCGTTCGAATATCCCATCGCATCAAACATGCTCGCCCTGTCAGTTGTTGGGGCGTTACAATGTTACGGTCAATTCCATTATTCGTTGGTAAAAGAGTAACTTAAGAGTTGGCAGTGGAAGATGATGAATAGCTGTCTCCCCTTTAGTCTTATATTGCTATATTAGGAACAGCTAGAGCGGGTCGCCCTTGTGTAGCATTGCGCGAAATTCGGACCAAATTTTTGTCCTGTCTTTGATTTAAAATGTGTCATAAAAACTCGTTGCTGCTCTTAGATAGATTAAAACTGGTCATTGCCCATGATTTGAAATAATTGTGTAATACATGGCAACAATGTTTCTAAACACGAGTTTATTAAAATAGAAACGAAATTTCATATATATAAGTAGAATCAATCTTTCATTTTGTTCTAAGCCGATTGATTCAGTTTGACCATTTGCAATACTTTAAGCACACCATGCTATAATTTACGCTAACCCGTCAAATTTTTAAAATATATAATTAGTATTTTGTATGACTACAGTTACGACAGAAAGTGTTCATACCCATGCGTCGTGAGTAGTTTTTCCTCATAACATAAAAAGTATCATGATTAGGCTAATAGACGTACGTTATATTTTAAATATTATACTAACACACATCTACATAAATTTTTATGTAAATTGAACGACAAACAAACTATTTATAAACAAATAACCAAATATAAAAAGGGCAGAAAGTGTTAGTACGTCTACTTTAATGATCAGTTGTGTAGTTTTTCAGGTGAATTACTTGACCCAATCTTTCCTCATAGTCCTCCATGATCGTTTGACATACTCGACTGGTATTTTCTTTCATTTTTCTTTACAGAAGGTCTCCATCTCTTGAATGTTTTTCGGATGACGCTAAGGAGCCCTGGGCTTCAACTCATGCCGAACGTTTTCAATTGGGTTGAGATCAGGTTACTACAATAGCCACTCCAGAACGTTTATATGGTTCCTCTGCAACCAGGATTGCACATATTGCAATGTGTGCTTAGGGTCATTGTCATGCTGGAAGGTTCAACGACACCCAAACCACTAGTTCCAAGCGTCATTCTTGATGTAAGTGCCTAATATATCAACGTACTCTTCTATTTAATGATTCCATTGATGCAGTGAAGGCTGCATACACCAGAAGAGCTCAAGGAACCCATAGCATGATCGAGCCACCTCCGTGTTTAACTGCAGGGCGGTGTTCTTTAGATGATTTCGTTCCCCCTTCTTACGGAAAATATTGCGAACATCATTATAGCCGAAAAGCTCGATTTTAGTCTCGTCTGACCAAAGAATACTCTTCCAATAGGTAAAGGGTTTATCAACATGCTTTCTTGCATACCTCAATCGTGTTTCCAAATTAAGAGGCTTCAAATACGGAGTTCTACGAGGACGGCATGCTTTGAACCCAGAAAAATGTAACATGTTCGTAACTGCAGAGGTGCTTACTTCAACCCCAGTTTCCCTTACCAGTTTCTGTATGTCATTATGTGTTAAAAGAGGGTTCCTAATAACTTTTCTGAGAATCTTCCTCTTGGTTTTCTCTGGAATTTTGGTTGGGCGTCCGGAACGAGGGAGGTTAGCAGTTGATCCTGTGAGCTTAAACTTGGCAATTATGCTTTCAACAGTAAATTTCGGCATATTAACTTGTATAGCAATACCACAAAGAGACATACGAGACTTTATTTTACAATAATTCGATTTTTTAAATCACTGGACAGTTGTTTCCTGTTCGCCATGATGACCAAGCAGATAATAATGAAGATGGTGCTAAATTGCCGGGAGTACATTTTTGCTGGCTAAATTCCAATAATTATGATCCCAGGGTCTAGTTCTGGAATGGTATAATGTAGTTTATTCGCCAAACTAAACAAAATTTTTAAGGAAATATCAGTTTTTTCACACGTTCTGAAATGTACGAACACTTTCTGCTTCTCTTATTTTTGGTTATTTATTTATAAACAGTTTCTTTGTTGTTCAATTTACATAAAATGTATGTAGATGTGTATTAGTATAATATTTATAATATAACATATGTCTATTAGCCTAATCGTGATATTTTTTAAGTTATGAGCAAAAAACTACTCGGGACGCAGGAATACGAACACTTTTTGTCGTAACTGTATGTAATGAACTCACATAAATTGCGAAAATGTTTCATCATTGACTGTTTTTGAATTTCGCGCAAAGCTGCATGAGAGATATCTGCGCTAGCCGTCCCTAATTTTAGCAGTGTAAGACTAGAGGGAAGTCATCTAGTCATCACTACCCTTCGCTGACTCTTAGGCTACTCTTTTACCAACGAATAGTGAGATTGACCGAACATTATAACGCCCTCCACAGATGAAAGGGCGAGCATGTTAGGTGTGACGGGGATTCGAACCCGCGACCCTTGAATTATAATTAGAGTGCCATAACCACCTGACTATGCCGGGCCTTTCATCACTGATAATTGCATTTTGGAAATTTACAACGCTAAAATTAGAGATTCGATTCTCCTCGGTGAACTCAGCAGATAGGCCGATTGTGCTTTGCTGTAAGAAAACACCCATTTTAGAAATGTATAGTTTAATTAATTTAATTAAATACAAAAAATGTATCTACCTGATATGCATCACTACATGTGTACAATTTTGTAAAATGAGCCATTTGCTTTAAATATATTGTAAATACATAAATAACGACAAATTATTATAATTGACTTTTATTTCAACAAAAGTTTTCTCGTAAACATTAAATGTATTTTAAATACATAGATAGCAACAGTATATTTTAATTGGCTTTTTTATTATTTTAATAAACGTTTCCACGTAAACATTAAATACGTTGTAAACGCCTATATACCGACATCGTGTTATAATTGACTTTTATTTTACTTGATAAAAGTTTCCGTAAATATGAATGTTACACGCCTAAGTAGAATAACACTTTCATTTTATTCTAAATAAACTGAAACATTGACAGTTTTTTCAGACAGAATTATGTTTTATATATAATCACAGAAAGGTCTTTTGTAACCGATCTATAAAGTGAAGCAAAGAATTATAATACAGATACTGTTCTTTTGTGTATTTGGAAGACAATTACATTTAAATGTAAAATGCTCTTTTTAATGTGATTAATGAGAAAAAGCCATCGACTTGTTAAAGTTTAACAAGTGGCTCACAAGTTAAACCTTATCGCAGCAGGGGGTCAGCAGTCAATCAACACAATCGCACAATTTCAGACGGAAGGAAATCTGTATGTTTTTGAATTGATTTATGTTTCAACTTTAGCTTACTATGTCAGTTCAGAAAAGAAAGAGAACAGACTTTACTCTGCAAGACAAGAAAGAGATCATCGATGCCGCCAAGAAGGAATCGAACCAGTCCAAGCTGGCTAGAGAGATTAGCAAGAAATGGGGCTTCGAAGTAAAGAGAACCACCGTGAAGAGTATTCTCAGCCAGAATCATAGAGAATCTCAAGCGCCACTACAAGAAGCTTCTGCTGTGCCGCCGGCTTGAGGCCATGGACGAGGGAAAGAAGTTCAAGTTCACGTTACTCGACGCACTGCACGTCGCCCGGTGTGCTTGGGAGCAGGTCAGCGAGTCGACGATCAGGAACTGTTTCGCGAAGGCAAAGTTTGTCGAGCAAGACATCCAGACTGAGCCGGAGGATGCTGAGCTACTCGACATCTGGGAAGCTCTGCCTGCCGAGGAAAAGATGGACGAGAACGAGAAGATCCAGCTGTCTGACTTTCTCGAAGCCGACGAGCGTCTTGCGACCGGTGGGACTTTTACGCTGGAGGAGATTGCAAATGAGATGCTGTGTCTCGATGAGCCGGTGGAAAGCGATGACGACGAGGTGACTGTCGAGGAGGAAATCGTTTCGTTCGAGGAAGCCCAGCGCGCATGGAGCACCGTCCGGAAGTTCATGCAGCAGAGAAGCGGCAAGCACAGTGTGATGCAGGCATGTGATCAGTTGGACAATGAGATGCTTGAGATACGCCGAAAGAAGATGCGCCAGCTGACGATTTTTGAGAGCCTTGGACTGAGCTGATAGATTACATGAGAAAATAAAGGCATTTTTTAACAATAAAACCGTTTTTTGAAAAAAACTCGCTACTATGCCACTTTTGCTCGGTCCCGAAGGGTGGCATAGTACCGAGAGTTGACTGTATCTCACAACCCTACACTGTATGCGTGACCACCTAACATCCTCCAAACAATTTTGTCTTGACGCCAGTGTTTGTATGATTGTGTCTGGTCTCTGTAATTCTTCAACATCGGTTTCTAGATTGTATGCATATTAGTGTTTTAATACAGACACTCTAAAAAATCTGATATATTAAATAATAACCTTACTAATCTTTGTTGATGTTAATATTTCCAAGGTTCTTCAGAAGAAAGCTTAACATTTGATCGAGCGTTGTCGTAAGAAGTGTACATATCTGTATTCTATGATAGTTTGATACCAGATATGGATTTGTTGGTTTCATTAACTTATAACAGAAAAAAACATATACAATTTGGTATATATATTTCATAACAGACAATCCAAAAGTTGTGATATTTTAAATATTAGTAATCAGTAAATCGTTCATTTAGTTTGTAGCTTGACTATTGATTATGCATGATTTGTGAATCATTTAATGTCCTACAGAACATTGTCTGAAAGAAGCCGTGAATGGTTTAGAAATGTATTCCATACTTTCACAGGTTTTGTGAATGTTTTTTCAGATGCCTAGCATAGCTAGGTGGTTAAAGCACACGATTCATAATTGGAGGGTGACGGGTTTAAATCCCCATTGCACCAAACATGCTCGCCCTTTCAGTCGTGAGAGCGTTATAATGGGAGGGTCAATCTCACTATTTGGTAGAAAGAATAGCCCAAGAGTTGGCGGTAGATCGTGCTGACTATTTAAATTAACGAGTCAATTTTGTCACAAATTAGTAAAGTTTTAATTGTTTCACACTTTCAGGGCGTATTAATTAATTATTGTATAAATTAACTAATAATTTAGCACTGAAAATCTTTAAACCATAAGCTGTAATTATTGTATCATCCATTCTAGGATGCATTAATTAGTGTTAAGTGTCCTTTTTAAGATGACTCGATTAATTAATTATTGAAATGATGAGACATTATATTAGTGAGTCATGACTACCTTAATAAACTTCTATACTTTGTAAGTAATCATCCATCATGGCTACTAATGATAATTTTTGGAACTATAACCTCATTATACTGATGAAATAACCCCCTCTTTCTTCTTTGAGGCAGCATCTTCGGGGAGTAAATTGCGGCTCTAACTACTCACTGTCTCACTAGAAAAATAAAAATGTACAAAGTGAAGTACTGAAAAGCATCGGCACTCGATCACTGCCTAATGAGAAGTAATAGTTTGGTAGAATCGAATTGATATAGTCATATACATTAAGAGGGTGTGTCACCTTACTATTAATGGAGGGTTGTCTCATAATGACTGATGTTCGACATCTCTCCAAGAGCAAGATATATTTTGCTTGATATTTGTAACTATCGTAAACAAGTATTAGAGATAAGAGTTGGAATAATCTCCAATATATTGTATAAAGGTTCAGTAATAGAAATTAACTATGTAACTGTTACTTATTTTAAACCATACAAACAAATAAACATATGGTTGACAATAAATCTGATGTTGCTGGTTAATCAGTAAAGAAAGCTTGGAAAGTTACTGATAATATTTATACAGAACATATGTTTTGCTGAAAGAACAAACAAAACCCAGAATTTTATTGTTACTGGATATACTTATTCTATAAAGTAACTAATACACAAACTTCGTTAAAGAGAAAAGGATATGGTCAGTATTGATGTAGATTAAGTGCTGAATGATAGAATCATTGAACTTCCACTAAGTGTTTGGGCATCAAAAATATGATGGTAAAAAAGAAAAAAAAAAAAGCGACACTGAGGTTCTGAGAAGACTGCAAGTGGGTTAATGCAGAAATATGTGTATTGATACTTTTAAAATAACCTGCTGGTTTAGTTCAGAAAATCTGTTTAATGATGGGAGACAAAATGTTAACTGCATTCTACGAGGACACTTACCAATGAGACTTTGGTATTTCATTTGTTCCCCATTAATATCGAATCAGGTTTCTGCTAAATTTATTAAAGTAAAAGAAATGTTATTCAAGAATCTTAGCACTCTGGCCTTTAGCAGCAGTGTAAACTGATTCCATACCTGCTTCAGTAAAGAAAACATCAGAGATTAAGCTAAAGCCAAAGTCCAGTAGTTCAGAAGGCATTACACAGTTGCAAATGGGCAAACTTTCACTGTCACTGCAATAAAGTTTTCAAAGTATCCTGTTAGGGGTGAAGCATTGTGACTAAACATGTTTTCTTTGTACAATTGTGCATCTCTGACATGAATACAAAATCCCCTAGTCTAAAAAAAAAACTTTATCCAGAAGTTTCATAAATCCAAGAAACAGATAATTATGAACTTTAAAAGGGTGCCTAAGAGCAAGGCTTAATCTCTTAAATAACTATGGTTTATTTTTCTACTCTTAAACCAGTGATTCCATAATCCTTTGGGAGTAGTAAACAAGACAAGACTTAACTCCCGATGAAGCATTTGCAGCATTTCTGGGTATTGAGCAAGTATATACAGTAAGGAGAAGTGTGATACATGCTCACAAAGGTATAAAAACGAATATACAACAATGATTGACCAAAAAGAGAATTATGTCAAAAAACATTATTGTTTATGCTATCTACAAATGACACCACTGAGGTCATGAGGAAGGTTACAAAAGCCACATTAGAAAGACTAGAAATTAAATCATCATCTACAGACTAGTGCTACCACAGCAGAGAGAAAGCTATGGGAAATAGTTACATTATTTGACATAAAGTTGCCAAGAATGAAATAAGTCAGAACTTTGACGTAGTATCCATATCAAAAGTGTGTGTAAAATACAAGTAAGAAGACTACCAATTTCATCTATAACTAATGAACAAGTGGTTCTACTTCTGAAAATTATGATGCGATCAAAGAAAACAACCAAATAAAAGTCAAATCTATTTGTGGGTAGCTATGTACACTATTTGGAAGATCTTAAGAATACCAGAAAGATTTTGTATAAAATCCCATGTTTGAAGCCAGAATGGCAGAGAAAAAAGCATAAAATGAAAGTATCAGAAAGGCAACTTCAGTGAAGTAGCAGTTAACTACCAGCAATTGAAGTCTCTGATGCCCATAAGAAGAAACCATGACTACCATTATGATGAACTTCATAATTTGTGATGACGAGAAAACCTACTTTTAGAGAAAATTATATATGTAAAAATGGCTGGCATGTGTACAGAAAGCACTATGTAAAGGAGCAAACAAAGCTTTGACCTTCTTCGATCATTGTGAGGTTCACAAACAAGTGATCAGTTATCGGTCAGTTATCTCTTTCTTTCTTTTTGAACCTGACAATGACAGAAGAAGGTTGAAACGTTGTTCATTCCTCTTCATAGTGTTTTCTCTGCCCATACCAGCCATTTTTACATATATAACTTATGACAAATTTGCCCAATGTTTATCATTTAAACTCTCTGCATGTAACATATTACCATCTTTCCTATAACCAAATAACATAGTATAGTTAAATCAGTATAGTGTAAACGATTTAGTAAACATTACTGGAAGTATAATTATGAAGCTGGCTAAGACACAAAATAGCCTGTCTAAAGTCAGTGAGATCCTCTACAGGATGTTGCTAAAAATCTGCAAAGCATCTACTTCGTATTTTTTTCATGATAAAGTTATCAACAACCATTAATCCCAAGATTAAAAAAAGTCTATATAAAATCCCACAGTTACCATGGGTAAGTAAAGTTATTCTGATTAAAACTAGATAAGAGAAACTGTGATGTAAAATTCCAAACACTGTGTGGTTCAGCAGTCTGCAGTTGTTCTTTTCTTTGCAAAGTTATTTGATGCTAAAGTTATTAAGCATTTGAATGAACAATGTACAAAACAATTAAAACACAAAAATCTGTGGTCAGATTAACCTCTCATTTTATATGTACTAGTCTTTATTTACAATAAACTGATTCCAGTTATATGTAATAAATAACAGTTGATGATAACAATATTATATATATATATAGCTGATATATTCATAAACTATGAAATGTTATACTGGGTAAGTTTTAAGCCATTCACTTTTTTTTTTCAATTTATTTATTTATCCTATTTCAAATTCAGTATTAAGGGTTTTTGTTGATATGCAGAGTATAAAGAAAAATCACTTTTTTCAGTAACATTCTCAATGTTTCAAACACTGCCACAGAACTTATTAAACAATTTCTAAACATTTTATGTTTACAATAAAATTACGTAATTCATTTATTTAAATTCATCTGATTTTATTTAGTTTTCTTTATATCAAAGTTTATTGGCTAATTCGTAATTAATACTAATCATTTTCTAAACAAATCTGTCTTTTGACTTTTACAGAATTTTCATATGTACCTAAAACTTTCCCTAAATCACTTGTTTCATTAACTATTAAAGCATATATATTAAAGTTTTGATTTAAAAAATGCTGATTACAGTACAAATATATATCAAACGAGATTTCATAATCTATGTACAGAGTGTTCATAAAATTATTGTGCAAATGAAAACCTTAAGTTTTGATGTAGGCATGACATAAACAAGCTGTAAATGGTATATAAAAACACAATTTATAAAATTTTATTAAAATTTATTACTTGCATTTCAAATCCCTAGCTAATGTATGGAGCAACAACAGAAAGAAAGGTTAAGTAAAACCAAAGTCAATAACAGCATTGAGGATAAAATATAGATCTCATTACAATAAAAATGCACTACACTTCAATTAACAATTGGATAAAAATGTTCAGAGAAAAGGGATTAGCAAATGAAAAACTATGATCTAAAGATCAGTAACAGGGGACTACAGCAGTTGGAGAATGTTTTTGGGTAATTAGAAAATCCACTTGTAAAATGTATTACTGTAAAAGATGATTATACTGAAATTTAGAAAACTAAACTTTACTACAACAGAACTTCATCAATTATGTTCTTATGAATTGTTTACAGTTCATTTTTATCAAATGCAAAACAAAAGTTATCAAAGTCTAAATTTGCATGGGGATCTTGTGAACATTCTGTATAATTTTTATACAGTAAACCAAGGAACATTTTTTCACTTTCTTTCTGTGAAATAGACCAAGAGAAAGAAGTCAATTATCTTAGAAACAACTCTTTAACTCAATGTGCTTTAATGTATGTAGAGTAACAACAACATAAACAAAATACTTCAGTGTAATAATTCAAAAACAATACATATTTTGAACTCTCATTGTTATTTCAAATTGCCCATTTTGTACTGTCACTAAGGAAAAAACAATCTAAAAAATATATTATAATTTTTCTCAGGTACAAATTCGTTCTAGTATATACAGCAACGCATTGGTGACTGCAAAAACATTATGAGATAGAACTTATTACAATAAACCTACATGCTTTAGAATATTTCAGTTTGTAACTTAACAATATCATATTGCTTTGAAACCTATACCTTAAAATATTTGATGCACAGAATTACAATTTCTTTTATTTCTAACTGAAAAATAAGTGTCACATGAAATTACAAAACTTTTTAATTAAAAATTGTGAAATAAAATGAAACAGCCAAGTTCATAAATGGAAAAAAATAAAAACCTTATGAATTTCACAAAATATCACAATAAGGTTTTAAAGTTCTGAAAGCAGAATTGAACTTAACACATAACCACTGTAATAAATAATGCAGGTATTTCAATTGTAAAATATAGGCAGTGTAAATATTAACACCTTGTACAACTTGCCAGTTGGAAAATGCAGAATAATATTTCATAACTATACAGATTAAGAAAAGAACAATGTTCAAAATGGAAGTTTTCTTTCCTCAAGGCACAGAAGTGAAGAAAGAATAATATATTTCTTCTTCATTTGACAATCTCTCATAGAAAACATTATTTAAATGATTGTGTACTATTATTTACAACTACAAAGTATTCACAAATCAGTTAACAACAAAAGGAATATTTTCAGTAAATATTACATTTTTTTTTCTGCAACATTTCTAACTTATTAATTCAAGTGGTATTCAATGTTCACATTATAAAATATCTGTCACTCACATTGTTGAAAATATTCCAACAATGTACTTTCTTTTGAGTAAAAATAGGAATAAACATTAGAGTTTAGGGTTTGTTTTTTTTACAATTTAAAATATTAAGTGTCTAATTGCAGGCATGAATTTTTTTTTTTAATTAATGAATTCAATGAGACTAACTCACTTAGATTTTTACAAATTTTGTTTGCATGTGAGCAAAAGTTTGTCATCCACCAGCAAACAGACCAAAGATGTTTTGTACTAATGCAATAGTGGAAATAAAAATTCCTGGGCAGTGAAAATAAATCTTGAAAGAACATCACAATTTTTTTAAAGTTTGAGCAATGTTAAAAGTAAAGTCAAACCTTCATTTTTAATCATTTCACTGAATTAATTAGTCAATAAAAACACAAAAATACTTTATCTGATACTGATTTTCAGTGGCCTACTTAACTAATATGAAATAGCAAACTTAAATTCATGTTAGGTTCATCAAAATTTTAAGACATCTATACAGAAGGTAGTTTTTGCCAAGCTACAAGACCCACATGATGTCCACACAATATTCAAATAATGCTTTTAAATTAATCAAACCTATCTGTATATTTATCTAATGAAAAACATAATCTTAATTTTGTGACAAAATAATAAATATATCAGCAATGACATACAATAGTCATAAGAGTATGGATTCCACCATTAACATTGTATCAAACATAATTAAAAAGACATAATAAAGGTTAATGAGCATGAGGATTTAAGGGTCTGTCAAAACACTATGATATACATTATAATTCATCAATGATGTAGTTCTCACATTTTATATAACAGTATATGTGGCACTTTAACCAAAAAAATTTATCTTAAGAATTTCTTATCGTTCTTTGAAGTCATTACTAACATTAATGCTATTTTAAATCTCGATAAACAGTTAGTTAAAAATGGACCATTTTATTGTTACATTTAAAATTTAACACTTGGCATTAAAATGTAGTTTATAATTCATTCTTATTGATATGTTAGTTTTATTTTCTTAATTACAAAAACAAATATTTAAATAAATTTTCAATCTTCACTTATTTGTACCACATGACACTTCTTTGCTCATATTGTTCATTTAAGAAGTTTTCCAGCTATATATTATGTTTTAAGTTTCCAAGAGTTTACACATTAGATATCCCCAAACTAAAATGAAACTTTTTAAAATCTATTTTTATTGTTTTAAGGAGTTTCTTGCACAAACTAAAGCTTACATACCACCTTTAAAAATCGATATAAATATAATAGTACTTTTTAGAATGGATGGCAACTGCCTATTGTGGAGACACAAGTGTAGATTTAACCAATAGCAGCCACAGGTTACTCACCTGGTTGTATTTAAAGGAAATTTCTCCTCCAATCAGAAACAATGATAATCCAACCAATAACAACATGCTTTCCACAATCCACCAGGTCACTATAAAAGACTGTCAGCATCTACACACGCAATTACTTAAAGACGAAAGGTGGATGACTTTTGAAATGTTGTCCTTTACACTTGTGTCTTCACAACAGGCAGTTACTGTCCATTCTACAAAGTTTCATCATGAATACTCTGCCTAAACAATCTATCAAAGAATATAATAGTACTGTCCATTTAACTACTTTGAAGACTGTGGGAAGAACTTCACCAAAACTGGTATGGAGGCTCACTAAGTCCATGAAAATTAACATTTTCAGTTTTGCATTCAGTGTTTCTTTACTGGGATTTTTTTTACCACTACCACATCCGTGGATGAATTTTCACCAAATTTGACAGAAGGTTCACTGGATCCATGGAAAAACACATTTAAATATTCAGTTTTTGTGGGACTTTTCATGCTTTTCACCACAACTTAGCCCCCTATTGATAGATCTTTGCCAAATTTGGCATGTAAAATTTTAGTTTCAGATTTTGTTTTGTAGTTTTTATGGGAATTTTCACAATTATATAAGGAAAACAATGTCTTAAGATAATGTTTCATTAATAATAAATTTCCATAACTTCTGTCTAGAGTATGAACACTCAGATAGTTATGTATAATTCTCTCTGATCTTTGTTAATAGATTATTTACAATCAGGAGGAAGAGAGTGTTTTAATTTAGTGCTTTCTTTACCAGTGATCACTTGTTCAGTTATTTTGTACAAATTTCATCATTTTCTGTTGTCACGTTTGCCTTAACCAGTTAAGAAAATTAGTTTACAACATATACAGTTTAGTTAGAAAGCCAATTAAATCATAAAAGTTTTAGGACATTTGTTTTACTGCATGTTAATATTTTATCTTGTAAATTGAATATCTGAAGTAAATGATAATTAAGTGAAGTACTAACAATATGCCTACACAAAAATATAGCTTTCAAAAAGACTTTCAGATTTGGAAAGCAAAATTATTACAAGATCCAAGACTCAATATTTGTTTTATATGTTTTATTCACTATTCTAAAAGTAACTAAAATTTAAAAATTAGAAACTTATTAGGTTAAATAGAAAAATTATTTACCGAAAATATTCAATAGCACAAGCACATTTAGTGAGCAAAACGTAATTTGACTGAGCATGCTGTTAACTTTAATGCTGTGATAATTCACTTTTGTTAGTGAAGCAATAAATCTAAATTACCAGGAGATTTGAACTGTATTAGCTCTGGCTGTAAAAATAAATAATTTAATTTTCTGCAATAATGTGCAAATATTCTAGAACAAAAAATGGTGATTCAGATTAACTTTATATTTTTGTGTGGTCATTACATGCTTGATTAAATAGACTGAAGCTGTATATAGTGTCAGGGTAGGGAAAATAAAAGATAAAATGTAAAGTTTTACTGAAAATACTTCTGATATTGATTTAGGAAGTTTAGAGGTTATGCAAATGAAAAGCAAAAATTATGAACTGAAAACATATTTTTAATCTTAACAAGGAAATCACCTTATATTCAGACTTGTCAGAGAGTAAGTCAGACTTGGATCCCATAAATTCACAGACAAATTTTTAGTAAAAATGTTTATTTAATACTATGGTTTTTATGCACAAGAGACTTGTAATATTTAAGAAAAGCTTGCTAAACTTTGAGGGATTATAGTATCTATAGTTCCATGGTTACATATGAAGACAAGGTTGGTCCACAGATGTGATTAACAACTCTAACAAAGAATGTTATGGAGACAAATAAAGACAGTACTTGGGGTCAGGATCTCCTGAAATAAATAGCCAAGTATAGATTTGTAGCAACAACAAAATTCTTTACAGCTGATATGATGGCATTACTGAACATATCATGTTTATTTTTATAACAGAAAAATCTGATGTTTAATTATATAACACTACAACTTAGTTTATGTATTTGAAAGACCTTATAAACGATAATGATATATAGTCTCAGTCATTTTCATACACACGGATTGACTGTGTTGTGAATTTACTTTTCAGAATTATAAAGTTATTGCCTTCAGAAAAAGTGAATGCATATCAGCAGTGAAAAGATAAATTTCTCTCCACGATAGATTTGGTGAATATTGCTTTGACATCTTTTTACAAAGAATATTCCACGTTTAGATGATGAAAGACTATGGAAAGCAGTTAACACATATTTCTCATAAATCCCTCAGGACTGACAAAGTTTATATTAAAGGAAAAAATAAATGTCCTTCTTATTTATAAGGTAAAGTTTTCACAAAATGTGATGAAGTGTTTATATTGGCTAGGATTTGCTTTACATGTCCTCAATCTCTCTGGCAATAATATGAGGCATCAAACCAAAATTTGACGAAAAGGAATTGGTAGGTCAAAAAGATGAATAGACCCAGAGAAAAGACTTAGGGTTTCTGTACTTTATACAAGCTCTTATGTTATTACAACTCAGTTAAAAGGTAGATTTATTGGAATATCTATGACAGCAGTATTTCAATATTTTGAGGCTGAAGCAACTGCTAAGCATTAGTAATGAAGAGTTATTCATATCTGCAGAATTACTTGCTAACTAATACAGTGATGACTTATCAGTAAACTCTGGCTCAGAGTATTTCATTTAAAGGCCTGCTAAAAGAACAATTTGTTTCTGATGGAATCATCAAGGCTTTTGTGACATTTTGTTTTAAAAAAAACAGTACTGTTTAACCTGGTCTTTCTGACAATGCAACAGCTCTTAAATAATTTTTTTAATTGTACCCATGTGATTGTAACTTCTGGTGAACAGTTACCATTTGAGCTTAAGTTGAATAAAAGCTATCATATATATATATAGTATGTTTCAGGAAAGACTGACTGGATTGAGTCTAAGAATCATGGAAGTGGAGCACACGTGAAAGCTAATGTTGATTTCTTGACATTTGTCCAGAATAAAATGTTAGGTAAAAGCTACAATTTCCTCAACTGCCACATTAAAATAAATTTTTTGAATACCATTTAATAGTATATACTGAAACTAATGTGTCTGACCGAATTATGTGTGCATCTAAACATTTTGTACCTCTATTAATTGTGTGTATCTAAAGAATTTGAGTTCTGTTAGCTTCATTTCAGGTTTACATTTATGTCAGTGATTTGTGGTAAATTTCATCAAAATGTTGCCAAGTAGTTGTTGTCTTGATACAACATACTAAAAGTTACCTATATATTCATCACAGATGGCCAAATGTTGTTTGACAAAGTCATTTTGTACTTCTGCTTGAGTATGTGGTTTCACATACCAAATTTCATCAAAACTCACCAAGATCTTTAGGCTATGATACTGTGTTTCAAATGAACAAACATGAACTCTCTATAAGGCCTTCTTACAACAATTTGTAGTATGTAATTATGTGATGAATATAATGGTAAAAATAATGACGCATGTTTTGGTTTATTTAATCATATTATTGAGATTATGAGCCTTCTGGCATTAAAGGAAATATATATCCACCATTTAAATAAAGGATTGATTTTGTTTATTTGTATTCCAGTGTTTTGTCAAACCTAACTACATAATTACTCATGAGGTACCACATATGTTAAATAAACCCTGATATTAAGCATATAATTTGTTGTGATAATATGTACAACTACCCTTATGAGCTGCTACATAATAAAAATTAGAGGATAATGTTAGTTATAAAGAAATATAAATACAAGTTAGAATGAGAAATGTAATAATTCTTAGACATCCTTATAGATGTATAAACAAAGAGGTTGTGTGATGAATTTTTTTATTGAGGATAAAAGAAGTTTTTTTGGGATGGGTGGAGGGCGGGAATGAAGTATTGGCCAATGTTACAAATGCTTAATGGATTAAAAAACTGAATATGTCAAACAAAGGAAAAACACACATAGTGGCAACCACATAACAGAAACTTAACAAAGAATAGGTGACCAAATAAAAATATGAAAATGCTTAAGTAAACAGACAAATTGACTGAAATACATTTCCAGTTGTGATATGAGAAGTACAGTGGTTCTCTCATCAGCATTAAACAGACATGATCATGGTAGAAAAAAGCAAAGAATATTTACAATACCAAACACTTAACAAATGGAAGTGGCCTTACAGAAATTAAGTAGCAAAATTTTGATCAGAAGCTAAAAGTAGAGGACTTGAATGCACCAATTAAATAAAGGAGCTACTTACATATCAGACAAACATAAGAAAATGTGTAAATATAATGTCATTTTTCATAGTCCAGAAGAGTTCCTCCACTGATCCAGACTTCCTACTAGATCTTCTGACTAAGATGATCATACACAAGACAAATAAACTCTGTAAGCAATGTTTATTACTCCTCTTTAGTTCAATAAAATACCTAGAAAATACTGTATAATGTCTGAAAACAGGGTAACATCAATGAAGACTTCAACTGTGGACTTAACAAATCTAGCAGAAGAAATAATGAAATGTTATAAGACATAATTAGAAGAAACATTAACTGAATTGGCTAAACATAACCGTGTCTGAATGTATTTCACTCAATAACATAACTAATAATTTGTTTGTTTTAGTCTCTGTTGATGAGCCTTGTAGATGATTTGATTAATGAACAGTTAATTATTCAGAATGAAGAATTTAATTTTGACACAGAAGTATTTCATGACAGTTTTGGTACTACTGCTGTTGATGAATATTTGAACATTTTAAAATTAAACTTTTATATTATATCTAATAACCATTTGCTGAGAGAATTCTCTATTACAAACATTTCCTTCTTTGAGCTGACAGTTTCTGTACTTAAACCACAGCTGCTTAACCTGGTAATATATCAATTCATTTGTAACTGTGTGAATTAAACCTAATGTCTACAACTATTTGATAACTGTTACAGCCAAAGCTTGTTTTAATTTTGTATGTATGTTTTGTTTCAGTTGAGGAACTTTTAATCTGTTGGTATGTGTACAAAAATTGTGGTACACATGTGAAGTTGTCGTGAAATATATGAATGACATGGATATTACTGAATAAACACAACAGGCAAAGAAGAAGAGGAATATGAAAAAGCAGAGAGAGAGAGAGAGAAAACGAAGCACATGCAGAATTTCTGGGCATTTCAAATGCTTCAAGAATTGAGTAAATATATGCAGTAAGGAGAAGTGTGATATATGTTCTCAAAGGCACAAAAAATATCTATATAAAGACAGTGACTAAGAAGAGAGATATGATGAGAAATATTTCTGTTTATGCTAACTACAAATGATGCTATCAAGGTCATGAGAAGGGTTATGAAAGCTCATTAGAGAAGCTGAAAACTAGATTGTTACCTGGAGACTGGTATTGCCACAGCAGTAAGAAAGCAATAGTGAATGTTTACATTATTTTGCAGAAAGTTGCCAAGAAAGGAAATTAGTATCCATTTCAAAAATGTATGTGTATGGATACAAATAAGAAGGCTGTCAATTTACCAACCTTATCTGCAACCAATGAAGAAAATGGTTTTGATTCTGGTTTTGAGAATTGTGAAACAATAAAGGAAAAACAACCAATTAAGCATCAAACCTACCTGTGAGTAGTTGTATATACTATTTGGAAGATCATAACAATACCAGAAAGAGTTTGTATAAAATCTCATGTTTGAAGTTTGATGATGAGTTGTCAGGAGTTGTTGGGTTTTTAAAAATGAGTTGTTGAAGACAGAAGTTACAACCATTGCCAGAAACTTTGAGGCCAATAAAATAATCATGACTACAGTTGTGATGAATTTACCCAACATTTCTCGCCTAAGCTTCCTCCCTATAAGTTATTTATTACCATCTTTTGTAGCATCAAATAACATGGTTAAAATATAGTTGGGTTGATATAGTGTAATGATTTAGTGATGTTAGAAAAAGCATATTCAAATAACATTTGTTAGTTACACTGAAAGAGTTTTTTTTAGCTTAAAGTTATTTTACCAACTGATTCCAACAGAGAATATTGTGAAAATGTATTAAAAGTGTTTTAGTGTTTGAATCTTAGTCCCAGAGTCAGTTTGTTTTACTTCAACTGTAAATTTCCTATAGTTGTTAATACTTGTTCACTCCACTCACCTCTGCATTCCTCAATGTAATATAAATAATTTGCGACTAGCAGTAACAGTTGAAACTTCAATGGCTAGCCTACCTGACCTGCCAATCATTTGAGAGATAAGAAATAACATGTAGAACCATATGGTTGCTGGAGAATGAAGAAAATAGGAGGGTAAAATGGAAGAAGTGGGCACCCATGGAACTAAAATTCAGGACTGATTTCAAAGAAGAGCTGCCAAGAGCCAAGACGGTTAGTTGTGAAGGAGAGAGATGGCAAAGTGAGAGAGTAAGAAAGAGAAAAGACAAGAGATGAAGAAATAGAAACAACCATTTTCCCTACCATGACTACAGGAGCTAAAAGGAAGGTCCTCAGGGAGGAGATAAAGGGGTAGGGTTATGATGGACACAAATGAAGAGATAAATCGAAAGGAAAAAAACAAAGGGGGAGAAAGAGGAGTACCCAAGCAGAAGAAAATAACACAAGAGACTGGAGATCAAGGAATCTAAAAGAACCATGATCTAAGGCCATATGAAAGGAGTCACAAAGACAAATAGTACAAGTAAGATGTGGAACCACACTGTGGTTTTGTCATACGGAGCACATGAATCAAAACAACAAAAAACACATTATGATATATAGCTAACAAATATATAATCTCATACATACATATACACACATACATACACGATTAAGGAGCACAGAAAAAAGAAAGAAAGAAAAATTTTGAAGTAATAAATATTTGTCATTATAGAGCGAAAAGGCAGAAGAGCTGGACAACATCATTTGTAAGCAACACAGTCTTAAGTAAATAAAACAACTAGGGGCCTTAACTGGAGAAGAAACAAGCAAAAATGAAACAAACTTCTGATGCATGAAAGTGAGATAATCATCAATGAACTTGTCAGTACAACATGATTCAACACATCATCACAGCTATTACGTCAAAAATACCACACCAAGGACTAAAACCTAAGACCAGTTATATGCAGGAATTGTGCTCTAAGCTAAAGGGCCAAATACTGAATGCAAGGTCTATAAAATAAATAAGGTGTCTTTAGTTGTCACTGAGTCAGATGGTTGGAAAAAAATACCAAATAACAATTACATCTTTTATCATGAAAGGATAAATTAAATCCAGCAAGATTATTTTTGACTAATCATAAAAACAATGAAAAATACATCTTTTTCCTTACGATACTAACTGCTGCTACATTATTAATTTGAAGCATTATTAATATTTAACACCATATAATAGCTCTGAGTAAATATGATGTTCAATTAGATATACTTTTCAACTATCCAGTTAAGATTTTAGCCAATGAGCAAGGAGTAAACTTTTCCATACAAATATTTCTCTTTTACACCATTAATTTTATATCACAATGTTATGTCCTGCCATTTTGAACTGCCAATATTCATGGTACAGTTTTTATTTTCAGAATTTTGGGTTGCAATCATTTAAAGAAACCCAAACAAACAGGACAGGATAAAATCATGATTACTGCAAGCCCCAGTAATTTCAAAGTGTAAAAATAATACCACTCATAAACCTAAGGGGTTTAAAGTGTTTTGAGAGTATAATAATATCTGGTGCATATAAAGTAAGATGCCAACTTCTGTTGCACGCACATTATTTCTTTGGTTAAAAACTTTTATAAAATCAATAAAAAATAATCAGTACATATTTTCTAAGTTGTGAAATTGACTTTTAGTTCTCATTTATAATAAGCAGTGAGTGGTATATTAAATGCCACTTTTAACTGGTCAAGACTGACACAAACAATTAATTTAATTTGGTACAAACCACACTTATGCATATAGCTGCCAAGCTGCGAAATTGACTACCAACTGTTGTTTATGGTAAGTGAAGGATGTTAAATGCCACTTCTAAATGAACAAAACTTGAATGAGCAGGAAAGCATGTGTTACATTTCATGTGGTTGAAATTGGATTTCATGAACATAGATTTTTAGTATGTTGCATGCAACACAGTCATTAAAAGACAGACAAACATTTATGAGAGACTTTCATGCATAAAGTTCAAATGCTACAATGTAATAATCAGTAAAAAAACAAACAGCACATTGCAAGAGCTTTCTTTTAGAAAACCATTAAGAATGAAAGTAAGGTAAAAAAAAAACTAAATATAAGTAGTAATTATACATTTGACTTAATAGCTTATTCCACATATACATATGCTACCTTTATGTATACTACACTACCAGTAATGTTTTTTAAGGCTATGTAAACACAACCAAAAAGTTCAAGTGTTTGGTTGATCAGTACATTTTGATTTCTATAAAAACAGACATACTTAATTTTAAAGTAAATAAGGTAAAAATTAAAATTTTGTAGAAGTCTACTGTTCATTGTACTGATCTTTCTGCAGTATATTTACCAAAATTGAATAAAATTTCATCTACTAAATACCTGCCATGGTTTGTAAGTCTTCGAATTACTTAAACTTTCTCCCTATACAGAAAATGTCTTATCCCTCCATTTTCATACAAGTCTAAAATGAGGGATCCAGTACTTCATTTGCCTCTTATGGAAAAAAAATTCTATTAAAAAAAAGGTACAAGACCTAATGAACATTTCATTTGCTTTTTTTTTTTTTTTTTTTTAGGATAAATCAATTTGCTTCAGTTACCATGATAATGCTTGTTAAAATTTCTGGTGCAAGTAAAATGTTACTTTAACCATGGCAGGCACAAGTAATTTTTTGACAATTTTGGACCTTTCAGATTATGAATATTTTCTCACAATATTATAAAATCATTTTCAATCTAAACTGTACTAAGCTTAAACTCAGAATTCCAAAGTATCTATAAAAATAACACTAAAGTTAGTAAAAGACTAGTGGGTTTGTTTTTGTTTATCTTTAATACTTATGAAAAATGTCAAATGAATAGCAGCAAAAAATTTAAAAACTGCTAAAGATATAATTTTTTTATAAAAAATCCATTACAGACAAAATAATAATACTACAATTCTCTTCTAGTATCAGTTATTTTAGCAAACTTCTAAGAAAGACATATTCAATGTTTTGGTAATATTGTAAAAATGTTTTACATTTCAACTAATGCTAGACTGCAACAAGTTTTCCAATTTACCTTTCTTTTAAGATACAAAGTTGGAAAACTAATAATTTATATAAAAAAATTAATTCTGTGGAAATCAAATGAGGTTCAAACTAATCACTTCCATTTGGAAAAGGTCAATGAAATAAGAATTAATTAGATGTTTTAATTTATGGTTAAAAACTAAAAATTTAATTAACTATACAAGTAATCTAGGATATTATACAAATTTTAAAAACATAATTACTTCTTTAAGTTACTCTTTTGAGATTAACTTTCTTCAGTCTTTTCGCAGGTTTTCCAAACAAGCTTCCAGATCTGCATCAGCCCCTGTTAGTGCTACAGCAGGCTTATTCTTCTCAGAATCAGCACTAAGTGAGCCTCCTTCACTTAAAAGACCTGTAAGCTTCTCAGACAGCTGTAAGCCTAGCTCATCTAATACTTGGGACACCAGGGCTTCACTGAAATAAAAAATAAAACACATTAACCACACATAATCCTAACATTTAGAAAAAAAACCTTCTGTGGATATCCCAAGTAAAATACAAAACAATTATTTTACTCAGTATATTCTACAACAGCAGAGTTTACTAGATCGAAAAAATACACTTTTCAATTTCATATTTAACAAATGCTTAGAAGTATTAAAACATACTTTGATAGTTCAGAAAATGAGAAAGTATATAAATCTTTGGTTTTCTAACAATGAGTTTCATATAAAAATTTTGAATGCCTGTAAAAATATAAATGTATTCCAAAATTAACTGCTAAAATAAAAAAATTGTATCACAAATCTTTTAAGATGTTAGTAAAAAGAAGGTTTTGTTATGTTTAAACAAGCCACTAACTTAGATTTTTGTCACTATAAAATTAGCTAAATGTGAAAAACAATGAAATTTTCAGTCCACTGTAAATATTTTAAATTAAATGAATCAAAATGGCATCAAGTAACTAATTAAATTATTAAACTTAACAATAATGTAATTTTCAGTCATTTATGACAGAAGTTCAATGACACTGAAAAATACTGTTTCATAATTTAATGTTCATTATACCTAACAAATTGGAATTTGAGAATTTATCAGTTATTACATAGATCTAATTATAGCTGTAGTTATTTAGGATCCTCTCATTTTTAAGTTTTGAATAGTTTTTAAAATAGTTATCAAAACTATCTACATAGTAAAAAAGAAAAAGTAAAAAATTAATGGTATTGGGAAAAATGAATTGCGTGATAAGTCATTCTGATCAAAGTGTCAAGTGAGGAAATTCATACAATGAGGAACAGTGGGTCTAGTGGGCGAAAACCCCTGTCATAATGACCGATGGAAGAAAGCATTCTACTTCTGTTGATAAACATTACTAGAGGAAGGATGAATAGAGCAAATTAAAAAGAAAAAAAAAAAACAGACCCTCTGGGACAAAGCAGATTTCCTTGTCAAGGACTATATAAAAACCAGGTATGAAGGAGGAGGATATGAAGGGTTGGGTGAAATGTCATTGACCAAGGTTGACGTAGAAGGGATGGAACAAGAGGAATATGTAATGGAGAGGTAGAGCAGAGCTGGAGCAGCCAATGTAACCACTTTTGTGCTGGCCAGTAAGGAGCAATCAGAAGAACTTTACATGGAGTGGCATGGATGATCAAGATTACCCTGTGAAAAAGACAAAGGAGAAGATAAACATACAGGTATTTGTTGGTCCAATCTTGCCTGAAAGCATTGATAGTCAGATCAAGAGGATGAAAGACTAGAAACAAAAACTGAGGTACTCTAGTATTGAGGGATGTGGCAAAGGTAAATAGGTGAAGAGCAGCAGCTTGCAGGCTTAACTGCTAAGAAACAAGATGATCAAAAGACCGTTCCATCAGATAAACTTTATTTGAATCGGAAAGACGATCCACGACAAGCTTGAATGCATTTGAAACATGACACTCAATGATACAAATACTGAGCCTATAGGCACAAAAAAGAGGATCCAAGTTCCAATCACACAAGGAACAAAAATGCTTGCTACCATGGGGATTGAGATAAGTAACCATTGCAGAATTGTTGTAATGAATTGTGACCAGACTTTTTCTGGTAAGAGGAAGAAAATGATTCAAGGCACAATGTATAGAAAGAAGCTCCAAAATGCTGAAAGGATCAATCAGCAGGAGATGATGGACCTGAAGTTTTCTGTTGATTAATCCATGCCCATCCAGCTCTGAAGGAAAGCAAACATGAATGCATTTGAAACATGACACTCAATGATACAAATACTGAGCCTATAGGCACAAAAAAGAGGATCCAAGTTCCGATCACACAAGGAACAAAAATGCTTGCTACCATGGGGATTGAGATAAGTAACCATTGCAGAATTGTTGTAATGAATTGTGACCAGACTTTTTCTGGTAAGAGGAAGAAAATGATTCAAGGCACAATGTATAGAAAGAAGCTCCAAAATGCTGAAAGGATCAATCAGCAGGAGATGATGGACCTGAAGTTTTCTGTTGATTAATACATGCCCATCCAGCTCTGAAGGAAAGCAAACATGATGGTACATAAATTTGAACACCTGCCAATGTGTGAGCCTTGTTCAACACTAATGTAAATTATCTACAAGGAA
The DNA here is from genome assembly GCA_011833715.1 of Carcinoscorpius rotundicauda. Classification (NCBI taxonomy): domain Eukaryota; kingdom Metazoa; phylum Arthropoda; class Merostomata; order Xiphosura; family Limulidae; genus Carcinoscorpius; species Carcinoscorpius rotundicauda. The sequence goes on along the minus strand of CM022405.1, from coordinate 10,975,847 downwards.
AGAAAGAAGCTAATAGGAGCCTTCAATGGATTCCATGCAAGATTCCACTGACTGTGCAGTCTAATGAAGTGACCTCATATATGCTCACAATAAATGACAACGGTTTCCAAGGTAGAGCACATCCAAAAAGTGATATTACTTTGTCAGCTATTAGAGAGGGAGCAGTAAAGATGTTGAGAACTGAAAGATCCATCCAGTGAAGTCAAGGATGAAATAAATGGGCCTGACTGGGATGAGTGTTGAAAAAGACACCAAATGGACAAGATATTGAGTAGGTGCAAGGATGACTTTTCAAATCTAATTAACCAGCCATCACAAGGTGTCTCCAGGAACAGCATACAAGTGTGATAGGAGTTCTGTTTGGAATTAACTAACAAACGCCACGCGAAACCCGTGAGTTTGTAAATAATGGGCAAATGCCTCATTTATTTGGCAAAATTCAAATGAAGTTGAAGAAAGTCAGAAGGGCAAGGTGCAAAATGGATAAACTACCTTGTGATGACCAACCCGAAAATAGTACCTCAACTGACAAGATATTATATTGTGCAAGCAACCATTTGTGATGTCCACCTTGATCATCTACAAACCTGGTTGTTGTTTTGAATTAAGCACAAAGATACATAATGGGCTATCTGTGCTGTGCTCTGCCCACCACGGGTATCGAAACCCAGATTTTAGCGTGCAAGTCCGCAGACATACCGCTGAGCCACTGGGCGGCTACAAACCTGGAGAAGAAGTAAACCTCAGGGTGAGAAAAAGACTCCATAATAAATTTAGATAGAATCAAATATTGATTGGGGGGATAAATTGAGCACAGGTTGCCAGTCTCCATTGTTTGTTTGTTTTTTAATATGGCAAACAGCCTGGATGAGTGATAGGTTAAATGGCTTGCTGCAAGAGAAAATCTTGTACCACTTTGGGCAAATACTGACTTGTGATAGAATCCCAAGGAACTGGGTATCTGAGGTAATGGAGGAGGGAAAAGAAATTGGATATCAAATTCCTCAGATAAAACCTGAAAAATCCAGAAATACATGATGAAAAGTCACCAAAGGAGAACAAAATGAGAAAAGCAAGCTCACACCGTACTGAAACTCACAGTTTAGTCACCAGTACTGATGATGAATCTGTCTACTTATGTTAAACAAAAGGATAAGATGAGAAATTCCCCTAAGTAGGAATAGATACAAACTGAAATGGAGCAGGACAGAAAATGGTATCAGAGGCATGTTTAGAATTAGAGCATGACAAATAATCCACTAAAGTTGCTGTTGCACTTATCCCACATGGGATTCCAAAGTCTCAGGAATATTCTGCAAAACTTACCACTAAAGAAAAGAGTCGAACATAACCTTTGGAAATAAAAAAGCAGTAAATGAAACATAAATAAGGCTACATACCTACCTAGTTTATCCCAATAACAGAGAAACCACATGTGTAAGACTGTAGCAAACAAAAGACAAATGTACCAATGTGGAGGAAATAAGGAAGAGACAATCTCTTAAAAAATACTTATAATCTCTGTGAATCAAATCAGAAAAGAGGTGGATAACAGGAAAGTACTGGAGAAGAGTATATAGAGTAAGATGAAGGAAAAATAACTTAGCATGGTATAAACAAACAGGACGATCAGTGTCTACCTTCCACATAAAAATGTTTATTCTAACTGTTGAAAATCAAGTAAAAGACATTCAGCTTGACTTTAGGCTGAGGTAAACAAATAAAAAGCCTGCAGAGTGAAAGGCACATTAGCACCCTCAACCATCTGAGGAACAAAACACTTAGCATGAATCCCAATATCTGGGGAAGGGAAAAAAGCCAAATACTGAGAGAAGAAAGTATTGTGTGACAAAGAAGAATGGATATCATTCAAAATTAGGGATGTGCATAGATGCAACATAACCAAGAAATCATGTCTAAATATTCTTATTAGGCCTAGATGATTCCACAGTAGAGGCATGAGTACTGCCAAACGACAAGTGACAGTTTGGTAAAATCAAATAGAAGAGGGAGCTACATGCATTGAAAAAGCATGTCTCAGTTTTATTGGTGAAGGGTTGTCACATGATAATGATTGTCACGAGATGTATTTGAATCAGAAATCATTTCAGAAACATCTGAAAATGCTGTTATTTATTTATTTAGTGGTTACTGGTTGCCTCACAGCCAGCAAGGTTGGTTGTAATAATATATATCACTTCAAGAGCACATTACCCCACTCAGTAGGGTTAGCTGTGACTGTGGCTATATTCCAACTGCATGAAAATTTAAATGATTGTAAGGTACATGGGAGTTTAAGTCTTGTTGCATAATAGAACTTTTGCATACAGAGGGTAGTGCTGAATAAGAATAGCCATTTATGTGAGAGGAGGTAATATATCATATCAGAATTATCGATTAATAAAGATGCATAACAGGACTGAGATAAGTTTCCATTATGTACTTTTTTGCAGTCTACTTGTTACATATTTTTTATGTTTTATGTTCTTCGTAGACTAAACACAACAGAAAAACGCAGATAACAGCTTGTATAATTTATTACACTAAACTATTAACAAATATAACAGATATAACATAAATTATATAATAACAGTGACAGATATTAAGTTACAACATTCGAAATTAATTACAAAACAAAATAATACTAGTTTCAAACTTCAAAATTAATCACAATACAAAATGGTACTGGCCTGTATCTAATATAATGATCTAAAATGAAAGTCTCAAATTCCAGTCTAGGGTGTGAATTTGGTCCCACGAAGAAATTCCGAAGCTTAAATGAAGAAGTTCAGAAACGGTTCACAGTTCAATAAATTCGCCGACTCTCAGCACAAGCAGTAATTCAGATGAATTGTAGAGATTGACGAAATAAAATCACAGCTTCCGTAGATCTAACTTCAGTCACAAATCCAAGTTGAATAATCACAGCAAACACTTAATCTTTCTCAAATAACTGACTCTCTTCTTTTGAAATAAAATTAATATCTGACTCTCCTCTTTTTCTTCGAATAAAAACTGATGATTGAATCTCTCTTTTGTCTCTCGCATCTTCGTCTGTTTATATATTGTAGGCCTAAACTCCTCGAAAGACCGCGAAAATTCTACAGGTCTCCAGAGCAATCCGTGCATGTCCGTTCTTGCACGAGACTACACGTCTAGACACGAAGTCACCAGCACTTCATTTACAAACATATGATTGGATTACTTAATTCAAGAAAATTCTAAAATGTTACCTTAAATATATAACAACATATTTTATTAGTTTAAACTTTGAAACAATAATATAGATATGGAAAAATGAATAATAGAAATGAAAATTCAAACACAACACGACATGTTGTCGTTTTCAAAATATTTACACGACATTTACATAACATACTTGTGTGTAAAAAATGTGTGTGCATACAAAATAGTCTACATACCACTGGACTTTTAACTCTTTCATCCCTGGGCTCTGTACCCGTACTAACCTTGTAACCACTTTGTGCTTGTTACAGTTTACATGCTATAACTTTTAAATTAGTAATCATATCTTCATGAAAATTTGCAAATCACCAATAAATATTACAAAGCTTTTGTAAGAAAAATATCAGATTTACTCCAACTAAGTTTTAAGATTTTTTAATAAATGTTATTTACATGCTTTTTCTCTTTCTGTACTTTGTAAAATACAATCACATTTCAGTTATAAGACATTATACATGCATATACATTATTTGCAAATAAGTTCTTAACATTATTTCTCTTAAAACAGAGAGTTAGACTTTGTACTCATTTTCTGCTTGGAGTAGGTTGAATTTTGCATATGGAGGATGTGAATTTTTTTTTTTAAGATTTTATATATATATACATTTTGAAATAACCAAAAATCAAATATTACAATATCAATACCATAGAATTCCAGCATAATTTATGCAGCTTAGTAACTGAGTTGCATTTGGGTCTAAAAGAATATGATGTTTATTATTTTATATTCTAACTTGTAATATTGGTAGTTTGGTAATTTTTATTTAATTTAATTGATAAGTTTACAAATTCCTAATTTGTAAAAAAATTATAAACTTTGTATTTGGACATCACAAATATCTAATTTGAACCAATGCGTAATAACTTCAATTAAAATTAAAATATTTCAAAATTTACCAGTTTATAAAGTTCAAAAATTAAAATATTTCAAATGACCTTTCCTCCTCATCTTCTTCATCTTCCATAACATCATCAATAGCATCATTCATCATTTCTTCTTTCATGTCCATAATCTCAGACTGTTTCTCAAACTCTTGCATATTCTTCTGAATTTGTGGTAAGTTTAGCTGTTTGAATAGTGATAAAAACAGTAATAAGCAAGTAAACCTTTAAAAACATATATATATATACAATTTCCTAAGGTGGTAACAAAGAATTTTATAAGAAGTATACACACATAGTCATAAAACATAGATTAAAATGATCACTACAAAATATTTTTATAATACACGTAGAACATTTTTTTGCTGTCCTTTCTATTTGTGTAAACTCTGATATACTCTATAATCATGAGAATTTGAATAAGATCCAAAATTTATAGATTAATGTAGATACACACCACACTGGGTATAGCGCGGTGACCTGTGAATGTTTGGTTATTTCTGAAACAATCCAATTCATTTCTCACTCTCTCTTTCAATATTTTATTGTTTATTTAATAAAAGCTGAGTTAACAAATGTTCTCAGTGAGTTTTTGATTTATTTGTCAAATTTCAAGCAAGCAGTCTACACAAAAGCTCATACTTCCTGTCTATGTGTATGTTATTGTCATCTGAAAATGCTGTTATTTATTTATTTAGTGGTTACTGGTTGCCTCACAGCCAGCAAGGTTGGTTGTAATAATATATATCACTTCAAGAGCACATTACCCCACTCAGTAGGGTTAGCTGTGACAGTGGCTATATTCCAACTGCATGAAAATTTAAATGATTGTTAGTAACTTTGCAGATACAATTATTCTACTGCATGTATAGTGGAAAGCAGTTATCAGTTAAATAAATTGAATTATATTTTCCACTATATATCATATAAGATTAATTTTATTTTGAAAATATATCCCACTTGTTAATTAACAAACTTTTAAGGGAATAATGTTAGATTAAAATCAGAAGCTTACCAGGACTTTCAAAGTATGCAGTGATTTCTATTAATACCTGGTAAGAAATATATGGTAGCATTTTCTTCAATCAAAAGTGTAATTCCAATAATACTTAACTCAGCTCAAACTGTTGTTGATACTTGACTGATAGTTTCCTTCCTTTGTCCATGTAAGCATCGGTCTGATTTTTTTCTTTCTTGCTCCAATTATTTATTTCCTATTTAACCCTTTCATGATGGGTCACAAGTCAAAAGCCATGTATGTCATCACATTTGTTGACTTGCATTCAAAATATTATTGAACTACTATTTTATGAATTCATGTCAATAAGTTTGGTATCAAATTGTAGGTTAAAGTTCAACTTTTAACACTATGTATAACTTAATTTCTTAATTCAAAAGTAAATATTAAAAGAACACATCTAAATATTGATTCTGTGAGTCACGTGGCATGTTGAATGCAGCAATAATTAAAATTATGTGTTTGAAATGTCAGATTACTAAGTCTATAGTTTCATTCAAATTAGGAACTCAAATTACTAGTACTGTCAAGCATAAATACAAAATAAGGGTAGAGAAAATAACACAAAATATAAACTCTTACTGATAACAAATGTTTGAGATGTATTTATGAGGTTTTAAAGATTATATAGTTCAAATCTAATCAGGTGATCCAAGGTGGAGCACTGTTGTTGGAACCCACAATGAGTAGGTGAGATGAAGTTGTTTGACTCGAGGAATCAAATGGGACAAGCATTAACTTATAGATCTCTATAAGATCTTACAAAGACAGTTGTCAAAGCAATTGAATGATAGTTCAAAGGAATCTTATGATCTCTCCCAGGCTTAGGAAAAGAGCATAAAATAGTATGGTGCTAAGCATCAGGAAAAACATTCTCTTGCCAGATCTAGTTAAATACAACCAGTAAAATAGCAAGAGAGGCAGGAGAGAGATTGCACAATATTTTATAATGAATATCATTTGGTGTAACAGATGTACTGCCAGACCAATGAAGAGCAAGCTTGAATTCCACCAGTATAAAAGGGCAATTACAGTCACAGAGACAATCAGCCTAAAAGGGGAGAGCCGATCTCCCTGTCTATGTCTTGATGGCTAAGATAATTGGGAATGAAGCAAAAGTGCAAAATGCAAGAAAAAAGCTTTAGCCAAGAGTAATGAGCATCAGCAACTTCCTGACCATCAGAGAGCAATATAAAAAGAGGTGCAGAAGTATACTCTACACTAACCTTTTGAATTTTGTCTCATATGACTTTGGAATTGGTAGTAGAAGAGATGCTAGAGGCGTATTTAATCTGAAACTCCTTCTGGCTTTGATGTCTCACTTGCCAAGCAAGTGCATAGGCTTGAAAGGTATCCCAAACCAATTTTTGAACTTTCCTTGCCATGTGGCAAGTAGGATTCTACCACGGATGAGGATACTGTAGAAAACATGTTAAGATTTTAAGAATACACTGAGCAGCTGCCTGGACAATACAGTCAGTCATTGCTGTCACACAGTCACCTATCAATGGTTTACATATGATGGCAGGATCAAGTTTTGAGAGAGCAGTGAAAGAGGGCCAGTTGGCCTGATCCAGCTTCAATAAAGGCTCACGAGTCGGGTGGCAATGACCATGGTCAAAATGACAGGAAAATTATCACTGACCCATAGATTACTGTCAATCCTTCAAGAAAAGTAAGAGATAAGTAAAGGGAAGCAGACAGAAAGATCAATAGCAGTAAAAGATTGACTAGGTGTATGAAAATAAGTCTAAGAACCAGTACTGAAGAGAGATAGATTGTGATCCAAGATTATATGATCTATGGAATGGCCCCTTTCATCATTATCAGTACCACTCCATAGAGGATTATGTCATTAAAACCTCCCAGTATTAAAACGGCAGACAGTAACTGCTCAATGAGGGTATCAAGGTCTGATTGATCACAGATTGCTCCAAGAGCTAGGTAGAGAGAACAAGTAGTGATGGTATGACCCAAAGAAGCACAGATGGTTACAACCTCCAAGGGTGTATCAAGAAGTAAAGACAGGGTAAGCACATGCTGATCAACCAGCAGTGCCATTCTGCCATGCACTTGTCAATCTCATAACCTGTCACGTCTGTAAAAAGAAACTGCTAAAGGATGATTATATCAGCAAGTTTTAGAAATCTTTCCTGAAAAGGAAGACACATACAATAGCAAGGATCAATCAAATCCTTAATGTCATCTATATTTGAATGAAAACCCAAAGAAAGTGATGGAAAGCCCTTCTATTTTTGACATTTTTTTTCTTTATTGGACCTCCATCTATCAACCTCCATGAATCTTGTCCTGGGTCAAGTATGCAGGTCTCTCTCTCTAGACAAAGATTCCAGTGAATGAGGGCATGAACAAATGGTTGTTTTACTTCTTGGGGCTGCATAAGAGAAAGGACCTGAGGAAGCACTCGAAACCATAGAAAGCGTATTTGGGGAATCACTGGAAGGAATGGCAGGTACAGAGATAGAAGTAAACTAAATTCACCAACTCTTGGTTTATTTTAAGTACTGGGATTTTAATTTTGTTCAGTGGCTTTTGGCATTTCACAACAGAACGTGTTCTAGTATCAATATCTTCATACAAATTTTAGTAATCACTACATAACTTTTAACAATTAACACCCTCACAACAGAATTTGTTTTTGCATCTATGTTTTTAAACAAATGATAATTATCACTATGTGATCATTAATGCTTCTGTACGAGCCACTGGAATATCTAGAATTTGAAATATATACTTTTAATCATTAATTTTATTTAATTTTCATTCATCAATTGTATTACTAGATATTCATTTCATGAACAGCACAATATTTTTTATTTGATTTCACTTTCTAAGGCAATTCACAATTTTATTAAATATCAGAAAGACCTGTGTTTTTAAATTCACAGAAGCTTTACTGGTTGTAGATAGTAAAACTTTTATTTCATTCACAATGTTTGACCAGAATTTAATATAAAAAGGATCACATGAGAATTTATAATAGTAAAAATATACAAGCATGTAACTAAGCAGTTGCAAACAATAAAGTCATTTATCAACTGGACTGTCAAATTTAGGTATAATAAATAAAGCTTAGATTTAGATCTAAAAACCTGTTGTGAAAGGACCTTTATGAGCAAGGGGTGGAATAGTTTTGTACTCTTCTAGCACTGGAGCTTCAAAAGATAATTTGACATGTTAAGGTGGCTGAAATGTTTAGTGTATCACGAGCTTAACAGCCACACACAAGAAGCATGGTAATCTTCAAATGACATACAGAGGTGTTCAGGAACCATTTCAAACCACCTTGACAGATACTTTGCAGCAAGTCAAATACAATACTATTCCTGAAGCTGCTTTCAAAGTGTTCCTGTCTGATCATCCTACTGCTAACTATCACTACACTTTGATCTTCCCTACTGAATCACAAGTGAAATAATTTGCATTTCAGTTGAAAAGAATGTGGCTTTTTTGATACATATACTAAATTTAATCCCAGTGAGTAGACCTTATTACTAGATAGCATGGAAACTTGAGGATGGTTTATTTTACTTAAAAACTTGTCTTGAAAAGACATGTTCAAAGCCATCTTCTTTGCAAGTTTCTGAATCAAACTTACTTTTAATATTCAACAAATTGTAGTATAAAAACATGCCTTGACTCATGAGGGACAAATTAGAAAGAAACTGAAAACACATCCAATATTACAGCATTCTCAATTCTAAAATATTAATTTTAGTGTAAAAATTTCTCACTTAACTCTCTGCTACTCCAAATAACATTAGATAATGAACGATTTTTAAAGTTAAGAAAACATGTGCACTCTGATACATGTTTAAACAATTAATTACCTGTTTATTCATATTTTTTAAAGCTTTTGTAACTCCCTTCATTGCCTGAGCCATAGCATTCTGTGATCGTAATGTCTGAATTTTCAGTGAAATTGCTTGAATGTTTGCTCTCATCAACATAAACTTTTTGACATAGCGTCTGGTTCTGACCAGGTCTTTAGCCATGATTTTCACTGCATCCTGAAAGAAAGAAAAAAAAATTGCTACAGGATTTTTACTTTTTAAAAACATTTTCAATTTGAAATAAAACATATTTTCTAAAGAATATAATAACATGTACTTTGTTTTCTGATGTAGATGTAAAAACACGTATTACAAAGCTCATAACCTTCCAGAATTCAGAATAACAATGCAATGGAGAGAAAATGTTCCCATATGGAAGTTTTCATACGACATTTTACACGTAAGGGGTGACTTGGGGTCTGTATTTTGCATATATTTTATTTTCATACTATTTCTTAAGGATATAAAATTATATTTAAATTTACAATTGATTTGTACTGTTTCATATACGGAATTTCCTTTTTTGACACAGAAACAAATCCAGATTTCCAAGATTACTTAAAAACAAAATTCAAAGGTGAACAACATTTAAGTGTTGAATTGTTATACAACTGGTTAATGTAAAGCAGCTGTATGTATAATAAACTTAGGGGTTTATTTTCTACATGTGATAATTACACAAGTCACATAATCAAAGTAGTTTACCATGTGATAGTCTTCCCATAAATAATCATTTTGTTCTTATCAATAATTTACTTATAAAATACAAAATAGATAATAACTGTACTGATTTCTTGTATAAACAAACATCAGAGTATAATGCTGATATTTCTGTTCATAATAAATTTGGAGCAATGTGATATGGCACAAGTGTGGCATAAATTACTCAGATGACCCTTTGATATTCATTATGCTTTTTACATACAGCCATAATTTAAAGGTTGTTTTCAGAAAAGTTGTCATAGACTGGTACACACTGAGAGTGAATGTAATTTGTGGTCAGTAATTATAAATGAATTTCCTGTTCTGGTCAACCTCTACTTGACTTTCATGGAGTTACATACAGAAAACTGAATCATTCACTTACAACAAATAGCTGTTTGGATTTAGAATTTGAATGTATAGGACACTAATTAAAATTCCCTTTGTGAAGATTTGTCAAGGTGAAAATAATTTGGGTTGTGAATAATCCGAAATGTCAATTCCAGGCAACAAAGGTGTACCATACAGGATACTGCTCAGGTCACAGATACCATTAATAATTTTAAAAAAAAAGTCTTGAATCTGATACATTCAAAAAACAACAACAAAAGTAAAAAAGTCACATTGTACTACATAATTAGGATAATTAATTAAAGAAAATACCACAAACATCAAATATTATGCAATGCATGTTCAAAATCGAAAATAATTAATAGCCCTCAAGTTAATAGATTAATAAAAGAAATAACTTGTTATTTAGTCACTGATACATTTAATGTACACTACAGAGTGCTTTAATTTAACAGATTTATAATGTATAAGTATAATACTTTAATGTAAAAAGTAAAAAGGTATTACTGAAAAAATATCCAAGCAAATATTTCCTGAAAACGTATGTATGTAAATATTATTATTACACATTTAAGTTTAGCTTGGTTACCAGTAACCACAATAAAATGGTTTATCAAAAGCTCAAAATATTCCAAGTATACTGTTCTGACTCTAAAGTCACAGTTTCAAGTTTTAAATACTCATTACTTGCCTACTTACTATCTAACACTCTTTAACATGGGTGAATGAAATTACCATCAGCTCAACTAAGGAAGGACACTTATTTAAACAAAACTAGGTGTTCCTCACAAAATTTTGTAGGGTTTCCTTACAGCTCATTCTCTGTATACAAAATATTTATGACACTATTTTAATTGCATCTTTCTGATAAAAAAGTTGTTATCTCCCTCTATATATTAATTATTTGCACTCAGAATGACGCAAAAGAACTTTAAAATAAGTTTCTTCTTATGAGTATACACATGTATATACAGTTATGACAAAGTGTTTGTACCCCTACTTGGTGAGTAGTTTTTTCATCATAACTTAAAAAAGTATTACAAATAGGATACTGAAAGTACAGTATATTATAAATATTATACTAACGCACATCTACATAAATTATTATATAAATTGAACAACAAATAAACTGTTCATAAACAAATAACCAAACATAGGAGGGGCAGAAGTGTTTGTGCGTCTACTTTAATGGTCAGTTATGTAGTCTTTCAGGTGAATTACTTGGTGCTATCTCTCCTCGTAGCCCTCCATGATCATTTGACAGTACTTGACTGGTAATTTCTTCCATTCTTTTTTACAGAAGACTTCCAATTGTTGTAAGTTTTTTGGATGACGCTGATGAGCCCTGGTCTTCAACTCATGCCAAACGTTTTCAACTGGATTGAGATCAGGTGACTGCGATGGCCACTCCAGAACACTTATGTGGTTCCTTTTCAACCAGGACTGCATATATTTCGATGTGTGCTTAGGGTCATTGTCATGCTGGAAGGTTCAACGACACCCAAACCACTAGTTCCGAGCATCTTTCTTGATGTAAGTGCCTAATATATCAACATACTCTTCTTTTTAATGATTCCATTGATGCAGTGAAGGCTGCATACACCAGAAAAGCTGAAGGAACCCCATAGCATGATCGACCCACCTTAAACTGTAGGGAAGGTGTTTTTTGAAAGATTTCATTCCCCCTTCTTACAGAAAATATAGTGAACATTGTTGTGGCTAAAAAATTCTATTTTAGTCTCGTCTGACCAAAGAATACTCTTCCAATAGGTAAAAGGTTTATCTACATGCTTTCTTGCATACCTCAATTGTGCTTCCAAATTAAGAGGCTTCAAATATGGAGTGCTACGAAGACGGCATGCTTTAAACCCAGAAGAATGTAACATGTTCGTAACTGTAGAGGTTCTTACTTCAACCACAGTTTCCCTTACCAGTTTCTGTACGTCATTACGTGTTAAATGAGGGTTCCTACTATCTTGTCTGAGAACCTTCTACTTGGTTCTCTATGGAATTTTGGTGGGGCATCCAGAACAAAAGAGGTTAGCAGTTGATCCTGTGAGCTTAAACTTAACAATTGTGCTTTGAACGGTATATTTTGGCACATTAAGTTGTGTAGCAATACTGGAAAGAGACACACGAAAGTTGTCTTTTACAATAATTCAGTTTGTGAAATCACTGGACTGTTGTTTCCTGTTCACCATGAAGACCAAGCAGATAATAATGGAGATGGCACTAAATTGCCAAAAATACATTTTTTGCTGGCTAAATTCCAATAATTATGAACCCAGTGTCTAGTTATAGAATGATATAATGTAGTTTATTCATCAAACTAAACAGAATTTTTACTGGAATATCTGTTTTTTCACACATTCTGAACTGTACAAACACTTTCTGCTCCACCTATTTTTGTTATTTGTTTTTAAACAATTTGTCATTTAATTTACATGAAAATTTATGTAGATGTGTGTTAGTATAATATTTATGATATATCATACTTCTATTAGCCTAATCATTATACTTTTTAAGTTATGAGCAAAAAAACTACTCAGGACGCAGGAATACAAACACTTTCTGTCATAATGTAGCCAAACGAGCTATCAAATGTAGAAAAAAATTATTAGTTGTTTCATCTATATTCATCTGTAGAAGTTCAAAATGAATGAGTTAAAAGGTTACATAAGTATCTTATTGTGTAGACATCCCTCTACTTAACTATCCTTTTGTTATTGAAAAGCACAGAGGAAAAAAACATAGACAATTTTCATATTCATAGGTTGTTGATCACTTGACAATATGCCTGATGTTTAAGCAGTTTCTTTTGATACAAAGGACTTCAAACTTACATAACATAAAACTTTGGGTCATGACATACATTATAATGTTAACTTCATTTTTTGACACAAAGGATTTCAAACTTAAATAACATGAAACAGCTCTTTTGTTTGTAATTATATCAGCCAATAATCCCAATAATATCTTGGAAGGTTTGGATAGCCTAGTAGATTTGGGTTATCCTAATTCATTCTACAGAGTTAACAATGGAAAATCATCCTTACTATAAATGATATCTCACTAACAGTAATGGTAAGAATGTTTATTGTTTTTAATTTTACTTTTGTTATACTTTCAGTTGCAGATACAGGGGTAGGGTTCAAACCCTACCCTCAATATGCAACACCCATAATTTTTCATAATTTTTGGATTTTCTAAAACTTGAAAAATAACCATTGTAAAAACAACATTGTTATTAAAACTTCATTATATTACTTTCTAAAACCTGACAAAATAATCATTATAAAAACAACGTTGTTATGGAAACATCATTGCATCAGTTTCCCTTTATGATGAAATACTACAGCTGAAGTAGAGTCAAACTGACACTACAGAGGCACTGTAAGCGATAGTCTCCAGTTCCCAAAGATGTCAGTAAAATGATTTGTAGCTATGCATTCACTTGTATTCAAATAACCATATTTTTAAATTGGTGCAAAACCAGAAACTGATATAATGATGACTCTGACTTGTGAACAGTGAATTTTGAATAATAATATGCAGTTTTGTGCTCTAAGTCTGAAATTGTTTTTATATAATCTCTTGTATACATCTGACATACGTAATTCTTTTTCTAAACTTGAATTTCTAAGTAGACACCATTTTGAAATGCTGATTATTTTGTCAATACATGTATATGTGTAATTTGTATTTGATAAATAATGATGAACCTTATTTTAAAATTATCTTTATGCATACATCAAATTGTCACAATACATTAAAATTGTTACTTCAAAAGTTTATCAGCATCTTATACCTCAATTCACCAAGAATAAAACCCCCCAAAATTAATATACTTAGTGAGATAAGTAGAAATTTAAAACAATCATGTTATGAAAACCTATGTTTATAAATTGATTGAACCAAAAAATTTCTTCTGAAACACTCCTGCTTCCATTTCAGATTGTTAAATCACAAATATATGCTGTTCTTCCAGTATGCAACTTTTGAAACATTCTGTATTTGTGCCCAACTTTTATTATAAACATTATCTTTCATTTATATGTAAAAATGGCTGGTTTGGGTTGATAAAATATTTTTCATAGAAGAGCAAACAACGTTTCAACCTTCTTCTGTCATCGTCAGGTTCACAACGGTTTTCTCATCATCATTGATTATTATTTTTCATTGTTAGTTTAATATGTATATTTAGGACTAACTTCAATCTCGTTTGATGGCTGTACTTCATAAGATATTATTGGGATTATAGCCAAAAATATTGTTAAAAACAAGGATACTGAATTGATTAAAACATATAAACGGGAACTTAAGTAAAGTATATTTTATTAGCTGTACTCATTACTAGAATCATTTTCAGTTTTGCTCTAAAAGACATCTGGCTCTGACTGGAAGTTATGTTACTCTGTTGTCATTGTTAATAACAACATAGCACTGATTTGGTGGCCTGGCAACTTATTCACCATAAAACCAAGATTCTTTTCTTCTGTGATGTCAAAGAGTGGGAAACCATACGAAATGTGCAATAGAAATTATAATAACCAAAATGCACGATCCTTCACTTAATTAAAGATCAATTACCAAAGATTTGTCCAATTTACTGATTTATTCAAATCATTTTGTAACATTGCTTGAGATATCCATTCAATATAAGCAATAAAATTCATTAGTGTTCCAATTAAAATCGTATTTACATCATTACTGTTGATAAAAACACAGCACAGGCTCAATCACTGATCCCTCTCTTAGTTAAAATAAGCCCAGTTTGGTTGGGTTACATTAATAAAAAATTTTACCTTCTCCCATCTAAATACCATACAACACAATTAATTAATTCTCCCCCCACCTATCAATGTACCTTTCTTAGAGAATCTTTTTTTGTAGTAAATTCAGAATTCTGAAAAACTAAGTGCACTAAGTCTACATCATTTTCTTCGTGCAGATAACCAGAAACACCTTTGAAAATATATACACAGAAACACACAAAAAGAAACAAATAATTCCAAACTAAATTGAAATAAAACTATCAACAAAGCAACAAAAATATCCCAAATCAAAAACATATGACATGTTATGTCAACCTTTGATATAATTTGTGGAACATGTTTCCAAGCAAATGTGGTGCAGTGAAATGTCTTCCTCCATGATTATAAAAATTCCTGGATCCTCCTATATCCATAATAAATTTTTGGTGATTTTGCTTTGTTTTTGTCAATGCCCCCATAAAACAATACTTTAACAGGTCTACACTGATAATATGTGACCAAATGGTGATGAGCATTTTAGGTTCTCTATTGGTATTAATGGCTACTTAAGCAATTGGTGAACAAATAAATCATAATGGAATAATGCAAGATCTCTCATACACACATTTTTTATTTAAAAAATATAGCATTTTATGGTAGAAATGTCTTTGATTTCTGAGATAATACAACTTTTCATTAAAATGTGGTATTCACTGGTATATTAGTACTCCAGTACATCTGAGTTTTTACGTAGTTGTGTTCGTTAAGCCTTGATTCCATACAATAAACATACAGTACAGTCTATACATACATAACACTAAAAAAAATTTTTGTTTTTGTTATGAAAGGCATCGCTCATAAAGGTAAAAAGAAAAGCAATTTTGGTAATACATTTTTTGGTAAAAAACTGGAATAACTATGTTTATTATATTTCTGAACTTGTGCTAAAACAGACTTCCAGAAAACTATTTGTAAATATAAAATTATTAATATATTAAAATTGAAAAATAAAAATATTATGGTATTAGTGCTGGCATTCTATTTATAAAGGTAACCATTGTTTCAGAAATTAATGTTTTGATTTTCATAATAAAATGGCTAAAAATTAGACAAAATAATGAAATAGTCTGCAAACACATCAACATACCATCTGATTATCTTTAGCCATCTTTTTAATGTCTATAATCAACTTCTTTTCTTGCTGTTCCATTTTTGCTCTCTATCTAGATCTCTCATAGCTTTATTTAAAGCCCTATGATTTTGTCGAAGCATCTCTTCTGGTGTCTTACGACGACCAAATAAGAACTCCAGTGCCATTATGTGAACAATGACTGCAAAAATGAAATAAGAACTTCATGAAATAAAAATGTCAAACAAATACTTAAAACACTAATAGCATTCAATTTTTCCATATTGCAAAAAAAAACAACTAACAAGAGCTTATTCACATTTTTTTTTAAACAACAAGTTCAACATTATGGTATTGATAAAAAATAAACAGTTTTTTTATAGACATCAACTACTGTAGTATTTTGTTGTTATGAACTTATGATTCGTAACAAAAACTTTTATTAAATATTTTATAAATTTGGAATTTAGAGTAATGATGGCTTTTAAATATTATGAAAAATGAACAATCGGAAGTGACTAAGTTTTAACTAATAATAATAAATAAATAAATGAACAAATTTCACTAAAAATGTGCATAAACTCACTATAGTAAGGAATTTTTATGATCTTTTACCAAAATAATTTACTATTTTATAAAAATAAATTAACAATAAAATTTACTACACAAAAACAGTAAAATGACAAATATTTAATAACTTGATATACTGAATATTTTCCAACAAATAATAAATTTCAAACATATTAAGACTTTACTTTTTGAAATGAGGCAATCCAAGCTAAAGACGTCCCAGAAAAAAACTTATAAAATAGTAATAAAACAAAAGTGTTTAAAGTAGAAAAATGTAAAATTCTTAAGATAGATATCTGTATGTAAATGGTAACATAATTGTTTTGAATAGACAAAACATGAATGAAATTTGTTAGCATTTTCTTAAAACTTCTAACAGTACAACGTTTAGCCTTTCAAAAATGTGTAAACACTAAAGGTAAAGCTGTAATGTAAGTTATCAATATTCTTGAGTCTCTTATTGTTTGTTATTTTTGCAAAAAATATACCATAACTTACAGAGTTATAATATAACTGGATAAAAACAATTTGCAATGATACTTCCTTTAAATTTATGTAGTCATCATACATTTTGCTTTGGAATAAAATCGTTTTTAAGACCTGAGTCTGGAACTAAGGCAATAACTTTTTCTTAATAACTTGCTTAAGCCCTAACTGAGTTATGGGGACTTCAAATTCTAAATGTTTCATTAAATTTTAATCTAGTACAGTACATGCAATTCATAATGATACTGCCATCAGCAATACTGTCAATGTTAACAGTCTCAAAATATGTGTCGTCTACTGTTATCCATCAATATAACAATAAAATGTGAATAAAACATCCAAGTTCCAAACTGGATCAGCGAACTTGTAAGTTGTGGGATATCAATAGCTCTTGGCGCAGTTCTAAATTGAAAAAGAGAATAAAGTTATGTCTTGAAGACATAAGTCGTGATCTTATGTTGTTTACGCTTACAGAAATGTCTCGTAATAAACTCCAGTTTGCGTTACACAAACTTAAGAATAAGAATTACAAGTTGGAACTTAACTTAAAGCAACGATGACAACAATCAAAACATAAGCATTAATATTAGTGACACTAAAACTAAACAAAAACTTTATAAAGAGGTAAACTGTGTGGTTGTAACTCCAGTCTTTACTTAAAACTATAAATTATAACTTCATAATATCAATACACTTACAATAAACGTTCTTTGCATTGAAGGTTGGTTTACTACTTTTTACACGATAACATTGAAAACACCCACAAATTTACAATCACAACTAAAACTACATAAACAACACAAATTTTCAATAGAGGTCAGTTAAGATTAGAAATTACTGAAACTGAAATAAATTAGACTATCAACTCAAATTATCAAACGAACAAAAAATTATTTTCCACTTGAAACAAACTCAATGATTTTTTCAAATAAACAAATACCTAATTACTCATAAAATAATAACACTTTCTTTAAAATGCACAATGTTGTTAGAAGTTGTGTGAATTTCGCACAGAGCTACTCTAGGGCTTTCTGTGCTAGCCGTCCCTAATTTATCAATGTGAGACTAGAGGGAAGGCAGCTAGTCATCATCACCCACCGCCAACTCTTGGGCTACTCTAGGGCTTTCTGTGCTAGCCGTCCCTAATTTATCAATGTGAGACTAGAGGGAAGGCAGCTAGTCATCATCACCCACCGCCAACTCTTGGGCTACTCTTTTACCAACGAATAGTGGGATTGACCGTACATTATAACATCTTCACTGCTGAAAGGTCTAGCATGTTTGGTGTAATGGGAATTCAATTGTTGTTGTTGTTTTGAATTAAGCACAAAGCTACACAATGGGCTATCTGTGCTCTGCCCACCACGGGTATCGAAACCCGGATTTTAGCGTGTAAGTTCGCAGAAATAACGCTGAGCCACTGGGGGGCTGGGAATTCAAACCCGCGACCCTTGGATTACAAGTTGAGTACCTTAACCATCTGGCCCTGCTGGGTCCACAGTTCAAGAATTAAAAAAAAATGCTGCTTGTACAGTTCCCAATATTAGTAACAAGGTGTTTAACAATTGTTAAAAATAGTCCAAGAATAAAAAAAAATATTTAAAAGATTCTCTAATTTTATCTGAGTTTACAAAGAATAAAATATTTATTAAGAAATATTGTCCAATTATAAAACAAAGAAGATCTGACACAAACTTCTTTTACAAACCATCATGTTCTGTATGTAGTGAATACTATACTTCTTTCCAATATTGCAGAACATGCAAAAGTCTTAAACCAAGGTAACACTAATGCTAAAGCCTTAGCGGAACATTATTAATTAAACATAGATTATCTATTTAATCAAAAGTAACTGCGACCAACTTACTGAAGAGAACAAAGAAATTCATGGATACAAGATATACAGAAGGTGTGTAATACAAGGATATATTATGTATTGTTTACTTGCTTTTGAAATATAGCAGTATTTGTAAAAAATTTAAGTGACTTAGTTTCCATGATGTAGTAGTGACAACAGGTGGTTCGGTAACTCGTTTTTATTTTATTTCATTTATTTGACCTCTACAGTACGTGATGCCTTATCTGTTTATAAGAATATTGCAGATCACTGCACAAAAGGCCTTTCATTCACTGTCAAAATCGATCATTCGGGCCAGAGAGGAAGACTTATAGTATGTGGAGTATTTTTCAGAGTGGCTGTACGCTGTACAGTTTTTGCCCCAATAAAGTTATACTTTTTGCTTCTAATTTTTTTCCGAGTGAAAATTACAAATTTGCCTGCTTGTCCACACATATTATAATTTTGGGGACTACCGCTCCCAGCACTCACCCCTACTACCTCATATGCCTATGAGATAGACAAAATATTCAATTGAACACTATTTACTTAAGCAGTGTAATGTTCAAAATTTCATGCGTTATCACGAGTTTTGATCTTGTATGTATTTTAATAGTAAAGTTCACCGGGCTATTTGTTTTGTCCAACGAGCGAAATAAAACCCCTGATTTTAATACTGTAAGTCTGTAGGCTTATTGGTATCCTGCTGGAGGACAAATTTAAGTCAAATGGTTTTAATGATACACCACATTAAACCACAACTGAATATTTCATATTATGTGAATTATCTTATCTAAGCTGGTGAAGCAAGATTGTAATTAGTAATGCTTATTATAATACCAGGTGTTGACCTCACTATATATATCTTTAATTACATTCTTTATTTAACACCTTAGGATTTTCAAGAAGAGTGAGTGTATAATATTATTTCGACCACAATATACATTCTTAATGAACGATATTTTATGCTCAGCATAGATCTCATTAGACCACATGAGACCTAACAAACACAGTGTTCCGGTTGCAGCTGCCATCGGCTAATTGTTAAAAAAAAAAAAAAAGATCTAGGTGTATAACTTCACCCTTTTATTTTTGCAGAACTAGTTAAAACTTTTGATTTTATATATATAGTTAAAAATTAATTGGTTTTCTTCTAGTTTTGGTTACAATTGAAACTGCTATTGAAGTGTAAGTCATAGAAAAGACACGAAACCCACAAAGATAAAAATAATTATTATAACATCTTTATGGGATTACCTTTATTAATAAGAGGTAAAATCACCACATAGGTCGTTTTTTCCTTAAAACCATATTTAAGTATGTGTTAGATACGCTTCAAATTGAAAATTTGGATGTTCTTTTTATGAAGTCGTAAGAGAATCACATATTTCAAACTTAAAATATTCTATCCCAGGAATTGTCATGTTTATTTACTTCAGCATATTTTAAATACACATATTATTCTTTTTACAAGAGTCTTTTATGTTTTATTTTAATGAGTTGTAAACAATCACCTGATTAATATACAAATAGCACCAAAGTTGTCGTTGGGAATTTAAAAGGTATAGAGTACGGAATTTATTAGCGTTTCAGCATGAAATCGATTGTGGTTTTCTATTCTGATCTTCCAAGATACCAACTGGGGATTTTGGGTAATACTACGATGTACGAGTGCCTTGTGACGCTCTACGCAATTGTAGTAAGTTGTAGTAAAACAGAACTGCATGCGATTTTAAAACTATGGATAAATGTTATAGAAACTTCACAAACTATTTGTTGAAGATAGTTTTTCAAAAGTAAACAGTAGAGATCAAAAACTTCTTGCAACGTACCTTCTTAAACTTTCACCTTTAAACTACCACAAATTATATTAGTTAATAAACAAAGATGAAGAGAAATTTTAACTTAACAAATTTAAACTTGTAGTTATTCAGAAAACATATCAGAAACACTTTATTCTTAACTAATATGCTATAAATTCTGCATTATTTGATATTTCTGTTATTAAAAGCTTATGAAAAATTAATCTTTAATTAACAAATTACAAAATCTTTGGACTTAAAATCCACATTATGCAAAACAAATATACACATTTAATACAGTCTCGTATATTTTTATTTCAAAAATCATGGTCTCCAATAGCTTACACAAAAAACATATGTTTATGACTATAGTTTAACCGGCTAAAGCAAAATCTCATTTTACCTTTCTGATACCATCTGGGTTTACTAAGTATGATATTTAAGGTGGGGTTTTATTGAATTGACTAGCAAAGCTGGTTACGTTCAGTACTCATTTTCTTGTGATCATTCATAAAACATGCATTTCTGACCGTGGATAAGCGGGCATCCTTCTTTGTAACTTCATTTATCTTCCTCTAGTCAGTGCACAACCTTCTGCATTTCTTTTGCATACATACAATAGATGATACTCATAAAACTAGTATTTCGATATATTACTTCTTGTTCCTTGATGTATACTCGGTTTATTTTGCGAGTGGGAGTTATCTAGGCAAATGATGTGTTAGGGGTGTTTTTCAGCATCAGTCTTATTAAAATATTTTCTTGAGGTCCACTGAGTTTTTGTGAGTCAATCAAGAACGAACTCCACAGATTCGGTTATATAGCTCTTTTAAGTGAGACAGTAAATTGTTCTCAATTGAGGATTTGATAGGAGACTTTTTTAAACTTCATTTCATAGATGATCACTTCTGATATCATATGATGAGAAATTTTTATATGCAAAAACGGCTTTTCTGGGCCCAGAAAACACTTCAAATAGAAGAGCGAACAACGTTTCGACCTTCTTCGGTCATCGTCAGGTTCACAAAGAAAGGGTTACTGGTCGGAAGCTGACCACATGTTTGGGAGGGGGGCTGTATAATTGAGTGTTGCAATGTAGAGGGCGCGGTTTGAATATATAATTTTGTCTATAATATTAATATAGGTATAATGGTGTTCCTTTATATTGGTTTATTTTGGGTTTAAGTTGTTGTATAAGTAAGGCTTCTTTAATTTTTCGTTTGTTTATGTTTGTTTCTTTATTTAGTATTTTAGTGTTTTCTATGGTTATGTTGTGTCCATTTGACTTGCAGTGTTCGAAAACGTGTGAAGGTGACTTTTTATGTTCTTTGAATCTGGTTTCCATTTTTCTACTTGTTTCTCCTATATAGAAGTCGTGGCAGTTATCACATTGTATTTTATAAATAATGTTGGTGTGGTGTTTGTCAGTGTAGTTCTTACATAGTATAGACCTTAGTTTTGTGCCTGGTTTTTGAATAAATTTAGTGTTAACTGGAATGTTATATTTTGTTACTAGTTTTTGCCAAATGTTGGTTATTTGTTTGCTGATGTCAGGAATATATGGTATACAGCAGTATATGGTTTCGTGATTTTTTGATTCGTGAGATATATTTACTTTTGTTGGTTGATTTTGCTTTCTGTCTAGGTGTGTGCGTATAATGTTTTCTACGGTTTGTGGAGGAAACTTATTAATGTTGATGAAGTGTTGTTTTATTTTATCTAATTCATCGTTAATTTTATCTGGTGAGCATAGTTTTATGGCTGTGTTTATCTGGTTTCTTAGTATGTTGAGTTTTTGTTTTGTTTCATGTGCTGAGTCCCAAGGAATGTATAGTCCAGTATGGGTGATTTTTCGGTGGATTTCTGTTTTGAATTGTGTGTCGGTTCTTATAATTTTGAGGTTAAGAAATGATATTTGATTGCTTTCTTCCTGTTCACATGTGAAGTTAATGTTGGGATGTATAGAGTTAATGTGAGTGAAAAAGTTAAGTATGTGTTCTGTAGATTCGAATCCCGCAATCGTGTCATCTACATATCTGTACCAGTATAGTGGTGGATGTAATGCTGTATTAATTGCTTGTGTTTCAATTTGTGTCATAAAAATATTGGCTAGAACTGGCGATACTGGGTTGCCCATGCTTAGGCCATTTGTTTGTATATAGTTTTGGTTGTTGAACATGAAGTTTGTCTTTATTGTGGTGAATTCTATGAGGGTTGCTAACTGGTTACTGGGAATGTCTATGATCGGGTTAGGGTCTCGAATATAGAGTTCTAAGGCTATCTTGCAGGCTTCTGTTGTTGGAACTTCTGTGAAGAGGGATATAACATCGAAACTGGCCATTAAGGCTTTATGATTAAGTTGATTTAGATTGGACTTGAAATTAAAAGAGTCTTTGATGAATGAGCTGGCTGATGTTGCATATTTGGAGAATGCCCATGCTATGTATTTACCAAGATTGTAGTTAAACGATTCATATGTTGACATTATTGGTCGTAATGGACAATCTGGTTTATGAGGTTTGGGGATGCCGTATATTTGCGGTGTGCGTGAGTCGGTTTTACGTAGGTAGGAATAAAGTGTTTGTGAAATTGTGTTGGCTTTTTTTATTTGTAGTAGTAATTTGTTTAGTTGCGTCTCATGTGTCTTTGTTGGATTTGTGTGTATTGGTTTAAATTTGTTCGTGTCTGATAGGATGTTATTCATTTTTTGTATGTATTCATTCGTGTTCATTATTACTATAGCGTTACCTTTATCTGCTTTTAGAATTTTTATGTTTCTGTCTTGTTTTAGGTTTCTAATGGAATTAATGTCTCTTTTTGTAAGGTTGTTTTTTAGTTTTCTGTTTTGTGAAATTATGTTGATAGTTTTGTAAGAAAATTCTTTGAAAAAATCGTTTAAGATAATGTTTTTAGGTGGTTCTGGAAAAAACAAAAACAAAAACAACAAACAGAAAGAAGACAACTTAGATAACTTTATTGACATCCAACAGCCAAACTTCCCAGATAAAATTACAAATTTATATTTTCCAGAACCACCTAGAAACATAAAAATTCTAAAAGCAGATAAAGGTAACGCTATAGTAATAATGAACACGAATGAATACATACAAAAAATGAATAACATCCTATCAGACACGAACAAATTTAAACCAATACACACAAATCCAACAAAGACACATGAGACGCAACTAAACAAATTACTACTACAAATAAAAAAAGCCAACACAATTTCACAAACACTTTATTCCTACCTACGTAAAACCGACTCACGCACACCGCAAATATACGGCATCCCCAAACCTCATAAACCAGATTGTCCATTACGACCAATAATGTCAACATATGAATCGTTTAACTACAATCTTGGTAAATACATAGCATGGGCATTCTCCAAATATGCAACATCAGCCAGCTCATTCATCAAAGACTCTTTTAATTTCAAGTCCAATCTAAATCAACTTAATCATAAAGCCTTAATGGCCAGTTTCGATGTTATATCCCTCTTCACAGAAGTTCCAACAACAGAAGCCTGCAAGATAGCCTTAGAACTCTATATTCGAGACCCTAACCCGATCATAGACATTCCCAGTAACCAGTTAGCAACCCTCATAGAATTCACCACAATAAAGACAAACTTCATGTTCAACAACCAAAACTATATACAAACAAATGGCCTAAGCATGGGCAACCCAGTATCGCCAGTTCTAGCCAATATTTTTATGACACAAATTGAAACACAAGCAATTAATACAGCATTACATCCACCACTATACTGGTACAGATATGTAGATGACACGATTGCGGGATTCGAATCTACAGAACACATACTTAACTTTTTCACTCACATTAACTCTATACATCCCAACATTAACTTCACATGTGAACAGGAAGAAAGCAATCAAATATCATTTCTTAACCTCAAAATTATAAGAACCGACACACAATTCAAAACAAAAATCCACCGAAAAATCACCCATACTGGACTATACATTCCTTGGGACTCAGCACATGAAACAAAACAAAAACTCAACATACTAAGAAACCAGATAAACACAGCCATAAAACTATGCTCACCAGATAAAATTAACGATGAATTAGATAAAATAAAACAACACTTCATCAACATTAATAAGTTTCCTCCACAAACCGTAGAAAACATTATACGCACACACCTAGACAGAAAGCAAAATCAACCAACAAAAGTAAATATATCTCACGAATCAAAAAATCACGAAACCATATACTGCTGTATACCATATATTCCTGACATCAGCAAACAAATAACCAACATTTGGCAAAAACTAGTAACAAAATATAACATTCCAGTTAACACTAAATTTATTCAAAAACCAGGCACAAAACTAAGGTCTATACTATGTAAGAACTACACTGACAAACACCACACCAACATTATTTATAAAATACAATGTGATAACTGCCACGACTTCTATATAGGAGAAACAAGTAGAAAAATGGAAACCAGATTCAAAGAACATAAAAAGTCACCTTCACACGTTTTCGAACACTGCAAGTCAAATGGACACAACATAACCATAGAAAACACTAAAATACTAAATAAAGAAACAAACATAAACAAACGAAAAATTAAAGAAGCCTTACTTATACAACAACTTAAACCCAAAATAAACCAATATAAAGGAACACCATTATACCTATATTAATATTATAGACAAAATTATATATTCAAACCGCGCCCTCTACATTGCAACACTCAATTATACAGCCCCCCTCCCAAACATGTGGTCAGCTTCCGACCAGTAACCCTTTCTTTGTGAACCTGACGATGACCGAAGAAGGTCGAAACGTTGTTCGCTCTTCTATTTGAAGTGTTTTCTGGGCCCAGAAAAGCCGTTTTTGCATATAAAAGTTCTCAACAAGTGGGTTTCTCGACATCACTGATATGATGAGAAAGTAATACATACATATACAGCTTAGTAGCTTGCAATATCCTATACATAGTTTACTTGAATTTTATGGTAGTTGTGTTCATGACTCTAAAGATGATAGTTGTTTCAGATCCTTGAGAGTTTTAACCATTAATTCATCATTGCATGTTCAGGTGTTTAGTTCTACTACAGCCCAAAAAGTAGATGGAACTTTATTTCTAACAAATATTACTTATATGAGTATTTCATTGCTGATACAATAATTGTTATCATTGTCGTCACTAAAAGACCAATTTCTATTGTAGTAGTCGCCATGTAGTACACAGGGATATTGTATTAATAAACTGTGAAGCTATTTGAAACTAGTCAATTCTTGCATCTATATCCCCATGTGAAGACAGTTCCTAATATGCATTATTTCTCATTGTCTATTACCCACAAATCATGATGCGTGGATAAGCTTCTACACCAAAGATAACTTCCAACTGTTCTCTTGTGGAATTTTATGTTCAATTTCTGTGTGCTTCAATCAATTTTCATTCTTTATTGATGGTTATAATTGTAGGCCCAGTGTCGATCAATATACTGTAAGACGTACCATCAATAAATTGATTGACTCGCAGATTGGTTTCTTTAAATAACGAATTTCCTATCTCGTTTGGAGTAAATTGGTTGTTCTCAGTTGAACCCTTTTCAATAAGTCGAATAATCTTTGTTTTTTGTTTCTCACTTATGGTTATCTCATTTTTTTCTTCGTTGAACCCTAAGACTCATCTTTTGGATATTATCTCGTTGGTGATTTATTCTTCACACCCTTGGTTGAAATTATCATGTTTCCCACAACACATTTATAACACTATTGTTTATTTAATATATTTTGAGAAGAGTTTTTATTCAAACTTCTTTCGTTAGTATCATTAAAGCAACATATACCTACACAGCTTCTAATGTGCTATCCCATCGAGTGTTTTAGTTCAACTAGACAGAGAAAAAATAACACAGAGGTATGATAAAAAATAGATCTGCATCATCACCAAAACTCTCGATCTAATTTATATCTTACACTCTCGTAATTTGATAAGTATCCAATTTAATAGCAACACATCATTTAATTATTAATATTA
Source organism: Carcinoscorpius rotundicauda (assembly GCA_011833715.1). Lineage (NCBI taxonomy): Eukaryota > Metazoa > Arthropoda > Merostomata > Xiphosura > Limulidae > Carcinoscorpius > Carcinoscorpius rotundicauda. Next base: position 10,949,185 of record CM022405.1, on the reverse strand, counting down.
CTCATATTTAAGTTATTTTCTTATTTAGAAGGTACGTTTTAACATTTCAGGTATCTTCTTATAAGTACCAACCTGGATTTTATGAAATATCAAATCTTGATGAATCTCACATGAGATTATGTACATCTGAATCATGAGGTTGACCCGACAAGCTAACTTTGTGCTGAAAGTGCCACAAACTGTTGCCTAATAATTAAAGTATTCTGTAATATATTGTAATAAATTTTATTTTACTTTCAGTCGATTTCTGCTTTCAAGAGTATCATAGGGTGATTGTTTGTTTGGTTTTTAATTTCTCATAAAATTTACACGAGGGCTAGCTATCCCCAAGTTAGTCATCACCACCACCTGCAAACTCTTGGGCTACTCTTTTACTAATGAACAGTGAGATTGACAGATATTTTATAACGCCCCCACGAAAAAGTGCAACTATGTTTGGGGGGAGGAGGATTCGAAACTGCTATCCTCAGATTACGAGTCGAGAGCCTGAACTAACTGACCATGCCGAGCTTCATGGAATAAACTTTTACTCACAATTCAATATATTTGAACTCTTTCTGTCCAAAGTAATCCAGGCGGTTCTTCAGTATGGACACTTGTTGTTAAAGTACAGAAAAACAAAACTGACATAATTAGTAAAGTGTTATGAAAATAACGATGATATTTTTGTGATTCCTGTGCAAGAAAACACAGCATAAAAGTAAACAGGCTCATTCATGAATTACTTTTAATATTCAATATGGAACAATGAACGCGATGACAGAAAACAGATCTCCTGCCATGTGACAAACAGGTACATTTCTAGTAAAGAATGAGAAAAATTGCTGTAAAAAGATGGTCCAAAAGTATTGTTTGTTTGTTTTTTGAAATTCGCACAAAGCTACTCGAGGGTTATCTGTGCTAGCCGTCCCTAATTTAGCAGTGTAAGACTAGAGGGAAGGCAGCTATTCATCACCACCCACCGCCAACTCTTGAGCTACTATTTTACCAACAAATAGTGGGATTGACTGTTACATTATAACGCCCCCACGGCTGGGAGGGCGAGCATGTTTGGCGGGTCCAAAAGTAGGCAGTGGTTATTGTCAGCCAGTTGTCTTTCTCGTGGCCAGTAGTTCTAAATCAGTGGCGTCATCATAATATTAATAACTTTGAATTAAAACAAACAATATTAATAAACATCGATGCAAGATATATGAAAAAAGAAAATAAATAAAGCAATTAAATAAGAAAATATTACATAATTGACACTTCAAACAGAATTAAGAAAATAATTAAGATAATTGTACGTTTCACAAGCAAAAAATAAACGTTTATTAACGGCAATGGCTTTGTCAGTCTTGGTATCATTAGGCAGAGACTGATATGTTTTGCAACAAAAAAGAAAAATAAATACTTTAAGTTAAACTTCACTGGAAAAATTATCCACAGAATATATAACGACTGAACAAAAAATGTACAGAAGAATCTTCTACTGTACAATCTAGGCAATAGATTGCGCAACAACAAAGGTAAAATTGAAAAGCATAGTAACAGTAACATTTATCAGTTAGCATATCAAGACTACAATAGCGTGTACATAAGTTAAAAAGGACATTATAGAGAAACGAGAATTAATGAACATTTTAGAAGCTGGATATTAAGAAAAAAATATTCACATTTTGCATCCCACCTTATTGAAACTAATCACCAATTTGATTTGAATAAAATTGCACAGTTTTTACATATCATTAAAGGTTAAAACTAGATAGTCTGGAAATTTTATGAAAACAAATAGAAGCCTAGAAACAAATCCGGAAAAAGTTTCAAACGATCAAAGAATCTTAAGCTCTTACCTACTAGTCTTAAGGTAAATGCCAAGGTTAATTTCGGTTCTGTTGTCAAACCATATACAAAGGTGTTTACAAATCATTTCAGACTGTTCCTGATGATGCGTTTACTGACGAAACCATGATCGTTAATAAATCAACTGCTTGTGAAATGTGCAATTGTCTTTGTTTTTTCTCAATTCTATAAGAAAGTTTTAAATGTTTAAACAGACTAGGTAAACATGCCACAATGAAAGGTCGAAGATTACCTTGCTGTACCTCTAAAATTCTTACACATTTATGATAATATCATTGAAAAGGATCCAACAGAAAAAGATTGGAAAGCGGTAAACATTATAAATGGAACTGATAAATGGCGTGAGTCATATAGTTATGAATTTTACCCTTTCATAAACATAATATAACTTTATTCAGTAGTATTTTTATACATTTCTTTGCAGCTGATGCATATATGGTTAATGTCGAAAGGTCGTTGACATGCAGTAGTCCTTTTACTCGGTTAAAATTGCATACAGTTGAATAGAAATTTGTAGCTCTGGTCGTTTACCTTAAACCTCTTAGAAAAGAACAAGCTCATGTGAAAGTGTGTTTTAGACACTTATTTGTTATGAAATAAGGGTTTTTATCTCTATAAATGTTCTATGTAGAGTCAGGTTCTGGCTTACTAATTTGGCATTATGCTGTGTAGATGTTTTGTATAAATTCTTTTTTTTTAATCTTTTAGTAGCTAGTTAAAGGATAAAAGAATTACAAGTCAGTCGGTGAGAGAAACTTGATAACACTCAACTGTGAATAAAACTTTTATTTATTCGTTCAGATTTCTTTCATTCACTATCCAATTTTGATTTATTCTCTGTTTAACTGCCCTGAATGTGTAATATTGCAGATATCTTAACTTCACTGTTGTACGTCTGTGAACCTGAATATCACAATGAAGATAATACACATTGTTTTTTTGCTAGTTTTGCAATCATGTAATGCAATGGCTTTGCGACAAATAATGTAAAGCTAAACATGTTAAGAATACTTCTTTATATGAAAAGACTAGGTAAGTAGATATTCAAGTCAAGAAAATGAGACTAGACTTGTCAGAACTTTTAAATATCTTCAAGACCAGAAGACATCCGGTAAAAGAACACATTTTTAACACTTTATTGGAATTGAGGTTCTAGTAATGGTAATAGGTCTGCTATTATTTATTTCAATTATCATGATCATGCTCATTAACTACAGAAGAAAAGCCTGGTACAAGTAGAGAGGGCTATAATGAACAAAATTTCTCCATTGAGATGAGTCACTTATTTGAATCAGGTTATAAAGATCCAAACCAAGATTTTATCGATATATATTTTTTTGAAGCTGCTTCAGAATGTTTTTTTTGGAAGGACAGAAACTAATTTACTTGTTAGACATAGGACACCAAATTGCCATAATTTACTAAATGTTTTCCATGTAAAATCACGCGTAGTCAGGCACTAATGATTGGATAGATGTTGTTTTGTATTAAGCACAAAGCTACACAATGGGCTATCTGTGCTCTGCCCACCACGGGTATCGAAACCCGGATTTTAGCGTGCAAGTCCGCAGACATACCGCTGAGCCACTGGGGTCATGATTGGATAGAAATAAAAGGAATAAATGGACTATACCTTATTCTGGATGTGATTTTTTCTTAAACAAGAGATTTGATTGCAAATGATCCAGAGAATTAACGTATGAAATTGAAGAAAATCAATGATCCTGAAGTTTATCGTGTATTAGAAGGATTCAAGTGAAAACGTAAGATATGCGTATTGGATTCCTAAACATATTTTCGAATTTTCAACTAAAATGTACAATTGACACGTTAAAAAAGAATTAATTAAGTTTCACTGCTATAATTGAACTACTTCCATTAGACAAATATCATTTTCTAGCCAACAAATAGAGAAGGTTGAGTATGTTATATCAAAAGGATTTTAAATATAGAGATCATAAAGCTCTGTGACAATCACAGGCGTTATAAAGTCACAGAAAATCAGACTGTGACAGTTACATTTTACCATTTTGTAAACAGCGCAATGCATCACAAATTGATTACTTTAAAAAAGGTATGTAACAGTCGACACAAAATATTAATACACTTATATTATAAAGATATCTTTTTGTCAGGAATTTAGAATTTCCAAAATGAACATACAATTTATTTAATAGCATTGAAAATAAACGAATATGAATTAACTTGGGGCCCAGGACTACCAAGGATACTAACAATAAGTCTTAGCCCTGTGAAAGTAAGCAAAGTTTGGTATTTTGTAACTGTCAGGAATCCTTGTTTGTTTGTTTTGAAATTTCGCACAAAGCTACTCGAGGGCTATCTGTGCTAGCCGTCCCTAATTTAGCAGTGTAAGACTAGAGGGAAGGCAGCTAGTCATCACCACCCACCGCCAACTCTTGGGCTACTCTTTTACCAACGAATAGTGGGATTGACCGTCACATTATACACCCCCACGGGTGGGAGGGCGAGCATGTTTAGTGCGACGCGGGCGCGAACCCGCGACCCTCGGATTACGAGTGCATGCCTTAACGCGCTCGGCCATGCCAGGCCGTCAGGAATCCACGAACATAAAGTCTGAGAGAAAATCTATTCAGACATCTACGTATTACCCGCAATAATACATACCATGATCATAACTGTTCATTTGAAAAAGCGAGGTAAGTTGTTTCCATGACATTTTAGTTCAAGTTATACATCTTAAGCAGCTAGAGATAAAACTGGTTTCATGGTTTTCCACATGAAACATACCAGTCATGTTCTTTAGATCTCATTACGAGTTTACTGTTTAAATGCGTGTTGAGAAAACATCACCTCGTACACTAGACATGTTGTGGAAAGTTTCGTAGAGAAGAGGTGTGCTTTAGGGATGCCAGTCTTCATGGTCATTGTCAAGATATAAGGTCATCAGTTAGAACAAGATGGGATACGACAACTTGTAAAGATACGGTAATGCTTCAAAAATCACTGTAGTATAATGTTCTCTGCGTATATGATAGTTTATAAATATGAAGAAGTTACATCAGCTTATATTTCTAATTTAAATGAACAAGATGCTTCATTACATTTTAATATGAGGATTGAAAAATGTTGTAATATTGTATTGGAATATTAGATACATAATTATGTAGCACGAGTTAAAAATCTTCATAGGAGATTTTAGCTTCTTTTTTAGTAAATAATGGCAAGAAGAAAACTAGTTTTATTCATGAGAAACTTGTGCAGCTTTTAGAAAAAAATGCAACATATGTAGCTACAATGATTTGGATTAGTGTAACATTATGCTTTACAGAATTTTAACTAAAGGTGATGTTCTGAACACATTACTTCATCAAAGAATTCTGCCATATCAAATGCCTGAAGTTAGAAACACTACAAATCAATGGCATTATCCACAAAATTAGAAGCTCATATAAAAATTAATAATAAATGTAAAGAATGAAAATGGAACCTCATGTTTGTTCGACGAATATCTGTTTCTGGATGCAAAAATAAGAGTATTAAGTTATTCCTTAAGAACACACAAAGCTAAATAATTCACAGAGTAAGATTTGACATAAGGATAATATAGATAAAAGTGCTATTCAAGTAGGATTAGATACTTTAAATTTTTTTAAATGCCAGAAAGATATCAATAGCTGTGGTTATTATGCTTAGGGATTACAAGTCTTTGTTTTGGTTTCTGTTTTCAGATGATTACATATTGATATTTTACAAGTACCCTCAGAGAACATTTGAAAAGGTTTAGTTTTTAAGAGATTGGGAAAATATAACTTGAATTGAAGACTAAAATGCTATTCCAAACATAATTCTTGCACCATGTTCATACATCTAGGAACTTTAGAGAATATTACACATCTTTACTTCCCAATACCATTTACAGAACACTTTTCTCCAAAACTAATATTAAACATAAAAGTATAAGTTTGAGTTTAAGCACAAGTTCATAATTTGAAAAGTAACTTATATTAAAAGCAACAAAATGTTTATCCTTGAATAAACACAACAACAAATATGTTTCTACTATTACAAAAAAATACCACCTTCTTTGTGCATGCTACTTTGCATTTGCAATTGAAAAGGCCCCAAATAAGAATAGCTAAAACAAGAACTGTATACATTGGCTTTCTTTGTAACTTAATAAAAAGAGATAAGTATGGATTGTGACAAAATGAAACTGGTTAGTAAACAATCAGAACTGCTAAATGCTCATAAGTTTTGTTTTCTTTGTTTTTGAATTTTGTGCAAAGCTATATAAGAGCTATCTGCCCTAGCCATCCCTAATTTAGCAGTGTAAAACAGCTAGTCATCACCACCCACTGCCAACTCTTGAGCTACTCTTTTACCAATGAATAGTGGAATTGACCATTACATTATAATGTCCCCACAGCTGAAAGGGTGAGCATGTTTGATGTAACAAGTATTTGAACCCACAATCCTCAGATTACGAGTCGGTTGCCTTATCCACCTGGCCATGCTGAGCACTTTGCAGAGTGGATTGCTACATTGGCTGTTAAGAGTTATTCATAAGCTACCGTACAAAAAGAAAAGCTTCACAATCAAAGTAACATAATATTTTATCAAATTTGACTTTTCAGATGAAACCATTTATATTCTTACTCTCCTTATAAGATGAAAATCCATAAATTAATCCTAATACAAAAAATTTCCACAACAAATGAAAAAAAACAAATCATATTCTGAAGTCACAATTGTTTTATTAAAATACATTTCATTGTATTAAATTTGTCATAAAAGCACAAATATTTACAGATACACACATAGACAATACACACAATATATATATCTACGTTAAAAAAAAATTGTCATAATTTTTGGGCCAATAACCCTAACATATCACATAATAGTAAGCAAGCATTTTGAAATCACAACCTTGTACATGTTACTGTAAGTTTTACTTCAAAAAAGAAGTTTAAGAATCATAAATATACTGGCTTTATCCTACTTATGTATATATACAACTTTTATTTTTTGCATAGTCATAAACTGTGCATTCATTTTAGTTTGTACATTGTCAAAAATATTCAACACAAAGATGATAAAATCACAATCTTGAAAGATATACAACTGTATGACACCTCTGAAAGTATATTCAACATCACAACAGACCAAAAAGTTTTAAAAGTGAAAGCAATGATTGAAAAATACTGGGCATACAAACTATTTTCTTTAGTAGAAAAAAGCATGTTATATCACTTTCAGTGTTAGTTTACTCAATACACTGTATAATTAAATGTTCTATAATACCATATTCTTTCAGACTAATTTTAACATCATATCTGTTGTCTGAGTCATGTTCCATAACTCAATGTTTTACATAAATGCTGGGTATGTTTGACTGCCTTTAAGAAAACATGTTGATAGGGTAACATTTTCAGGAAATTGAATCAGGAGCTTTGAAGAAGCCAGAAATTATATTCTTGAGGGTGAACCTTCTGAAACTTCTTAAGCCAGGCCTTTTTCTCTTTCTCTGAAATCTGACTGCTGTTTTGGATTGTTGAAAGCAGTTGTTGCAAAGCCTGAATGGTTATAATATTATGATGCTCCTTGAATACTTCCTCTGAGACTTGCTCACAGAAAACTGGACCTGAGAGACCACAGAATAATAGTTTATCTTTATTTTTGAAAGATAATTTGACCTAGAGTATCTAGAAAAAACAAACTTTAATGTTTAGATGTTATAAATAAGTATATGCAAGTTAGTTAAAAATTTTCTTAAAGAATATTGAACCAGGAAATCAAATTACTATTTTATCAAACAATCAAGCAACTTCAATATTTGAATTATTTATTAGAGTTTATCAAAAATTTAATAGCATGATTTAAAGATACAATTTGTTATATCAAGAGTAATTACATAAGTCAGATAAGGTTTGAAAGGTATAATAAGTTTGAGAGATAATAATCTAATGCAACACCATTTGTTAACTAAGTTACTGAAAGCATTGCAAATATTTAATTACATAACCATTTTCCCCATTCCTACAGTTAGCTTATATTAATTTGAAGATGTATTTGCTAGAGACTTTTATTAAGTATTACTTGTTCTTAAAGACTTTACATTAAAATTATCTTAAAAATCTCTGCTGTTGTGTGATAAAAATTCTGAATGAATAAAAAGTGATCTAGTCAAACACTGTGTTTATAATTTTATGACTATATAAGAGCCATTTAAACTGGTTTATATTGTATGAAACGTTGACAGCTTATTACACATTGAAGCAGAGTTCAAAATTATATGTATTTCCCAAATGAAATAAAACGATGTATAGCTGGATACAATAGAAGGGTAAAATTAATTTTTATGGAAATGGTTATATGTCTAAAGAATATTTCCTGAAAATGTTTAAGTATTTAACAACAATTCAGAACTGTAAGAATATCAAGATATTCTCACTCAATTCATAAGTTTGTTTGTTGTTGAACAAAAAGCTACATAAGAGGCTATCTGTGCTGTGTCCCCTACAAGTATTGAAACCCAATTTCTAGCATAGTAAATCATCAGACCACTGAGCCACAAATTTGTAAGAAAGAAATATTCATTTAAATCTACTAAATTTCCTTGATAACTTTAAACTCAAATTATTACAAAAAACAACAACAAGAAGTTAACAACTAGAAAGCCAGGTACGGTTTCCATCAAAATATATCCTAGTGTGACATTGTTCAATGTACTATAATAAAGTAGTTCTAACTTAAGTATATTATTAATGGATACTCAACAATTCCTCAGCAGAATTTCAGTAAAATTTAACTAAACTTTCACAGATTTTATAAATTTATAAAACATGTATCCAAAAATATAACAAAACAAACGGTAGTGTGGACTAAACAACTTGCAGGGTACACTTTGTTATTAATAAAAATGATAATTTTGTAATTTTCCACGGTAACTTTCTGTAACTTAAACTTCGGTAATCCAAACTATCGCATGTTTTAAATGTATGTACTCTGATAAATCCTTACTCTACATACTAAATTTCAAGGCAATCCATTAAGAAACAAACAAGATATAAAACCTCCAATTCTGATTGAAATTGTTCTGTTTTGTTTTTCTTTGTACTAAAAGTATGAAAACTTTATTTGATAGAAAAATATTTAACATTTATGAATTTGTTTTTCTTTTCAATTTTTGGTAAAATAATAGATCTTCACAAACTACAATTAGGTGTAAATGTAATCAAAATATAATTCACACGTGCAAAGTTATTGAACAAAAACCCGAAAATTTTTACCAAAATGTTTGCACACACCTATGTAAAAAGCCACATGAATTATTATCCAAAACTTTTACTACACTTTCACCTCAGAGTAAGAGTACACAATTTTTAGTTTTGTTATTCAAATTAATGGTAGCTAATTTGGAACAGCAAAAGATGAAAACGTATGCAGATACACAAGTACCAGCTAAACAGACTAGATTAGTGGTTTCCTGCTCAAGTTTTCAAAAGAATCAAAGGGGGAATGGTTATTATTCATTTCTAACCTTTAAGTACAAATTTGCTAAAATACATAAAATTCTCTTAATTAAAGTGTGTTTAGTATCACATGACATTAGCTTAAGCAATTAGCATAAATAACAATGCTTGATATAGCTGTATCAAGTGCATGTGGATGATAAGAAACTGTTAATCCACTTCCTTGGTATTACTATAAAGAAAGTTATTAACATTGTCTCAGAGAGAAAACTCTACAATTATATATTTTAAAGAATCTTATTGCTCTGTAAGGTATAGGTGAGTTCTGAATAACAGGGTTGTGATCCTGAAGCTGGGGTTCAATATCACTGTCACTTTCTTACCTGCCATAGTTTGTTGGTGGGTAACTGATATAAAATCATATCTAATAAAAAAAATCTGAAAAAACAAAATGTAGCCAGTAAAAAGGTATGACTGGCCAGTTTAAAGAAATGAAATCAAAATTGGCAGTCAAACTGGTAGCTACACTTATAGCACTGATGAGAAATCTGCAAGTTTTCATTCATTCATTAGTTAGCTAGGCCATGTATTTTGTTTTACTCATCACCATACTCCAAACTGAACAAAACGTGGCCTGGCAAACTAATGAATAAATATTTACTGTCAAATAGTTGTCAGTGTTATAAGTGTAGATATCTGTTTGGCTGCCAATTTCGATTTTAATCCTTTCAAGTTGCATGCTCATTACTTTTTTAGCTGCACCTTTTTCTTGCACCTAAGATGTTTTTGACTACATTCAATTTACTACAGAATGAATTAAATACTTTCTTTCTATAATTGTGAATATTCCATAAGCTATGTATCTATATCTATAATTTATTTTTGGACAAAAATATTTATCTGCTTTGAAGAATATTACTTAAGAACTTGTGGTAGTGTTTGTTACTTTTATATGGAGGCAAAAGTAGACAAGATGAAAAAGTGAGCATTATACCATCATGATTATTGATTGGTCTATTGCACTGTTTGTGCTCATTGAAACAGTATCTAATAAACACATCTTTGTTACTGTAGTACATGACTTCTTGCACAGAAACAAGTCTCATACTTTGCATACTTTATCTGTGACTGGATTTTTCATAATGGAAATCAGAATGTTTGCTATTTGGAATTTTCTGGAACTTTATATTTGCATGCAATACAAAGTGAAGAAACTGAGCTGTTTCAGGTAGTCAAAGGCTAATTCCTGCCCAGTTATAATATTTTTCTTTCCCCTTTACCATGTAATAAAAATGGATTTTATCTGATTCCTGTTTCATTACAATCATGCTTCCATGAATGAAATTCCTTTATTCATCAAAGCATTCTCCAAATCATTTTGTAACTTCTTGCACAATATGTGTAATATGTTGTCAGAAAACATGTACGACTGGAACACGTATTAATACAAGTTTGTTTTGTTCGACATTTGTATGATGGTAAACATGGATATTACAGGTTTTTCAGCATTGGAAATTCTAGAAATCAAAGTGATAAAATGCAAAAGTTGTCTGATAACATTTTGAATAAACTGTCATAATCATGATAAAAATGATCATTCAACAGTAAACATAATATGTTGTGTAATATACCAAGAATAAGGGAACATATCAGTCATATTCAGTGACCATTTTTATATAAATTAAATAATGTATTTCAGATTATATGATATGCTGACCATAGAATTGATTTAGACAGCTAAAAACTTGGAAAGTAATACACAAAAAATATATGCATAATTTGTTTAAAGTTTTATTCAAGAAGCATAAATATGGATGATAAAAATAATAATCTATCTTAGGAACATATTTCAATCAGTGTATTTTTTTAATTTGACAAACTCTTTAACTAGAGGACCTCAGTAAATACCAAATAGTAAACAACCACCTAACTTCAGCAGGCAGCTATATTTTAAGCCCAGGGAAATAATTTTTTACTGCAAAGTTTGAGACAGATATTTATTCAAAATTTAAAAGTGAGAAATATTATATAGGAATAAATTCAGTCAGAAATCTTTCTTTATAAATGTTAAGGCCACATTAAAAAAATAAACAGAGGTTGCAACTTGAATTTAAATATTTGCTCCTTTATTAATTATTTAAATGAAATATTAATGGGTATTCTTAACATAATATTTAGTTTTTAATTCCACTTTATGAATGGAAAGAAGATACCTTATACTTAAATAGCAATACAGTGGTATAATAATTATATTTTGGTTACCCATACCTGGGCTCAATATTTTAACAACCAGATTTTAGAGGTTTTTGCAAATAAGTTTAAAAGTACAATTCAAATCCTGCAATAAAACAAAATAAAATTAAAAACAAAAAAACCTCAAGTTAACAAAACTTTCAAAAAACATCTAAGAAGTGGAAACCATCAGACTTGAAAATAAATGTCTGTGAACTTCTATTATGCATCACAAATAATTTAGACAATAACTCTCCTTCAAAGTCTATGACTTTCAAAAACTGGAAAATAAAAGCTGAGAATTCTATAACTTTCTAGGATCAGCACCAATGCTATAAATTATCCACTTATGGATAATAATAATTATTAATGTCCAACAATTAAGAGGATCACAATTATTTTGAACACTTTCTTTTTTAGTGATATGTAGTTTTGTTATCACAGATCTAGTGTTCATCTTAATGAACTATTTCTATTAATCTTTTGTTAATCTATCCTCAGCTTTTCAGTTTTTTTCAATATGCACCATCTACTGTATATCTGCCTCTGCTCAATTAATACTGAAGTATGAAACTATTATAGAACATGAGGAAAATTAACCAAAATTAAAAAAATACTTGTACCTACCTCTAAATACAGATTGAGAGTTTAACAGATGAGAGACAGAGAATATCAGTGGTGTCTTAGAGATACAAAAATCCAGGAAGATGTCACTGTGATTCTGAGGAATCAGAGCGTGTGACAGTACAGAACCCGAGAAGTCTCGAATGATAGCCTTATGATTAGATACCTGATAAAAATTCAGATTAGGAACTTAAAAGAAAAATCTCAGTCAAGCAAAATCACATTATAGTCCTTATACTTTTTTTACAAATGAGCCATCATAATGTTAACATTAAATAACAAATGTCATTCCATGTAAATATTCTTATAAAATTCATGAACTTATAAAAAAAAATTATTAAAACTTTTGTAAATAAACAGTGAAACAATAAACATTTTTGATAAAAGTAATAATAGAACATATACTCACCTCTTTATCAACAGAAACAAATATGTCACAAGAGACCAACTTGAGAAACTTAAGTAACTTGTGCAGTTGAAAATGACGCTGCCATGGTAGAACTATCATAAGAAGCTGTAATGCTGTTTGTGCTCAATGAAGTTTATTTTCTCTGAGTAGATTAATAATGGCTATGTATATGTCTATGTATGAATCAGGAAGAATGACAGATGGTAAGCTTTGGTAGTACTCTACTACTGTTTGATAACAATGCTGTTTGCATGCCTGAGCTGACCACAATTTATCAATACCAGAAGGGGGTCCATAAGTACAGGCTGTTGCTTCTCTCACCCAAGGAATCCATTTCAAGTCTTGTCGCATAGTGGGCTTAATTACGAAGTTCACCCTGTGGTTTTCTAAGATGGGAGATTCAGTTTTTAAACAGACTTTTGGGAGGTCATAACATGTCATCAATATCGGCTCTAATATTGGAACATCAATCAAAGATAATAGATGGCTTAAGGCTGCTTCTCTTACATGATCCTGAACTAAAAAAAATATTGAAATGAGTTTCGAAATATTAATGTATTGGTTTAATCATAAAATAACATCTAAGATCATATATATATATATACACACAAAAACTAGATTAAACTTTAAACTGCAATTCTTGGCCAAAAAACTAAGCATTTAGTTGTGTTCTACGCTTATCAATTCATAGAGATAGTAAGCATTAAAATTTAATTAAAGAAAAAAAAATGTTATGTTAGAGCCACAGAAAATATCTTTAAAATTCTGACTACTAGCTAAAATCTGTAAGATTTTGTTAAAGTTAATGAAAATGTACTTATATGTTAACGTACTTTGCAAAGTAGCCATATATAGAGTCTAGTAAAATACTAAGTGTTAAAAATAACTCCACAACCAATTTATCAATAAATGAAATACAAATTTAAGACTTTTTTTTTCAAATTTCAGGAATTTGAAGTGAAAGAAAATAGAATAATGTCTTTTTTGTATCCAATCCTTTAAAACAGTTTTGATAACACAACTACATGACATTAATGGTTCTGTCCATCTAAACACACCCACTCACCACATTACCACTGCTAGATACAATGTGAAATTCTGTTATGTATTGTCATCCCAGGAATAAAATGAAATTAACAAAAAAAATTATTAAACACGAACACCACTTAATTTCTTTTAGAACTTTTCAAAGGAAGGATTTATAATTGAAGATCTTTTATATTTGTTTCTTGATTCTGTCTTTTTCAAGTTCCCTCTCAAACAAGTTCAAACGGGTGCAAGATCTTGTTGAAAAGAAACATGTAAAACTGATTTGTTGAAATTCGTGTCAGATGACTGATGTGCAAATAAAGGTTTCATTGATTTACTGTTTGCAATTTCTAAGACCAGTTTTTCAGTGCTAATGAATCAGAGATTGAATTTATGTTATTGAAATACCTCTTTCTCTTCTTTAGTGTAAATATATATATAACACAAAATTGTTTAAGTTTTCTAAGCTCTGATTTAAAACATCCTTAGGCATATCACTGCCTACTACTTCATTGAATACTTGTAATATATTCTACTTTATTTTTATATGTGAGAAATTGCACTTTGGTTGTTTCAAGAAGAAAAGAATTCCAGATTCTTGTGATTAAAATGTTGATTGTACGGGTGATCTTTACTTCAAATTTTAAATAGTCAACTGAATTTTTCAATTTAACATATAACAGTGCAACAAACTTCCACCTGTACAATCAGCTGTTCTTCTGTTTTCTCTAACATATACAGTTTACTTTTGATTTAACTTGTCATAAATCATTATGTTTGTCCTTTCAGAACCACGCCCTCATATCTTTAACTACTGTAGAGATTAGGTGACCGTATTATATTTATCTTTGAAATTAGATTAACTGAAAAATGTGCGTTAAACACTCATCTCCGCACCAAATTTAGCTACTTTCCTCATCTTCATCTCTTTTGTGCATTTTCTCAAAGGGAATTGCATGCCACTAGCTTTGTGAAAATTCCCACCTAATTTCACATGCAACTGCATGATTATGTCATAATACAGCATAAGCCCTTTACCAATATGAGGGTAACACATCTTCCACGCACTTCCCTTATACATTTGCACTTACAAATCCTTATTCTTTGAGGAGGAAAATGAGAAAATGTGCACTAGATGTGGGGAGGATTGGTAGAAATGTGTGGGAGGGTGAATATCTATTGGAAATAAATTTTAAGGTCAGAAAAGTGTTAGTTTCTGAAATTAATACTTCCCTCCTCATGCAGTTTCACTAGAATCTCACACCAAGATGGTGCAAATATTACTTAGACTTCCTTTAGAAAGCATTTGAAGTATGAAAATAAGATATGACATCTGATGGCGAGGGTTTTACACAGGCACACCCATGAGAGACCATATCTTGTCTCATTCAGGATATACACCTCATCTGTACAGGAAAGAATTGGTAAATGACCATTCAAATACCCACACACACTACATGGAAAGCAAGTATATATAATTAGGGTATGACTTGTTCAGACCAAAACTTGAGTTAACCTCCTCTACCATCAGAGTTCACAAGTTAGAATCAGCGATGACAGAAGGGAACTTGAAATAAGCTCATGTTCACCTTCTCAACCATATGTAGTTAGTGATGTGCGACGTATCATAAATATACATGTGGGGTGATCTGCAATACAATTTTGATCTTACTCTAGCCATACTGATTTGGTTCAAATCAGTAAAGATTCTCCATATTCCAACACCCCAGAAGCAAGTTCTTCTATACTCCACTCGATGAAGAAAAAAGGGGGAACATGTAAAGGAGACCCATGTGCGTAAATCCCCATCAGTATGAAAAGGTCTTTTATTTGAGACAATGAAAGGGTGGCCATAAAACCCTATTTTTAAAAGCCAGCAAATACAAGCCAGAGAAGTGGGCCAAAAATTTCTCTAGTGCTGACTTTTTGCATGATAGCACTACTGAATGGTCCTGAAAGGGAAATGGTGCTTATTCTAATCGAGGAAGATGATACAACAGAAAAATGGCAATCTGTGGAAGCTGAAAACTGTCAGAAAATGAAACAGTCAAAAAGTATAGAGAGGGATGTGTGAAGAAAGTCCACACACCCATCTGAAAAAGCTTGTTAAATGTCCCACAAAGAGAAGGAAGACAATGAAAAGAGTGACAAACAGTGTGTGAACATCAACAACCTGATATAAACATGCCAATAAATGAATCAATAAACCTCTCCTGGAAATGAAGAAGTTTGGTTATTCAGCATTTATTGATGCAAAGCAACTGGGCTATCTGGGCCCAACAATTGGTAAAAAAAGTAAAATCATTAAAATATGTAAAAAGGAATCATGTTAAAATGAAACATTCAATATTCTAATTAAAATCTTAAATAGAATTAAAAAGACAAATGGCCCTAAAAATTTAAAAAGATAACTAAGGAGGGCATTGTTACCATTGCCAATGGCACTGTCCAACATCAAGGGTGAATCAATGTATGGGACAGGCACGGCAGTGATTGTGCCAGAGCAGACAGACTTAGGTGTGATGTCAGCGAGCTTGTTCCTGTGAATACCAATGTAATCTGGTATCCAAAAGTAGATGATAGAGTAATGGCCAAGCCAGTTTTCAATATCGATGAGAATAGGGTTAGAACTAATGTGTAGTGATTTCAGGGCCAGTAGAAAGCTAAAAGAGTCGATATACTAGGCTGTTATACGTCAGCGATCTCATTCCTGTGAATACCAACATTGTCTGCTATCCAGAAAAACTGGATAGAAGTAGATGACAAAGAGTTCATGTACTGCATAACTTCTGTGTAATCTAGGGCAAGAGAAATGATGTACAATTCAGCAGTGAACACAGAAACTGTAGAGGGGATTCTGTGTGCAACCACCAAATCACAACAAATCATGGCATAGTCCACAGAGTCACCAGATTTTGAACCATCCGTAAAAATGGGAATGGAAGGATGGTTTGAAAGATGTTTGGCAAATGGAAGGTGGTGATTCCAACCAGGAGTGTCCACTTTCTTCAGATGACTCAAAGAAAGGTTACATTTGGGGATGGTAACAAGTCTAGGTGGGATGGGTTGAACAGATGATATAGTAATGATATCAAAGGTAAGACTCAATTCATCCAAATGACCTGAATACAAAGGTAAAAAGGAGCAATGACAAACTGCCTATTCTGGAAAAGCATGGGCCACTGAGGAAGGAAAACCCAATCTCAGGTGGTATGCTGTAGTAAGGATTGAAGTTTTCAAGTGTACACTTTAACCCAAAATTCCTTCTGGCTTTGATGTCTGACTTGCTGAACATGTATACGAGCTTGCTGAAATGCAATGCAGTTTAAAAGTGTGGGATATCTACAGAAGATATCCCAAGGCCGTCTTTGAGCCTTCCATGCCATGCGACAGGCAGGATTCTACCACAGACAAGTATACTGTGGAAAACATGTAGAGGTTTCAGGAATATACTGAGCAGCTCCATGGACAATAAAGTTAGTCACTGCTTCCATGTACTCTTCTATCAATGGCTTACAGATGACAGCAGGGTCAAGTTCCAAGAGAACAGTGAAAGAGATCCACACAGGTTGGGTGGCATCAACTAAGGCCAGTCTCTCTCAAAGTGACAGGAAAATGATCACTGCTGCAAAGGTTACTGTCAACCTTCAAAGACAAGTAAGAGAAAAGTGAACGGGATAAAATAGAGATCAATAGCAGTAAAAGACTGACTAGGTGCATGAAAATAAGTATAAGAACCACTACTGAAGAAAAAAAAGTTGTGATCCATGAGCCTACACTCTATGGAACAATCTTTCCCATCAATTTCAGCACCATCCAAGAAGGGATTATGTCCATTAAATCCTCCAGGATTAAAAAAGTAGATGGTAACTGCTCAGTGAGGGTATCAAGGTCTGTCTGATCACAGGTCTCTTCTTGAGTCAGGTAGAGAAAACAAATAGTGATGGTACAACCCAAGGAAGCACAAATGGTTTTAGCCTCCAAAGGTATATCAAGTGGCAAATACAGAGCAAGCACATGCTAATCAAACTGCAGTACCATCCCCCATGCACTCGTCCATCACCTAACTTGTCATTTCTGTACAAAGAAAACTGTTAACAGTTGATTGTATTGGCACGTTTCAGAAGCATTTCCCATAAGGAGGGACACACAAGATGGTAAGAATAAATCAAATCCTTAATGTTATCTATATTTGAACAAAAACTCTGACAGTTCCACTGAATCAATGTAGCCATTTTCATTTGTATGGAGAAAAATGGGGCAGGGAGCCTTTCTGTTTTCAACAATTTTTTTTTTACTTTATTGGACAAAGGTCTATCGACCTACACTGATCATGCCCTGGGCCATGTAGGCATGTCTCTGTCTGTGGACAAATATTACTGTGACTGAAGGCATGAACAAATAATCATTTTGCATCCTATGGCTGCAGAACCCTGAAGCTAAAGGAGGTAAAACCAGGCAGTCACTGGGAGTGGCAAGAACAGAGATGGAAGTAGATATAGATTCATAAACTTTCTTAACCATGTAGGGCAAAAAATTCTTCACGTGTTTTGCAAACGACTCTGCTGGAGGCATGGAGAGATCTTTCTACATACTCACTGTGGCAGTTAAACAGATTGCAGCAACATATATCTGAAATGGAGTGAGGGACAATAAATTCTGAACCTATGGACAGATGATATTGTGAGTCTTCAAGTGTTGGATCTCTTTCTCCACCCACTTTGGGCAAGAAATAGAGTAAGAGGGGTGTGAACCATTACAGTTAACAAAGTGTGGTTCCAGGTTGCACTCTTAGGCATTGTGGTCTTTATTACTACCACAAGCACATGTTAAAAAACCAGGATGTGATGTCTTCAAGTGACTGAACCACTGACACTGAAAACATCTGAGAGGGTTGGGAATGTATGGCTGTACTTTACAGTTGAGATATCCTGAAATAACTTCCTTACTGACTAGGGGATCCAGCAAGCCCCTCTAATCCCTCTTGAATAAAAAAGGGAGACATCTGCCCCAAGGATTTCTCAGATAAGGAATGCATAATTAGAAATCGAGGTACAGAATCCTATTGTAATGGTGACTGTACAACAGTCATTCATGCATGGTCATTTTCTGATGATGTTTTTCAATTTTTTCATGAATGGGGGCATACATAATAAAGGCAATACATTTTAATACCCACTAACTCCACCCACCATGAAGCCCTACAAGGGGACACACTATTATGCCAAAAAATTAATCTGTTTTGTGAGCACTATATCTGAACACCAGCACCAGACACAGTGTCCTCAACACCTGTTGATAATGTCAAACACAGGTACTTAATAGACAAATAGCCCATGTGGACCAGCCAACCGAGTCTGGTTGGCAACCCCATGGCTGTCTACAGGAATTCAAGGCCAAAGTGGTGTGTTAGGGTTGGAACTCTCAACCACCAGGATTCTCTCTTCCCCTTCACAGGTCACCATGCACAGCAAACATGTGGGTGGCTATTTAGATCCCAGAGAAGGTAAACTGAAAGTACAGAACCTTCTCTAGGATGTCTCTTTACCATGTATAAGAATTCATCTTGAGGGGCCAGGCAAGGGAGCAGGACAGAGAAAAGCAAAGTTGTGAAACACAATGAAGAGGATAGAGTGAGAAATATGTCTTTATTCTGGGAAAGAAGAAAAGCCATGGATATGGCCATCTGA
Organism: Carcinoscorpius rotundicauda; assembly: GCA_011833715.1. Taxonomy (NCBI): domain Eukaryota; kingdom Metazoa; phylum Arthropoda; class Merostomata; order Xiphosura; family Limulidae; genus Carcinoscorpius; species Carcinoscorpius rotundicauda. Next base: position 10,929,902 of record CM022405.1, on the reverse strand, counting down.
TGACTAAGGACCAAGAATCCCTCAATAAACAGGCTGGTGAGAAAGGCAGTAAACAAAATTATCACCTGAAATGGGTCGTGGAATATGAATGACAAAAGACCTCTTGCTAGTGTTGACAGACGAGATAAGAAGAAAATGACAAAAATAATGTCACAGTTTTTGAAAGACTGATTCAATGAGACAGACCAGGCAAGTTCTATGTATGAGGATGGAGGGAGAATAAACCTCAGTAAAGAAGGGAAGTGAGAGAGTGCAAACCAAGAAAATAAGTAAATTATGTGGGAGCAAGAGCTGAATTTCAATTAACAAACATATAAAAAACATGATAGTCATCATGAGAGGCATCAATAATATGGCACAAGATGCATAGTAGAGTGTAAATCTTCGGTCCAGAAGACTGAAACAAATAAGAGAGTAGGTATAAAGAAACGGGTACGACTAGTCCTAGTTGAGAAAAGTAACAGCCATAGCCAAAGGAATAGAACTATAAGAGAAGGGTAGAGAAATGTGGTAAAATGTTGAAGAGGGACATGTTTTATCAAAAGGAAACCTCACTTAAGAACTGTGAATGAAGAAGTTTCTTTGTTGACAGAATAAAAACTGGCTAAGTCAGGCACTTGCCAATAAGAAGAAAACTCTCAGCAAATGCTGTAAATGAGTACAAAAGTAAATAGTTAATGCACCAAAACAAAAAGGGCCTGAAACAGGAGCCAAAAAAGGCCGTGGAAAAGACTGAGTGGAGTGTGACCAAGAGAATTTCCAGTAGCAGCAGCAATCAGAAAATGTCCAACAAAAAGAAAGATAAAACGTATTCCAAGCTAAGAAAGAAGCACCGAAGAAAAGAAAGATCTGTTTTGAAAGGTGGTAAGGAGATGTAGAAATTTAAACAGACACAGCCCAGTCCTAATGAAAATTCCTATAAAAGCTCATTAAGAAGACAAAAGACCCTAAGAAAGAAACCTCAGGTACTGTAAGATCCACTGTAGGGGATATAAGAGTTCTAGAGAAGCCTGAGTTCCCAAAAAGGAAAGAGCCTCGTATGCAAGGAAAGAACAAAAGTGCAAAGCCAGAGTTCAGAGGCAAAGAAGGTAGGCTAATCTCAATTACGATGAAAGGAAAAAAGGTAATGTATAAAAGTACCCAACAATGAGTGGGTGTAAGAAAGGATCCCAAAACAAGACCCCACTCCCAACATAGTAGCTACCATAAAGGATGGAAGTAGAGAAAATATCCCAGAATGGGTTAACAAATATAAACAGTCAAGAAAAGCAATGCCAGCCATGGGTGGAAAATAAGCAAGTAAAGGCCCACATGATAACAATGAATAATACAAGTGGCTGACTCTGAGGTGAAAAAAAGAAAGGATAGTTCAAGAGAGATGTGTAGGAAGGAGTCTGATCAAAGACTAGGTGAAAAAGACTACAAAAGGGCCAGAAGGAGGAGAAATTGAAATTTGAAGGAAGGCAAAAGAAAGGAGGGAGAAAAGAAGCTTAGGTGGAGAAATGGGAAACAAATGTCAGCAAAGAGTTATATCAACAGCAGGAGGAGAGAGGAAGAAACTCACAGTATTATATGTATGTAATAGCCTCTGACAAGGAAAATGATGACTGAGACTATTGGTGGAGGTATGACAAGAAAAAGAGGATGTCCTGGGATCCAGAATAGAAGGATCCCAATATAAACAAGAAATAGAAGAAAAGAGCAAGGCTAAGAAAAGGAAAAAATTGAAAATAGAATGAGAACAAAAGTTGTATATTATCAGACTAGGCCATCAGAGAGAAAAGAACACCACTGAAGACATGTGGACAAAGAAAGAGAACCAGAAAAATAATACATACACAAGAAAAGAGAAGGAATGCAACAGTAGAACAAAGTATGGAGAAGTGGAACAGTCTAACAGAGAAAGGAATAAACAACCACAAAAGCTGTGTATTTTTTATAGCAAAGCCACTTAAGGCTATCTGCTGTGCCCACTGAGATGAATCAAATTTCTGATTTTAGCAATGTAAATTAATAGACTTACTCGTGTCCCACCAAGGGCTACCACAGAAGTTATGCGAACCACACACAGCACCACAAATAAAAGGTGGTGCTAAGAGAGAAAAAGACAAAATAGATGAAAATAAGAAACTAGAAAGTGAAAATGAAAGTTGAGGTCCTGATCCTCAAGCTGGTCAGATAGAAATTAATGACAGGGAATTGCCAAAGGGAAAGGAAGAGGAGTCAAAAAATCTTGATAAAAATGGCAACATGTGAAAGGAAGAGTTATTTGAGGTCTATGAGGTCAGTTATACTAGTCAGACATTTAAAATGGTGGAAAAGATTGTGGGTACAGCAATTGTCTAAAGTTGCTATGCAAAAGTGTTAAGCTTTCCACCTGCTACCACTGTTTGTTAATACAAATGGAAGGTGTTCAGTAACATAAAAAAACAGGAAAATTTCTCACAATGAAAAATGGATAACCTGGTTACAGTGCAGTACAGTTTCCACATCTTCCAAAATGGAAGCCTAGACAAAGGCAACATCAAGCACTAGCAAAACTGTCTGATTGCCATCAGACAAGACCAGGAAGAATATAACAGTGGAGATGATCTTAATGAAGACAGTGGCTCAGAGTGATATTGGAGAGAGAGAGAGAGAGGATAATGATTCAGTGAGTTATCAAGTTAGATTACTTATTACTGTTAACAGTTTACAGAAATACAAATTGAAATAAAATATTAAAGAGCAAAAAAAAACTACTTATGTCATTGTAGTTATACTTCATAATTTCATGTATTACTTAACAAAGAAGTTACCAGTGCTAAACAGATCTGTAATGTTGTTATTACTTGTTACATGTAATATTATTGAATGTTGAAATGAAAACTTGAAAACAATTGGCAGAAAATTGTAATTGGTTTCAACTTGACACAGACATAAAAAATGACATATTACACCTGAATATAGAAATATTTCACACATTTTGTCTACTTGTATGTAATTAAAAATAAAAAAGTACATATATTTAAATACTTTATACTCTTTTTTTACAAACACTGAAAAAAAACTTACCTATCCAATGATGATTATGCGAGGCTAATTTCTGACTAGTGCACTGAAGGATAGGTTGTGCAATAGAAGATTGATCTCTGGTTGTTGTGCGAGGTCGTAATCGTGCTAACGAAGCACGTAGGCTATTTCGTGTTAAAAAATTGTTCTTTATCTTTGCTGTTGGTTGGGGCTGCAGAAAATCTTTTATCTTATCAGTACATTTGTCTTTCAACCCTGATTTTAGAGAAAAAGTAAAGCTATGCCTTCGACTCAAAGCAGGGGAGGTGCTTGAGTAAGCTTGAGAAGATTTGTCACTTAAATTATTGTGAAGGGATGACAACGGAGATCGTCTGGAAGCTTCCATCATGGAAGGTTTCGAATATTTCACAATCGATTCAGGGTCCAGTGAGGCAGCACGTCTCTTAAACGATGTTCCTTGAGTCTTTATTGGAGTTATCTTGGATGAGGTTGACAAGTTACAACTGAAATTACACATGCTAGAATTTTTATTGAAGTCTACATCACTGGTAAAATAAAAAGATAAAATATTAATTATATTAACTTTCTGTCTTATAAAAAAAAATTAAGTTATATAATAAGTCCACAATCATATTTTGTAGTATTGTTCTGCCTTTTTTTGGATAATCAAAGAAGATTAAAGTATCTGGACTTTTCATTTCCTCCATGAAGAAGTGGGCTAAATTGCCATGATTCTACCTCTAAAAACCTGTAGAAATTGGTACTGCAGTCTTCAAATTGTCCTTTACCAACCAGAGATTCGAATATCTGAGAATCCATTAATGCCTGACAGACCTGAATAAAATAACATGCAATTAGAATGACTATTAACTCCTTGAAGATTTTAGTGACATAAGATGGTATTTGTTTTGAAAAATAAATTGCAGATATGTACAAAATGTAAATTAAAATAGAAATAAATATGAGATAAGATACTGAAGCAAAAAATTTCCTTGTGAAATTTGACATGAACAACTAGTGATGAAATATGATATACATTTTAAAATATGTAATAACTGATTAAAACAAGTTACATCCAAAAGATATTTTAAAATCCTTTTGTCAAAAAGTTATTACCAAAACACATAAATGTCCTACAAGTATAAAATAATACTAATAAAAACAGAAACCAAATAAAAAAACAACAAAGAAAACAAGAACCAACAGTCCTAACTAAAAATACATGATTAAAAAAATTTAGATAGTATAAAGAAAAAACATACTAATAATATGCACATTTGCCATGAAATACATGAGGAAACTGAATTGGAGGTAGAAAGAATATACTACACAGAAATTACATGCATCAAAAGAACCATTAACAGACTATTAAAATGAAAAAGCAGAAGTAACAAGTATAACATTATACAACCACAGGAAAATGACACAACAAAAAACTTGACTAATCAAAATTTAGAAAAATAAAATATAACAAAGGAAGAATGCAAGTGAAATAAATGAACTTTATAAAGAAAATTATCACTGAAACTGTAGTATGTACCTTTACAGCATTCTCCCTTGCACAATTTTGAACCAAGAGTTCAGATTCTTTATGCTGCAAAAATGCAAAAACAATGTCTACTGCATTACTCCCAGTAAAGACATTATCATAATGCTTTAGTAGATAACGCTTTCTTCCAACATCAGCATGTTGCCTCAGATAGTTAATAATCTCATACCACAGCTGAGTGGCCTGAAACTGTCCTAAATGTAGAGAATACAGAATGGTTTTGGATGTGAATTGTGTACATAAAAACAACTATAACTGAACACAATCAGTAATTTTGTATCTCAGAATGGCTTGTATGGGTATTAACACTTTTACTAATAAAGCACATTTATACTTCAAGTGGGTTTCTCATCATCATGAATCAGTAATTTTGCATTAACATACTTTACACAAAAAAACAACTCAATTTAGTAAATCATAGCTGCACATAAAGTATGAATACTCTAAAAAATATTTGTTTACAAAATACGTTTCAAATATTTCTCTCAAAAAATAAATGTGTTATCTGCATTTCATACAGCTGTACATGAGATGTATATTCTACAGTATATAATTTAGAAAATATTTTTAAACATTTCATTTAGACAATAAAGTGTCGTCTATACTCCATACAAGATAATTTGCTGAACAATAACAATATTGCACCCAATCATGATGTCTTAAATTTAAAAATTACTTGAATTCAAAATTCAACTACAACATTTTTCAACTGAAGCAAACATAGGTGTCAATTTCAAAACTGTAATGAATTCACACAAAGCTTCTTGAAAAGTAAGGTTTAAAATTACTATTACTTTCCATTATTCTGATGACAAAAATAATCAAAATACTACTTTTATGATTAATTCAAGTTTGTTCAGCTTAAATTATTTTTGACAAAACTCAGGAACATAATCAACTAATAGAAATTAGTTTAAGATTTTTATTATTTCATTTTTACATTTCCATTGTTATTCCTCATTATTATTTTTGATTATTCCAATTATCCAAGTAATCAAAATATCATCATGATCATTCACTAACAATTTTTAAATTTAATATTAGTTTTTCCAGCTTTGGCATGGTAAAGTGATTAGAGGGTTGTCTTGTGATTTGAGTCTTAAGTTTCGTTCCTGTTGCCTCAAGAGGTGTCAACTACAGGGTGGTCGCTAGAAAAGCGGAAAATTTAAGGGTCAGATGAGATCATGAATAAAATGCACGATTTTAATATCATAAAATGCATTTTGAGCATCTATGAGTGTAATATAACATATGCCTTTAAAAAACTTTGTAAAAATAAATAGCTGTTTGACAAATTTTCCGCTTTTCTAGCGACCACCCTGTATTATTCTTGAGTTATGACAAAGCAATTAAAGATATCTGCCATTGTTCCTATTTTTGAACCTTCTATCAGATGGAAAGCAACTGTCTGACATCACCCATCAACAGCTCTACCAATGAACAATGCATATATTTCAATTATATCACCAACTTACCCTTTCTCTTTCAAGAGAAGATAAAAATATCACCAGCTAATTTAGATAATTTATTTACCATCACTGACATAAATAATACTAATGAATTCCTCCCCCTCCATAATAAAACTAACAATATGAATGGTGTATTAGTTATATTCTTCTAATTATGTCTATCCACAAAAGGTACATTTAACATGACCACCTCTTATTCTCACTTTTGAATGTTTCTCAACAACTCAAAAGAAAATAACATTCCATTAAAAAACTGCAACATTGAAGCAAAAGTATCCTAGAACTCATGATACACACCCGTAAATTTATAAAACATTGTAACAATGAAATGTCCTTTTGAAATTAGATCCATGCTAAGAGCATAAAAAAAATGAAGAAAAAGTAACATGACTGAGCCATTTCACTCACTGTAGTGATTCAGTAAGGGAATAGTACTCTAAAACACTGAAAAATGCCTCATCAAACGTTTTATTCTAGTTTATAATATCGTGAATGGTTAATCTACCCCAATCAAAATTAATTTCCCACATTTTCACCCCAGTTATAGTTTAGACTATTTTACGTGTTTTATGATTATACTTATAATTCGACACAAGTGACTTTGGATATACAGTAGTCCCCCTCACATACGACACCCCTCTAGAACGACTTCCCCGCACATACGACTTTTTTTCTGTGCACGCACCGACTTGGCATTGAATGTGACCCCTCAACAACGACACCCCGTAGATGCGACTTACGACTGTTATTTAGTAAAAAAAAACCCGGTATCGACCCCTCTATAAAGACTTTTTGCATCAGCAGTCATTATCGATTGCCGAATTGGTGTGACAACACTACATTTCATCACTCATAAAACCGGACCATGATCAGGCTTTCATCTAATTCACAGTTATTGCTGTTTCATGGTTATTCAATAAACTGTTCTTTGTTGTTTCTTTCTTATTCTTGTGTGCGCGAATTGAACAAAAGAACTAGTTTACTTGCTATAAACAATAAAATACACCAGCAGATTTGTATCTGAATGAAAACTGTAAAAGATTGCGCAATTAATAGTCACGTGATTCATATTAGTCAATCAGATGCATTTCTATTTCTATGTTCGCAAATTACAAAGAGATCGGAAGTTGGGAAGTTTGAGAAACAGTCGCCGCATTCTTTGTGTGAAAAGCTGGGGAAAATCATGAACACAATTAAAAGTAGTTTTGTTTATTTATTCTATTTCAACATGTATACTAGGAGCATTATGCAATTTATTTTTATGAGAATAATAAAACAACATTAATTTGCTGCTGATATTCAGAATACCAACAATGTCGGTACGACCGTATCGGCGTATGTCAGCAGGTTCATTACGATGGCATTCTTTCAATCTTTGCCTGGGTTGATCACTGTGGATTACCTGTCAGAGCAATTTTTGAAGATTCCCCTCAATAACGACCCCCCGCAGATACGACTTTTTTTCTGTGGCTGATAGGTCGGTCGTATGTGAGGGGTACTACTGTATTTTCCAAACTTTTGAATTTATTTATGAACCTTTCGTAAAAAGAAATATAAGTTAAATACTTTATGAAATACTAAGCTAGTTACTTGTTGAACACTAAAGTTATAGAGTAATACGCATAACCCTGACGACTGATGAAACATAATGACGTTTTAAACTTTGTCTTGACTTTCGGTTAGTTAGTAGTATTTTGAACTAAGTATTCGGATGATGATAATTTCATTTAACATTTACGTTGTTGGGCTAAATAAAGATACACACATCAGCATGCTTCACCATAAAATTAGTTATTTCAAATAATAAGTATTAAAGAGTAAAATTACCATTTGTATTTGAAGATTTAATACTTAATAACGGCGTTTGCTCGTTACTACAACATTCAAATTTCCCTTCTACCGCCATTGTTGCTTAACTGCTCCCTATCAGCCTATATTGGAACTAAAAACTTTAATATTTTTAATACTTTCTTAAAACTCACTGTTAAATATTTTGTGAAGTAGAATCCGAAAAAGGCTGACAGCCAAAAACTTCTGTATTGTGTATAAACGAACTAAATAATTCAAAACATTTTGTTAAATATTCATTTCTTCTCACAAAATATAAGATTGAAAAAACAACAAAAACCTGTGACTTGGAGGCCAAATATATTCCTTTATGGACTGTACTCTCTGCTGCGGACTGCAGTTCCGCCTATCGAAGACTACACAGCTTAGTTTGGATCAGCAAGACAAAGGAATACTGTTAATTAATGAATAGACCTACTATTTACTATATTCCAGATGTTATAGCATGAAGCCAAACAAACAAAAGGTAGGTACATTAAATTCCAGCTATAATCTATAATTTCTGGTTAATGTGTTTTCTTTGAAAAAATAGAGAAATAGATGGCAAAGAAAAATATCAGTTAATTCAGCAGATGCAATTTTTTCCTACTTTATGGAAATTCAAACCCCCCAAAATTTAGAACGTATGAACGTAATATGGGGTTCAATGTTCATTTAAAATAAGAAATGAAGTATTATCTGCAAAGTAATATAATATGTTTGTTTGTTTTGAATTTCCCAAAAAGCTACAGAAGGATTATCTGCGCTAGCTGTCCCTAAGTCACTAAGTCAGCAAATTAAGACTAGAGAGAAGACAGCTTGTCATCACAACTCACTGCGAACTCTTAGGCTGTGCTTTTACCAGCAAACATGTTTAGTATGACGGGGATTCGAGCCCGCAACCCTCAGATTAGGAGACGAGCTCCGTAACCACCTGGCCATACCGGGCCCTAAGAAAGGAGAATAAAGTATTTTCTTAGCCGAAAAATTTGACATTTTACCAGTTATTTTATATATATTTTCATAATTTCATCGAGACTTAGCCTGGATTGACGTTTTCTTTGTCGATCTTTTCAGTACTAGTGGGTTAATAATACTGCCCTTCACCTTTCTAAAGCCAAATTGTGCCAGTTAAACATTAAATTTATTCGGATACGAACAAATTGTTTTAATATGCATATTACCAAAAAGTTAAACGTAATACGTGATGGCGTCTGACCATCTAAGAGAATAAAATATATCTCAAGTTTTTGCTCGAGATACTAAATTTCTATTTGCGTATATTCTCATATTGACAGGATACGAAATTAGGATACTAAGCTCAGTAAGCTAGTGCTCACATAGAAAACCTATTCAAATAATAGATATAAACGCGAACCACAAGACCTTAGTATTACATTTGTGTTAAAATTGTATGGCTTGGTAAGATTATATTTCACCATATTTATGCTTTTTGATATATACTTATCACATAAAATTCCTTACGTACGGGGAACAGAGCCCCTCAAAACAGTATTTGCAAAAACAGTTAAACGTTAAATTAATTATCTTTGTTTATATGCTGCTCAAAAAAGATTATTATACAAATAGTTTTCACATGAAAATTTATACAAATAATTCTAAATTTTTAGTCCTTGTGGTGAAAGTTTCATAAGAAGTTTTTGAATTATGGCCCGGCATGACCAAGCGCGTTAAGGCGTGCGACTCGTAATTTGAGGGTTGCGGGATCGCATCTCTGTCGCGCCAAACATGCTCGCCCTTTCAGCCGTGGGGGCGTTATTATGTGACGGTCAATCTCACTATTCGTTGGTAAAAGAGTAGCCCAAGAGTTGGCGGTGAGTGGTGATGACTATCTGCCTTCCCTCTAGTCTTACACTGCAAAATTAGGGACGGCTAGCACAGATAACCGTCGAGTAGCTTTGTGCGAAATTAAAAAAACAACAAAAGAACACAAAGTTTTTGAAGTAAGGAATTTTGGCATTTCAGGCTTAAGCCTTTGAAACAGTGGTGCACAAAGTCCGGCCCGCGATATCTAACGGGAAATTTTGTAATAACTACAATTATTATTATCAAAATGGAATACAAATATAGTTAGCAAACTGAGAAATGAATGTTATATTAAATAACTACATATGTATAGCCGAGGTTCTGAATTTTTCAAGTACAAGGGCTTAGATCGTAGTCTCGTCATTTATTGACCGAACTAAAATCCTTTCGACTGATGTATTTGATCACACCCAAGGTCTTATATATTAATTTACTCTAATTATGTGTAAAATAATTTCTATTTGAGAGTAGGCTGGCAGAGATCCTGATAAGTAATAAAATCGAATCGAGAATACAAGAGCCTCATGCTTGGGATTGCTGACGAACGAAAACATAGTTAATAAGAAGGATAAAGAAAAAAAGGTATCATAGATTAAGATAAATTTAATCTAATCGTGTCAAAATGAATTTCAAGTGCTGCAGGTACTGAGGAATCCCTTTTGTTTGTATAATAAGAGAAGTTTTTTGGACACTATGAACAATTTATTATAACGGTAAACAACTTTAACAGCATTTTATTTATCACAGCAAAACTTTATAAAATTATATATAATGGCAAAATATAACATCAACTTATCAAAAGCGTTTATAATTTGATATCAGTTCGTATTAAATATTCAAATACTTGAGACGTCCTCCTCGTATGCTAATAACCTCCACAAGATGATAAAATCTGTTAATGAGAATACTGGTGTAACCAATGCGATTTCATTCTAACTGGTCATTAAAAAAAGCTGTAAGCTAGTTACAAGAGCTGATTTAAGGTCGTTGTTGACAAATTTTGTCTTAATTCTGTTCATTAGTTTTTAATGGTATTACAATCTGGAGACTTTATTGGCCATGCCAATCTTGTAACGCTCTCCTGATAATTCTGTACAATATATGCGCTATGGGCAGGTACATTGTCTTCCTGTAATATAAACATATTGCCAATTCTTACTCTAGTATGTGGTATATATATCGTTAGAATGTGATGTCTGTATGGGGTGTTATTGACATTTCCTTGGAGGAGATGAAGAGAAATATTTTAACGATGAATAATAGCTGCCCAAAAATGTACTGCACTATATTATATGTATTTTCTGTAGGAAAATAGTCTTTCCTCATCTCTTCTCCAGGCAAACGAAATCACACACCTATTATCAGCTTTAAAATGCCGAAAACAGAACTCATCTCAAGAAATGACATGTCGCCACTGTCCTAACTGTCTTGCCCAAGTAAAACAATGATTGCAGTGAATTTTGGTTAATATCAGTTCACAGATAACACTTCCTGCAAAATAACCATGTTTGGACAATTTTCTATTCACTGTTCTACTGGATATCCTGGAATGAATGTGCTTATACCACTTTTGTTCTAAGGTGGTACAAGATTTCTTCTGACCTTGACGTGTTAACTTGATCCAAACACGATCATTTAGAAATGTATTTTTTCAGCGTCTAACAGTAGACATTTCTGGAACAACGTTTCTTGTAGTCCAATAATTATTTTTTCAGGATTTGGTATACAGTACACTGTGGGTAACGTACTGTTCTGGCAATGTTCGTTTGTTTCATACTGCCCCCCAGTGGCTCAGCGGTATGTCTGCGGACTTACACGCTAAAATCCGGGTTTCGATACCCGTGGTGGGCAGAGCACAGATAGCCCATTGTGTAGCTTTGTTCTTAATTCAAAAAAAAAAAGTTTCATACTATTTCCAGACAATCAAAATTTATTTTTTTACGAACTGAATGCTTGTCACATGATGGTAGGTACTGAGTAATTTTTTTTTCTAAATTAAATCTTAACAAACATTTTACGAACATGTTTTTTAAAAATCGTTATATTATAAAACAATCTATATTAATAAAACGGTGTGTCCACTTGTCTGTAGGTCTGAATGTGTTTTACTGCCATAGCTCCAAGAGAAAGAACTTAGGAATAAGAAATTTTGCACACTCTCAAATAAGGTGGAATATGAGAGTGCACACTTAGGTATTCTTACTTATCCATATGCGTGCGCATCTTTTTGTGAGGTAAGCAAGCGAGAAAAACAGTGGAAAAATATGTGACTGCCATAGTTTCAAGAGATAAGATCCTAGAAACCTAAAATTTTGCTCCCATATGAAGTGGACATTTTAAAAAGGCACATAGAAGGGAAGTGGTTCCTTATAATACAAACATAAATCACAGACAGGCACGCACACATTCACATAATGGGAGTGATCGCAACTTTATAACGCCTTCACGACTAAAAGAGCGAACTCGTGACTCTCGGATTACGAGTAGAGCGCTTAACCAACCTGGCCATGCCCTGCTGAAAGAAGTGGTTTCTTATGTTATGTTTATGTTGAAAAATCAGTGCGTTTCGGTAAAAATGCGTTCCATCAGTTACTTTTATACTTTTATGCCATGTTGTTTATCAACAAAAGTATACGGGTTATACAGCTATACTGAAATTGGTTCAGAATACGCACACTATCAATCTTATAACCCGAGTAAAGCTGGGTACTTTCGTTAGTATATGTATAAATAATTATTATCATTTTTTTAGTATTTCATGAAAACAACATTTCTGTGTATATTTGGCCATAATCTGAGAGTGGTTCTTGATTAGAATTTTTAGTTAATTATGTTTCTATGATGCTTTCAAATATGTTTTCTGATGAACTATGCAAAACAAAAGTTACAGAAGAAATATTCCTCCACGTTCTTGAATTTTTGTTATTTTAACCTTTTCACACAGACTATTTAAGTTACACTTAACGCAGGAATTATGTATTAGATCAATGAATCATGCTATATTTGAAAAAATACCGGAGAAACAAACAAACTCACATAGCTATAATTTTACTTTGTAAAACTACGTTCACGAAATTTAATTTAATAAATGTTTGCATAAAGTAAACAATAAACGTAAGTAATGTTATTTATTATAGCGTTCAGAGTATGAAACCAGTTATGAACGTTAAGAGTATGATACGATTTTACGAGGTGAAACCAGGAAATTCACAAATTATGTAGAGTAAAATCCATGGTAAAAAAAGTAGCTAAAGGAATCGAAACTAAAGTATTGCGAAGTAAAGTACATATTTTGCTTGTTTGTTTTGGAATTTCGCACAAAGCTACTCGAGGGCTATCTGTGCTAACCGTCCCTAATTTAGTAGTGTAAGACTAGAGGGAAAACAGCTTGTCATCACCACCCACCGCCAACTCTTGGGCTACTCTTTTACCAACGAATAGTAGGATTAACCGTCACATTATACGCCCCCACGGCTGGGAGGGTGAACATGTTTAGCGCGACGCAGGCGCGAACCTGCGACCCTCGGATTAAGAGTCGCACGTCTTACGCGCTTGGCCATGCCAGGCCTAAAGTACATATAAATCTCTAAAGAAGACAAACTTAGCTAAATATACAATATATAAAAATGTCTGAATGCATGTTGGTTTTGAATGAAGTGCGTGTGTGTGTTTTAGAATCTAAATAAGTCTAAAATGTCTACAGAATTTTATTTCGTGTGATGTTAATTTTTAGAAATTACACAGGGCTAAATGTTGCTTATGTGGAATACTTTGTAAATAAAAATAATTAAAATCGAAGCCAGTTGTTATGTAATGACGATCGAGAAATTTTCGAGAAAAAAGTCCAGAGAAAATCAAGCATATTATATTGTTTAAACCTACGATTTTCTAATGTGAAGAAAAATGACGATGAATGGAAATGCATACAAATATAACCTTTCTTAGAAAATTGTCGTAAATTTAACTACCGTATTTTCCACCTAATAAGTCGAATTTCTGGCCCTAAATTCTGGACTTGATTTTTGGTGGTCGGCTTATTGGCGGATCACCAGCTTTGGACCAAAAAATACCGAAGACCAAAATCGGCCCCAAAATCATACCTTTTATCTCACACAGTTACGGCATAATTATTTCAGTTGAATAAACTTTACTTATTAATGGAAAAAGGTCTATACATTACGAAATGTATTCATAGAAATAACAAAATTCATAAAAAAAATACACACTTTAATCTCAGATATTTATTAAAATCTATCAAATTCATCATCTTCATCATCAGAAGCACCAAATAATAGATTCCAATCCTCGGCAGAGACCTGGTCGTCATACGGGTCATTCTCTGGTGTTATTAGCTGAGTGAGTGGAATGTTGTCTTCCTCGTCGTCGTCCAACCACAACATATCATCTTCCGTTCCATTCATTGCATTTGAGATGCTGCATTTTTTTAAATGACTTCTCTACAGTTTCAACACTAATATCGTCCCACGATTTCACGACCCACTCACAGACGATAGCGAGTGATGCAGCGCGCATATTTCCGGCAGCAGTAAAACTTTGATTGCCGGAAACCATCCACTCATTCCAGCATTGACGGAGCCTGTCTTTAAAAGGTTTATTTAAACACACATCTAAGGGCTGTATCACAGATGTCAGCCCACCGGGAATAACTGCAATATCGGTATTGCATCGGCTTATTGAACGATTCGGCTTATTAACCGGAAAATACGGTACATCATTAAATTTTTCTCATTGGAGGTGAAAAACATCAATAACAATGTATTATATTGCCATCTATCGGTGACAATATATTTGTGTTTAACACAGACAAGCTAATTTAGAAAAAAATAAAATCAAATCCTAGCTCTTGTGGGATTTAAACGTAAAATTTCCACATGATAGGCGAGCTATATATTTACCGTAAAACCCATTTTCCGTGTTGAAATGTTAAATAGTTTAAATAACTAACTTAAACTATCATATTATTTTGGTTTTCATTAATATTGCATTATCCTGCTCTAAACATAAAAAGTTTGAAATGAAAAAATACATGCTATGAAAATCTCCATTCGGCTGGAATTTTAATGCAAAAGTTTCGCTTGAGACCAAACACTGAGCCATTTCAAACTTTACCAACAGAGAGTGGAGTGTTGCCTACAAAGAGAGCGTTGCGAACAGAGAGTGACTTTTATGTATTAAAAAAACTATAGCAGAAGAGTTAATTAATATTCTTGGTATCTCTGACTGCTTGAAAAGTTTTGACATAAAGTTCTTACTACTGTTTAGAATGTTTTGAACTTCTCTAAAAAACGCTATATGTGATTTAACATTTAAAACATTATAAAATAGTGGATGAGGTTACTTTACTAATATTTTTTAAAGTTGTTGTGTGAGTTTCAGAAGGCTCCCTTTACTCATTGGTTACCCTTGTTTTTCTACAGTTTCTAATATATTAAACATAAATTCGTCCTTCCGTCACTTCCGCAATGCAATAATAGTAATAGTAATCTGCAGTCTTGCAGAGAATTTACAACTTGTTATCACGTTTTTTTTTGCTAATACATTGGAAAATTTTAAGTCAGGCTCTGAATAATCCTGGTCAAGTGAACAGTAATGCATCGAATAGCCCAAGTTTTGTAGACTGTCAAAGTTTGATACAAGATTTGAGAAAAAGTACGTCTATGAAGTTTAAAAAAAATAAATATCAATAATAACGAAGAGAAAGACACGACTAGTCACAAAACACACAAATGAATTATTGTTTGCTTTCTTGTATTCACAATGGACTTTAATTTTCCTTTTTTTGTCTCCATTCTGGATCTTAAGGAAAGCTATGGGCTCGGCATGGCCAAGCCCGTCAAGAGTTTGACTCGTAATCCAAGGGTAGTGGGTTCGAATTCCGGTCGCACCAAACATGCTCGCCTTTTCAGTCGTGGGGGCGTTATCATGCTTCGGTCATTCCCACTATTCGTTGGTAGAAGAATAGCCCAAGGGTTGGTGGTGGGTGGGGATGACTTGCTGCCTTTCCTCTAGTTTTACACAGCTAAATTAGGGACGGCTAGCGCAGATATCCTTAGAGTAGCTTAGCGCGAAATTCAAAATAAACAAAATATCTTTAAAAAAGCTGTGCATCATCTTTGTCCAGCCAAATCGGTTGGAACAGAAAGATATTTTTTCAACGGGAATTACACGAATCGCATGTTAGGTTTGCTTATGTTGTTCGCTCGAATGAGAAGTAACATGGCGCCTTACTGTCACTTGAGCGAATTTACCCAGTCACAGTCTTACTCCATTGAAACCAGGTTGGAAAAGCACTTGTTATTTACGGCTCTGATAAAAGGAAACCTGTTTCATAAATATTTACGTTAAATTTATTTATTTATTTTTCATTAATGCTTCCTTAATTTCTCTTTTATGTACGTCTTGTCCAAATATCGTTACGTTTTTTAATTAGTTTTTATGTTAACTTTTATGTGTTCACTTACACAATATGTCTTTATTGCCTTCCCTCTAGTCTTACACTGCTAAATTAGGGACGGTTAGCGGAGATAGCCCTCAAGTAGCTTTGAGTGAAATAAAAAAAACAACAACAAACAAAGAACGCCACATTGACCGTGACGCAGTTGTGCCAGGGACCAAACTTTATATTTTAATTGTTATTTGTTCTATTCTTGCTCAATACAGATTACCGTTTTATCTTTCTATAATTACTGCAAATTGTACCAGAAAACAACTAAATAGTTTAAAAACTCTTTATCTCATGTAGCTGTTTATAATTAACTTTTATTATTTCATTGCCTCTTATGCCGTGATTTTCAAAATTCCTTCCAATAGTAGTGTCAAAATTGCAGCAACATGAAGCAAATGTTACACTAACTCGAATAAATGTTACTCGTGGGTTATTAGTCCTAGCGAGTGTTCCTCGTAGAAAAAATTGTATTATTATTATTGTCATTATGCTTATTTATATTACATAATTCAATCCGATCTCACATAAAAGTTTTTAAGTTTTATATTTTTAGTTACTTTTATAAAAATAAATACAGAACAGATAAGAAGGAAAAATATATCACTCATATATAATTAACTTAATATATATTAATTATAATTAACTTGAGATTTGCTTATACCATATTCATAGTGTTACTAAACTGAGACGCACCTCAATGCAAAGCTTAGATCACAATTAGAACTTTTCAAGTCGAATAACTTATTACGAGTACGATTAAAAATATTAATGTTGATGGTATTTAATTACAGACTTACGTGGTCTAGTGTGGAAGTGTGACACTACGAGTGGATGATATTGAATCGTAATCATAATTAGCAGAGCTGTTTTGAAATGTGGGATTAAACAAAATGTATAAATTTAGAAATCTCACACTTTTATCTACAGTGTATACACTTTAGTCTCATATAATATTAGAAATTTTAGTTTGTTGAAGAATAACCTTTAAAATATTTGAGCTACTTACATAATAAGTATGGTATTGTTTCATGGAATATAAGATGTTTTAAGTATTTGTTTTACGTGAAAATGTGTATTTAAATTATGTTGTTATAATATTTATGTGCTTTCATTTAGTAATATGGAATGAGCATACCATTATCTATATTTGAATATCTTTATAGTGTTAGATTAAGGCCTTAAATAAAAAAGGTTGTGATGTTTTATTGCATTTATTGCAATAGCACGAAGTATGTAACATGAGTTACATCTTGATTTTTCAATACACTTTCTGCTCGTAATGAAAAAAATGTAATATTACATTTTACTGTGATTTACCTACTATTCTTGATGTTGTTAATACGATAAACTTATTTAGATATGTAACTGTTTCGATAATTTTTTAGGCATCCTGTAGGCTCAAAGATATTTGGTGAACAAAAAAAAGTCGAAGACATGAACAATTATTTCTTGAATGTAATCAATAGAACTTAACACACTCACAAGACATTTAATCTCAAAATCATGGTGAAAATGAGCTTGGCTTTTACTGATAATATTATATCACGTTTTATCACAAACTTTAGAAAATAAATAAAACAAAATCAATTTATTTTGAAAATACGTTATCTTACGGTCCATTTCCAAGAAAACGTTAGTATTGCGGCTGGTGTTACTTTAAATGAGAAATAAGAAGTTGATTAAAAACATAATTTGCCAATACATTTTGTAAATCAACTTGATAGAATTAATATAAAAGATGTGAAACTTACTGCATGTGAAAACGCAAGGTTAATTAGTCCGTTTTCCTTATCTCCTCGCTGTCCTTTAAGAGGAAACCAACATTCCAAATTTCCTCCATTTAAGACAGGTTCCGGTATTTTAATGTTCCCCCAAGTCACTTTTTTATCTGCTTTAAAGTGATGCTAGAATAAAATCAAACACAACCTATAACATTTGTGGTCTTAAGTCAAATTATAGGTTAACACCAGTTTCTGAAAGCTGCTGATTAGATACATATATTTTATCAGTGAATCTGACGATGACCGAAGAAGGTCAAAATGTTTTCGCTCCTCTACATAGTACTTTCTCCACCTATACCAGCCGTTTTTACACATATAATTTTCTCTACAAGTGGGTTTTATATATATATAATCACGGATTTTACATATATATATATAACATCAAAATGTTTCATTTGTGGGTACGAATAAGAAAACACTGTGTTTACTTATTTTCTTATCTCTCTCTCTCTCTATATATATATATATATATATGCATACATACCAGGAATATATATATTACGTTTATCATTGTGTTTGCTTTGTTGTTGAACACAGAGCGACACAATGGCCTATCACAGTTATCGAAATTTTGTTTTTAGTGTCATGCGCCTACTGCTGAGACACTATCGACCTTACACTCACAACGAAATTGTTTATCACAATCTATGCTAACACACTTTTCAATCACTTACAACAAAATGTTTTACAATGAAAGACAAGCAGAAAGTCTGCTCTTTCTAATTCTAGATTGAACATGTTATGATTGTTGGCATTTCCAAAAACTAGTATTTTATTATAATTGTTTTGCAGTGATATTAATTTATAAAATACGTATTTTGTTAACAACAGTGTAAAAAATATGACAGTCACAATGTTAACGAATACAAATTATTACGTACCATTAAAGTGAATATTTAACCTTCAGGCTAAAGTTTTGTTGCATTTTACTTTGAATGGATTCGTATTAGGTTTGGTGTTGGAGAACAGTATATTTCAAACATTCATAATTTAAACAAGAATAAATTTCCTTCACGTCGGTAAGTAAATGAGTGCATGGTCAGGTGGTTAAGGCATACGATCAGTAATCCGAGGGTCGTGGGTTGGAATCCCCGTCACTCCAAGCGTGCTCGCCATTTCAGCCGTGGAGCCGTTATATAATGACGGTTAATCCTACTATTCATTGGTAAAAAGAGTAATCCAAGAGTTGGCTGTGGGTGGTGATGACTAGCTGTCTTCCATCTAGTCTTACAATGCTAAATTAGGGATGGCTAGTGCAGATATCCTTTATATAGCTTTTCTCGAAATTCAACACAGACCAAACCAAGTAAATGAATATGTTTGCCAAACCACTGAATGTATGTGAAACAAAAATACTTTTTAAATAAATCTTATACTGCTGAGTCGTATTTTTATAATATTATTAGGTAGTTGGTGTTTTGAATTACGCACAAAGCTACACAATCTGTGCTCTACCCACCTTGGGTATTGAAACCCGGTTTTTAGCGTTGTAAGCCCGCAGACATACCGCTGAGCTACTAAGGATATTTAGGTAGTTAACTGTAGAATTTAACAATTTTTAAAGTAATATTTAAAGGAAAAATTATCAAAAAGTAAAATGTTAAGTAATGATGTTACCATTGGTTAATTACTTAATTGTATGGCATGTGCTATAAACCCTGATTACAGTCTAAATCTACAGAAAAAAACATTGTGATTTCTGACCTGACTATGTTTAAGAATAGTTCACAGGCTTCATGTACAGTTAGGTTCTCTCACAGATCAAAATAATACGTACATTTCTTGTAAATTTACCAACAATTAAGGTAAAATAGCTCTAGTTGCATATATTACACCGCAATATATACTCTTCAAAAAAAGAAACGCAAAAGACAAAATTTGAGACAAATTGTTAACAAGTTTATTCCGGGTAGTTCTGTATGACATGTGTGAAACTTTGCACAATCACAAAGTCTGCCAAGGCGAAGTCCACGCTCATTACTTGAAGTTTAACATCACTCAACGTCAATAACGAGTATGCCCCCCGTGAGCATCAATAACTGCTTGGCATCTCCTGTCCATGGAAGCGATGAGATGACGAATCACATCCTGTGGAATGGCTGTTTACTCAGCCTGCAAAGCAAAGTTGCTGCAAGCTGAGGTAGAGTCTGCAATTGAGGTTGTCGCCGTCGCAGACGTCGGTCCAACTCGTCCCAAAGATGTTCGATGGGGTTTAAATCTGGTGATCTGGAGGGCCAGGGAAGAACGTTGATGTTGTGGTGTCTCATGAAGACAGTGGTTAGTCGGGCTGTGTGAGGACGTTGTCATGTTGAAAAACGTGGTTGACGTTCACCATGATTGGTTGCACATCGGGCCTAAAAATCTCGTGAACGGTTGCGTACGGTCTGATCGGAAATTTTACGCAGCCCTGGTATAGTTGAGGCAGTAGACGTCGCAGTGGGAGTCCTATCCCGAAGGTGACGTAACCTGATGTAGCGATCTTGTGCGGGCGTAGTCACACGAGGTCTGCCAGATCGTGGATGATCATGAGTTTATCCATTTTGTTGGTGACAATTCCATAGGCTTGTGATGGTGCTTGGGTAGACATTAACAGATCTCGCAACATCTGATCGAGATTGGCCTGCTTCCAATGGCGTTGTTGCGTTGTGCTTCAGTCAGTCTTGGCATAACTGTATTGCGTGTCGGTGGCTTAACACTGAGCTATGGAAACCGAGAACCCGTCACTTTTATAGGGATTATCAAATGTTGCTCTTGCAGAACATGCAGATCTCTCAAACAAATTTATTGGACACGAATGCGTTTTGGCGAAAAATCCGATGTTTTCCTCCGTTTTCAAAGTGCACAACTTTTATTGTCATTTTGGTCCGACAATCAGTGCCTTAACATGTGCAACATCACATACTCTGAGCTTGTAACGTTATTACATATATTTCTCTTTAAAATAACAAAAATATCCCTTTTGCATTTCTCTTTTTGTAGAGTATATTAATCTTCTAAGTGTTGTAATAAATTTATATTTTAACCTTTGACACTATGACAGTTCCATTTTCACGAGTATTCATTAGGTGTTTTGCTCCTAGTGTTAAAGTGTTATTGATTTTGAAGTCAGTTTGAAAACCCAAAATAAAACATGTTAGTTATAACAAAATAGTATGATTAAAAATTCTATCACATGTGAACAAGCAGGAATGGAACTACTTAAGTATTCAGTCTAATTTAAGTTATTAAAATATTAACACCAGAAGGAAAAGTTTCAGTTGTGTTTACATTATAAACTTCAGCTTATTTTGAAAAATAGAAGCTTAATAAAATACTCACTTCATCAAATACTTCGAGGTACAAAGATGTCGCTCCTGTTGGTAGATAACTGGTAAACAGTAAAAAGAACTTACATTATAATATGTTAGATAATTTATCAACAGTTGTCTGATACAAACCTAACAAAAAAGAAGGCCCAATGCGAATGTTTAAATCCTTTGTATTTTTCTTGTTTAAGAAATCATTCCTGTAAAATGTGGTAGTTTATGCAATTGTTTTGAGTATTGTAGTTAGATATTTTGATAGAATTAAATTCTTAAAATACCGTGTGGGGAGATACTGCTTAAAGATAAAATTTTCATGGGCTTTGATAAATACCAAACTATGTTTTACGTTTTCAAACGGATGAAGATTGATGGTTTTCTTAGCTTATCAATAAAATAGCTTATTCCAAAGGGGAGTTTTGGCTCCAAAGTAGTTAGTTGGTGTTTCATATGTGGTACGCTCAACATGGAGTCTGACATACGGATCCATCATCACAACTCCATAGTTCTTATTTAGCTTGGCCTAAAACAAAACATGACATAATTCTGTAACAACAGTTTTTATTGCAAGTAAAATTTACATAAAAATGACAAAGTAATAAAATACAATGACGAGTTCATTTCTTATCATTGTTTAGTTGAACAACTAAAATGCTTGTATGAGCTATGTGGAAATCAGGGACAATGAATCTTTAATGATTTTGAATAACATATCAGTCTTATCATCTTTGACTTAGATTCAAGAGATGTAGAAATGCAATACTTGCAATACTTTGTTTGTTTTCAGTCAAGACAAAATATCTTTGCACAGATAAGTGTGTGATAAAGTTGGTAATTATGGTACACTTAATAAATATGATTAATGTTTTTTTGTTTTTGTAAACTACATGAAAGAATATAAAAAGGTTCAAATGAAGTGTGATAATAATGTTGGAAAAATCAAAATATTCTTTGTACTGTTTAATATAATTTGATATACACATATATATATATGTATAGGGACCCAAATATATATATATATGTATAACATCACTTTAGAATTTATAACTAAAGACTGAAGAACAACGTTTACCTTCCTTACTGTTCAGGTGTTTGTACTGCTATAACTGTAACTTATAACTGAAAACAGAATAATAACTTTACCTTCCTTACTGTTGTATTGTTCAGGTGTTTGTACTGTTATAACCGTAACTTATAAATGAAAACAGAAGAGAAACTTTTACTTTCCTTCCTGCTGTATTAAAAAGTTTTTAACTAAGTGCTTGTACTGTTATAAGTGTAATTTATAACTGAAGACAGAATAAAATTTATTTTATCTTAATCACTGTTATATTCAATCTTTGGTTCATATTCGCAGGATAAAGTCTTCCAGGAGAGGAAAAGTGCTGTTGATGTAATTGTGCTTGCGTATTTACAAGCTGCTGTTGCTGGCTGTTTGCACTAATCCAAAGATGTCTACTCATTGGCTAAAAAACAAGTAAAAATACAAGAACGCAAAAAGCGCTATATATTGAACCAGTACATAAAGTGTCTATTTCATTAACTATTGCTCCCAGTGGTACAGCGATGTGTCTGCGGGCTCACGCCGCTAAAAACAACAACAACTTGGTTTCGATACACATGGTGGTTAGAACACAGAAAACCCATCGTGTAGCTTTGTACTTAATTATAAATAAAAAAACATATCATTAACTATTGACGAGAAATGTACATTATCAGGTTGCACGAAGCATGGAAGATAGTCTATCAAAAGTACTGGTACAAAGTCACTTTTCCTGCTGACGGTGTGCACATTCATGGAAGTTGTATATTACTTGACATAAACCCTACCCGATATTCTTGAGAAGAAGTTTGTCTGAGTTGGACAGGCATTTAACACATAATGTCTAACAGAACGCGTTTCACCTTCCATTATCATTTAAGTAAAAAGTAATTTTCCTGGTTACTCGCAATTCGCCTAGTCTTTTTTTTATATCTCTTCACGTTCTAAGAAATTCTTTTGACTGGTTCGCCTGGTCACATATGGCATGATTGTTTGGTTATTTTACGATAGCAAATATTTTTCACAGCTCTTTCTGCTACAGTTAGTTTCTTGGATTGAAACCAGGAGTGTAAATGCTCCTTTTGTTTCTAAATTACTTTGTCATGGATGTCAAATGGTGCATAAGCCTTTTTATTCTACAAGAAACAGTCTATAGTTTGTTCTTAGGTCAAAGCCATACTTGGGTCTCTCTTGTGTTCACCGTAGGGACCCAAATATTGAATTTTTGTATTGCAAGACTGTAAAGTTATTACGTCTAATTCATATTTTCTAGGTAAATGTAGAAAGACGGAAAATGGAGTCACTTTTACATATCATTATTGATCAATCTTTTCATAGTTTAGTACATATGGTGCAATGTTTACCGTTTATCTAAGTCAGTCTGACTTTGTTATGACTAGATTACTGATTCAGTTATCTCCCCAGGTTTTTTAGAACAAGTAGTAGCATGTCAGACATAAATACACATTTAATTTGTTAATTCACCAAAATCATAGCGATTGAAGAACATTGTATTAGCTGTATAGGTGCCTGTTTCACGAGAGACAACTATAACATAAAACAAAGTTTAAGGCCAACAAAGTGCCCAATGGTTACAGAGTCTATTTCATTTACTTAAACATAAAAACAAAACGAAATAATTTTCTTTAATTTACTACATCCATCATTTATAAAAGCAACCCATTCCAAGAGAAAACTGCTTTTTTAGAAAAGTAAACCTGCCTAAGTTGAACATGCTTCACACCTTGCCCAAAATGAATATTTGTGTCCTCTTTTATTATTATCACCACTAAATAAGATAAAATATCGTACATCGATACCATCAACTCGTTTAATAATAAAAATCCTTAGTCATATTCTCTGACATTGTTTCTCAAGACAAGTTGTAAGGACAACTTCTTAGGAAGTTCTTAGGACCCTTTCCGATAAATTAATGTCCGTCTCAAGATAAGGAGTGCAAGATAGAATACAGTATTCCAAATGTGGCCTAACCAGGGAACGTTAGAATGAAATGATTATCTCTGTACACTTATATTCAATATTTCTGCGAATACAATTCAAATTCTTACTCGCCCTACCATTAGCAACAGTATATTACTTGGATGCCTTAAGAGACTGATCAACCCACTACAGCTGTACTATTTTCTTCCATCTCACTGTAAAGATTATTCTCATCAAAATTAAGCTTACATGTATTTGTTGAATGATGATAACTCGTGTGCATTAACAGTCTCCTGCCAATTAGTTGTCTAACTCAGTAAATGATCTAAGTTATTTTGTAAAGAAGCATTCTTCTCGCAACCTGTTACTCTCAAGAGCAAAGGTTTCAACATTGAATTCTGAGGTGCTCTATTTGTGATATTAAATTGAACTTCATTTATTACAATCCTTTGCTTTCTTTCTTTCAGCCATATTTCGATCCATCGGGCCAACGTTTCCTCACACCCATAGAGATAATCTTTTATCAAGTCTTAGATGCAACACCTTGCCAAATATCTTCTTACAAATCAAAATATACCAAATACACAGCTTTACCCCAGTCAACACATGTAGCAAGCAGCCTGTTCAATTAAATAAGCACCGAGCCGTCCCTAATTTAGCAGTGTAAGATTAGAGGAAAGGCAATTAGTCATCACTACCCGTCGTCAACCCTTGGGCTACTCTTTTACCAACGAATAATGGGATTGACCGTCAAATTATAACGTCCCCACGGCTGAAAGGACGAACATGTTTGGTGTGACAGGGATTCGAACCCGCGACCCTCAGATTACGAGTCGAGTGCCCTAACCACTTGGCCATGCTGGGCACTGGCAAAATGAAAATTTACAGTGGGCACTGCTCGAACGAACTAATTTTACCAGTTGCAATGTAACAAATGAAATTTCCTAGCTTTCTGATGTAGTGAGTATCATAACGTTTGAATTTTGAAATTCCTTTATCCATTTGGCTAAAGCATGCCGACCAGTAAAAGAAGCAATGAGAGCGACTAGTGAATGTACTTACATACAATAATCTTTTTCTCAGTGATACGATATTTCCGGGCCTTTTCACTCACAGATTTATTGGCTACACATTAATTTTATCCAGCAGCTTTGGATACTACATGATATAGTTTAATTTTCGTCAGAGGTAGTGGTGATTAATAAGGAGGTAAATACAAATTCTACCTTTTTTTTACCCATTGTTATACTTAATTTGTCGGCCATATACAAAAAGGGGCAAATTATTCTATCATAGAATGTCCCTTACAACGTAGGTAACAAACCAATATTTGATTATATTATAATATATTTGGGTTTCAGTCCAATAAAATGTAGACCTTCTATAACTGTTTACAGGTTCTTCAGGGCTGTTTCAAAGTACTTAATGCATCGCTGATACCAAATGCATGAGAGCCAGATTTCGTAGAGCTCATAGTAAAATGAGGGAAACGCTACATTGTAATATGACTGTCACATGTGTCTTCCTTAAGGTAAATCAATATTATCTTTTTTACCCGATCATTTGATCATAAAATTGTATTCTGACATTCAATCAAGGGAGTGACGAGTTTGCATTTTTGAAAGTTGTTCAAAAGTATTTCATATTTTATGGCTAGTTGTTGCATGTCACGCCCATCAAAACATTAATACGTACCATACTCGAAAGATGTTAAATCAAAAGTTTCCAAAGAATACGAAGATGCAGTCTCATAAAGCAAAACATTTATATTTACAGGTGAACAAGAAGTAAAAGAATTATGATATAATACGCTAGTGAGAAGTCCGTGTCATAACCTCTTCATTTCGAGTTCAACTTTAGGAATGCAAGTATGAGTAACTTCGAGGAAAAATAATCTGATTCTCTGAATAATAAGAAAAATATTACATTGAATTAAAATATAATTAAATTAAAACTAGTTGTTGTGGAATTACTGGCATTTTACCATTACTAGGAATGTCAATGTTAATAAGTCTTAACAAAAGAATGTCAGTGCACCATTGAAAGTTAGGAGCAAGTGGACAACTATAACAACTTACTACTTAACTTTCATAGTTAAGAATAGACTAAAAATTAAGCCCTGTAATTAATTTAGAAATGGGGAGGGTGTTATTACGAAAACTCGCTCTCTTTCCTGAACATAAGTAATTCGTGAGACAAAAAGTTTAGTGAAAGTTATAATCAATAGGGGAGGTTTGTTTTGTTTGTTTTGGAATTCCGCACAAAGCTACTCGAGGGCTATCTGTACTAGCCGTCCCTAATTTAGCAGTGTAAGACTAGAGGGAAGGCAGCTAGTCATCACCACCCACCGCCAACTCTTGGGCTACTCTTTTTACCAACGAATAGTGAGATTGATGGTCACAATATATATTCAATTTTTAATTGCACATTCATCATGCAGCGTTTATATACACAAACGCATCCACATTCTTTAGTTCTGAAAGAAAATTTCTGGAAGTTTAATTTTCCAACTTGGACTCATTTTAGTGCTTTTGTCATTTTTGTTTCTTCTCAACCAAAAGTAAATGCCCTTTAGATAAAATGTGCTTAGTCTGGTTAATTACAACTAATACGACTGAAGACAATAGTTTTAATTGTTCAAGATAAGAATTTATTTCTTAACGTAAACTCATCAAGTCTATATAAACTTTAATCCATGTTTTCGTGTCGACGTTTAGACAATTTAGGTGATAGAATATGTACTTGTCGTGGTAAATTATAGTAAACTGAGCTGTGATGTTAATGAAGTTTGTAATTAAAATTGATTAAATTTATATTTTGATATTGTTGAAACGAGGTCATGGTAAGTTAATTCCAATTATAAAAAATAATATGGTTAAAGAGAGAGTTTTATTAATTAATGTTCTAAAATAATGAACAAAATTAGGAGTTGTCTAATGACCATACGTATCATTCATGTTTTCGGATGTTTAAACGTCCAGAACTAAGAATTTACATACAATTTTACAGTGAAAATAATGCATGAAAAAAGAAATTTCAGTTTCATCATAAAGACAGGCCCGGCATGACCAGGTGGTTATGACACTTGACTCGTAATCTGAGGGTCACGGGTTGGAATCCCCATCACACCAAACATGCTCGCCTTTTATATAGTGTGACGATAAATCCCACTATTCGTTGATAAAAAAGTAGTCCAAGAGTTCGAGGTGGGTTATGATAACTAGCTGCCTTCCCTCTAGTCTTAAACTATTAAATTAGGGACGGCTAGCGCAGATAGCCCTTGTGTAGTTTTGCGGAAATTCAAAACAAACAAACCATAAGTAATGTATATGTTATGTTTTGCAGTGCACTTGTGGAGTTAAGAAACAATTTTTCATATACACTTTGTGTTTTTTATTCCAAAATCATATAAGTTTGTTTACCGTAGAACATGAAACGCCTCTATTGGCTATGAGAGCTCTGTCCATCGTAAGTATTGAAACACAAGTTTTAACATTGTGAGCTTACTTATCTTCTAACCACCTGTTGGCACATGCAAGTAGGTATCGAAACACGATTTTTAACCTTTTTGAGGTCACTGACTTATCGCCTAACTACAAAATAAATCTAATAATTTAATATATAATTTTTAACGATATTAAATTTAAGTTATAGTTAACTTGAGGGATGAAATATTCTTAACTACAACTAAATGATCTGATATTGATATTTTATAAATTTTTCAGAACCTATCTATATAATTTGATAATCAGTTTCCAATGCTGTTATTATATTGACACTTAGCCATAGTTAATTTGACCATATTTTGTCATAGTTAATGAAGTAAGTCAATTACTTTTAATATTTAGTGTTAGATATTCAAGGACGACAAAACTGGCATACACACACGTACACACATAGATTGTAAAATTATGGTGCCGTTGTACACGTAAGAAAAACACAGAAACAATTTCGTATTTACCTGGGAATGACAATCGCAAGGCTTAGCTACTTGGTTAGTGCTGGTAACTCGTTCTAAAGGCTCCACGTTTTTTTTAGTGTAATAACTTATAAGTCTTATCACACTAAGTTATCTTTGATCATTCGAGGTAGGATTATTTCGCGGAGTTTCATTGAGATCTTTGTAATATAAAACTTTATCCTACACGTTCACTGCGCCACACTGTGGTGAACATTTACAACATTAGTTCATTGGGAGCAAAAATCACCAAAGAACGAAAACACCAACAAAAATCATATGAAAACTATATTTCTTTTCGTAACTGATAACATTTTATCGCAGTCATTTGGATTAATGAACCTACTTTATTTTGAATAGGAATTGACTGGAAAGTACAAATTCTCAATACAATATACACGAGGAACTAAATTAATTTAAACCGTACAAGCAAAGGTAAAAACATCATCGTTGAATATTCAAAGCTGAAAAACTAAAACAAACAGGTCATGTAGCTAATACACACTACTAAAGAATGTTGAAGAAAATGTCTCTGTTTCGCTGGTACTTCTTGGGAACTGTGTTTCAAGCTAATTAGTTGTGGAAGTAAGAAATTTTCTCAGTATTAAAATCCAGGGTTCGATTCCAGCAGAGTATCACCAAGCACTTGTGAAACTATGCGTTAAGAGAATAAATTAAACAAATCCTCAATTCTTGAAGAATAACATGCATTTGTTACATCATTATGGCAAGTTAAATACAGTCCCTATTATTGTACTTAATCATTTTAACACATTGTGTTTGAAGAGTCTAATAATATCTACAGATGTGAAAGATATTGTTATACGTGTAATTTGGAAATAAAATGTATACATTGTTATTTTAATTAAAAACATGTTGCAATTCTATGTATAAATATATATAAGAAATACCTCGGATGAAGTGTCTTAGAATGGGTTCTGTGATTATCATCAATAACTCTTGAATTTTTGATTAGTAACATTTTTAATTTCAAAGAGAAAATTAGTTTCGTAAATAGTTTATAAATAATATAACAATATTTTAGTCATATTTTTGCAGAAAGATTTGTTTGTTTGTTTAGGATTGAGCACAATGCTACACAATGAGCTAGCTAAATGTGCTCTGCCCTCCATGGAAACCAAAAACAGGTTTTTAGCTTGTGAGTCCACAGACTTTCTGCTGTGCTACTAGGGGGCGTGCAGGAAGAGAAAAATATAAAATTAATATTTCACACTACATTGTTTAGACCACAAGGTAATTTAATAGACTTGTGTTAATCGATTGAAGATAATCATGAGAATAGTAAATAGTCATTTTCAGCTTAACTGCGCCTTTCTATAAAATTATTATTTTCTTAAGAATTTTCTTAATGAAAATTTTTAAAAAATACGTTGTTTGAATTGATAAGCACCCAAGCTCGAATGATAATGGTGTCGAATAACATATCTTTTATTTGGTTTATTCACCCTTCTAATAGCTCATTGATAAGACTGCAAGCTTACGATGATACTCGTGGTGGGCAGACTACAGATAGCCTCTTGTATAGCTTTGCGCTAACAATAACTAGATTTTATTCTCAAAGTATAAAATTCTGAACACGTATGCACTTTAACCTTACACATATGTTAACGTTAAGAAGAAGCAAATCTGTTGAGGTTTGTTAGCACTACTCTCCGATACCATCCACACAAATACCAAATGAAAAGGTAAATCGTTCTAAGTAATTTATATGTATGGTAAAAACGTTGGATTTTAGTTTGTTTCGAATTAAGCACAAAGCTACATAATGGAATATTTATGACCTGCCCATCACGGTTTCTAGCAGTGTAAGTTCGCAGACCCACTGCTGTGTCACGGGGGGCAGGGAAGGGGTAAAAGCTGTGGAAGTAATATGACATTTTTACAAATTGAAGTTCGTGTTAATGAGGTTAAGTAAATTTGTTACTCTGTTTTTGAAACATTTAAAACTCGTAAGTAGAAATCAGGGATCACTTAATACCGAAAATTTTGTTGGTATTATGTGAAAAACTCGAAAGAAGATTTTCTATATTTCGCACTTTATTGGATTATAAGAATGTATAAAGTTTTATTTTTGTTAGGTGCAATTTAAGATAAATTTTAAAAACAAACAAAGTGTTCTTTCAAAAATAGGTGTCACTAGTGTAAACTATTTTGCTAACGTAATTTTTTTAGATACAATATTATAAATAATGTAAGTGACTGTGAGTTTATGTTATGCAGTTAAGTGTAAAATAACATATGTTGAAGATAAGAGAGTGAAAGAGTTGCTGGCCTTTCGTTTGTTTGTTTTGGAAATTTGCGCATAGCTAGACAAAAGCTGTCTGCGCTAGCCGTCCCTAATTTAGTAGTGTAAGACTAGAGGGAAGGCAAATAGTCATCACCACCCACCGCCAACTCTTGGGCTACTCTTTTTACCAACGAATAGTGAGATTGATGGTCACAATATAACGCACCTACGACTGAAACGGCGAGCATGCTTGGTGCGACGGGAATTCGAACCCGCGACCTTTGCCTTAACCCACCTGGCCTATACTTTTGGTCAATCTCTGAAAAATTATAGCATTATAATAAAGTCATTCGAAATTATTTTTGTTATAAGGGAGTATAGCAACTGTTTGTCTAAATTCAGCCAATAAACCATTGAGTACCTCGGACAGTTGTATTTCATGTAGTAAGAGAAGCATGAGTGACTTAAACAGCTATTGGTGTATTATATCTAACAGTAAAACAAGTTGTATAACATGTAAAACAAGAATATGAGTGACTACAACAGCTATTGAAGTATTATATCTAACGGTAAAACAAGTCATATTTCAAAGTAACAAGAAGAATATGAATGACTTAAAGAGTTATTGGAGTATTACAGTTACGACAGGAAGTGTTCGTACCTCTGCGTCGTGAGTAGTTTTTCCTTATAACTTAAAAATGTGTCATGATTAGGATAATAAAAGTATAATATATTATAAATATTATATTAGCACACATCCACATAAATTTTTATGTCAATTTAACGATGAATAAACTGTTTATAAACAAATAACCAAACATAGGAGGGGCCGAAAAGCTCGATTTTAGTCTCGTCTGACCAAAGAATACTCTTCCAATAGGTAAATGGTTTATCTACATGCTTTCTTGCATACCTTAATCGTACTTTTAAATAAACAAGCTTTAAATATGGAGTTCTACGTGTACGGCATACTTTGAACCCAGAAAGCGTAACATGTTTGCAACTGTAGTTTCCCTTATCAGTTTCTGTATATCATTATGTGTGAAACGAGGGTCCCTATTAACATCTTTGAGAACGTTCCTTTTGGTTCTCTCTGAAATTTTATGGGGCGTCCGGAACGAGGGAGGTTAGCAGTTGATCCTGTAAGCTTAAACTTGGCAATTATGCTTTGAACAGTAGATTTCGGCACATTAAGTTGCGTACAAAGACCGGATAGAGACACACGAGACTTGTATTTTACAATAATTCGGTTTTTGAAATCACTGGACAGTTGCTTCCTGTTTGCCATGATGACCAAGCAGATAATGACGGAGGCGGCGCTAAATTGCCGGAAGTAAATTTTTTGCTGGCTAAATTTCGATAATTATGATCCCAGGGTCTAGTTCTGGAATTGTATAATGTAGTTTATCCGCCAAACTAAACAAAAATTTTACGGGAATATCAGTTTTTCGCACGTTTTGAAATGTACGAACATTTTCTGCTCCTCCTATTGGCCTGGCATGGCCAAGCGTGTTAAGGGGTGCGACTCGTAATCTGAGGGTCGCGGGTTCGCATCCCGGTCGCGCCAAACATGCTTGCCCTTTCAGACGTGGGGGCGTTATAATGTGACGGTCAATCCCACTATTCGTTGGTAAAAGAGTAGCCCAAGAGTTGGCGGTGAGTGGTGATGACTAGCTGCCTTCCCTCTAGTCTTACACTGCAAAATTAGGGACGGCTAGCACAGATAACCGTCGAGTAGCTTTGTGCGAAATTCCAAAACAAAGAAACAAATGCTCTTCCTATTGTGGGTTATTTGTTTAGAAACAATTTATTTATCGTTTAATTTACAGAAAAATTTATGTAGATGTGTGTTAGTATAATATTTATAACATATTATACGTCTATTAGCCTAATCATAATACTTTTTAAGTTATGGGCAAAACACTACTCAGAACGCAGGAGTACGAACACTTTCTGTCGTCACTGTACATCTAACAGTAAATCAAGTTGTATTTCATGTAACAAGAACAACATGAGTGACTTAAACAGTTATTGGAGTATTATATCTAGCAGTGAAAGAAGTTGTATTTCAAAGTAAAAAGAAGAATATGGATGACTTAAACAGCTATTGGAGTAATGTTTAACTTTTTCATCAGAGCTGTTTCCAGTTTTTCTACATTTCTTGGTGGTGAATTACTTGTTATTGGGCGTTTTCCTTGAGCACCTCCTATATGTGTTCAATCAGATTTTGTTCCAGTTAGCGTGTTGGCCATTCGATTCACTCAGAAGTCATTAAGTAGTTGAGCATGATGATGCAAGGTATTATCACTCATCGAAAGAAATCCAGACCTGTGACAGCTGCATATAGAAACATGATGGTTGTAGGACTGCATCCCGTATCGTATATCTTAACTTCATGTTTAAAAGTTAAATATTTAGGAGAGTTTGTAAAACTATGTCTAAAACCATAACCTTCTCTTTCTATTTTTTATACAATTGCATTTTTACCTTAATGAGCCTGTATAACTTCTCTAGTTTTTGAAGATCCCTATTTTTCCTTTTTAAATTAGAGTTGTTTATAATCTTGTCAATATATCGATTGAAATCGAATGTTGGGTTTTCATTTTGTTGTCGATGTTGGATAAAGGGAAGACAAAATGACACGTGAAATATTTTCTACTTTTAGACCAATGACGACTGATTCTATGCCGGATAATGTTTTTCTTGTGCTTTGATTGAAAGTAAGTTAAAAAATCTGTTTTGTTAGTGACACCATCTTTCTGAAAGTAATTTACGTGTCACTGATAAGTTTTATTAGTATTAACATATTGGGCCTGGCATGGCCGAGCGCGTTAAGGCGTGCACTCGTAATTTGAGGGTCGCGGGTTCACGCCCGCGTCGCGCTAAACATACTCGCCCTCCCAGCCGTGGGGGTGTATAATGTGACGGTCAATCCCACTATTCGTTGGTAAAAGAGTAGCCCAAGACTTGGCGGTGGGTGGTGATGACTAGCTGCCTTCCCTCTAGTTTTACACTGTTAAATTAGGGACAGATAGCCCTCGAGTAGCTTTGTGCGAAATTCCAAACACTAACATATTAGAAACATCCAGTAGTAAGTAATTATGTATTATTATTATTATTTACCTAATTCCTAGAGTATATATTCTTTATTTTAGTAGCCGTTTTAGAAATATCGTATTAATGTACAGAGAATTTAACTAAAGACAATGATGTGATCTATAAACGGTAATTTTGTTTGTTTGTTTTGGAATTTCGCACAAAGCTACTCGAGGGCTATCTGTGCTAGCCGTCCCTAATTTAGCAGTGTAAGACTAGAGGGAAGGCAGCTAGTCATCACCACCCACCGCCAACTCTTGGGCTACTCTTTTACCAACGAATAGTGGGATTGACCGTAACATTATACACCCCCACGGCTGGGAGGGCGAGCATGTTTAGCGCGACGCGGGCGCGAACCCGCGACCCTCGGATTACGAGTGCACGCCTTAACGCGCTCGGCCATGCCAGGCCTCTATAAACGGTAAATAAACTTATTTTAACATACATATCTCAATAAGAGTATAATTTTTCAACAAGACAAAATTATCTAGAATTATATTAAAATAATAAATTAAATCGTTGTTTTTACCCGAAGCTTAAACAGTCACCTCGTTAGTTGTTATTTTATCTCAGTGTTGTTATGTTAAATAATAGTAAGAGTATATCATACCATGGAGATACAGGATCGAGTTTCAGCTCTTGCTACCACATACAGACCCAAGATCGAATCTCGACATTTGGTAACACCTAAAGATCTAGGATCGAATCCCGACTTTTGCTACAACATACAGCTACAACATGATCTAAGACCGAACCACGGCTTTTGCTACAACATAAAGTCAATTTCTGAATACGATATTAGATTAACAGTTAAAAGTAAGATACAAATTAATTAATATCTAATATATAAGAACAATAAGAAAATATAGTAACTGATAAGTAACTACATTTGGGTGATCGTATTGATTACTGAGTATAACACGACTGATGTCCAGTCGTCACAACTTTATAGTAAGTTAGACTATTGTAGGTATTGGACTTTTTCTACCTGAAATAATTAGTAAAACGTACAGGTTTGACTGTTGAATATCGCACAAAACTACTCAAGAATAGTCTGCGCTAGCAGTCATTCATTCTGAAGTGGCAGACAAGAGAAAGGAGAAGAAGTGAACAAATCTCACCGCCTACACTTGGGCTTCTTTTTACTAACAAACAGTGGGAATGACCATCAACTTAAGACTCCCACGGCTAAAAGGATGAGTATAACAGATGAAGGACTTCAATTCCATGTCATACCATTAAGACAAAAAAAAAACCAGTTTTTTATTGAGAGAGCGAGTTGGTGTCGTAAGTGAAAAGAGCTGAAACTCTTAATGCCATCACATTGATTATTTATAGTCTTGATGTGAAAAAGTACTAAACAAAATATTCACATCAAATTAGTCGACTACTGAAGCTAATATTTGTACAAGTATCGTAACTTTTGATATAATGATTTAAGATTTAAAAGTGGTGTTGTCCGAAATAGTGAAAATCTTTCGCTGCACACCTACCTTTGATTAATAACTAACACACGACAAGAATCGTTGTATATGTGATATTATACGCTTTGCATTATGTTTATATAGTACTAGAAATCGTTTTGAACATAATCAGTCTAAAATACAGATGCAATGGCATTAGTCCCTTTCAACCATATGTTGATAATTTGCTCTGCTACTAAACAGTTGTGATACTATTCTCAGCAGTACTGTTGTGATGTATTCATCATTCTAAGGTCAAAAGTGAACGTGAAAAATGTGTAAAAATAAAAAATAAAATTATTGGTGGTGAAGATATTTTCATGTGTCAAATTGAGGCGAAATATCACATTTCATACAGTACTGTATTGAAACTCTGAAGAAGATATATAAACCTGGTTGATAATAAAAATGGTAAAGACATAGAACCTGAACTGATCAAAAACAAAGTTAAGTAACGTAGGACACGTTTTTTTTACATGAGTAACAACAGCTCAATAGAAAGCTTGTGAATGATCATTCTGTAAGTACAGGCGTGAATGATACTCCAAAGGCATAAGATATACATTAGCACAAAGTAATCTCAAACGATGTATAGCTGATCAAATATCACCGAAAGGCTGATATTAGCGTTAGCTTTAAATAATGGTAAGTAAGGGTGGATAAAACTGATCCCTAGAGGTATGCGCAAACTCAAATTGTTCAACAACAATCGACTGAAGAGAGTAGAACCGTAGCAAGATCAACGATCAATGTGTATAGTGAATTATCAGTATTGGAGATGTCGTTACATGATGACGTTTATACTGTTGGAAGGTTATATGAAACTCTTATCTTATCCAGTATGCTATTCCATCTGGAGGAAAGACTGTTTGTAGGGATTCATCTTTCGGCAGGATAATAATCCCAAGCATAGAGAGAAACAGTAGCTGGTAGAGAAAAATACAAAAAAAAACACGATGGATCATACACCATCATGGTTTGGCCTGCACAAAGTTTCGATACAAATATTATTTAGGGTGTATGGGCTTATGTTGTAACTGAGAAGAAAAGTCAAACGACAACCATAAAACGTGGAAATTTGAAACAATATCTTACAATCATAGATCGATAAACTTAAGGTAGTATATAAAGCAAGCATAAAATGTTAATGCATTCGACAATGTATTTGCTTATGCGGTTACTTTTTCATTTTTTAGAGAAGAGAAATTCATCAATGAAAAAAAATTTGGATTTAAACTGAAAAATTGTATTGTCAAGTCAAAAAGTAAAAAAAAATACCTTTATGCCTCTTTTGAAAAAATACAACAACAGTCGGAGAAAACGATTATTAGAAGCTAATATACCACACGGAACCAAGCAAACTCAAATTGTAAAAAAACAGAAAATTATTTCGAAAAATGCTCTTTAATGAAGAATTAATTAAAAATAAATACAAAAATCCAAGGAAGTCATAATAACAAACAACAAATTTCATTTCAACCAAATGAAGATGAAAAAAATATTTCATACATTTACACATACTATCATAAAAAGTAAATTAAACGTAAAATATATTGTGACTAATAGTCAGAAGAAAGACTTGTTTATAAAAAAATTAGTTTTAAGTATTAGTTTACTTGTTAGAGATGATGCATAAAGCCATAAATCTTTCGAGAGAGTTCGGGAGTAACGCTTAAACTTAATAATATGAACGGAATCTGAAAACTTGTAATTATAGCGGAAAATATTGTACACGTTATACTTTATATATATGTATAAATGTGCTTGTTATGTTGAAATAAGCTCCTCATGGCTCATTAGTAAAGTTGAGGGCAAATAAAGCTTGAATTCAGTATTCAATATTTGCAGCAGACACAGCATAAACATTTTATTATGTTGCTTTATGTTAAAATAAATATATAAACTTTACAAAAAGAAGTAAAGGAACCTTACAAAATTCAAGGAAAAGCAGCAAAAAGTATCACAATATATTTGTGTTTAGAAATGTGTTTAGTGCTATTTTTATTCTACATGGTTCTAAAATACTGTGAAATTTACTTAGTATGAAACAATATTTTAATTTGCAAAATAATAATAAAAGGATATGTGCAATTCGTAGAAAGCAATTTTTAATGGTCAGACCAGTGTCACATTGCCAATTCTAGGGTGTTCGGGGGGCATGTCACCCAAAACGTTTTGAAAAATTAATGTTACGAGATTGAATGTTAAGTTTATTTAACTACAAATATTGCATACACACAACTTAATGTATGGAACTAAAAGAAGCAAGTTTTAATACATAAACAGTAGTTATACATGCCGTGAAGAAGTAGGCAGGTCCTGATCTGCCTGACCTTACCGTTTCTTAGGGGCCTGATTCCTATTTAATTGATTGGACTTAACTATTTTTTTAATTCAGCATTGAATGGATGTCAGTACTGCCAACAACGTTCTAGTTTTATCTCGTTGTTCGTATAGGTGGCAATGTAAGCGCTAAGTGACTTAGAGCTCAAATTTTATTTTAGAAAATAAAGTTCTACCAGCAATTTGGGTTTGTTAGGAATACAATAGTTTTTTATAATTGACGATTTATTTATATCTATACGAGTTATATTACTTGAGAATAAGTAATAACTTACCACTCTTAATAAAACTTTAAGTTGAACGAGAGTTTGGTTATTTTATGCGGCAAGTGTTACACAAATCCGTCATAAAATATAATATGAAATTTCAAAAACTCAGAATGTGTTTTAATCGTAATTTCTAGATAATTTAACAAAGCAGTAACATAATTTCTTAAAACAGGAATTACCTTTCATTAATATAAAATTCTATGCATGGTGAGGGAAGAATGCAAACTGTTCGTACTTATGTGACGTGGTATTTAAAAACGTCGGCACATTACATTTTAATATTGTATTTTGTATAAAATAAAATCCAGTAATTTTCATAAAAGGTAATACACGTTTATTAGGTTTTTTTAAAGATGGAAATGCTTGGCTATATTACACAAACCTCTATGTATACAATAACTATAACATACTTATTTTATGAATCGCTTCACCGATTATAGCACTTTTTTGCCACTTGTCATAATCAGATGGTTTAGGAGCTAAACTTCAAACCTGCGAGTCGTGGGTTCGATTTCTCGTTCCACCAAACATGTTCTCCATTTCATCAGTAAGGGCGTTATATTATACGATCAATCCCACTATTCGTTGGTAAGTAGCTCAAGAGTTGGCGGTGGATGGTGATGATGACAAGCTGCCACAACTTTGGACTTTCACTGTTAAATTAGGGACAGCTAGTCGCTAGCCCAGGTAACCGTCGAGTTGCTTTACGTAAAATTTGAAACTGAATCTATATTTTATTTAGATAGTTTTTGTTTTTCGCACAAAGCTACTCGAGGGCTATCTGTGCTAGCCGTCCCTAATTTAACAGTGTAAGACTAGAGGGAAGGCAACTAGTCATCACCACCCACCGCCAACTCTTGGGCTACTCTTTTACCAACGAACGGTGGGATTGACGGTTACATTATAATGCCCCTATGGCTGAAAGGGCGAGCAAGTTTGGCGCGAGGGGGATGCGATCCCGCGTCCCTCAGATTTCGAGTCGAACGCCTTAACACGCTTGGCCATACTGGGCCATTTTATTTAGAATTGTAGAAAACCTGAATAATCAAAACAAATTTGGAAAGAAAAATTTCCTTAACGTTTAGATTTTATTTCTATTTGTTGCTATCAAACACCAGCACAAATTTTAGATACATGATTTATTACACGTTTTATCAAGCACATTTAATTTAGTAAGTCCCCGCTCAACTTCGGGAAACGATTCTCCGCGGTGGATGCATCATTATTAGTTCACCGTACTGTTTTGCGTTAAATCACAACAAAAATTCATTTGGTATTTTGTAATAAAGAATGGATAGAAACAATATTATAATGTATTACATTTATGTTGCTGTTTTTTCTACTTGGCGTATATTAAATCAACATTAAACAGTAGTATTTGTAGGAGGTGTACAATCCGTTAAGATCATTCCTGTTGTGGCCTGGCATGGCCAGGTGGGTTAAGGCGTTTGACTCGTAATTCGAGGGTTGTGAGTTCGAATCTCGTTTGCCCCAAACATGCTCGCCCATTCAGCCGTGGGGGCGTTATAATGTGACGGTCAATGTCAATATTCTTTAATGAAAAAGTAGCCCAAGAGTTGGCGGTGGGTGGTGATGACTAACCGCTTTCCCTCTCGTCTTACACTGCTAAATTAGGGACGGCTAGCGCAGATAGCCCTCGAGTAGCTTTGCGCGAAATTAAAAAAACAAACAATTATTCCTTTTCTGTTTCTTCATTAAACGTCGATGAATTTTTGTTCATTTGAAATTATTCACAATGGGCTATTTGTGCTCCTCCCATCACGGGTATCGAAACCCGGTTTCTCATGTTGTAAGTCTGCAGAAGTTCCGCTGTGCCACTGGTGAAAAAACTTCAATGCAGCACTTACTAAACTGTTAATATACAGTTAAAACAACTGTTTATTAAACAGAATTGTCGGTTCAAACTCGTACACCTTGTGCTTTTTTTTTCTCTTTACGCGATTTCTACCAGTGGTTGAAGACGGTTTGAATTGAATTTACACAATAAATTTTGAGATGGATATTTTTAAAATTTGAATGTAAGAGATGCAAATCAAATTTACTTGAAAGAAAAGATTGCTCTGTGTTGGCTTTGGGTTTCGAGCCTTTTATTCCCACCTTTGTTGTGGGAATGTATCTGTTGTTAGGGTGAACATTAAACCCTTCTTTGAAATTTCATGTTCCATTAAAATAAATGCTATTCTGCTGTTAAATATGTAGTTCGTGGTTTCAAGTATTAGATCTGTGACGACCTGTATTAGCATATGGAGATTCTTCTTTCAAAATGTCATTCATTCTTTGTATTTTGTCTTTAAATAACTTCATTTTATCCGTATAAATCTGTATACAAAATGCATGCTATAAAGTTATTCTTACCTTTTAGTTACCATATTTTACTGTGACATTTCTTACAAATATATGTAGCAGTGTGTGTAGTGCTGTACAATAGCAATATCATATCATGTATAACTCGTGTATAATGTTTTTATTATTTTGATTAATAAAAGCCAACATCATTAACCTAAACTCTACTAGAATGACATGATATTACAACTAAGTTGAAGCTTCCGATTTGACGATAACGACTCATATTTTCAGCCATAACAGCGAAATACAGTAATCTACGTTGAAGTAATTCAATATATAAAAACTCCTTGATTGGTAGTAAGCTCTCAAAAAGTGGACGTTACGTTTTCGCTATTTTTTTTGATGAAGGAAAGTCCTCTTTCCGAATGCGATCGGTTATTCAATTTCTTTTATGACGCTAACTTTTTCTGGTGATTTTGCGTGCTTTGGATATTATAATGTTTGTATAATATCACTAGACAGTATACAATCATTAGATTGTATCATTAGATAATATACAATGATTTTAGAACAGTAACCTTGTTCTTAACTTTAAAAAAGATAAGGATTTTTAGTTATAGTTTGAAAATAATTATCTTTTTTTTACCTCTCCTGTGGTACAGCGATATGTCTGCGGTTTTCTACCGCTATGAACTGGGTTTTGATACCCGTAGTTGGCAGAAACAGATAGCCTTTGTACAGTTTTGTGCCCAATAAACAGCAGTTTCTTTCTTTAAGCTCCGAGTATCAGAATAGTGTCAGCGAACAACTGGGTGTTATAAATGACATTACTGGCAATGTCTTTTTTTCGCTGTACTTCCTTATCACACTATTTACCACTTTCAACTGAATAAATACTGTTCTTCTGTAGCGTCTTTTTGTAGTTAATTAATTTTGATTGTATATCGTGTAAATGAACAACTGGAAAGTCACGTAAATCATAATAAATATAAATTATTTTTAAACTATTCGAAAAAAATTTCAAAAAATTATAATATAAATTGGTGAAAATATTTTGTTATAACAATGTAGTATATGAACATACTATGCATTTCTATTTTATTGTAATATTGTTGTATATATTCTGAATTTATTTTTTATTCTGTGTTTAGTTTCATACAACATGTGGTTCATAAATCTGTTAACTTAATTTCCTCTAGTTACATTTGTTATTTTTGTTCTCCGGTAGATGATACATTATTTACCCAGGGAGTGAGAGATATTACTGTAACGCTTCACATTGTGCAAAGTGTTCGACAGCAGTGTTCTGCAATAGTTGTTCAGGTGATGTCTAAAGGTTATTGCGGCCTAACCAATTGGCATGAAAATTATCAGTCATTTTGATAAATACAACATTTATTATAAAGTAAGGGATTATTGGACTTAGACACTATGAAAGAGGATCTTGAAGGGGTAGCAACTTAAGAATCTCGACTCATTCAGTAAGAAACTTATTAGCATTACTTCTTGTTTCCTTTCTAGTTAAGTAGTTTTATCAAAAATATTACGGAATAGATAGACATATAAAAATGTGCTGTTGTAGCTGCACGATATTGTGTTGCAGAGTTTGCTTTATTTACATAAGTGTATCCTGTCCTATCTCCTACTTTTGTGTAATAAGTTTAGTAAGCTTAATAGTTAAGTAAATGGTTTATTTCTCAACTGATAGGATTTAAAACAAGAAAAGAATTGGTCACTCGGGAGAGATGGTTGTCGTAGGTTTATTTGGGGTATAGTGTGGTTGCCATAGGTATGTTTGGGGTATATGAAAAGTATTTTTCTGGACTTTTGATGATGTTGCAAACATTCATGATTTTTATCTCACTACAATTGACAACTGAAGATAAAGAGTCAATGATATCTAATGCACCCAGTAGAACTGTACATACTCTTCCCCTGATGATGAATCACAGAACGAGGGAAGCACAAACAAATGAGGATCGTTGCTGTGTTGTGGCTCATGAACAGCAGATGACTGGGTAAGGCAGTCTGTTTTGGACGCCCAGAACACATGCTAGGCACAGTAACATAACTCTATCCCTGGTAAAAGCTGACCATAAACATTATGGAAAGACTGAAGTTGCTGTTGGTCACCACCATTAAAAACTGGAGCTATCTTACCAGTAAATGAGAAAACATTTGGTAAAAAGAGTGGATCATGGAGCAGTAGCAGGTGTCTTAGATCCAGGAGTTCCCGTGCCAAGATAGTCTGTAATATGGAGTAAGCTTGAGGTCCATCAGAACTGAAGAATGAATTGGTGAGTACATCTTATTGTTTACCAACAGAGACCTACAGTCTCTATAACGCTGTGCTGCTCACGATGTCGAGGATGAATCGATCAACTCAGTTTTAGCTGAGAAAGTTGAACTATTCACCACTGTTTCTAATTTTAATGTTATAAGGATGGAGTTCTGAATTAATTTTATCTTCTACTACAAGTTTCATACATTTATTTAATTGATTAGCATAATCCAAAAACAACTTAACGGGGGGCTCCTCTTTAATAAAGACTGAGAAATTCTGATCAGCATATATTTATAACTAGAGGTTTGTATGCATCTCAACAGCTCCTTGTCTGGTATGACCAGGTGGTTAGGGCACTGTACTCATAACCTGAAGGTCGCGAGCTCGAATCGCAGTCACATGAAACATGTTCGCCTTTTCAGCTGTTATAATGTGACTTTCAATCTCACTATTCGTCGGCAAAAGAGCACTCCAGGAGTTAGCGGTGGGTGGTGATGACTAACTGTCTTCCCTCTAGTCTCTGTTAAATTAGGGACGTCTAACACAGGTAACTCTAGAGCAGTTTTGCGTGAAATTAAAAACAAACAAACGAAGAAACTCAACAGCTCCACAACCAAATCTTTTCATTTTAACATTGAAAAAAAATTAGCAAACTGGGAGCTAGCCTTGAATCCATGGATACATCCTCAGTGTGATAATAAACTGCTCCATTATAAGTAACAATTGACTGTTTAATTACAAAAGCAAGTAACTTGTTAAAAATATACTCAGTCGAACCATTAATCTCATATTTGTGAAGAAGGACATATGTTAGTTAATAAAACGAAATGTTTGTTCACATATCAGCTATAAGATTGTTAGAACAAAGGTGTATTATGAAAACCTAAGTTTTGAATAAATTAAGCAAAGTGAAAACTTTACTACAGAATCCTTGCTGAACGGAACTAAAAATGCTTACTCGCGATTAAAGTACCGATATTAGGAATTATATGGATGACTGGAATATTTATATTGTATGAACTTTCAATAATTTGTACGATGTGTGAGAGCGAAATTCCAAGTCTGATTCTACTGGTTCATAATAACCAACTCTTCCTTTAGTTTTAGAAGGACTTTCTGGGACTCGCGCTCATACTATGGTTTAGTTTTTTTTTTTTTAGCCTACCCTGATCATTCAAAATACGTAACATCTTTTAGACGTAATAATCTTTATTCAGTATGGTAACACCATTAGATCGAATCATTTCCATTAAGACTTCTTAAACCTACGTATTTTTCTAGCATCATGACAACACCATTACATTTTTGAGGTTTAAAGATGACACTATTTTTTGTCTTTTTTACGTTTTTTAGTACTTCCTCTTTTCTTCAAAAATATTACGGTATTCAGTATATTATTAAGTGAATTCTTGCAAACAATCCAAGATTACCAAATATGACTGTGCAAATACTAAAATCTTTTAAATGTTTTGATCAAATTTATTGGGAAGTTTCGCAAGTTTCTGAGGAAAAGTTCAAAGATTGAAAAACTTCACAAAATAACTTTTTGTTTTCGGTTGTGATTGTACTGAAAATGTTCGGCTTAACTAACTCTTTTTTTTTTCCTTCAGTGCGACCCGTCAGTGGTCCAGCGTTATATCTGCGGACTTAACAATGCTAGAGTCCAGGTTTTGACATCCCTGGTAGGCATTGTGTTATGTGGTGCTTAATATCACTCGATTCTCTAAGCGATTTTAAAGAGCAGTCAGAAAAAGTATGTATAACACAATGTGAATCATCAAAAATAATAATGAAGCTGCTCTGATTTTGTTTGATGTTGTTTACTTTCGTTAACTGCATCAACTTTACTTGAAGAAACTTTTTATTCGAATTGTTTTCAAATAGCAGAATTAAATGAAAATAATATATCGAGAGAATATTTGAAACTTAGTGATAATTTCTGGTTCTAGGATAAAAAAGATTGTAGGTTTGTTTGTTTTGGAATTTCGCACAAAGCTACTCGAGGGCTATCTGTGCTAGCCGTCCCTAATTTTGCAGTGTAAGACTAGAGGGAAGACAGCTAGTCATCACCACCTACCGCCAACTCTTGAGCTACTCTTTTACCAACAAATAGTGGGATTGACCGTAACATTATAACGCCCCCACAGCTGGGAGGGCGAGCATGTTTGGCCATGCCAGGCCAAAGGTTGTAGGACTGTTTGATTTGCTTTACATTCAACATTCAAATAAAATTCAAAAAAGGTTGTTAGAAAAATGTGATTTAAATGAGCAATTATTTATTTGAATATTTTGAACATCACCTGAACACTGGGTTTGTTTGTTATTAACCAAGTTTTTAGCATTATAAGCTTTCAGACTTTCCGCAAATCCACCTGAGACGACATTTTCGGACAACAAAGTATTGCAATGCTGTTCCAGTCTAAATGAAGGCAATAAAAATATAGGTTGATATAAAAAGAGTTAAGAATTAGAACACAAGCTTAAGTAAAATACAACTATTATTTTTAATGCGCAAATATTTTCTTCAATTAAAATTACTGACAAAGTTTATTTTTTCTGCAATCGACGAATGAAAAATTCATCGATATTTGTCTTAGATTAAACTTTTGTTTGCAATTAAGCGCAAAGC
This sequence comes from Carcinoscorpius rotundicauda, assembly GCA_011833715.1. Lineage (NCBI taxonomy): Eukaryota > Metazoa > Arthropoda > Merostomata > Xiphosura > Limulidae > Carcinoscorpius > Carcinoscorpius rotundicauda. The sequence goes on along the minus strand of CM022405.1, from coordinate 10,885,089 downwards.
TACATAATGAGTTATCTGTGCTTTGCCCCCAACGGGTATTGAAACTCAGTTTTTAGCGCTGGAAGTCCGCAGATTTAATGACGTGTTGCCGCAAGGATGGATTAAGCGAATAAAATACAAATCGTCTATAACTAAAATATGAATAAGAAACCATTTTGCAACATATAAAAATTTTGTACCATATGAAACCTGGACTTATTTTTTATATGTCATACAGCAATTTTTAATACCGGTTGTTTGAATTCCGCGCAAAGCTACAAGATGGCGATCTGCAATAGCCGTCCCTAATTTATCAGTACAAGACCCATCGCCAACATTTGGGCTACTGTTTTACCAACGACTAGTGGCATTAACCATTATATTATAACGTCCTCGTAGATGAATGGGTAAACATGTTTCGTGCGACGGGGATTCGAACTCGATACTTTCAGATTAGGAGTCAAGCGTCTTAACCACCTAGTCATTCTGGGCCGAACAACGGTTGTAAAATAAAACAATTTACGTTACATAGCTGACATACAGTGATAACCACAGCTTCTGTTTTACGCTATCTTTCACTGATTTTAATAAAGTAATTTGTTTTTATGAGCAAAAGCTACGATAACTAAGAACATAAACGCTGATAAATAAATCATTAGGACCCATTGCTGAACAAAAAAGATTAGAATGATAACGATAGCCATTTTCTCAAATAAAATCATAAAATGACAAAACTATTCATGCCATTTTTGTGCTATACTTTCTATATCTCCTTTCAAAAATTTAGACTCAAAAGTACGATTGAACTGTATGATATTTTGAACCTTAGTTGTCATGTTATAACATGAAACTCAGAGACAAGTGTTTAACTGGTTAGATATTTTAATTAGATATTTCACTGAACAAACAGACTTAATTCCCAATGTTTTCTGATTGAATATTAAATTCAGTTGAAACTGGCCCTTGTATGTTCACGTAGTTAGTAGCTTGAGTCGCGGGTTCGACTCCCTATCCCACCAAACTTGTACCAGCTGTCGCAACAGTGGGCATAATGACCTACTTTAGTTCTTCGTAAGTAGCCTCTATTCTTCAGCCAAATCACTCAGTCAACGTCAATATCGCTGTTCTAGTGACATCAATTGTAACAGAACTCAGTAGCGCCCTCTTATTGTAATTAAGTCAGTCAACCAGATATCAAGGAAAAAATTCAAAAACAAGTACATTGCAAGAAAATAGTTCCAACACGTCAAGCAACTCTACCAAGTGTTTCAACTCGCCACCAAACTTTTCAAAGACAGTTGCATATCTGCAACGTTCCGTTTAAAAGTAGATATGTTTATATCAGTCTATTTAATTAAGGTGTTACTATTTTTTGCAGACAGAATACCTAACTGTGGTGTCTAATTTAAAGACGTTTAAGTTTACATAAACAGAGAAAACGTCTTAATAGTTTCTTTTTTCTTTTTGAATTTCGCACAAAGTTACTCGAGGGCTATCTGCGCTAGCCATCCAGAATTTAGCGGTGTAAGACTAGAAGGAAGGCAGCTAGTTTTCACCATCCACCGCCAAATCTTGGGCTACTCTTCTACCAACGAATAATGGGATTGATCGTCACATTATAACGCCCCTACGGCTGAAAGGGCAAGCATGTTTGGCGAGACGGGGATGCAAATCCTCCACCCTTAGGAGTCGCACGCATTAACCCACCTAGTCATGCCTAGCCTGTGTTAACAGTACTTACGGCTCTGGTGGTTGGGACATCCAATTTACGATATGTGGATGATTGGTTTGAAATCTCTCACACAGCATGCTAACCCTTTTTAGATGTGAGGGCATCATAAAGTTACGATCAATTGCACTATTTGTTGATAAAATATGTGCTAAATATATTTTAAGGGTAGCCCAAGAGTCAGAGTATGGAAAGTCCAGGATGCAAGACGCGATTTTTTTGAATCAACTCTGAATTTCATACTCTTCAAAAAAAGAAACGCAAAAGGGATATTTTTGTTATTTTAAAGAGAAATATATGTAATAACGTTACAAGCTCATAGTATGTGATGTTACACGTGTTAAGGCACTGATTGTCAGACCAAAATGACAATATAAGTTGTGCACTTTGAAAACGGAGGAAAACATCGGATTTTTCGCCAAAACGCATTCGTGTTCAATAAATTTGTTTGAGAGATCTGCATGTTCTGCAAGAGCAACATGTGATAATCCTTATAAAAGTGACGGGTTCTCGGTTGCCATAGCTCAGTGTTAAGTCACCGACACGCAATACAGTTATGCCAAGACTGACTGAAGCACAACGCAACAACGCCATTGGAAGCAGGCCAATCTCGATCAGATGTTGCGAGATCTGTTAATGTCTACCCAAGCACCATCACAAGGCTATGGAATTGTCACCAACAAAATGGATAAACTCATGATCATCCACGATCTGGCAGACCTCGTGTGACTACGCCCGCACAAGATCGCTACATCAGGTTACGTCACCTTCGGGATAGGACCCCCACTGCGACGTTTACTGCCTCAACTATACCAAGGCTGCGTAAAATTTCCGATCAGACCGTACGCAACCGTTCACGAGATTTTTAGGCCCGATGTGCAACCAATCATGGTGAACGTCAACCACGTTTTTCAACATGACAACGTCCTCACACAGCCCGACTAACCACTGTCTTCATGAGACACCACAACATCAACGTTCTTCCCTGGCCCTCCAGATCACCAGATTTAAACCCCATCGAACATCTTTGGGACGAGTTGGACCGACGTCTGCGACGGCGACAACCTCAATTGCAGACTCTACCTCAGCTTGCAGCAACTTTGCTTTGCAGGCTGAGTAAACAGCCATTCCACAGGATGTGATTCGTCATCTCATCGCTTCCATGGACAGGAGATGCCAAGCAGTTATTGATGCTCACGGGGGGCATACTCGTTATTGACGTTGAGTGATGTTAAACTTCAAGTAATGAGCGTGGACTTCGCCTTTGCAGACTTTGTGATTGTGCAAAGTTTCACACATGTCATACAGAACTACCCGGAATAAACTTGTTAACAATTTGTCTCAAATTTTGTCTTTTGCGTTTCTTTTTTTGAAGAGTATATATAGTGAGTATTCTGCAAGAATGATAATCAGTCCGGTTACCCTGTTCAAAAAGCCAGAAAGTGTTTTTCTGGTGGTTACTACTATCTGATTGTTCTATCTACAGAAGTTATGAGTTAAGAACGATACTTGAATCGTAGAGAAGACTCTGATTTGGTCTTGTCGCATACATGCAGATCAAAAATTCGAATTCCTTATTAATGTAAATAGGTCTAACGATATTACTAGAGCCTACTCAGTTAAAAATCAGCTGTTAAATTAATAAACAAAGTTGTCATAAGTGTCTGATATCTTTCGCTATACAAATAAACTCTGTTTTCTTTTGTTTTTGTTGTTATTTTATTGTGCTATAAGATATAAGAAAAGAAGAACGAATGACGTGAATAAAAAATAAAAGAAGGTAACAGAGTAATTTAAACAGAAAAACCATTCCAAACAAGGAGCTACTTTTGTTTACAAGAACATCTATCTTTATGTCTAAAACAAACTTCGCTGACATTATGTTTTTTGGTGTTTTTTCTTTGGAAAAGATTAACTACAACTTCAAGAGGGAATGTTCTGAGAAATGTAACTAGATATTAATGCACTTTTGTGTTGAATAAAATGTAGTTGACATTAAGTTAAAAACAAACCGAATGTATCTTTTTAAGAATTTGATTGATGAACTTGTATCATATACCGTTTTGGAAGAGAGAAGGGTGAGAGATGGCACATATAGTACAAAGAATAACTTGGGATGGACTGAAGTCTGTTGCAGTATTGTAGCTGTGAAAAACCTGAAATGTATACAAGGTTCTTAAACCAAGAGGAAACTGGAAGGAGGATCAAATATCAGGTCGATAAACAGTGTTCATGATCCTACATAATTCGAACAAAATTGAAGCCGTCCGTTTTGGAATTTTATTTGGTTTATTGTTTGTCTTGCATGTAAATAAGTCGCACCTTTTGGTAATACAGAATAATGTTTATGATCTTGTACTTTCTTTTGACATTGCTACTACTTTCATATCTGCTTATAGCTTTCGTGAATTTTAACTTTTAGTAGTCTTGGGCTAAACGTTACTTAATAGTTAGCTGTCTAGAACCCTAAATCCAAAGGTTCATAGTTTACGTCCATTTGAAGAAAAATGTGCATTGCACTTTGTGGTCTTTTCTATGTTGTAAGAACAGTGGTTAATTCTCACTATTCGGTTAGAGTAGAGTAGCCCAGAAGTTGACGGTGGATGTTGTTGTCTACCTACACTTTTAAGTTTATAAATTCAAAATTAGAGGATGTTAGGTACAGATAACTCTTATGTAGCTCTGCTCGAAATGTCTCAAAAAAACAGTACAATTTGTTTGGTTATCTTTCTTCCTCACCAAGGAAAGTAAAAAGATTGATAAATATATTGTCATTTATTTAACAACGTTAAGAGCTACCGTTCTGAATTACCGCCAAATGGAAATCTCGTACCATTCTTTGGTAATATCATAATTTATAGTGGCTTATAAACTGGTCTTGATCTACGTTTTACTGAAATATTTTAAATTATATTTCGTTATTTCTTTCTTTTATTTCTACAGCATATTTAACTTTACATTTAAACGTTACTAATGATGAAATTAAGTTACACCGTTACACAATACTGTGGTAGCTTGTTACTCAGAAGTAATTGTCAGATAATTCTTTCAAAGGAATGCGTTGCGGTGTTATGCATTGTGTGAACGTCACATGTGAAAAACTAACTTATTAATTTCTAAATAAAACTACTAAATACCTATTTACAAACTTTACTATGTTCATTTCACATAGTATTTCACAAAATAAAAACGTTGCATTTATTTTTAGTTTGTAACAAAGCAACTCGAGAATCACCGTCTGTCGGAGAGATCAAACCAGAGCTCTACCAGGGAGATCTGGCTCGGAAGACGTCCATTGAAAGTAACAGTACACTGGAAGAAGATGGAGAACATGGAAAGCCGTGTGGAAGAATTCACTTTACCCTCAAATACGATCAAGACATAGAAGGACTGGTCGTCAGAGTAAGAAACCTTTTATTGTCGTGTAAACTGAATCTCACAATATTTTAATTTTAAAGCAGATCCGATTATTTAGAAGTATTTTCTATATGCGTAATTAAAAATTACGTAAAGTTTGACATAATGCAGACAATAAAATTAACAGAAATTTCAGCTAAAAAATAACGTATTGTTGTGATTGGTGAATATCTAAATGTTGAAGCCACTGTCTGAGTCAAAGAACCTTAAAAATTAAATGTTTAAATTAATATCTGAAATGAATGTCGTTTGCTTAAATGTGACATACACAACATCTGTATATTTTTATATTTTTCCTTTGTAAAATAACCCTGAAACGCTTTTTTGTCACGTAACGTAACAAAAAACAGAAGCATGAAGTCAAATCCCCTCACAAAACATACTCGCCCTTTCAACCATGTGGGTGTTAGAGCGTGACAGTCAATCCAACTATTATTTGGCATCAAGTGACATTAAAAATTGTGTAAAAATATTATTTTTATTTTAAATAAATAAATATCGTAATGTGATAACTGTGGCGATAATTTCTACTCAAACATCAATGGAATTAACGAAAGAAAAACAAGTACTTTTCGACAATACATAGACAAATAATTTTCATGAACCTAAGCGAATATTTACTAAAACTAGTATTTATAAAATGTTGTTTTTATAATAAACAAATTTGGCTTCTTTATGTGTCATCATGTTTGCTGTTATCCTAATATTCTGCAAATAGTTTGTGTATTTCAGAAATATTTTTTGTTATTATTATCTTCAGAGAATCGGAAATTTATAAAAATAAAATTAATGTCTTATATAATTAACAGTTTACTGATATTTGCAGTTGGGTATGAAATGTAATATATGTGTGACTGTTGGAATAACTGCTAATTCCCCCTTTCCACAGTTAGTTTAGAATATATCTTTAGTGAGGTACATTGATGTATTGTTTTTAACTTTTCTTATAGGTATTTTGTACTTAGTTAATGATGTCCTTGTAAATCAGATAAAGAAATATAGTAAACGTGTAATTATCCTTTAGCTAAGGTGAAAGTTACATACATCAATAGCTGTCTCATAAAATAATATACTAGTTTCACACAGTGTCTGTTTGCTCTTTTAGGTGAGACAGATCATCGCAAGGGTTGACACAGATACTTGTGAAAATTGATACGAGTTGAATTTGTTTTTCCTAGAAATGATGTATGTAATCTGAGGATTATGGCATGGCACACTAAATTTCCTTTGACTTCAAATTAGGGTATAACATTATTTTTCCTGGTTTTTGTCTCGTGTGATCATATTCGAAAGATTTTTCTTTCCAAACAGTCAGTGAAAGTTCATAAAAAATAAGAAGCAGGCCATTTTGGAACTAACAATTTGATATTGTGAATAAATATTTGCCTGTGGCTACCAGTCAGTGTGCCTGAATACTAGACTTTAGTAATTTTGTTTCAGTTAAATTATATCTACTTTAAGAACAATGCATCCATATATATTCGATCGTTATCTATAGTTTTACTTCTTTCTTTTCGGGAACCAAAAATCGGGGGTTGTTTCGATAAAGTAGTTGATTTATAATATCTGTATTAACTTGTGAAATTTAAATCGAACAATAATGAAATATCAACTTCGTTTAGAAATGTCCAAAACATTATTTTTCAATCAAACTTCAAAAACTCATTTAAAGTCACTTATTCGCCTTTACACAGAATCAGAATGTAACAATATATTCACATTGATCTTTCTATGATTCAAAACTTACACTAGAATACTAGTAATGATGCTGAATCAAAGTGTTACTTTTAAAACACCATAGATGAAGAAAAACTATACTTTAAAACAAATTCACTGTTGGTTGTATTTAACTGTGAAATACATTAAGTACAAGAGTACAAATTTTATTGATCTTGCTGTGGCCAACCTGAAGTCACGTCGCCAGAAAGTCACGTGGCTGGAGTTGGAGGAAAGTGGATTAAGCATGGCTTAGTTCTAAGACAAAATGTATGATAAAATGATCGAATCCAATCGTTTGTCCGATGACACTACACCATTTAACAACAAAATCGTTAATATAATAAGTGAGATTGTTGGAACTAAATATATATTTTCAGAGCTGAAATAATAGTTTTATAAAAAATAGTTCTGTATTTCCATTTGTACAGTCAGCTGAACTGATGAAAGCTTAAAGTTCAACAAAAGTAAAACCACGTACACTGCGGTTACTTTGGTTATGGTCTGTTAAATATTATTGTACTTAAATTCATAATCTTAAGAATACAGTGAATACTATTTACTCATTCACGTGTTTTAATGATAATTGAGTTACTATATTTCTTGTATCATGAAAATAAAACTAAATTTTTCTACTTGAAGTCATACAAGATTTTACAAAAAGGTAAAGTAATTTTTCTCAAGAATACTAGACCCTCTTAAGATTAACTCATTGTAGTAATCTAATTTTAAGCGTCTCCCAAAAGGTGAGGCTCGGCATGGCCAGGTGGTTAAGACACTCGACTCGCCCTGCTGTGTGGGCGTTATAATATGATGGTCAGTCCCGCTATTCGTTGGTAAAAAAGTAGCCCAAGAGTTGGAGGTGGGTGGTGATTACTAGTTGCCTTCCTTCTAGTCTTACACTGCTAAATTATGGACGGCGAGCGCAGATAGCCCTCGAGTAGCTTTTCGCGAAATTCAAACCAAACCAAACCAAACCCAAAAGGTGGATTAAACTTGATGTTTCTCGTATACTGAGCTAAATATTTTTAACTCCTGGAGTTTCATAGCAAAACATTTTATAGATTTAAATTAATGTTTTGTAAAAAGGGCATTATATAATGGCAATAAAATGTTTCAGAGGAAATACCCAAGAAATAACCACTGCTATCTCTTGTATGATCGAATATCCCGATTAGGCTCTTACTCCTGCCCCCCAGTGGCTCAGCGGTATGTCTGCGGACTTACACGCTAAAATCCGGGTTTCGATACCCGTGGTGGGCAGAGCACAGATAGCCCATTGTGCAGCTTTGTGCTTAATTCTAAACAACAACTCTTACTCCTATAGTTACATTCGCTACCCTGGATTAAGGACATCTTGTGGTAAGAAGAAACGGACCATGAATATTCTGATTCAAATGTGTAACAGATTGTGATACACCTGTATCTTAGGAATAACAGCAAAGATATGGAAATATTTATTTAGTTAGTCATGATGTGAAATGAAAATGAATGTCATAATCATCATTGTATTTTGATTTTCCTATATTTGCTGATTTATCTTTAAAAGAACTGCAGAATAAAAGATTCTATTAGAAAATGTATTGCGGGGAAAAATCTGAATCATCTCATTTCAACAGCAAAAAAAACACACAAACCAGATACAATGTATACTACAGGAAAGTAAATTATTTGATAAATAACAATCAAATTTTTAAAATAATGTATCTTTTAGTACTTTTACTGGAAAAATTTCTAGCGTGCTACAATTAATTATGTTCCAGTCTAAAAAAAACATGGCATTACATACAAAAAATAACAGTGATGTTGTGTCACAGGTTTCCCCCTGTTACATTTACTACAAAATAAAGGATGATTCATCCTTGAGATATTACCTGACTGCGTTGTTGAATAGGTCACTGCCTCTTTCTGTATGGTATGCTCTAATTTACGGGAATTTTTCCCAGGAAAAAGTGCACGTGACACCCTAGATGAATGACCCAATTCAGGAGATAACTAAAAAAAGGGAGTAGCTTAATAACTCACTTGACAACTTTCCATAATAAGATTACAATAAACTTGCAAAAATTCTGTATATTTTTATTAACCATATTATGACTAGAGAGCAGCTTTTCAGTTTTGAATGTATACTTGCACATCTAATTTCGCAATATAAGTAAAAATAATAATTCTAAATTTAGTTTTACATTTTTTTACTCACAAATATATAAGAATTGATATTTTGTAACAGTGAAAAATTTGTTCAATGTAACCAACTGAAAAAAGCATTTGATTTTTGATCTCTGCATATGTTTAAGAGTTTTATCACCTGTAAATAATACCTCTATAGATTTTTTACCAATCCTAAATTGTAAGTTTATAATTATTTAAAGCCTGCCATTCCTTAAAAGGAAATTTATTGAGGATTCTTTTATGAAACTTTCCTTTTTTCTCAATGGCTTTATGTGGAGAAGCCTTAATGATGTCACAGGAAGAGGGTTGGTCAGTTGCTAATCGTAGCCGAGAAACTAGATAGAATCAATAACTATAAATAATTGGACTGAAAAAAAGACTTTTATGTATCTAAGTCAATGAAAAGTACACAAGGTGAGGTGAATAGCTACTTAAAGTTTCTTAGAAAGTGGCAAGCAGAGGTTCTTATTATGGAGAACAAAGAATTACAATACCAAGTCTACAAACTAATAAACAAGCTATAAATCAGTAAATATTTTATAGTTTCTTTTGACTGTATTTTAATTTATGTTTTCTGTTACCTCTGTTTGAAAGCCAGTGGAATATCCTTATAAATAATTCGAGCTTGACAAAATATAAATAGAAAAATATTACTTATACCAATAGAGGCCTACGATAGGAGTGCAAGTTGAGTTACTTCTGGTCAATGGTTTTACTGTTCAGTGTTTTACACTAATTTCATGGTTTTGTAATTGCTTCGATAGGTAAACATAGGAAACGAAATTCACTGGTTGCTAAAAATAAAAGAATGTTAAACCTCATTGGTTATATAGAAGGGGCCTTTCTTATCAGTAATATTAAACAGATTCAATTAGCTTTCACTCCTTGGCCCCCCCGTGGCTCAGCGACATGTCTGCAGACTTACAACGCTAAAATCCGGGTTTCGATATCCGTGGTGGACAGAGCACAGATATCCCATTGTATAGCTTTGTGCTTAATTCAAAACAACCAAAAATAGCTCTCACTATTTCATATCTTTATGGTTGTAATAGTCATTACAATATTAAAACTAACATCTTATAGCCGTTCTGATCTTACTTTTTAGTATTAACTTTCAGTGTATGTAAAAGCTTTACGAATATGCATGAAAATAAATATGCTGTTACCAAAACAACACAGACATAAAAATTATAGTTTGATGAAAAAAAATGAGTATCATATAAATTTACACGATTTTAAGCACACAGAAGGAAAACAAAAACAGAACTGCGAAAATGAAAGGAAGTATTTTCATTTTATTTTTCTAAACAGTGTTTCAAAACAAATTTTCCAAAAAGTCACAATAAGAACATTATATAAAAAATAAACCAAACATATAATGCTTTAAAAATAAACTAGATATTACGTAGAAAATGAGTGTCGTGATGTCTAATAAAGACAACATGTCCATTCAAAGACTGAGTTTCTTTTCTGCTGCTAGCAAGTAATTAAGCCATATTAATGAAAGTTCTGATAATATTACTTATGCCTTATTATAAGCCTTCCCTAGCTGCTGGTGCACAAACTCGAGTACATTAGCCAGTGCAGCCCTTAGCTACTCACATTATTCCCTTGGACACTGTGTTATGTTTGCTTTAGAAGATCCACTATACATCACATCTTCACAAACAAGTACTTCTCAGCCAAACATATTTTTGTCCTAGTTACTTTGTCCACAATTAAAAAGAACTTTTCAAGCATATACTTAATAGTTTGTATCATCCATTCTATTAAACAATGAAACTGAGGATGGTAAGATAAATGCACATTTTCATTAAACTCAATATTTTGTATAAATCAGAGATAGATGGCTATTAAATCAGACTCTTGATTCAGATTAGTTTCATCACGTATGCTAAATTGGTTTTCTAGTAGCATTCGAACACACCAGTGCTGTCTGTACTGTACTGATGAGTAAATGGATAAGCCTCGGCTCACTTAGTAAAGTAATCATAAGAAAGAATAAGCACCATAAGAATAAGAATAGTTTCTAGAAGAGGACTAATTATGTCCGAAACTATATTTTAAAGGAGAACCAACAATTTTACCCTGTATAGACAGGTTTCCTCTAGTAGTGCATACCATTTGTTACACAACTACTAACACACTGGCTTGAATTTGGTCAGTGAAACTACTGTCTGTAATACAGTTTCGATTTCTTGCATTATTCAGAGGCGAATTAATTTCCTGTCTCAGAGTCTTGCGATCTCTAGATACAACACAAGTTGAAAACCCTGTCATGGTGATTGATGACAACAGTATAATATGATATAATGTACTTGTGACTACTCATAGAAGTGCTACAAGCTATCTAAATTTGCAGTATATTCCTCAATCCGTGTTGGCTATACTTCATGTTGTCGCATGGTAAGTATTGCTTATGCTAACTTTGGCTGCTTTGGTTGCTCTTCTCATACCTTTAAAAGCATGATTAATCACGATATCTAGTCACAAGTGAAACCTTATATAAAATTCTTGATATTATCATGGAAGAAATTACTTTAATCTCACATGGAGTCAATGGTTTTATATTTAACAAAACAATTTGTTAACATTTCGATGTTGAAGATCTAGATGATGCAGTATAATAAAGTCATATTTCCATAATTTTGTTATGCAATGTGCAATAACCTCTTCACGGCTGTTAAAGCTCATAAATTACTTCAGTGATGAATATTCCGCAAAAAGAATAAGCTTTCTACCAAGTAGGTAGTGTCAACGGTGTTTCATAAAGACCACAAATGAAAGCTGTTCTTTCTTTGTCACTAAGCTTACTATCATACGTTAGGATTCATGACCTATGGCTAGCCTATGCTGTCATACATTGCACTCTGTTACGAAACTGCAAAGACAATACTCCATTTGACTATCATTGGTATTAGTTTCTAACAAAAGCTTACAGCCCTATCATGAATTGGACAGCAATAGAATGTTTACTAAAGTGTACTTTAGTGATAGATATATTTGGTCTATTTAATATGCACACTTGGTTTTGTAAGAGAAGATAATTTAAATAATATGTAAGTAGTATTACCAATAATGCTAACTTCAGTAACATCTACTTTAACCGCTATGCCAATGAGCATTACATTTGTTAGCTCGATATCTGACTGATTGTTTATAGAATCTCTAGGAGTTCATTCCTCTCAAATGGATGAAAGTTTAAGCTAATGCTGCCTGCTTTTTGTACAGAACACAGTGCTTTTGACGCATTGGATTTTTCACTATACTGCATGGCACCAACCTTGCTTTCAATAAATTATGGAATACCATTTATGTACCTAGAAGTTCTTTCTCTCCCTCTACAATGCATGGACAAAATATCAACGTAAAACTCAAGGCCAGAGACTATTATTTTTATTACGTGGTTGACTTTAGAAAAAAAAATAGAATTGATTTTTTTTCAGTTTTATATAATTTATCACTATATTCAAGAACAAAGACAGTGTTCGCTGGCCAAATTATTGGTTTCACTTAGAGTGCCTGATACAAGGTAAGATCAACCAATGCTATGGAAGATTCCGTATTAAACAGAAATTCTCCATTATGCCTTTGCATCTTCTCCGGCATATATCAAGTGCCAGACACCATGCTCTGCAAAAGATGGATGAACCGTCAAGTTTTTAGGTGTACGCTGTCTGCTGCACTCTTCAGAAATGATGGCTAAACCCACATTGGACTATTTTAGTTTATCGAAACTAAAGTATAGACAGTTATAGCTCATTACTGACCTTCTGCATTTGTTCTGCAGTTGATCAAAGCTTGTAGTTTTGACTAGTTTGCTGCACAACAAAGTGTGACAGTTCACTTTAAAGGTGACTCTACTACGCAAACAAAAATTCAAAGGTTGGACCTGCATTACGGAATAAATCGAGAGAAAACTAACAGCCAGAAAATTCTAGCACGTTATTACACAAGTGCATTGCTTCCTAAAGAGTGTAGGTGTGCACCATCAATGCTGATATTTCCTTAGTCTTCTCACCATAACTGAAGTCTCATCATGCAACTGGAAAGCCCCTTGATAAACTTATTTATGAAGATATTCTCATAATCTGCCAATGTCATTTCAGGGTATGTTTCCCATGCAACTGGCACAGATTATTCACGTATGTGGTCAAGTTCTCTAAGAAACCTCTTTTTCCACTAGGTCAAAACATTGGCTATAGAGGTATCTCAGTTCCATACTTTTTCCTCTGTCAAGTTTTCAATAGAATCAAGGGTTAGACTATTCAAGCTCAGGGTCGGACATAGCATCACCTATTTTCAAGACCAGATATTACAAGCAGCAACATCTTTTGTCATACCTAAAAATACTGAGGTGTTATGTATTTAGCATCTATCAACAACACTACACTTTGGAATTAATGTAAACGTCTAACCGGTGTATTCTCAGCCAAAACCAGGCTGAGATGTCCTAATTAGTAGAATGGGAATTACAAGGAATCATACACAGAACAGTCAGTTACTAGAGGCAACTCATATATTGGTCCCACATTGAATAGGCTTCTGTGTGACCTGTAGCTTTCGTAGCAGTATATTTTTCAATGAGAAGCTTACTACTGCACCAAAGACCACTTCTTTACAGGGATATGCCTACCATCCTCCTAGCCTGGGAAAAATGGCAGACCCTTATTATTGAACATGGTCCCAAACCGTTATTTACCTAATATATCAATATTTAGTTCTTAAGGATTATGAAATTTTCTCTAAATTGTGGATCCCACTTATATTAAGGTAATATTTTTTGGATAAATGAGGTAGTTACACTTTGAATCAAAAGAGGTATCTGCAATCAAATGAGATATATACCATTAGATTAATGGTAGCTCGAAACAGCATCAGTCTGTCACGAGGCTATGTAAAGAGAGTCTGAGGTAATTATAATTTTCTTGATAACGTAAAAGGCAATAAAATCCATTTATTTTGTATTTCATAACATCTGACCTTTCCAACCTCACTTTTTACCACTTTCTCATCCAAGTAAAAATTCCTAGAAATATCACAGCTACCTTCACCAATCCACACTTTCTGTGCAACCTACTAGCAAAAAATAGCTACTTCTGATTGATGTGATCCCTATTATCAACACGTTAAGTCTTTTTCGACTGATCACAGGTGGCAAGACCTTGGGTGATGTATTGTAGCTTGCAAGTGCCCAGAATTACGGTATAGATCACTCCATTCATTTTCACACTCGCCAGACTATACACCTCTTTGACAATCTTCATTTGTCTGTGCTTAAACCCAAGTGTTAAAATCTGATGAACAGATATGAGTGTGAAAAGAAGTCATGAACCTTTACAGCATTGGCAAAATTCTGGTTACAAGAAGATATTTTTCTATACCTGACAACTCTTTCTGACAGCCAAAAACTTCCAAGTTCTTCAACTTATAGAAAATGACTTTCCTTCAAGTGTGGAGTTTCAATTCAATAACAAAAGAGTTCAGGAGAACACAGGTAAATACATTAACAAGAAGAAAAGCTGGCAACTTTATGACGTAATGTTTGTGGATATTTTGTGGTACTCTTGGGTGCATTGATTTCCCTTTGTGTATAATAGGAGGTTACAAGAAAAACGAAATATCTAAACTTTCTCACCTCATCTGATTTTGAAGTCATGAAAAAGAGTGGACACAATTACAGTAAAATAATTTTTATTTTATACAAGAGTATCAGTGTGCTGCTTTTACTGAAGACCTGTTTAATGTGTCACAAATCTATCTGTTACCAGTCAAGTCAGTCATGTTCCGAACTGAGAAAACGTAACATTAAATAGAAAAACAACTATACATTCTTCTGAGGTTGTGTGCGCTATCTACATGATTGATTACCACTAGCTGCAAAATAATGGATGCTGTACTCTTAAGATATTACCTAACATACCATATGAAAGGCTTTCTGTGTATTCCTATATCGTACGCTCTAAGTTACAAGAGTATTTCCCAAAAGAAAGTGCATGAGACCCCTAGTTGAATGACCCAGTTCAGTTGTTAACAAAAACAGACAATTATACATTAAAGAAATTGTTACTAGAGAGTATTGGAATACAACAACAAGTTATCTTATTTATATACTAGATGTGCATGAAATATTCCCGATTCACAAGTTTCTCTTCAAACAATTTTAAAATCATTAGTGGCATTTTGTTATTTAAAAACAAACTTTTTCTCATTTCCGTAGATATTCGTTTTGATATTATACTATTGGATTTATATCGGTGTATAATGAACAAAGTATTAAATTGTGAAGTTGTTTTTCCGTTTTTTAAAGACAAGTCAAGTAATTTTTGATACAATTTGTGTTACGGTATTTGGTTGTAAGTTTACTTATTTTAAGAATGTAAGTTTTAGAGAAATTCGGACGTAATATTATAAAGTTGAAACCAAACAAAAATTTATCTTAGTGCTTTTATTATTACATATTTTCAGTTTATTACATTATAATCTTTTTTATCCAACATAATCGTCTAACAATGTTAAAATAATTAAAGTTTACACTGATATCTTATCTTACATACAGACGACTATCTATTGGGTTCCTGGTAACTTAACCCAAAAATGATGTTGATTGCTACTGCGAATACTCTTTATAACACAACTTACAACAGAACTGATACTATTTTTAATAGCATAAATAGTATATCGACAACAATATATTTATAACCCATTTAGCCCCCCAATGGCTCAGCGGTATGTCTGCGGACTTACACGCTGAAAACCGGGTTTCGATACCCGTGGTGGGCAGAGCACAGATAGCCCATTTAGTAGCTTTGTGCTTAATTCAAAACAACAACAACAAATAATCCATTTGATCGCACAATACCAAACTGCGTATTATATGTTTACGTTTTTTTATACATTGAAATATAGTACACTCAAAAGATAATTTTGAATTTAATGGATACAAATAATGTATTACTGATAAAATCTGTAAATATAACACAGTTCATGTTAATAGCGTGCATCATGTAATACAACAGTAACGCTACTCAAGGGAAACATTTTTCAATATGTACTACCCACATAAGTACGTTCATACAATCACATTTGTCAACACTGAAAACACATATCTAGTCATCATTTCACACATTCAAAAGAATTTATCTCATTTTGATTTTAGGACATACCAGAAAAAACCATTTAATCTTTTCAAAGTATGCTTTCACACTGACCACTTGGTCATTGAACAACATATTTCAAGAACTTTAAAACACATTTTGTGTGGTTTTATAAATTGTTTCACTGCATTTTTTTTCAGTGCTTTACGTCATCAGGCTTTGAGCTTATACTTGCATTTCACGTGCTTTGTTAATATACCTTAAAATTTTGTATCACACAGAAGCAAATGCAAATTTTCTTTAAATAACAAACATGAGTGACTGTAAGTACAACACATAATTGCAGATACCTTCTATGACAATAACATAATTAAAGTTTACTTTGTGTCAGAGTAATAGATTAATATATTTCTGTACACATCATGATGATTTCATATTTGTATGTGTCACGTGTACGAGAATTATGTTTTGAATACACAGCACACAATTTTTTCATCCTATACTTACAAACCACACAAAAATTGTTTGTTAAATGTATCACGCACACCACGAACGGGTGAGTTTTCTGTGTTATCACATCGATAGAGAGCATTTGGTACGCGTTACGCAAAACTTAGCAAGCAATTGTTGTTTTTTTTCTACACATATTTCATTCAAATGTTTTGTTTTCGGCATGTATCACATCCACATCACTGGTTTGTATGCATATATGTCGTACAAATTTTGTTATCTCTATTATTACACACACAAACACATATCTTATCCTGTATGTATTACATGCACAAATTGCTTGTTTACCGTATGTATCACAAAAATAGTTTGTTTTCTATATATATTACACAAATGACGTAACGCCTGGAAGTGGATTTGTCACACACACACACACACACACAAACGTTCTTATATATATATATATCACACATAAGAGACTAAGTTCTGTTCAAATAAATATTATAGTGTTAACTATAATATGTTCTGATATGTTGTAGCATAATTAACATAGACGAAAGATTACCTTTCCCCAACTTAAACCATTTCACATTGTAAAAGTTGTTGTCAACCATTATTTTGTCTATCGTACCCTAGTCGCCCTGAAATATTATTGGTACTAACATAAATCTCTTTGATACTGAATATAGCAGATATAATGTGGTTGGTTATTGTATTATTTGTTTCAGTTTCACTAAGAAGTTCTTAATAATTACTACACACAAACAACACAAAACTTATTTTTAGAATACACATCAAAATGCCCGGCAGGCTCATGTGGTAGACGTTAAAAACAAAATGAACATTTATATATTATATGAAAAGATATCTAACTCTGAATTTCTCTCGAATAATTGTTTTTTACTCAAACTATTTGGTAGACGTTAAAAACAAAATGAACATTTATATATTATATGAAAAGATATCTAACTCTGAATTTCTCTCGAATAATTGTTTTTTACTCAAACTATTTGGAACAGAAAAAAGAAGTAAGAACCAAGAGAAATATACTTTAAAAGAATACGTTAAATGATCTTTCAGCCCAAACATTTTAATTTAAAGAATCAGTTTTTAGTTGTAACCATAAATATAACACTTCATGTAATGTCCGCTTCACTTACTTAAAAGTGTATTGATAAACGTTTATTATTTTAAAAATATGTCATATATTATCTGATAAAAATAAGAACCATAATTATTTTGATTTTCCAACTGTTAAATTATGCGTTAATTTTTTAACCTTCACATGGTCAAAAGTTTCATCTGCTAACTTTGACTATTTAAGCCAGTTCTAGACAAAGCTTCTTCAAATTACATTTCACTAGATTCATGAGTGTAATATAAAGTTAAAAACCGATAAGTATCCAGTAACTTTTATATAGTAGGCAAGATATTTATGAATAAACTCATCGTAAAAATCTCTACTGATAGAAAAAATACATATAGATATATCAGGAATAGCGATTAAATGATAAAATCCTGTCAGAGATGATACTGTTGATATGCTATAAAATATGAATTTTACCAGGACAGTTATGTCCTATATGTCTGGTAGTAATTCAAATACACGTATTTTAATAGCAGATTTTTAAGTGACGTCAACCACTTATTATTATATTTATGTGGTGCATACTAGTGTATACCAGACATACAAATTAATAATAAACAATCTTACTACACCAAATTTATTGTTTTTCTTTAATTGGAAAAATCAGCGTTTCACTTTACAGCTTCGTCAGAAGCGTTCCAAACACAAACCGAAACTGATAGTACAATGTTTCAACTGTTTTAAATAATAAATTCGCTGTAAGTTGAAACTTTGAGTATTTTATTAAAGAAAAAAAGTAAATGTGGTGTTATGAGGCAGTCTATTACTAGTATTGACAAACACTTATTCAAAGTTCACGTATGTATATATATATATATATATAAATACATGCTTTGTTCATTGAAAAATAACATGTTCTGCTAAAACTGTTTGCAAAGTTTTGAACACATACAATTATTTCAGAATATTATAGCTTTAAGCCAAGAAACATTTTGGAACATATAATAAAATATAATTTTATAGTTCCTATTATGCTAGTTACTGTTAGTTTAAAAACAACGAATAAACACACTGTATTAATTTACAATGTTTATTACTGTTCAGTTTAGCGCATTAATGGTTTATTGATACCTACACACACATACGTAGAACCAAGAATACTGATGGGTAATAAAAACTGTATACAAACTGAATAAATAATTTGATAAATTACGAAAAACGAAGGTATAAAAGAGTAAAAAAAACAACTAACAAAACCAGAATAAATAAGAATGTATACCATAAAGAAATATCTTTCTTGGACCATCAGACATTTACAGTATAAAGATAAAATTACCATATTACACAAAAATAGCTATGCTAAAATAATAATAAATTTACAGAAAAGACGCACATTTAATATGAAATTTTCAAATTTAAGCTATTTAGAACTGGCAAACAAGTACTTATACGTTAGATATTCGTAAAAAAATGGGATCAAAAATACAACATGGTTAAGCGTTGACAAAGACATTTTCATTAAATAAACATGTACATTGGTTGGAAATAATCACGCTGTATTAAAGCGCGTAATGTCGTTATACATCAATACACAGACTTTATGATTAGGTAGACAACATGAATATTGGATTTGTAATACTCATACTGGATCAAACCACTTAACATAGTTATACACTGGTAAACAGACTTTATGATTAGTTGGACAATATGTATGTTGGATTGTTAATACTCATAACGGATCAAACCACTTAACATAGTTATACACTGGTCAACAAACTTTATGATTAGTTGGACAATATGTATGTTGGATTGTTAATACTCATAATGGATCAAACCATTTAACATAGTTATACACTGATAAACAGACTTTATCATTAGTTGGACAATATGTATGTTGGATTGTTAATACTCATGCGGTGACAGGTGTGTGCAGCATAGAAATAGCGTGTAATGAGTAGCATCGTGCAAGAAAAAAGACAACCGTTTTGTTTGATACAATCTGAAGGATGTATCTACCTTACGTATGGTTGAATCATAATGGTGGTTATTTAAATATAGCTGCAGCAATCCGGATTTCCACTGTGTACATTATCACCTAATACTGATACATTTTATAGGAGACTGCTCCGAAAAGTCCAAAAAACTTACGGTGCTGTCCACCAGGGGATACCATTGTGCTACAGGATGACGAGGCGTGTCCAGCATTTTCAACCAATGATCTCTTCCTAAACCAATACATTGATTTCCAATAGCACAACAGCCAAACATTTCATTTGCTCCAACTCTGTAGAAAACAAACAAATTTGGTAATAAAACTAATTTTATTGTGTATAAAAAATTATAAACGAAACGTTTTTGTAGGAAAACTTAACGACAACCAGTCAAAGGAACAGTAAATCAAGTATCGATTGCAAAGTTTTTAACAAGGTCACAAAGTATTGAGAGGGTTTTACATGAAAAGTAGTACTTGCTGATATTTCAGTTAGATTCATTATTTAGTGAATGCAATCAATTGTTGTACTAGCACAAATTAAATGTGTTAAGAGTATATATGTTTAACAATTTATTGTAGTATCCAGGGACATTGATATCCCCAGTAAAAACAAATTCAGTGTTTTAAAGCAAATAATACATTAAACTCAAATAATAAATGAATTAGGTGGGCAATGGATGACTTTATGGTGCAGAAAACTGTTCGCCTATTACAAGCAACACTAACTTACAATTCCTTCAGTAGGTGTCTGGACCAACATCAGAAATAATTACTTTCGTAGCGAACGACTTTAACTACAGCAGGTTTGGAGATATGCCTTTCACACACGTCTAGCTTCTCGTCATTTGCCAGAAATGAATTTAATACTGACTGCTATTCCAGCACAGAGAATTCAAGACCGAGTATGGTTTTGGTTACTCCAATGTCTACTAAAAATGATCCTTGCCTTTTATCAGCACGCAACATGTGACACCTCCATGGTTTCTACGAACAGCCACCAAGGCGAACTGGCTGCTTCACTCAGCCAATCAGAATCAACTCCAGCTTTACTAGTTTAAACCAACATGTACAGCTGCAGCAATTGTTCATCATCGACCTTTTGTATTTGCTACTGTGTTGGCTTTGGTTTGTTTTGAATTTCGCGCAAAGCTACACAAGGGCTAACTGCGTTAGCCGTCCCTAATTTAGCGGTGTAAGACTAGAGGGAATGAAGCTGGTCATCACCACCCACCGTCAACTCTTGGGATACTCTTTTACCAACGAATAATGGAATTGACCGTCACATTATAACGCTCCACGGCTGAAAGTGCGAGGATGTTTGGTGTGAAAAGGATTCGAACCCGCGATCCTCATATTATGAGTCGAGTGCCTTAACCGATGGCCATGCCGGGCACCTGTGTTGGCTTTAAAGGTGCATGCATCAAATGGTCTCGTCTTCTTCATTTGCTTTGAACTCAGGTTGGTTCTTCATGAGATAAAATGTGTGGCACAACTCATTGACAACTGTATCCCTGTTTTAAGTCATCCACCCAAACGTTATACGATATCAAGCAATGGAATTTCTAAATAAAGCATGACGTTTACACTGTTTGTTCCTGACTTTAACCATTTGAATCAAAAACTCGCTTGAAACATTTGATGCAACATTACAGGCCTTCATTTGCTAATATCTTGAATATTGGTAAGTTACCACTCCATCGAGTGGCCCCCACAGGTTACAACTACCAGCTTTTCTGCTGAAATATGAGCTGAGATATTCTCGTAAATTCAATTTTTTGAAGTTCTGAGACAAGTAGCCCCCAGTGGCACAGTAGTATGTCTACGAACTTACACACTAAAAACCGGGTTTCGATACCTGTGGTTGGCAGAGAACAGATAGCCCATTGTGTAGCTTTGTGCTTAATTCTAAACAAACAAACAAAAAACTGAGACGAGTAAATCATCATGAATGTGGCATCCGCAAGTTAAGTCTTAAATGTAAGGACGCAAGGTTTGGTAACGAGCACCATCTTTATTATTGTGACGATGAGACATACAATTATAAAATATTGTCACAGCTCATAGTGCTCTCAGCTGCTGGGTCATAACAAAATGTCATCTGCTTATTTGATCATGTTGTCGTGAACTACGTTTACTGAATGATCTTATAACTCTCTTCACCTCTTGGTGACATCATGTAGTGATTTGTGATGCTGAAGCTTTTCCAGGTATGCTTTTGAATCCTACATCAACCACCCTTGTACGTCTCGGTATGTTTAAACCACTTTCTATCACCAAGAAATATTCTCTGCTGTCATATACTACTGCATACAGGGTTAAATTATTTGAGGTTGCATTGAGGTCATCCGAGATTTCCCAGTGAGGTGCCCTTAAAGCAATGCTGACATTACTTTCGACGTGACTGGAGAAAGCTCTAGGTCCAGAAGACTTCTCTTCTAAGGCTTTGCCATATTCTTGGACAGAGTCCTTTCTAGTGCTATAGATATCTCTTCTCCAGCATAAGTTGTAGAGGTCTTGTAAAGTCAGTTTCCATGATAGCACAATTTATAATTGTTTCTGTGTCAGAGAGTCAACAGAAAAAAGAAACACGTTCAAAATGTTATCCACAATGAGAAATTCTTTGTTAACAGTACCAAAATGTTTCTTTTTTAAACTTAGTTTGAGGTATCCAAGTACACTGACATCCCGGAAGAACATTTAAAAGGTCTTGCAAAATTCAGGTTAAAAACTGCGAAATAATGATCAAACTGAACTTACTCATTAAAACAAAAAAGAAAATACAAATATAATTTCAAACGTCAATTTTTATTTAGTACAAGTATAATCTTCTAGTATTTAAAACTGATCGGCTTTTTTCACTTACTTCTATAGGTATCAGATTTAATATTCTTTAATTAGTAATGTCATAATTAGTCTATTCACACTTCAATTTCCTACCGATGTTTTATCGATACATTTTCTAAATTAACATTAGTTGTTAATTAGATTCCTAGTCTGTGTCGTCTGACTGCTTAAGTTGGTAAGAGGAAAGTCTAAAACAATCAAGACCGGTAGGTTAACATCTCCGGTAATATTTTACAGCCATAGTTACCTGTCATAGTCGATAACTTTGATTACTAGGTTAACATCTTCGATATTATCCGCTGGAACATCAAACACTAATGCTTCATTATAAACTGGGTTTAAAGTTGACTTTTTGACAGTGGTCTTTTTTTTCTTTATTCTCTTTCCCTGACATATGAGAGACACTTTAACGTAGGGATCTAAAAGAATAAAATTTTGGAATTTCAAGGAAACTGTTTGCTTTACTTGCAGGATTTAGGCAGATATTTCAGCGTGTAATGGTATTACACGATTATTTTGTATATAAAACTATGTTGTATATAAATATTAGCCTATATATGTTAAATTGACAGCGGTTTGGTTTGACAGCATATATAAGACTTCTCGTTTCACAAATAAGGTGCATATTTACTCATATCGGACAATTTCAATCAAGAAAGCATTAAATTTTCAAGCTACGTTCACTTTAATCAGCACAGTTATATCTATGATGGAGAATGTTGTTACAGCTAACTTTGTTACGCATATTACATATGGGTAGCAACTGAAGAGGATTCTTATTTATCTACACTCAGTTGTACTTTTCTCTCCGAAAACAAAGAAGTTAAAAAATTAGTATCAAATTATTATATATGAAATTCAAGCCATAAATATATCTTTCCCAAATTTTATATACACAGCTGACTGGAAAAAAACTGTTACACTATTATCGTTTCAGTCGTGCTGACGAGAACTAGAAACTGATCAAACTGATCCAATATGAGCAAAAATGTAACATATGTATTGACCTATGAGGTTATATTGGTAACCCAAACCGGTTTAACCTGTTAAAATAGTTGATATTTGTATTGAAGTGTGCAAGGTTGAAGAAAGATATGCATAAGTAAACGTTTGTTCTCATTTACAATTGTGTATTCTAGGGAACTGAATATGAACTAAAACAAATGACGTAAAGAGAAAACATTCCACCATTTCTATGTATTTACTGAATGGAATGAAGACTGTGTGAAACTTTAAATCAAATTCTACGAGAGAAGGTGTGTAGAAAGTGTTTCATTGGAATATCTTATAGATTACAAATAGAACTATCCAATGGCTCAGCAGTAAATATGAAAACTTCTGACACTAAAAACAGAGTTTCAATAACCATGATAGATACAGCGCAGGAGTACAATTATATAACTTTACGCGTAAAGACAAACACACTTAAAATAGAGATACGTAAAAAACAGGTATTTTTAATGAAATAAGAGAGTTCCACAATAAATTAATTGTTATCAAATAAGACTTTTATTTTTACTTGTTTGTTTGTTTTTGAATTTCGCGCAAAGCAACATAAGGGCTATCTACGCTAGCCGTCTCTAATTTAGCAGTGTAAGAAAAAATTATTTTCACGACAATTTCAGTCGCAGTTTCTATGTCATTTAGGTTCACGCTTTGATCAGCAGAAGGACTTCCAAAACACCGTATTATTTATTCACATTCAAACTTCCTTAGCAGAACACAAGTGGATTATTTTTAAGGATAATTAGGTCTAGCATGGCTAGGTGGTTAAGACACTCGGCTCATAATGCGAGGGTCGCGGATTCGAATGCCTGTCACAGCAGACATGCTTTCCCTTGCAACCGTGATGGCGTTGTAAGGTGACGATCGATCCCACTATTCGTTGGTAAAAGAAAAGCCCAAGAGTTGGCGGTGGGTGGTGATGACTAACTGCCTTCCCAATACTGTTAAATCAGGGACGTTTGGCGCAGATAGCCCTCGTGTAACTTTCCGCGAAATTCAAAACTAGTAAAGATAATTAAACTGATCTTTAATTAAAGTGTTTACTAATTATTTAATTGTTGAGCCAACAAACAGATTCTTTTTTGTGGATGTGACGCTGAGTAATTTGTAGTCAGTGTGCTTAGACAGCTACGATATTATTAATATGCACATATAACAATCAAGTTTGTCATCCAACTGTAATTAAGTCTTTTATTTGCGTCACAAATTAGGTTTTTCGAATTTTTACATAATTAATATATCTTCGAATTTGGATGTAGATATTGATACATTTACCACCCGAAATAGTAGTTTCAGCGTCAGAAAATAAAAATTATATCAATGTAATCACAAAACCAAACTAAGGTATGTGCAATGTTTACAGCGAGAAATCGAGCCCCGAAAGTTTAGAGTTGCAAGTGCGTAAATTTACTGGTGTCCCATCATGGGACCCCATGTTATAAAAACGTTTCAGGTCTCGTACCAGATCTTGTGGCTGCTTCCTCATTGTGGATTTGACGAACATGATTATGCATTATTGTCCCTACCACAATATTTATTGTAACAATACAGGTTTGTTTGTTTTTGAATTTCGCGCAAAGCTTCCCGAGGGCTACCTGCGCTAGCCATATTTTTTAGCAGTGTCAGACTAGAGGGAAGGCAGTTAGCCATCACTACCCACCGCCATCTCTTGGGCCACTCTTTTACCAACGAATAGTAAGATTGACCGTCCCAATTATAACGCCCCCACGATTAAAAGGGCGAGCATATTTGGTGTAAGGGGGATTCGAACCCGTTATTGTAACAAGTGGCTAATCTTAGGCCAATGTACTTTCAAATGAAAAGATCTGGAAGAATAATAACATTAGTATGAACATATTTCACTTATTTCTGAATGCTGTTGTTGTTTTGAATTAAGCACAAAGCTACACAATGGGCTATCTGTGCTCTGCCCACCACGGGTATCGAAACCCGGATTTTAGCGTATAAGTCCGCAGACATACCGCTGAGCCACTGGGGGGCTTCTGAATGCAATCAGTGAAACTGAATGTAATGTGGAGACGTAAGAAGATAATGTCATTGGCTGTCACTCAAGTGGAAACTCACTTTAAAAACACTTTATTAAAAAGCCATTAGCAACACAGAATATGACCTAAAATGTTAGCTTTAAATGTCAACCACAAAATTCTCAATACACAACGCAACAAAAGGATTTCTTAAATGTTTTCTCTACTTTATCACACTGGTTCCCACGAGATTCATGACGTCAGCATACCTCGCTTGATTATATTTTAACACAGACGAAAATACTATAAAAATCATTGTTTTAGTAGCTGAACACTTGCTTTAACACGAGACAGAGGTATCACTATACTTTCAGCAAATAGTAGATAGCGAATTTCAATCAAAGCATACCTTTCCGAACATAAATTTCTCAGGAATCTTTAAACAGCAAGTAAAACAAATATAGCAAAATATACAGGGTTACTCGCACTTTATAGAAAATATTTGCGTATGCTAATATAATAGTGTAACGTCTTAGGTGAGAATCGTGGTGCTACCAGTGAGGCCCGGCATGCCCAGGAGTTTAAGGCATTCGACTCGTAATACGAGGGTAGCGGTTTCGAATCCCCTTCACGTCAAATATACTTGCCATTTCAGCCATGGGGATGTTATAATGTGACGGTCAGTCCCACTAGTCGTTGGTAAAAGAGTAGCCCAACAGGTAGCGGTGAGTGGTGATGAATACCTACATTCTCTCTAGTCTTACATTGCTAAATTAGGGACGGCTAGCGCAGATAGCCCTCGTGTAGCTTTGCGCAAAATAAAAAACAAACCAAACCATGCTACCAGTGGAAATACTTAGCACCTATATATATTCGGATCTCGTCATATTTTCGACATCCGACAATGCACTCTCGCCGCGGATACTTACAATTGGACTATCATTTGCAACCCTTTCTGAAAAATCGTTTTCGTATAGTGAACTTATTAAACAATGTAGTAACAAAGTGCACAACGTTACGAAGAAGTTACCTTTTAAAGTTTCCTACAGTAACAGATGTACTTGTACAGCTGAGAGTTAAGGGCAACAAAAATCATAGAAACCCTCGCCTTACGCCCTCATCCACAAAATGAAAAACAATGTAATAAATTGTTGTTGTTTTGAATTTAGCACAAAGCTATACAATGGGCTATCTGTGCTCTACCCACCACGGGTATTGAAATCCGATTTTTAGCGTTATAAGTAAGCAGACATACCGCTGAGCCACTGGGGTCACAATGTAATGAAAAACCCTCTAACCCACCTTCCTTTTAAAATTTATTGCGATAAAGCTGACATCACTTTGCAGTAGAGTAACTTTGGTTTCAATACTGGAGGGAGAGAGGGCAGTTTCAGTAGCTGGGATACTCATGAGGGTATTTTATTAAAATAGTTCTTGAAAAAGTTTGAGGGAACATGTCCCTCGTAGCCCCCGTGAAAATTACGCATATGTCTTTACGTCCCGTTAATACAATAAACATGACCAAAAACCGTAATTTTCAAACCACGCCTTAAAATCACGCAATTTTATGCTTTTGTTGTAGTTAAACATAATTTTTGTAAGCGACTTGAACTTAAAGTGAAGGACACTGGAAAGTTTCCCAAGATGAGTGTTGTCTAATCTGACTACGTCTTTGTTACGACGAAACTTTCCATACTATGCGTAGTTATAGCCACTAGAGCTAACATAATCTAATACAGTGGTAGAACTCGAACGTTATTTTTTTAACATACGACCAACCATCCATATAAAATTACAAGATGATAAAACATGTGCTTCTGCACTACAACAAAATCGTTTTTTTTATTTTATAAAATAACCAAATGTTTGTGCTCGTATAAAATTTCCCGTTAAACAAAACTTGTGCTAATTTTCAACTCAGTCTTGAGTAGATTACTCGTAGCAAATTTTTTTGTTTACACATGTTCAAGTGTTTTCCAAATCGGATCCAGGACAATGTCTCACCTCCAAGATAAGTGACTCTCGTTTGAAAACAAAGTAATTTTTGATGTTGTTTGTCTCTTCATAAATACAGATTTTTGCAAAATTTGGCGTTACTTTGATAAAGTAAAACATGTATACTTTGTGAAAAATTATGAACGTGGCAATCAAGTGAAGGCGACCACCAAAATTTTTCCAATTTTTTACAGATATTCAAGTTTTTTTAAACGGTGTTTCAATTGTGGGCAATTGCTCTAAGTTTTTCATCAATTAATTGAATCATCATATTTTTTGTTTTGTGTTAAGACAACTTTTTTCCGTGTGAGCATGTGTTTTATATTTTCCAATCTTTCTTTTGAAAAGTATTAGTCTGTTGTATTTGACTGAAAAGCCCTCCAGTGGCTTAGCGGCATGTCTTTGGATTTATAGTGCTAAAAATCTGGTTTCGATACCCGTGGTGGGCAAAGCACAGAAAGTCCATTGTGTAGCTTTGTGTTTCATTCAAAACAGCAACATCGATTGAAAAATGTGTGTGACAATTGATTTATTAAAAGAGAACCATTTCTTTCTAATTAGACGTTAATTTTATGCAACAAAGTGGCGACTTTTTGTAACAATGCCTTGAAAAGTACAAGTTACAATTACCAAATTACCTGCCTAAGTAAATTATCACTTTGAAATATACAAACTTTCAAGACATCTTCAAAAAAGTAATAAAAAATAAATAAAAAGGTGGATCATGTAAAAAATATTTGAGTAAGACACTGTCTCTATACCGCTGTGTTCACCGAAGAGAATCAAACCACTAATTTTAGCAGTGTTAATCTCTAGTCTTAACACTACTCCATATATAAGTGCACAGTGACTTTCCAAACGGCCCGGTATGACCAGATGGTTGAAGCACTCGACTCGTAATCTGAGGTTGGCAGGTTCGAATACCCGTCACACCAAACATGCTCGCCTTTTCAACCGTGGGGGCGTTATTTAGTGACAGTCAATCCCACTATTCGTTGGTAAAAGAGTAGCCCAAGAGTTGGCGGTGGGTGGTGATGACTAGCTGCCGTCCCTCTAGTCTTACACGGCTAAATTCGGGACGGCCAGCTCATAGTTCTTGTGTAGCTTTACGCAAAATTCAAAAACAAAACAAACAAACCACAATTCACCAGGAGACGCTATATTTAATATAAGAGACCTCTGATAAACATTTTTCCAAATTTTTTTACAACGTAAACACTAAATAAATATAAATTTGTGTGAACAAAACACTAACACGTAATTGAACAAAATATTGTTAAAATAATAAGACGAAATATGAAAAGTCAATGATATGAAATAAAATTAAATGATGAACGAGCTTATATATGAATTATATAACCTTATTGTCAAGATAATGACTAACAATGGATGCAAAAGTAATAATATGTTCAAAAATTTAATTCAAATAGGATAATTTTTATAAAAATATTTAAATTCAGAACGTTGTCTAATTTACATGAAATAGTTGAAGTTCAGAGATACAAAGATTTTTTGATTTTTTTTTTTTACCAGACGATCCAGTGATGTCCATGGCTTTTAGACTTCTTGCTTTAATAACTGTGACAGCAAGCCTACCGGCAGTTGGAAGGTAACACAATGATAACATCAGCTCTCCAAGATTTTCTTTGTCCTTATTAGAAACCGTCAATTATATTAATTATATGAAGTAGTTGAAACTACAAACAAAATATATAATAATCTCTCACAGTTGATGCAAAGAAAAAACATGACAGTTGAAATTGAGAAATATAAAATAATCTGATTCTGTTAGGATACTTTGATTTTTCCAGAAAACACGAACAAAAATAATTTCTTGTTAACTGTTAAAACCAGAGCAATGTTATCATTAGAACCTTTAGAATATTTTTCCGAATTAAGATAAATCAGCCCTACAAAATTATATCTGCCTTTATTAGCAAAGATAAATAATTAAGTAACTATATCAGTTGCAACTATGTGAATTTTAACGTTAGCATATGCTAGGCTGTTTTTGTTCTCGTGAAAAAGAGTACAATAATCAGTTACAAAAGATAATTCAGAAGTCTTTCGACAGGCAAATAATTTAGCAACAGAAATGTGTATCAAAATAACTGCTAGTGATATGGACTTACTCTGCGACGTTAACACTGACATCATTCAAGATCCTCTTCTGAATCATGTCCTTCGTAAATATTTTTAATCTGCATCATCCACGATTTTGTAAATTTTGCATAGAATGTATCATATATCACTAGATACATCATTGCAAGTGTCATAACATGCAGCATACTAATAAATGTTTTAAATACATAACCTTGAAATTGTACTGGATGACCTCAATGAAATTGTCACAAGGTATGCTCATATTACTGCGTTCCATACTAGCAACAATTATTTTTCTACGCTTCTCTATTTTTGGCTAACTCTTCTGCCAATGGATTTGTGAATTATCCGACATCAATCACTTGTAACTACAATGTGCAAGTATAGTAACTGCAGTTCTACTAAATGTTTTTGTCTTTGTCCCTTCGATTAAGTTCCTTTCTGGCATATCATTAAAATTCCAGGCTTACGACACAAAAAATTGAATTTCGATACTTGTGGTGGGTATACATCCCGTTATGCTTTATCACATTTAAAGATTAGCAAGACCAAGCGAAACCTAATCATTATATTAAATCTGTACATCAGTTATATCTATAATATAAATTAATTTATTTATTCAGTCGAGTAGAGAGTTAAATGAGACAGAATTGTAATAACTAGCTGTCAAAAAAGCACTTTCTGTTTCGTTTAAAATGTTTAATGTGGTAAATACTGCTGACATTTATTATTGATCTCAGTAAAGACTACAAGAGAAGAAACAAGTCAATAATATGATATTGACAGATTAGAAATTTTCTAAATCGAATATATCCAATGTAATAAAGTAAGATATCTGCTTAACTGTTTATCGAGAATTTTAATGTAATTTTACAAGGTAATAACGTTTTGTTCTTAAGGAACCACATGATTCTAAAACTCTGTCAAGTAAAAAAAAAGTGAATTAATGGTCTTATGGAATTAAAAAAGTGTATTATAGGTATACAAGTATGGTTTTTAACACATGTTACGTATTATTATTTCAAATAATCGTAAATATAAATTTGAATTTAAAAGTTAATTAGCGATTAATATGTATCAAATTTATGGTATTTGTCAACAAGGTTGATACACAGAATTTTCCTTTAAATTTTAAATATATTTTAATATACAAGCATCAACAGATACAACACAATTTTTGTTGATGGTTATTATTAATAGTTATTACACATAATGGTTTATATAAAAGTGTTTTACAAACATATAAACTATACTGAATCTTATGTCGGTCTAGAATTTAAAATTTTCTCGAAAGTCCAAGTCTACGTTGAACAAATTAATTCAGAGTTGATTTTGTTACCCTTGCCTGAGCTACCGTTTTGTTGTTGTTTTTTGGCTGGCTTTACGCCGAACACAAGCTGACTCCTTCTAGCAAAGATATTTAATGTCCTTGTATAAATAATAATGCTCAAAGTAATCCACTAAAATTGAATGGTTTGTAATGTTCGAAATTTATAACGTTCGTGGTCAAATTCTGTAGTTTTGCGATTAATCGATGTTGATCACAATATAGCTTCCCGGACCTATAGTACACTGACTGTAACTAGGCTGACTCGACTAGCCGCATTTTTTATAGGAATCATGCGAATGTGTAGCAATTTCGACAATATTCTCGCGCGCTTTCGTCAGGCAAGTATTGTTGATTTTTACGTTCTACTCTTTTTGAGAACAGGCTGGTATGGTAATACACATCCAAAAATATTCATAATATGCAAAAAAGAAAACAACAATGAAACCAGTGTAGACACTAAAATAAATGTTCAAAGGTACACCTGTTACACAAGGTAGAAAGAACTACTGGATTATACCAAGACACCGAAACGTATCGTTCGGCCAAAACAATCTGATGTAAGACACATTTTGTGTTATTAACAGGAGTGACAATTTCGCAATATTACACCTTCTGTATTTCGGACTGAGGTATTCCAAACTATTGCACATTTTCAGCGAATGTGTTTTACTGAACTCTCACTTCATATATCAAATTTTAAGGCAATCTGTTAAGAAATATCTGAGATATAACATATCGAGTTTTGATTGAGTTACTTCGTATTTTTTATTTATTTATTTTCGCACCAAAAGAGTGGAAATTTAATTTGATGAAAAACATGTTTAACTTAATAGTTTTTTTTTTAAAATTTGTACACAGCTAGAACTTTACAACCTACAATTAGGAGTCTCATTTGGTGTAAATATAAGTCACGTGTGTACAGTTTTAAAGAAAATCCGCTCAAAGTAGACGAAAATATTTTCACAGCACTACGCACAAAGTCACGTAAGCTATCAGTCTAACATTTTAAATACAGCTTCACTTAAGAGTAAAACTGGACCATTTTTAGTTTTTGTCGCTGGGATTAAATATAGCTGATTTGGGGTAGCAAAAATACAGGATGAAAATATGTGCAGATACATAAACATTGTTAAACACTTTCGTTACCTTGAATATGACCTAAGAAGGTTGAAACGTTGTTCTGTACTTTATTTTAATTAAAATGCTAATACCCATACCAGCCGTCTTGAGAATACTGTTTAAACAAAGCAAACTAGATCAGCAGTTTCTAATTCAAGTTTTCGAAAGAATCAAACGGGTGGACGGTTATTATACATTGCTTACTTTTAAGCACAAATTTGCTAAACTGTATTAAATTCTCCTAATTAAATGAGCGTCTAGTGTCACGTGATATTAACTTAATCAATTAACATAAATAATGATGATTGATAATACTGTTGTTGTTATTTTGAATTAAGCACAAAGCTACACAATGAGCTATCTGTGCTCTGCCCACCACGGGTATCGCAACCCGGTTTTTAGCGTTGTAAGTCCTCAGACAAACCGCTGAGCCACTGGAGGGGGGCTGATAAGATTGTATTGCTTGCATGGGTGGGAGGTTATGATAAGAAACTGTTAATCTAAATTTCCTAACCTTAATATAAAGAAATCTATTAACACTGATCTATTAATATTAGAGGTAAAACTTCCACGATGTATTTTAAAGAATGTGGTTGGTTCTATAAAGTTTAGGTTTGTTTTAAATAATAGAGTTGGGATTCTAAAGCTAATGTAGGTTGCTATCGAGTGTTACTTTCTTACTTGCTGAGTTTGTGGGTGTGTATTGATAAAAGATTATGCTATCTAATCAAAAACAACTTAGTTGTTAAGATAAGAAGTGCTACAAAATAATCATTAATGCTTTAAGTGTACCTATCAGCTTGGCCGCCAATTTTGATTTCATTCCTTTTAATCGTATCCTCAATCAATTTTGTCCGCACTATGCTTTTTCACACCAACGGCGGTTTTGATTAGATTACAGTCCACTGTGTTCTTATTGAAATTTATTTGCTAACCGGAGACCCATTTACTCGACTTTAAGACATATTTTCCGAGTAAAAATAAAATATGAGTTAATATCCTATCCCAATCTATTTTACTTCATGTAATTCGATGATTAAACCAATTAATTACGGATTAAATAGTGGGAAAATATAATTCTTTCACCGTCACTTTAGTATACATAGCAATCCTCTAAGTACAAAAACAATAAAAATAATTCATTACTTATTTGAAACATGTAATTAGTAAACTTTGGGATTATAATACTCCTTCTTCCTCCTTTTCAAAATAACAAACTCTTCTTTGTTTGTTGCTTTTTGAATTTCACGCAAAGCTACTAAAGCGCTATTTTATACAAATACGTTTTAATAACGTTTTGCTGCATGGAAAATACCATTTATAGGTTTCCATTAACAGCTACGTCTGAATATGTTTCATATATATTAAAATGTTTTGATTTGGTTTGAATTTCGTGCAAAGCTGCACAACCGATATT
Source organism: Carcinoscorpius rotundicauda (assembly GCA_011833715.1). Lineage (NCBI taxonomy): Eukaryota > Metazoa > Arthropoda > Merostomata > Xiphosura > Limulidae > Carcinoscorpius > Carcinoscorpius rotundicauda. The sequence goes on along the minus strand of CM022405.1, from coordinate 10,851,651 downwards.
TGCGCTAGCCGTTCCTAATTTAGCAGAGGGAAGGCAGCTAGTCATCACCACCAACCGCCAACTATTGGGCTACTCTTTTAACAACGAAGAGTGGGATTGACCGTAGCATTATAGCGCCCCATAACTGAAATGAGAGCATATATGGTGCGACTGGGATTGGAAGCCGTGACCCTCGGATTACGAGTCGAACGCCTTTACCTACCTAGTCATGCCGGGACTTACAAACTCTTAAGGCAGTATTGTGGAGGGATATATATGTTTCATACCAGTACTGTAATATTTGCAATCCATAGCAGCAAGACGACATGAAAATAGAATATAATAAACAATTAAAATAAAAAAAACAAACTTTAAATATATTGAGAAAAAAACATAATTATGAAATCTAATTAAAATTAATAACTGGAACTAATTATGTCTAATTAATAACCTAAAATCCACACGTTACTTATTTACAGTGAAATATACGATCTGTTATCTCTTCTAATACGGTTAGAGTAAATGAATAGATTGTGTGATTTGTTTCTTTTTGAATTTCGCGCAAAGCTATACGAGGACTATCTGAGCTAGTAGTCCTTAATTTAGTAGTATAAGACTAGAGGGAAGACAGCTAGTCATCACCACCCACCGGCAACACTTGGGCTACGCTTTCAATAACGAATAGTGGGATTGGCCCTCACATTATAACGCCCCTTGGCAGAAAGGAGCGAGCATGTTTGGTGCGACGGTGATTCGAACCCGCAACCCTCAGATTACAAGTTGAGTGCCTTAACCACCTGACCATGCCGGGCTGGTAGTGTAGTTCATCGTCAGAATGTAACTGATTGTGTAAAAACCTAATATCTCAAAACAGGTGCCACAGCAATATATATATTATACTAGACAATAAAACAAAGAAAAAAGTTTATTCTCAAACGACATTATTTTAGCATCAATCCACTTGTATAAAAGCACGGTAAATTATCTTATAAAATTCTAAAGGTTTTTCTGAACAAGAGGGGATCTTCAATACCCGTAGCACTTGAAATTCTTTTAGACAAGACTTAAGTAAATTAATCTTAATTTATGATACCTTTGGTTCTTTATTCTATTTTAGTAGCTACTGTATATTTCAGCGCACAAGCAATACCAAGCGTGGGACCCGCGTACCTTATTCAATTTTATTTCTCATCAGGATCTTCACCAGGGTTGGAATAAATTAATCTATGATATCTTAGGTCTCGTAGAGTATACCAACCGAAAAGGTTTGACCTCCTGAGTTCGAAACTGTAATTAGATCTCAAATCAGTCAAGAGATAGCGGAGTGGTTTGTACTCAATAAATAAAAAAAGAAAACACAAGTTTCCTGGATTGTTTTTATGAAAGTTTCTTTGTTGAATCGTTTTAGTTCATTTTTTTTACATTTATCGGATAACTGTTCTCAAAATAATCCTTTTAGAAACAAAATCTGTTTAAGCATTCAACAGAAAAACACTCATTTAGGATGTTCTTACAGATTAACTTAAAATAGTTAAATAAAATGAGAGAGAGAACCAACAGCGGCCTCAAGTTTATTATGACGTAGGGTACTTAGGAATGCTTACAGGGTTACAAGTTATTATAGGTAATCATGAATAATTGCTTATGACCCTCTATGACATAGCGGTATGTCTGCAGCTTTACAACGTTAGAAACCGAGTTTCGATACCAGTCGTGAGCAAAGCAGAGATAGTTTCATCGTGTAGCTTTGTGCTTAACTTCAAACAAGTAAATACTTGTATTGAGCGGAATTTATCAAATTAATTCGTACATTGTACTTATTCCTGTATTATAATATGTATTCAAAACAAAACATTTGAAAAAAAAACAATTTTGGAAAGAGAAACAAAATACAAGATGATTTTAAACATATGCAGTGAATTGCAGAATGATAAGAACTAAACAAACAGTTAATCTTTGTTATTGACTCTAAGCTTCTGATTGTAATCATCGCTGTTTAATTAATTAGACCCTGAATGCACATAATATTTTTCGTTTGTTTTATCCTAATTGTGTATTTGACGGCTCTTAAGCTTTCCATTTTGATATTTCAAATGCCACGTGCAGTCCAAGTCACCGAGTCTGAGCAGAAACATCACCCACTCTCATTAAAATTCAACGGAAACGTTCATGGATGTATGTAGGTGGTAAAGACACTCAACTGTAAGAATTAGAAATGTTTGCTATTTTATAGAGCTGGAAGCAGAAACTATAGTACATTCTACAATGCGTTTATTTCTTAGGATTTCTTTGTGCAAAAGTAATTGCCTTATCTTAAACAAACAGCTTGAAAATTATAAACTGTTTCTAGAGTATTTCACGCCGAAGAATAAAATCTTTTGAGTGTACTTATTTGATCAAATACGAACCTCAACTAAAATAGTTCGTGTTTTTTGTTAAAAGAATGAGCAAATGTGTTTTGCGGAAACAATTAGAGATTGCGTTTGATCTAAGTGTTAAACATTCAACAAAAGAGTAACAATGTTCAAGCTAAAATGTTAAAAGACAAAAACAGATATGTAACAAGGTCAGTTTTATATATATCAACGACAATAAATTATTAGAATTTGTCATTACCATTATCCATTTGAATTTTTAATCATTGATTTATTATTAATAATAACAGATAAAAAACTAAAAATTATGTGTTTAAACTACTGGAAGATATGTAAAAATATCAAACAGTTTATAAACAAAAAAGAGAGAAACAAGTGAAAGACGTAAACTGTTTTCGTGTATTCACGCAAAGATATTCAAGAGCGATCTGTGCTAGCCACCCCTAGTTTTAAACCAATAAACTAATGGGAAGGCAGCTAGTCAGAAGCAATTACCGTGAACTCTTGGGCATTTATCTGTTTGGCAGAAAAGTAGGACTTTATTGTCATCTTTGAGAAACACTATTGACTTTCTTGTTTTTAGTGGGTGTCAGCGAACACTTGACCCAAAGACCAGGCATTCTAGTCACTGGGCCACGCTTGGACTAGATATGTAACAAGTAGGAACTTATGTATTCATAAGAAAGGAATATATATGACCTTTATCCTATATTTGCAGTGAATCTTGATCTTCATTGAAGATGAAGTAAACTTCGTATTTAAGAAAATACTAAAGACAAACAACGTGTACTATTTCTTTACAATGTGCACAAAGGCGGAACTACAACTGGTAGTATTAACGCAACATTAATGTATTTCATTTTCTATTCTCCTTTACTATTTTCCTGAGTTTAGATTCTTCTAGCCTACATAAAAACATGCAAACACATTCAACCTTTACAAGTATCTGCACCTAATTCCAATGTTCTTTTAATTGCTGAATTTCTTATATTGAATAGTTCACTAACTGGTCTTTCGGAACAGAAGGTTAAGACAAAACTATTTGATTTATGCATTCATGACTTAGCTTAATCTTCTCGCTGACAATAATGTGATATAACTAAAAAATAAGATATCGTATTATTTCTGTTGAACGTTACAGAGGATGCTTGATAAAATGACACTCTTTTTTTTTCCACCTTTTGATCCTTTAGTTTAAAATAACGTTAAAAAATCACTTGAGGTTTCACAGGCTCATTCGCGCAACGCAAACATAAAAATAAAGGTTAACACTTCACGTGCAACCCCTAGCAACCTATGAATAGCTCAATGTCAATGTTAATGCCATTTTACACATAACTGTCATTGGAATCCATTTCAGGATTAATGTAATTTTGTGAGGTATGAAAGAACTTCCTCTAGCCAAGTTGATGCTAGCAATTAAGAGTTCCGTTTGTACTGCCTCGACTAAAACCTGTTCTCACAAGGCACTTAACATTTGTTATCGCGAAAGTTTTGGCCATCTTCTTGATACCCGGCATAGTTTTGTTCACACACATATACATATATATATAAATATAACAGTCTCTAGTATGCTCATGAAACTACTTCGCAGAATATAAACGGAGCTTCATCAAAATTGGTATAGAGGTTCATTAAGTCCATGCAGGGGTAAATACAAATTTTCAGTTTTTACATTTTGCGTTGAACAGTATACGTAAATTTGGACCCATAAAGAGACGCATACAAATTTTAGCTTTACGGTTTTCATGGGCGTTTTTTACTACTTTTTCGTCTCCTATTAATGGATCTTCTCCAAATTTCACAAGAAAGTTTGCTGGATTTATGCGGAGATACGTGTAAAAAAATTGAAGTTTCACATTTTGTGTTTCGCAGTTGTTTATAGGAGTTTCTGTATATATATATATTTTTTTTAGAAACAGAAGATGCTCCTTGCAGACTAGGGAAAGTCTATGTAACTTCTACGTATGTATTTGAAATTCTGAAGTGGATTATTTCGTATTTATTTAATTTTTCTGAGAGAGAAGTTTTGGCCACAGCAAACACATATACACACATAAAAACAAAGAATAATACACACACACACACATATATATAATTGTCATATAATGTTTTAAATACTTTTTGCAGCGATATCCAGAAAAAGTTAAGTGTGCATGTTTTGTTTATATTCAGTTGCCGCCATCAAATTCCTTCTGGTTCATTTATAAACAGAATGATGGGCTCTGAATCAGTTTTGGTACATATTTCATGAGGTAAGTACTTTTTGCAATTTTAGTAATTTTTGTAAAAAACAAAACAAAAAATATACAGACACAAACATGTGTTAACTTTACTGTGACAAACCAAAGCAAACCAGTCTGAATCGCAAAGTTATCGTAACACAAGGACACTGGTCATAAGTATAGATAGCACTGTTATATTAAATCAAAATCGATTCTATATTGTTAATGTTATTATAACAAAAACGAACATTGAATTTATCAATGTTGTATGAATTGCAACCGATCTCTGTTGTTAATGTTATTACAACAGTTTTAAACGTATCACTGTTATGTGAAACCTTAAGCCGTCTTTACTGAAACACTATTACAATAAACCAAACCTCTAATAAAAGGCAAATTTATCTTAGATGTAACACTATTGCACTAAACAATATCGTAATTTGTTGTAACAGTGAATATTTAGTGTTATGTTGTACTGAATACAGTAAAATCGAGATTAACTTCATAATATAAAGGGAAAGGTATTATTACAGGACACTATGTTTGTTTGTTGCTGTTAAGCACAAAATTTCAAAAAATATGCTATTTATGCTCTAACAATATGGATAACGAAACCTTATACCTGAGCTACTGCATATCTATGATACTTTGGTCACATTTGGAACGAAGTTATTGCAACAATACTTCAATAATAATTAAGGATTTTGACTTACAGCAACAATCTAAATAACCAGTTAAGAATGGTTATCGCTAGGAATGTGACTTCTAGAGACGATAATAATAAATCTTACTTCTTGACATATTTTTTAAAGAAATTCCCGTAAATTTATATATACAAGAGTTTCTGCGTGAAGCCTTTCCCAATTACAAACTGATAAACAAAATGGAAGGCAGATAGCATCTACTTAACAACTCTGAGGAATGCGATTTCACCGTCACTTTTCCGGCGCATATATTTTTTTATACGAGAAGGGCTGTAGTAGTTGGACTCGAACCACGGAAATTCAGGTCTATTGTCTGGTGAGCTAATCACTGGGGCACCCTTGGCCCACTAAAGTATTATGAGTGAAATTATTAAAGTAACTGTGAATTTACTTTTCCATATTTGGTAAGAAAAGCATTTTTATTTACGTATATTAGGGTAATCATTTTCCAAATTTCTAGGCCAAATGACTAGGACGCTTGACTAGCTTGAATACTCGTCCCACCAAACATGCACGTCCTATCAGCCGTGGGGACGTAATTATGTGACAGTCAATTCTACTTTTCGTCGGTAAAAAAGTAGCCAAAGAGTTGGTGGTGGAAGGTGATGGCTAGTTGCCTTCCTTCTTGCCTACACTGCTAAATTAGGGACGGCTAACGCAGATAACCTTCAAGTAGCTTTGCGCGAAATTTAAAAAACGAACAAACTAAATTTCTATGCAGTTTATACATATAGTTCATAGTATTTGATAAGTTTTTATAATAAATGCTAACCTACTCGGTCTTAATTGAACGTTTTTGTGAGAAATGCCAAGCTACTTCAAGGTTATTATAGTTTTTGTACGAACTGTTAACTTGAATTCTTTTGTAAGCTTTTGTAAGAACAAAAAACAACTTGATCTTTATTATAAGTATTTGAAAGAAATACTAAGCAATTTGCTTTTTAATGTAAGTTTCTGTAAGAATACTGAACAACTTGAACTTGATAGTAAATTTTGTGTGAAATACTGAGCAACTCGATCTTTATTGTAAATGTTTGTAAAAATATTATGCAACTTGATATTTATTGTAAATGTTTGTAAAACTATTATGCAGCTTGATCTTTATTGTAAGTGTTTGTAAAATACTATGCAACTTGATCTTTATTGTAATTTTTTGTAAAAATACTATGCAACTTGATCTTTATTGTAAATGTTTGATAATAGCAACGTCTCTCGCTCAGCTACTTCTATACGAATCAAACGAGTTTCTTGAAGTTTCAAGTGTTCAAGTGCGTTTCTGTAAAACAAATGTTGTTTCTTACTCTTAAGAATCTTCTACAAATTTCGAGAATAGGCAGGATTTGCGCAATATAGCGTCAAGAGCATACGTCACACGCAAAAAAGAAAAATATACTGAAACAAGCGTAGGTATTAATATAAAAGTATAACGGTAAATCTGTTACAAACGTTATTTGTATTTTATGCTAATAACTCCAATCAAAATACATTTATTAAAATTTTCTTAACATAAAAATCAATATTTAATGTACTCGCTGGAAGAAGTAAGTTTGTAACCGGTGTGAGGCAAACAAGGAAAAGACAGCGTTGGCTGAGGCGAGGGAGACGATATCAATTCAGAATACCATTACTATTTGAAGTAGTAATACATAACGTACAAAAATAATAAATACAAGACTCATCCAAAATATATTATAATACGTAACATGTTGAACGTAACATTATTTCATAAATTAAATAGATCAATCAATGAAAGTTTAGTTTCTCAGTTGTTTTTATATTTTATGCAAGTGGGCTAATAAAAATATCCCGTGGACTTAATATTAAAATATAATATTTTAAAAGTAGCTATTAAAAACAGAAGACTTCTGTTCTGAAAATACATTTCTAGTTGAAAATTGAATCACGATCGCCAGTATTATAATCATGTCGAAGAAATAACAGTTACGCTTTAAAAAAAATAGAAATATACTCAAGGCATAGAGACACAAATATACTTGGCCTAACGATAAGTTATTTAAGGCATAGAGACACAGATAAACTGTGCCGAACGATAAGTTGTTTTTAAGGAGGACAGAGACAGAAATACAATGGATCAGAAAAGAAAATTATGTGAATTAATAAACTGTATATACATGTATCAAACATTAAGAACTTGTGAACGTGAATGACTAAGATAAAAATAAATCGATTGTCATTTGACTAATTTTGCTGTCCATTCTAATATACGTACTTAACAATTATATTCGAACTCCAGATTGAAACGAAATAAAACAATAAAATTTATTAATTAACTAATGATGCACGTAAAGCAACGTAAAAAAAACGTGATCGTAAAACTATGTTAATTGGAAATCAGATCTTCACAGAACACGCGAAATTTCCCTTGAACACGCTTATCAGCTGATCAGTACGACGATACCAGACCTCTAAGAGCAGGAGAGAATGGCCACGATTACTGCAGGCTTTCATACAGTGAGTGCTGAGAATGACGACTTCTAACAACAGTAAGAATTAATCTTGTCAACGTATAGTATCGACGATACAGTAAACGTTAATGTTTAGAACGTCTATTATCGATAATACAGTAACGATTAAGGATGTTAACGTCTAGTGTCTATGATACAGTAATAATTAACGTTGTCAGCTTCTAGTATCATCGATGATACAATAAGATTTGAAGTGGTCGACGTCTAATGTTTACGATATAGTAATAATAAATTTTGTAAACATCTACTATCGATGTTATAATAATAATTGAGGTCGTCAACGTCTAATGTCCATGATACAATAAGAATTAAGGTTGTCAATGTCTAGTAAGAATGATACACTAAGCGTCAAATATTTGCCTTCAATAAAGAACGATAAATTAAGATTACTTGTCACAGCAGATGCTATAATTTTTTAGCACGTCTGTACAAAACTTTTACAGACTTGTGCAGTGTTCATTTTCAAGATTTTATTGTAAACATGATACTATTGTCTATACTCTAATGTAAGACAACCTGTATATTACATATGTTCTATTTAACTACAATAATATGCATATATATATTTAATAGGCATATTACTAAAACATGAGAATAAGAATTCAGAAGTACGAAAGTGCAGTAATACATTTCGAGGTATTAGATCTTTTTACAATAAATACTTTCAATTACCAAGAAAAAGAAGAGAAATATGAGCTCACACACATACACACAAATGCAGAAATGTATATAAATCTGAATACATGCTCTTAAATATACAAAGCTGAAGGTGTAGATATGCTGGCGCTTTCTGAGACATTTAGACTTAGGTTATAAGTATTAAAGTGTACATAGCATTGAGCACTTCTTACTTAGATATACGTTTTTATGACTGTGTAATATCTAGGCTAAACATTTTTGCACACCTTATCTTAATTAAATGGCCTGCTTCATTTATATTGATCATAGCTATATAATTTCGCCTGAATAGTTAGATGAAAAAAACAATACAGTATTGTTTATTCACCGAATCATTTTTCAAATTCAAGAGTACATCACCTTAAAGTAGGGAAGGTTTCGATGACAGCATCAATATAAAGAAGCTAGACCGGTGTGGGGGAGGATTGGTTGGCAGGGCAATTTACATATATATATCATGTTGACAGCATATAACCAAAAACTGTTTACTGGGGAAAAAACTGGGGAAGAGAAAGATATGATGTTTAGCTCACTTGTATGGCATAAGCTCTCAAATGAGGAGGGCCACCGAAGGGTTCCTAACGGTGATGAATAGCCCCAGAGGTGTTTTTGTGAAATTCTGAATGCTAGAAATCCATCTAGGAATCACAATATGTGGATCTAGCGGATTAGTGATTTTGTGGGATTCCTATAAATCACTGTCGGGTAGAAGAATGCTTTAGGTTAAGCCTACGTTACCTCCATGGTCGACTCCTGGAATAACCAGAAAATTATGCTCAAATTAAATGCACGATAAGTTATCGAACACTACCTTTGCATATTTAAGTATGAGATCAATAACCAATGTTAGCTCTCTGAGCCTAAAAAGGCTTTCTTGTGTCATTTTAATTATTGTTCTAAAATGTTTAGTCGAGGCTTCAGTTAGGCCTAGCCCGTGCCTACTGTAAGGTGCCTTTAGATCTAAGCCTATATAGCCAAGCCTAATAAAATCTCACCTTTGATTAAGTCGTATTCCTGTGCTCTGACTGTTTGTTTGTTTTGAATTAAGCACAAAGCTACACAATGGGCTATCTGTGCTCTGCCCACCACGGGTATCGAAACCCGGATTTTAGCGTGTAAGTTCGCAGAAATAACGCTGAGCCACTGATGGGCATGCTCTGACTGAGAGTCCCTACTGAAATGTTTACAGGCAAATATAATAAATTAATACTTAAGTTTATTCTTATAAAGTTTTTGCCCAAGAGTTATTCTCTTGTTTGCTGTTTGTCATCAGTCTTAAAATCGTTAATTTCATAACAAAAAAGAACTTTTCTGAGACAAAAATATGTTATGCAATCGGGAAGCTGGTCGAAGTGATCAAATTCTAATCATCTTCAACTAATCATCTGAGCTAGCTGTGTATAATAATCCCGCCAATGATGTTGGAAGTGGTGGTGTGTAGTGTCACCTAATATTAAGAGGACGAAAAGCAATAACGTTTCTCAAAATAACGCAGAGTGCCAAGTAACTAATTTGAAATGTCGGTCAACTCTAAAAATCTTGCCATAGGCTTAACAGTAGTTACGTCATTATTAGTTTGTTTGTTTTTGGAATTTCGCACAAAGCTACTCGAGGGCTATCTGTGCTAGCCGTCCCTAATTTAGCAGTGTAAGACTAGAGGGAAGGCAGCTAGTCATCACCACCCACCGCCAACTCTTGGGCTACTCTTTTACAAACGAATAGTGGGATTGACCGTCACATTATACACCCCCACGGCTGGGAGGGCGAGCATGTTTAGCGCGACTCGGGCGCGAACCCGCGACCCTCGGATTACGAGTGCACGCCTTAACGCGCTCGGCCATGCCAGGCCTCTACGTCATTATTAAATGCTGCCTTTATTCGATAGATAACTTAACTTTGTGTACGCTTTTTGCTTTAGTTTTGTTAAAGTTAAACTTTATACTTTATACTATCAATAAAAGAACATACAATATTATCCTATGACCTCAAGTGAGACCATTTTAAATTATTTGATGCGTTTTTAATATACTGTTATGGAAAATGTCTACTCAGATATATTTACATACAACCATTATTTATTAACGTTGAAATTAAGTGCACATGCATGTGTATTCAGATGTGTTTTAAGAGCACAGAAAAACTGTATTCTTATAGGGAACGATAGCTGTAATAGAGTAGGTCTCCATAATAATAATGAAGCATATAGTACTGTTTAATTTGAAGAACTAAGCAAGAATGATTGATATAAAGAGGCGGGTCTCCCTAACAATAGTGAGCGTAAAGGTGTGTTCATGCACTGTAATTATACATAAACAGACTACTCATGGAAACAGGTCTGCGTCACAGTACGAAAGCCATAATGAGTTTTAGATTAAGGCTACCTTACTTTAATGATCTACACCAAAAATAAGTTCACAATGTACACCGTAACAGCATGGATTAATAATGGTATTTGAATTACGAAAATATATCATCATAAAATAGGATATAACTGAATAAGAAACTTACCTGAGGAGTACACATTATATCCATGATATATTCCATTTCGTACGTTACATAACCTACTTCTGCCAGTGGCTTTACAAGCACTTGACCAATTAAATCGTGTTTCGAGAATCTGTCAAAATCGTATACGGAAAACTGTAACATACGAGATTTCAGCTGGTCGTAACTGACTCCAAATACAAACGTTTCATTGAAGACTGGGTTCAGGTTCTTCACGTGGACCTACGAAGAATGACGCAATATTTATAAAATAGAGAGATACAGTTGTCTGATAAAATAAAATACGGTATTCTTAATGCTATTTCTTTTCCAACTTATTGACATGTTGTATACTTCTGGACCAAAAATTATAAATCCACTTACTGAAATATTAATTAGCGTCAGCACTAGTTTATATTTGCAGTAAGTTACTCGTTATCTAAAGAAAATGACAAGGAACAACATTGTTTCAATTGAACAGAGTAATTTTACTCCAGATGAGTCTAACCCATGAATGGATTAAAAACAGACAGTTAATTTAAATAAGTGAAACATACGAACCCTAGTCTGGAATTTCTTTTTACGGTCAGGGAGAAGATAAATCTTTACGTAGGGGTCGGAGGATCCAGTGAGGTCCTTCACTGGGAGGTCTCGAGCTTGAAGTACCTGAAAGTTGAAATGTATTTCTAAAAAAATAAAGTTAACACATTAATTTAGAAAGAATGAGTTAGTCAATAAGAGTAGAGGGAGAGGACTTGTTAAGATAACCTTGGCAGTGACACGAATAGCAAGCAGATAAAGCCGTATTACAATATATAAATAGTAAACAAAATAATATACAAATATATAATAAAATACATGACATCTTTCAGTATCCGTCTTAAAAACAAAAATAAAAAAGTAAACCTTTCAATCAAACCTGTCAAAACTTTATTTGTGAATTAAAAATAGAGAGAATAAACCAACACTAAACTTATTAAAAGAGTACGAGAAATCGACGAATTGAATAAGACAGAGTGGAAAGGAATGTGATATCAATCACAACCGGAAATCTATCATTATGAGTTATTTTTAAAGTTGAATACAGGACGGAGCCTACATAACCATTTATGACGCTAAACAATCTAGTTGTGTAAGGGTGTTGTCTCAGTTAAATGTCCATAGCTCGTTTATTTTACTTTATTTCTATTTTATGATGTCCCACATTCTTACTTATTTAGTTATGCAACTCTATTATAATCAAACAAGTTGTTCGTTTTCTGAGCTGTACTGCTCATTATTTTAAAATAAATGTTAATTTGTAATATAACAAATAACAATAAATACAATTTTAGAAAAACGAGATGAAATGCACTTTATATGTTTATAATGTGTCTCCACATTGCTTGCTAGCAGCAAGCTCACGGACTTAACAACGAAAAATGTGGGGTTCGGGTACCCACAGTAGACAGAGCACAGAGAGCTTATAAGAAATTGTAACTTTGCACTGAGACAGACGAAAATGCTTAGAATGATGTCACGATTATTGCCAATCCATTTTTATTGTCACTTTTATATAACAATGATGTAAATTCTTTGAGACATTCCTTTAACCAAATCTTTTCACAATGACACATAAATACATATGTTAATATAGGGGCCAAATTAGAGCCTATTACTAAATCCCTCTATTTGATCATGTACTTTTGCTTTTAACGAAAATGCCATCCTTACTGATAAGGAAAGACTAACGTTTCGACTTTCCTAGGCCATCTTCAGGTTAAGATGACCTAGGAAGTCGAAACGCTATTCTATCCTTATCAGTAAGTGTTAATACCCATACCAGCCGTTTTGAGATACATTTTTATTTCAAGTGGGCTCCTCTTCATTAAGAAATTGCCATTCGTTAGCTTCTATTTCACATAGTTTAATAAATACTTATTAAGGTAAACCATTAAAATTACTTTCATTATTTCGAAATCACGTTTACACAAAATTCAGAGGTATATTAGTAAGTGATTATCTCACACAAAAAAGCTGACAATTACCACACCATGATAAAAACTGTGTTTCAAAGCATATTTATTACATACAGATTCCTTTACATTTGCTTAAAAAATGCTAGTTTACGGTTATAACATCTGATGTTAAATATAACAGGTTTCATAGGACACTTTTATATATTTCTGGTAATGCATACAAAATATCAGCATGTGAATTATTCCTTTAATAAGACTTAATTATTATAAAATTCTTATTTTTCCAGCCTCCACCGGTGGCAGCGATATGTTTCCGCACTTGAAACGCTAGGAAGTGGGCTTCGATACCTGTGTTGGGCAGAGCACAGATAACCCATTGTGTAGCTTTATGCTGAATTATAAACAAACAAACAAACTCAATTTCTTTGTGCCTGTATTTCTGGCAAATTAATATTCCATGGCTTAGGGTTGGAATTGTAAACACATAAACCATTTTAACCTTGTATGTATACATATATTATTAAAATTTGTCTGTGATGTTGGACTAATCGCACGATCCATAGGAGCCTTTATAAACTCAAATCCAAGAGAATAATCACAAGATTTAATATTTTTAAGATTAAGAGTAAATCTTAATTTCTGAAAGAATACTTTCTTTTCAATATAATTTAAAAGTATAAGTTTAATATCATAGGAATGACCTGTCAGTCTTATTTCCAACAGTTTGTTTTGTTATTTTCTATAATTTCATTCATCAAGAAGAAAAGGCCTACAGCTGTAATTACATTCTTTAATTGTAGCTTTTTACCATCCAGAAGTTTTTTCTAATTTTGTAACATTTCTTCCTTCATGTTTAAATTCAGCTTCCTCAACCTTATTTTGGTTTCCTTATATTTCTTCAACTGTTTTAATTGATAGGTGGCATCCTTAAAGTTTAAGAATTTTGGTATTAATTAATGTACTTTACACTCATTCAAAAACTTTAAACTTAATCTATATTTACTTAAATAACCATAGATTTGTTAATTTGACATTTATGAAATCTGCTTACTACCTCTCTCTCACAGCTATGACATTGGACGACATTTATTACAGACTAGTGATTTTGGAAATCATAAGTTGGAAAAGTTTTTTTTCTTAGAGCAAAGCCACATTGGGCTATCTATTGTGTTCATCGAGGGAAATAGAACCATAAATTTTAGCATTTTAAGTCTGTAAATTTACAACTGTCCCACACTGGGGTCGAACTGTATAATAATTAAAGAATAATTGTATAGTAATAAATGTTAATTAATTAGTAAACCTTCAATTTAAAGATGGCATAACCAGATGGAATTCACATTTCTGGTTTAAAACACCTTTATAGTTATCACTACATACTGTAGATGTGGCGTACTGTTATACAGTGTCTGGTATTTACTTCCAAGATAAACATTAATATATTATTCCCCATCTTTCAGTTTTGATTTATAATTTAGAGTGGAAGAGCAAGGTTGCCAAATGGTCCGTTCCCGGTGCACTATATAAAAAATATACCATTTACAATTATGAAAAAGGCTTAAGTAAAACATGGAAATATCATTAAACCATTCGTCAGAATAAGAAACTATTTTGTGTTGAAAGACAAAACAGGAAAACCAAACTGCTCAAGTGTCATGTATACATATAAATTCTCCGAATTTTCTAGAGTACATATTTATTTCAGAGCAAAGCCTCATTGGGCTATCTGCTGTTTCCAACGTATAGAATTGCACTTTGGATCTTAGCATAGTATGTTCGTAAACTTACCGTTGCTGTACCAGGAGATTATAGCAAACATACATTTATAATCTAGTACAAAAGGAGTGGCGGATAGAGTAAAGGGTTTTAGTTTATCGAGGTATGTGAAAGTATGAAACATTTTAAAATAATCTGGTAGTTTGTAATAATAGTCCTGTTACTACTGAGCAGTTTCAAGTTACAAACCTGCTGAAAAATGGTTCTTTATTACGAATAGGCAATGGCTATTAAAAATGCAATTGGTCGCTGAACAGTCAAACATTTGTGTAATAAACTACTTATTTTAAATTATTGAAACAGATTTCCTGTATGTCTTGTGTGGGATATATTTTTAGCTGATAAGAGATATTTTTTTATTTCATATTGGTATTCATTTATTGAATGGTGTGAATTGGGAAATTTATCTGAGGAGTATAGATGCTAGCGTTATAAAGTCACGGTCAATCCCATTATTCGTTGGTAAAAGAGTAGCTTAAGAATAGCTGGTGGGTAGTGATAACTA
Source organism: Carcinoscorpius rotundicauda (assembly GCA_011833715.1). NCBI lineage: Eukaryota > Metazoa > Arthropoda > Merostomata > Xiphosura > Limulidae > Carcinoscorpius > Carcinoscorpius rotundicauda. Next base: position 10,836,481 of record CM022405.1, on the reverse strand, counting down.
ACCGCCTTCTTTCTAGTCTTGCAATGCTAAATTGGGGATGGCTAGTGCAGACATTCCTTGTGTAGCTTTGTGCAAAATCGAGTAAAACAAACAATATATTGGAAAACTAGAATCTAAAACTTGATATATAATATTAGCTTTTACGATTTATTTTTTAATGGGTAGGTGAATAATAAAAGTACAGATGTTAATAGTTGTAATAGGATGGATAACTAGAAAAAAAAAGTTTATTTGCACTTCCCGGTTATTACCGCTTTAATGCTTAATATTTCTTTCAAAACTATACCTCATACTTGTTTAATTCAATCAATATTAAACTCCAGTTCTCAGACAATTATTCAAACTGATCTCAATTTTAAAAAGAAACGTGAAGATTTTAACGGCAGAGCAAATAAAGATTGCATTACACTTTTGCCTTTATAAATGTTAATAAACTGTTAATTCTTAATTATGCTCATATCCTCACTCATTTCAATGGTTCACGACAGTAAACTCTGCTTCACAAATCTTAACTCAAATTTAATATGTTCTTAAAAATACCGGAAATGACAATAACCCCATTTTTTTCCCAGCAGTATCTTAACAGTATCTGCATAATATCTAAGTTTTATGATATGGGATGGAAATTACGTCTCAATGAATTATGTAACCATTCATCTAATATACAGTGAAGTGATCTTAGGATTTAGATGACTAATCCATTGAAATTGTTGTTGTTGTTTTGAATTAAGCACAAAGCTACACAATGGGCTATCTGTGCTCTGCCCACCATGGGTATCGAAACCCGGATTTTAGCGTGTAAGTCCGTAGACATACCGCTGAGCCACTGGGGGGCTCCATTGAAATACAACACGTAATATTTGAAACAGTAACCATTGTGTAGCTTTGTGCTTAATTCCAAAACAACCAACCAACCTTGAAACAGTAGAAACTGCAATGCATTGTTAAACCATTAAACACAATATAAACATCTGATAACTAATACTGGATTTACCCCTCTACGCCATGAACAGAGCCCGTGTACTCTGTTAGCCTATATATTTATATATATGTGCGACCTCTCGATTAAAACACTAATAGCAACACTAAAAAGTCTCCAGGTGGGATAGTGGTAAGTTTTAGAAATTGCATTTTTAAGATCAGGAGTTCGATTTGCAGATGGAAAATGTTGTTTTGTTATAAAACAAACACAAAAAAATAACAAATCCACATAAAAGCGAACACAGTTCAGTAAATTGGGAAATTTAAGACGGTATCCTCACTATCCTGGCATAAATTTAAATCTATATGCAGAGATATAACAAAAAACGTTTTAAACGTGGCCTTTGAATACAAACGAACAAATATTCACTTAGACTGGTTGTATGAAATGGTTTATCATGATTTTAATTATGTTTGCAGACGCTGTTTTCTTAGATCAAAAAAAAAGTATTTCACTTTATTTAGCATAATGGAATCGATTAAACTCAGATCTTGTAACATTCCACCCAGATTTCCTCGATGGTTCTTAAGTTTTCTTACAAACCACGTTGCCAAATCCTGGATTAACAATACTCAATGAAACTCCATTTCCTTTAATGGCATAGTTTCATAAGTATCGGTATTAAGCCATTTCATTTACACAATATACATTAACGATGTAATAACCTCATTTCCATCCCTCACTCCCGACTGCATATCGTTATGCTGGTAACATAGCAGTAAGGACCATATCCCACGACCAACAGAATTTAAGACTTATGTGGTATATATAGTACCTTATTATGCGCTATCTCCCACATCTTAGTTAATAACTACTTTTTCAAAGTTATTCTTTTATTTCAATTAACATGCAAATACTCGCTCATTTAAGCAACTGAACTTTCTTCTTTCCTCATGCACACGAGACCGAAGTTCTCTAATTGACAATTAGCCCACTTTTTTTATTCACGAGATAATTCATTATCTTTTCAAACATATGTTTATAGGTTTTGTTGACGAATCGAATAATTGCTAGGAACTATCACTTCCATGTACTGAAACTGCTGTATGCAGGTTGACTCGTGTAGAAATTTGACTTTATTAAAGTTATTGCGTTTTGCTTATAAATATATATAAAGCACAAAGTTTCGTGTATCTGTCTGTTTGTACATTATATAACTACTTCTGGGACGCTGGACCAATCACAACCAAATCTAGTGTAATGATACTTTAAAACCAGTAGTATGTTAATGGGGGTTTACAACTATTTCTACCCCTACTCCCATTATTTTTCTTATTGAGTATTTATTACCTTTAACGTAAGTTGACGTTAACTACAATCACAGATAGAGTAACTCTCTTACACAAAAACACATACACACACATACATGTACATGTGTATATGTATATATAAATACACATTAAATATTCTGTAAAACAACAAACACAATGTTGAAAAGGGTGCACAACGTCTTATATGATACATATCAGAGTGTGCGATAGCAATACAGTGAAAAAAGGGCCAACGCTGTTACAATAATACATAAACTCAGCTGAAGATATTACTTCAACGGGCACAGTCATTTCTTGAGTTATACCTACTTATAACTTTGAACGATGACCTTTCAACTTCGATTTGTAAGACCCTTCTGTGGCTAGTGACCGTCAGCTAATTAATTATGTGAAATACTGTGGAAGTACAGAGATGGGTGTTAAAAGCAGGTAACAGAAAGCAGTCATAAGGCCACTACTTTTCCGTTATCTCTTCGTACAAAGTCACAAATCACACAATGTATATATAGGATATTTTAAATATACACATTACGAGTTCTAGTAGCTTACACAAAACTATTGGTAAGATAATAATGGATACTGTAGTAATATGTTATTTTATAAATAAATTGTGTAGACGTTGAGATTTTAGTGTTATTCATAATAGAATCCACCACCTGGACAAAGGACAGGTACCTCAGTTGAAAAAGCGAAATTTACTCCCGAATAACTCGTAGCTTTTGACTTTAATTTTGAGTAGTATCTAATTACCTTAAACTTTAAAGAATGTATGTAGTTTGTTAGAACAAAGTCACAGTGGACAATATGTTGTGTCTACCAAGGAAATAGAACCCTTGGTATTAGTATTGTAAATCGAGGAACTTTCAATGAAATATCACAGACTGACTAGGAATGAGCATGACGATAATGTTTAAACTGTATTTTTTGTATTTAAATACTCATTAGGGGTTTTATTTAAATATAATACTTTTTAGTTTAGCTTTCAATGGGGAGAGTATCAAATTTGTGAGAGAATTTATGAATGGCTCAACCACAAACTTACTTTTGTGTTTTGTATTGTGTTTGTTTTGAATACTTGATTTTAAGTAAATATTATAACTTGTGTATTTGTGTACTGTCAACTTATCTCCTGATAAGTTAGCAGTTATATGTCACAGTTGTAAGTGCAAGTGTGAGTGTTAGTTAGTTTGTTTTGAATTTCACATAAATCTACACGAGGGCTACCCTGCGCTAGCCGTCCCTAATTTAGAAGGAAGGCAACTGGTCATCATCATCCAACATCAACTCTTGGACTATCTTTTTACCAACAAATAACGGACTGGCCATCACTTTATAACAGGTGAAAGGGCGAGTAATTTTGGTGAGACATGAATTAAAACCCGCTGTCCTCAAATTGCGAGCCAAGCGCATTAAGTACTTGGTTATACCGAGCCGAACAGCAAGATACACATTCGTGTGATGTGGCCTCAGTGACTATATATAATTTTCCCAAAGCCAAATGCTAAAAAAGATAATTAATTAAAAAGATTGAAACTGATATTTAGTTTTAAAAAAATAGTATAACTAAAACTACATTAAAGATAGCTCTTTAAAGAATAATTAAAATTAAAATTGTTTGGCAATAATCATCGACACCTTTATTCTTAATGGCAGAGTGGAGACCTATATTGTGATCAACATGCGAGATTTAACAATAATTGCTTGTGACTTCTGTATGTACACCATGTTTGAATTTCTATAATCATTTTAACAAAGAATGAATGATAATGTCATCAGTTTATAAAATGAGGACTACATCATTCCTGATTGGAGTAAAATATATCAAACAAAATCAAATAAAGGTACGTTCTCTCAAATCGGTGAGTAAATAGTTATTTAGTTGTAAGCGTTGTTTTTACTGTTTTAATTTTTTTGTTCACTAGAGATAACGATTTACAAGTTTACAGGATGAACTAATTCTGTGAAGTGTAGCGATTTCATCGGACCTTAGAATTTTGTGGAATATCAACGCTTTGTATAGTAAATAAAACGCTAGAATAAGTAAATTATGTTTAATTAATGACTTTAGTATAAGTTAATGAGTCTGTTTTTTAGAGATTGTATCAGTTGAATGAATGAGATGGCCAGTTTAATCGAGAAACCAATATACTATGATGAAAGAGTACCGGGGTGGGGGTAAATTAAGGTCTCAGTTCAAAATAGTATCCATAGTGAATGGGTGGAACAGTGGAGGAAAAGTTACTTTTTATTATGCTAATTTAAAATGAGCGATTTTAATGGCATCAGGCAATCTTCCGTTTCAGAGCCATGATAATTATCAAACATTGGTAGCTGCTTTATTTCACAGGTGCAAAGTGACATCCTAGAAGGAAATATCGAAAGCAAAGTTCAGTAACAGAGTAAAGAAGAAAGAAGAGACTTCAGCAGAAGAACAAATGTTCAATATCAACTGATTGGTTCATTAGTGTAAAATCAATTTATAGATTCCATAGCAGATGAGCATATGTGACAATTTTTTTTTAAATGTTAATATTTTCTTTCATGATATACTAGACAAGGTTAAGTTTAAAACTAAAGGTTGAACTAAAATAATTTCATTAAACGTAATGATAAAAAGTGTAATAAATTCTGACACAAGTTCTTCGGTCAAATACACGTTTAATATCTGCAGATCTCTGTTATGGGATCATGAGGCCAAACAATATTGAAGGTCAAACTTCTTATGGCGATACTATAGAAAAAGTGAGAAAATTAGGTGGTAAATTACAAACATGAAATGGAGGAAGTAAATCACAGCACAATAAGCATTTCAGGTGTGACTTACAAGAACATATTGCCAAGAACTTCAGACAAAAGACTTCGCAAATATAGCCTTCTTCAGAAAAAGGTAAAAAAAATGAACTGTTACAAATATGGGAAACATGGCCATTATAGTTAGAACTTTGATGAATCAACAACTAATAGTAGACCAAAAAGACAATAGGGTGAGTCTTTAGGCCCAGTTAGATCAAAGGGAATGACAAATACTTAACCAAACACTGTAAAATAAAAATCTGCTGGAGTATTGAAGCAAACTTTAGTTGAGAATACTCCAGCTACTCCATATAAGAGAAGAAACTTATTATGTCAGGAAATAAATCGAAGAGATGATGGATTTAGTAATGAGTCACTGTGTTGATTAACACTGGTTTTATAGTTACAACTGTGTACCACAAGTTGATAATGAAAGCGTAAAAATCGTCCGGTGATGAAGAAAGAAAAAGAATGGTGCAAACAGTAAATGAATATAAAGTTCCACCACGAAAAGTTAAAAGTTATCCTTGCTGTGGGAAGTTTCTATACACTACGTGATGGGTGGTTAACTAATGTCGAGAAATAGTGAATAATATGAATTAGCTTCATGGAATCAAGAGTAGATGAACTTAAAATATTATACCAGGGATTAAATATCCAGTGACAACAAGAAAGGCATAATTACATTACTAAAAAGTGAACTATTCAAACCAGGACTTCTCATGAATATATTTATATCTAGTGACTGAAGCAATGTAGAATCAAGCACTAAAGAATATCTGAGAGGTTTCTAGTTGTAAGCAATTTCATTAATTTAAAATATCAAGTTGTTATCATTAAGGCCATGTAAACAAGAAATTATGAAATTCAACTGAAATCTGAATTGGACATTGCAAGAAATGAAGCCTTACAGATATTACTTCCACACACAAGTACATTAGAAGTATCCATTTATTAGATAGGAAGTCTGATGTCAAATCCTAAAAGGACAGCTTACCATCTTATTTACAATAGTTGTATGATAAGAGATGTTGAGGCGTTACAGCTGATTTATGCCATAGTTACATGGCTTATTTATGATATATCAAGATATATTCTCCAAAGACAATCTCATAGCTTAAAATATACAAATAAAATATTTCATAAGATTTGTAATGGATGCGTAGTCCAAATACATCAGATAGCTTGACGATTCCAACTTTTAAAACAGTTTGAGGCTTTCAAAGAAATAGAGGTCATAAGGAACATTTATGTTATGATGGAAAGGTGAAAAGATACAACTGCACTCTGTTTAATCGATCAGATATATGGGTGGATGAACAATAAAAAACATGGGATTAACATCTTCCACAGTTACTGATGACTTATAGTACAGAACGTAGTACATGAAGATTCCGGTAACACACCAGGATCACTAATATTCAGAATAAAACTGAAAGCGCTACTGGACCTTTTGCACTCTCGTTTGAAGAACAGTCACTCAGGAAAACCTTACACAGAAAAATAAGAGAGATAAAGCACATCATTATTTTTGTGAATACCATATTTTTCTTGTTAGATATACCCATTCATGTTTACTTGTTGTAAGTAAGGGAAAAAATGGCTGCAGTTTATGATGCAAGCCTTGGGGAGGTAATATAGCTATGTAGTAGCCGAAAAAAAGTTGGTTTGTTGGTTTGTTTAAAATATTGAGCAAAACTACTCAAGGGTCATTCGCACTAGCTGTTCCTAATTTAGCAATGTAAAACAAGTGAGAAGGCAGCTAATTATCATCACCCACCACCAGCTCTTGGGCTGCTCTTTTACCAACGAACAGTTGGATTGAACATCATAATATAAGGTCTCCACTGCTCAAAGGGCAAGCATGTTCAGTGACGATGTTCAACTTTGTGCATCTGTTTTTTGTTATGTTACGTGACAAAAAAGCGTTTCAGAGTTATTTTACAAAACGAAAATATGAAAATATACAAATTTTGTGTATGTCAAATTTAAGCAAACGATATTCATCACAAATATCTATTAATGAATAATGTTAAAATCAACTACAAGCTTGTAACGATCAGTTCCAAACATTTATTTCTAAGGTTCTTTGACTTACACACTGACTTTAACACTTAAATATTTACCGATCACAACGACACGTTAATTATCCGTTGAAATTTCTGGTTATTTTACTATCTGCAGTATGTCAAAGTTTACGAAATTTTTTCTGATCTATTTTAAAATACTTCTGAATAATTGGATTTGCTTTACAAGTAAAATATTGTGAGATTCAGTTTACACGACAATAAAAGGTTTCTTACCCTGACAACCAGTCCTTCTATGTCTTGATCGTATTTGAGGGTAAAGTGAATTCTTCCACACGGCTTTCCATGTTCTCCATCTTCTTCCAGTGTACTGTTACTTTCAGTGGACGCCTTCCGTGCCAGATCTCCCTGGTAGAGCTCTGGTTTGATCTCTCCGACAGACGGTGATTCTCGAGTTGCTTTGTTACAAACTAAAAATAAATGCAACGTTTTTATTTTGTGAAGTACTATGTGAAATGAACACCGTTTGTAAATAGGTATTTAGTAGTTTTATTTAAATTAATAAGTTAGTTTTTCATTTCTGACTTTCACACAATGCATAACACCGCAACGCATTCCTTTGAAAGAATTATCTGACAATTCTGAGTAACAAGTTCCCACAATATTGTGTAACGGTGTAACTCAATTTCATCATTAGTAACGTTTAAATGTGAAGTTAAATATGTTATAGAAATAAAGCTAAGAAATAACGAAATATAATTTAAAATATTTCAGTAAAACGTAGATCAAGACCAGTTTATAAGCCACTATAAATTATGATATTACCAAAGAATGGTACGAGATTTCCATTTGGCGGTAATTCAGAACGGTAGCTCTTAACGTTGTTAAATAAATGACAATATAATCAGTGATGTCGAGAAACCCACTTGTTGAGAATTTTATATGCAAAAACGGCTTGTTTGGGTTCAGAAAATATTTTAAATAGAAGAGCGAACAACGTTTCGCTCGGTCGAAATTAGAGACGGCTAGCGCAGATAGCCCTAGTGTAGCTTTGCGTGAAATTTAAAACAAACAAACAATTACGTCAGCCAAGTTTGTTTTAGACATAAAGATAGATATTCCTGTAAACAAAAGTAGCTCCTTGTTTGGAATGATTTTCTGTTTAAATTACTTTGTTACCTATTTTATTTTTTATTCACGTCTTTCATTCTTCTTTTCTTATATCTTATAGCACAATAAAACAAAAACAAAAACAAACAAAACAGAGTTTATTTATGTAGCAAAATATATCATACACTTGTGACAATTCTGTCTATTAATGTAACAGCTGATTTTTAACTGAGTTTAAAGCTCTAGGAATACCGGTAGACCTGTTTACATTAATAAGAAATTCGAATTTTTAATCTGAATGTCAGCGATAAGACCAGATGACAATCTTCTGTACAATTTAACCAACGACCTTAACTCATAACTACTGTGGAGGAGTAAGGCAATCAGATAAGATTAACCACCACAAGAGAGCTCTGTCTGGCTCTTTGAACACAGTAGCGGGATTGATTATCATTCTTACAGAGTGCCCACCATATAAAATGGAGAGTCGGTTCAACACCATCGTGTCTTGAATCCTGGACTCTCGACACTCGGACTCTTAGGCTACTCTTTTATCAACAAATAGTGCGATTGATCGTAACTTTATGAGGACCCACATCTGAAGGGCTAGCATGTTGTGTAAGAAATTTTGAACCCGTGATCCACTAGGGCTATAAGTACTTTTAACACGTTAAGTATATTTGTATAAACCTATACGTCCTCAAATTAGACACCACAGTTAGGTGTTTTATCTGCAAATAATATTAACAACTTAATGAAATAGACTGATATAAACATATATACTTTCAAACGGAACGTCGCAGACATGCAGCTGTCTTTGAAAAGTTTGGTGGCGAGTTGGAACACTTGGTAGAGTTGATTGACGTGTTGGAACTATTTTCTTGCAATGTACTTGTTTTTGAATTTCTTCCTTGATATCTGGTAGACTGTGACTTATTTTCAATGAGGGCGCGCTACTGGATCCTGTTGAATGTAAAGTTGTGGTCACTAAAGCGGCGCTATTATCGTTGGCCGAGTGATTTGGCTGAAGAATAGAGAATAACCATCGATAGCTAAAGTACGTCATTATGCTCACTGCAAGGACAGCCAGGACAATCAGGACAATAATAAACTGAGATACAGTTCTATGTCCGGCATCTAGAAAAAAAACATAATTTTAGAGTCATGTGGATGAATATATATACATATATTATATACAGATAGAATATTAATACTGAACAGTCAAGTAAAATAAAATAAAAAAATCAAAAGTAAGGACTGCGTTAAAAACAGCAAATCTAAACATATATACTACTACTTATAGTCTGATTTTCAGACTAAACAAGCCTTTTTATGCGATAAGGTGTTCAACCACATAAAAGTAGTGCCAAGCTGTTCAAATGACTTTATTAAAGTTTTCTTAATTTTTATTTCTTTATACTTATTTAGTACATTTTTACATTTATTACAGAATAATTTAACACTTTTATTTAGAGTTTCTCTGATGATGATTTGTTATAAACAAAAACAAGGCAGAACAAAAATGTAAAGCGCTGCGGAAATAGAAAGGATTCTGAGTGTACAGACTATAATGTGAGATGTAAAATGTATCCTAGATACTTTAGGAGATTACTGGAAAATAGGACTGACGTTGCAGTGGGGATACGCTGTCTATCAGTCTTAACCTCTTTTTACCAGTATGACATGAATAATAATTAAATAATAAAATAATCAAAATAGAAATTAGAAGTATGAGACGTGGGTGTCCAAGTCCACAACGTCCCACATCTGTATTACTCTTCACTGCCTGCAGACGGTCATCTCAATTGAAGAAGAAAAAGTAATAAAAATATAAGGTGTTACCATTTGGTCGTAAGTTAAATAAACGTACCTCCTAAAATTAGCATTCCAGCTCCTGTAATGGTGGTGAGGCAGTAATTAGTAACCAGGTAAGCAAGTTATACTAGTTCTAAACTATCTAATATAACTACCAACCACAACTAATTAAGTCAAATGTTACTACCAATTTTTAGACTAAACAAGCCTATTTATGCGATAAGGTGTTCATTCACATAAAAGTAGTGCCAAGCTGTTCAAATGATTTTATTAAAGTTTTCTTAATTTCTATTTCTTTATATTTATTTAGTATATTTTTACGTTTATTACAGAATAATTTAACACTTTTATTTAGAGTTTCTTTATTAAATATTAGTTTTCGAATCAATAATTTAAAATTAATAATAAAATGTTGTGATTTATTACAAATTTTACAAAATATGAATAATTGGAAAGCTATAACACTCATAACAGAAGAGCATGGTACATTACTATTAAAAGATAATTAACCATATTTGGAAAAGAAAAATATTTACTTTTATTAAAAATATTTAGATTGATATCATTATCAATCATTTCAATTTCTAAATCTAAATAATGTATATCTACTTAGAAACTGAAGCATTTTCAACTTCTAATTTTACATAATGTATAGCGTTAATAACGTTATTTATTTCAGGGAAATTTATACTAATTAGCTAATTATATTAGTATAATTTGTACACTTAGCTACTAATTAATGCCTTACCACTATAATAGGGGATGGAATGCCAATTTCAGGAGGTGAGTTTGTTTAACTTGTATTTGGTTGTATTTATTTGTTCTTCATTATTTACTTTTTGATTTTTCTTCTTCTTTGCTTTATAGAGCAGTTAACTTCCTACAACTGTGTTCAGGAAGTAAAGGGTGATATGGATGTGGGACGTTGTGGGCTTGAGCACCCACATCTTGTTCTCCTAATTTCTGTTTCTATTCCTTTGACTTTTTATTCTTCACGTGAGACTGCCAAACGGAGGTTAGGACTGATAAACAGTGTGTCCCCACTGCAATGTGGATCCTACTTCAGCAGTCACCTCCAAAACCTAGGGTATATTTTACATCCCACATTCCAGCCTGTACTCCTGGGATCCTTTCGATTAGTGCAGCGTTTTCAATTTTTGTTTCAGCCTGTTTTTTCTTACACCAATCTATACATATATATGCATATATACAGGTCGAGTCAAAAACTTGTTTTCTTTATTGTTGGAAAGTATGCGTGTTACCTGATATTATGTCATCAGAAAAGGTCAGTTCAGGGTCAATCAAATGCCGTCTCTGAAACTGTCAATCTGAGATAAAATGTGTCAACACAAAAATTGTAGTATTTGGATGATCTTGATTTGACCTTTATGTTCTGTTAGGTAACATATGGCCGCCTGAACACCTTATTCCGGCAGATGGTTTGACATTAAACAACAACTATAGCATAAAAAACAGCACTTTTAATTCATTCCACATATTTAAACTTCTTAAACGATTAACCTCATGTTTCGCCCATTATACTTGTAAATGTAAGTTTTGTAAAGTTTCAAATGCAGATTTTATTTTCTGCCTCATATACTTAAGATACCGTTATCAGACGTCTAAACGTAGGTTATCTGTTATAATTTGCCTCGGACAAGTCTCCGATTTATTATGTTACGTATTACGGTTTCAAACAGCCGGAAATATTAATTTTAAAAGTATTTGAATTTCAATAGTATCAAATTCATGATATTTGCTAATAAAATTATTTTGTTTGTTGTTAAGCACAAAGCTACACAAAGGGTTATCTTTGCTCTACCCACCAAGGGTATCGAAACCCGGTTTCTAGTAGTATGACTCCGCAGATATACCAACAAAATTGATACACACAATTTTCTTTCTTAACACAAACGTTCCCCGCAGGTACAGCGGTAAGTCTACGAATTTTCAACGCTGAGATCAGGGAGTTCGATTCTCCTTGGTGCGCTCAACAGATGGGCCAGTGTGACTTTGGTATAGGGAAAACACACGCTAATAGTTATTACAAACAATGATTCACATGCAAGAATCTCATATTCGATTTAAAATTGAATGTTTTATCGACGATCCAGGTCCACGACGAGCAAATTAATTCTGAGTTGATACTGTTACACCTCACTTAAGCTAACTCAATTGGTTGGCCTCACACCGCTTACAAGCTTGTTTTTTACAGTCGGAGATATTTAATGTCCTCGTAGAAATACTAACGTTTAAAGTTAATTCATTGAAGTTGAACAGTTTGCAATGTTCGAAATATATAAACGTTCCTGGTCCAATTCTGCAGTTTTCAGATTGTTATGTAAATATCATGTAAATGTTATGTAAACGACAACCATGTCGAGAGTGTTATGTAAATGTTATGTAAACGACAACCATGTCGAGAGTGTTATGTAAATGTTGTGTAAACGACAACCGTGTCATGTCGTGTTTGCATTCCCATATCCATTATATTTCCATATTTATATTATTTTTTTCGAAGTTTAAACCGAAAAAATATGTTATTAATTTAAAATAACATTTAAGAATTAATTAAAATTCATTTAGAATTATTCATGTAGAAATTTTTAAAACTAGGTAGATTGATTACTCGTATTGGCCTGGTGTTTGTACTGTGGAATTCTGGGAAGTTACGCGATTAGTATATAAACAGTCGGCAATGCGAGGGAAAAAGTCATCCATTTTTACTCAGGTCAGGGAAGTGAGTCATCCATTTTTACTCGGATCAAGAAGTTTGTCTCGTTTGAGAAAGTTTAAACTGAATTTGTGAATAGAGCTAGATCGACTAAAGCGGTGAAATTTTTATTCCGTCAATCTATACAATTCAGTCGGATTACGGATTATACCGAAAGTCAATACGAATTGGACCGTGAATTTTTGTTTGAAATTACTCATTCAAACTTCGAAAATTTCTCCGTGGGACTAAATTCACCGCCTAGATTAGAACTTTGGATTTCGGATTTGGACACTTATTCTGGATCATATTATTAAGCACAGGCCAGTACCTTTTTGTATTGTAAGTTGTTTTGATGGTTGAAACTGGATATCTGTTATTGATATTGGATAATTTATTTTGTGTCTATCACATAAGTAGATCATTATAATAAATTAAACAAGCTGCTATCTGTGTCTTTCTGTTGCGTTCAGTCCGCAATAAAAAACGTAACAAGATGAATAAGTGTTAATCACAATCACAGCTTCCGAAGCTTATAGTATCGTGACTGTAGCTTACCAATAATAATAATCTTCTCTTGACTCGTCTTATATACCAATCTCGAGGAATTCTTGAACTTTCAACAAAGTTTGAAAACGGGCTAGCGTTTTTGTAAAACAAGTACTGTTGATTCTTACTCTCAAAAATATTCTACAAATTTAGAGAAAAGACGAAACTTGCGCAATATACATGAAACTGAAACACACACAGATATTAAAATAAATGTGTAACGGTAAATCCGTTAAATATGTGAATAACTATATATATATATATATACACTGCTAGCCAAAATCTTAAGGCCACTGAATATAAAGAAAGCATATGCATTTTGCGTTGTTAGACTCAACCACTTATTTGAGTAGAGCTTTGAAGGATGAAAATAAAAAAGGGTAAAATAAAAATAAAAACTCTTTAGCATTTAGTAGAAAAATGTGAACACCATGAAATTAGCCTAAACACTAGCTGATCAAAAGTTTAAGACTATACTAAAACGAAGCGTTAATCGATAAACACTTAATGAAATTTAGGCATTTGTGTTCAAGCATTATCGTTGTCAGCATCTCCCACTGACATCTCCTGTGTTATATTGTGTAAAAATATGGAAAAGGCTAAAATGTCGACAGAGTTTGAACGTAGCAGAGTTGTTGAGCTGCAAAATTAAGGTCTCTCTCAACGTGCCATCGCTGATGAGATTCGGCGCGGTAAAACTGCTGTTACAAATGTCTTTAAAGACCCTGAGGGATACGGTATAAAAATTTCAAGTGGTCGGCCCAAGAAAATTTCGCCGGCGTTGAGCAGAAGAATTCGACGGATTGTCCGGGAAGACACCAGCCGATCGTTGAACCAAATTAAGGCCCTTACGGACGCAGAATGCAAGATCAAGAATAATAAGATGGCATCTACGAGAGAAAGACTTTAAATATCGTAAACGTCTTCAAAGGCCACTCCTCCTTCTACACCACGAAACAGCTCGGTTAAACTTTGTTGAAAAGCACCAAACATGGGACGTAGAAAAGTGGAAGAAGGTTTTGTTCTCTGAGGAGAAAAAATTTAACTCGGATGGTCCAGATGGCTTCCAACGTTACTGGCGCAATAAAAATATTCAACCGGAGACATTTTCTACACGACACAGTGGAGGAGGTTCCATCATGATCTGAGGTGCTTTCTCCTTCTATTAAACAATGGAGCTTCAGGTTATACAGGGGCGTCAAATAGCAGCTGGCTACATTGGCATGTTGGAGAGAGCATACTTATTGTGTGGGAATGACTGGATCTTTGAGCAGGAAAATGCTGCAATTAACAATGCCCGCAGGACAAAGAACTTTTTCATGGCGAATAACGTGATTCTTTTGGATCATCCAGAGTGTTCACCCGAACTGAAACTAATTGAAAATGTTTGGGGGTTTATAGCAAAGGAAGTCTATAGAAGTGTACGTCATTTCCAAATAGTGCATGATTTTCGTGAAGTCATCTTCGCCACTTGGAATAACATTCCAACCAGCCTTCTGCAAACGCTTATATCGACCATGCCAAAGCGAATGTTTGCAGTTATTCACAATGGCGACCGTGCAACTCACTACTGAGACCTCTTGTTGGGCATTTCCTACCCTGTTAAGGACTTCTTTTTGGTATGATTTTAATCTTTTGACCAGCTAGTATTTAGGCTAATTTCATAGTGTTCACATTTTCCTTATTAAATACTAAAAAGTTTTTTTTTTATTTTCCCTTTTTTATTTTCATTTTTTGAAGCTCTACTCAAATAAGTGGATGAGTCTAATAACGCAAAATGCATATTTATTCTTTATGTTCAATGGCCTCAAAATTTTGGCCAGCAGTGTATACATATATACAGAGAGAGAGACACTACATGGCCAAAAGTATGTGGTAACGCGACCATCACATCCATATGTGTTTGTTGAATATCTCATTCCACAACCATGGGCATTACTACAGAGTTGGTTCTCCCTTTGCTGCTACAATAGCCTCCACTCTTCTGGGAAGGCTTTTTACTAGATTTTTGGAACATGGCTGCGGGGATTCACTTCTATTCAGCTACAAGAACATTAGTGAGGTCGGGCGAGAAGGCCTGGCTCGCAGTCGGCGTTCATATTCATCCTAAAGGTGTTCAATGCGGTTGAGATCAGAGCTCTGCACAGGCCAGTCTTAGTAAGCCCTGTCTTTATGAACCTCGCTTTGTGCACGGGGCATTGTCATGTTGAAACAAAAAAAGCCTTCCCCAATCTGTTGCCACAAAGTTGAAGCACACAATTCTCTGAAATGTCATTGTATTCTGTAGCATTAAGATTTCAATTCACTGGAACTAAAGAGCCTAACCCAAACCATGGAAAACAGCCCCAAACTATTATTCTTCTCCACAAAACCTTACAGTTTGCACTTTGCACTAAGGCAAGTAGAGTTTTCCTGACATCTTCCAAATCCAGATTGGTCCGTCAGACTGCCACATAGTGAAGCGTGATTCGTCACTCCAGAGAACGCGTTTCTATTGCTTCAGAGTCCAATTGTGGTGTGCTTTACATCACTCCAGCCGACGTTTGTCATTGCGCGTTATGATCTTAGACTTGTGTGCGACTGCTCGGCCATGCAAAACAATTTGACGAAGCTCTCAACAAACAGTATTTGTGCTGACATTGCTTCCAGGGGAAGTTTGGAACCTGATAGTGAGTGTTGCAACTGTGAACAGACAATTTTAAGCGCTTCAGCACTCGACGATCCGGTTCTGTGAGCTTGTGTGGCTTACTGCTTTGTGACTGAGCTGTTATTGCTCCTAGACATTTTTACTTCATAATAACAGCACTTACAGTTGACCAGGATAGCTCTATCAGGGCAGAAATTTGACGAACTGACTTTTTGGAAAAGTGGCATCCTATGCCAGTGCTATGTTTGAAAGTCACTGAGCTTTTCAATACGACCCATTCTACTGCCAATGTTTGTCTATGGAGATTGCATGGCGGTATACTTGACTTTATGCACCTGTTAGCAGTGGATGTGGCTGAAATAGCCGAACACACTAATTAGAATGGGCGTCCACTTATTTCTGGCCATGTACTATATAATTGGACAGGTCACAAGGATATTAATGTTCTGAAGTTCATTTATAATAATTATAAACAATCGTGAATACCACAGCATTTTGGCGTTCTGGTTTTTATTTGGGTATTTATATTGACAACTATTTAATCTGGTTCAGAAACTACTTAACTATCGTTTTAGAGGATTATTTTTCTTAACCGGCCAGCAAGGTCAAGAAGTCGTAGATTTGATTTTATAGTTAGTAAAGTTATTATGCTAATATAATTTGTCTGCTGAGCTATTACTTAGTGCCTTGTAACCATAATATGGGCTGGAATCTTGTAAGAGGTGTAAAAATCTTGAAGATAGGTAGCATTTACTGCGCTTGGAGTTTGAGTTTTTACTAGCGACAGATAAAGTTTGCCGTCTTTAGAATTTATTTTTCCTTTTCCCAAAGACAAATAAGACTTAATTTGTTTAGAGTTTGATTGTTCCTTTGTAGGAATAGATAAAAGTTGTTGTATTTAATATTGCGTTTTGTTTCTTTGCAAAAGTGAGATCAAATTTATTGTCTTTAGGATTGTGTTTTTTCTTTGCTTAAGAGAGATAAAATTGCTGTTTTTAGAGTTTGTTGTTTCTTTACTAAAGGCAACTAAAATTTACTTGCTTTTGAGTTTGTTGTTGTCTTATTAATGACAGATAAAATTTGCTGTTTTTAATTTGTTTTCGTCTTAAGATTGTTTGAATTTCTTGATGTTTTTTGTTTGTTGTTATAATATTAATAATCGCGAGGTTTATTAAATAAATGATAAAAAGAAATTTACGAGAGAAACATGAGCTCAAGACCTGTTAAAATCAGTATTCCTACTTATTTGGACAAAAATAGTAATTTATTTAATAATGTGATAATATTTTAAAGCTATAACTGATACATTGGTTTGCTTCAATATTTCAAATATGGACATTATGTGATTAGTTAAATAGTCTGGTAATGACTTCAGAAGTTGAAGAAAAAATCGATATGATCTCATCTGCCTGGATTTTTTTTTGAAAGACCTGGAATAAACTATTATCATGAGACCCATTTATTTATACATGATTAAGTTTGAGAGACTTCGAGCATTATACCTTTACAGAGTTGTTGTTGTTTTCTTATTTAGCTAGTGAGATCATCTTGTTTAACATTTCGTTTTGTTAACACTCTTGAAAAACACAATGTTTCCTTATCAACGTTTTTCATCGTACATTTTCGGGACTGACTCACTCTGCTCAATCACATCTTTTTGTTCTTCTCGACTCTTTATCTGAAAACCTCAGTTTTTCTATGTAGTTTAGGGCATTTCTGTTTTGTTTTACAATATCCTAGAAATGCTTTTTCAACTTAATTAAAATCTATACATCCTGCATTGTATGAAATGGAAGCAAAATATAATATTACCTTTGGTTGTGCAAAAATAGTATTAATAGTGAATACCCAATGTTGACTATCCAATCAGCCACAAAGCAAAAGCCTTGTAAAGACAAAGTTTAACTTACCTGTCATGTATTTGTTCGTTTGTTTGTTTGATTTTTGAGATTCGCGCAAAGCTACACGAGGGCTATCCATGTTAGCCAACCCTAATTTAGCAGTATAAGATTAGAGGAAAGGCAGCTAGTCACCACCACCCACCACCAACTCTTGGGCTACTCTTTACCAATGAATAGTGGGATTGACCGTTAAATTATAACATTCCCACGAACTGAAAGGGCGAGCACGTTTGGAGTGACGGGTATTCGAACCCGTAACCCACGGATTACGAGTCGAGTGCCTTAACTACCTGGTCATGCCAGGCCTATATTTGTTCGTAAGATATCAGTTGCATTTAGTATAAAATAATTTAAACTAGGTCAATGTTTTTGTGTGTGTGAGTGAGTAAGCGAAATATATGTTGGGTGATATTAATTTAAAGAGTTATTTTAAGTATTAGTTTCATATTTATTACTAAAAATAAATTATAATTTAGTAATATAATTATTACTAAAAATAAATTATAATTTAGTAATATAATTATTACTAAAAATAAATTATAATTAGTAACACAAGCAATTTTACAATATTTTTTATTTATCTATACATCTTTCTCATGAAGCAAGAAACAAAAACACATTAGATCTACAAAAGCTAGTGAGGCATAATAGCTATAATGACACGTTTCTAAACTTCCTTATGTTTTTATTACTTTTATTTGCGTGATTTGTTCTGTTCCAACGAGTTTTATTAAACAGTAACTCAGAAAAACACTTAATAAAAAGCTGTCTGGTATTTTTCCAATTCTTTGTAGTGTAACTTCTATTGGCAATAAAAACAATATGTTAAAAATAACATACATGTTAAAAGAAACCTTAGTGAACTAAACAACAGCAATTTACGAATCTCCTGGAGTCTTGCTTAGACAATTCATATTTATTATTAATGAATACAGGAAAATGCTGATGTGAGCCTACTGGAATAACACCACAACTAGTACATTTCACGATGTAAAAAAGTAATATTTAAAAAAAATTATACTTGTTAAATACAAGCTATTATAGAAAATGTTAAATGGAGGATGTCAGATCGCGTTGAATACCGGAAATAAAGAGACGTATTTAAAATACGGTATTATGAAAGATATTAATGAGGACATTACAGACGGTGTTCACTGTACAGTTTTGTTAAGTATGTTAAATTTAGGTTATTAAAGGATATGTTAAAAATAAGATACTTTGAAGGATTTTAAATGCATTATATTATAGAAGGCATTAAATACAGGGAATTATTATGGTGTGTTAAATGCAATACGATATTATAGAATATTGTGAATGTTGAGTGTGGTGAACAGTAATGAATGAAGAATATTGTGAAAAATATTGAAAATGAAATATTATAAAACATGTGATAGCATATTATGGAATTCAATGACTATATATACAGGATGATATATGACATGTAAAAAAGATGGACAAAAAAAGATTAGAGAGAATTTTATTTGTCGTTTCCAGTTAAGATCATATGGTAATTTTAAGTTATGTCGTCATCAACTGAAGCCCCCAGTGGCACAGCGGTATGTCTGCGTACTAACAACGCTAGAAACTGGGTTTTGATACCCGTTGTAGGCAAAGCACAGAAAGCCCATTGTGTAGCTTTATGTTTTATTCAAAAACAACAACAAAACAACATCATCAGTTGAAAATAAATCCGTACAGGAAAGGATTTCCAACCTTAACACAAGAGCTAACGAAAGAAACTTAATTTTCTTCTGAAGTCACAAGTCGCTTTCTTTTACACAGAAGATATCAGAACTTTCTTTCGAGGAGTTGACCTAATATATTGATTGATTGCTCTTAAGTGCAAATATGCACAGTAGGTTATCTGCACTGTAACTGTACATTAGCTAGAGATCTAAAGTTTAGTGTTATAATCCCTGAAGATTACTGTTGAGCCACCAGGAAGCTTTTTGGCAATATTTTCATGTTCGTTTTGTTTCTTTATAATCAAACACAAAGATACACGATAAGTTACTTGTCCAATGTCCAACGGGTATCAAATCCTAGCTTTTAGCATTATTATGTTTCATACTGAAGGTCAATCTGAAAATTGTCCTGATGAGGCACCCCCTCCAAAAAAAAGAAGATCGAACCTAGACGAAAACTAGAAATTATTCGTAACAGACAAAAACGAATAATGTAAAACTATTGGAGAATATGTTAAGGAGAAAAAACACAGTAAAATAAATCGAATAATTGGCTTTTTCGTGAAGAAATAATTACAAAAATACAACGCATGAAACATTTTTTTCTTCTGCAGTATTTGGTTAAAAACAAAGTAGAAGTTATAGAAAGAAAAGATGCAATATTCTAGACAAATTATGATATAATTTATTTATAAAAAAGCAGATATTCAAGTAAGTCGTGTAGCTCAGTGTATTGTTTTGTAGCCTTCAAACAAAAGCCAGAATAATAAAATAAACTACTTAGCTATTCATTTGTTCAAGAACCAATACAGTGGGATATTACTCAAAACATTACGAACGGCCTTTGACTGACGAGTAGATACAGATTTTATGATACACTGAGATACCTACACTGTTGGTGATAATATTACATAAGAGGAAGAATGGCTAGGAACTGGACAGAAAACTATGTTCAGATAGTGTGGGATATCAACACATGTGTTAAAAGACATAAATTCAAATTTTCCGAATACATTTTCTCCAAAAAAAGCTACAAAAACACGACAGTACAAAACGACAGTGAAATGATCAAGTTACATATTTGCAATACAGCTTATGTAACTCACGAAAAAAATTAATCTTAGAATCACTGCTGAGATTGGATCATCATACCTTCTTAAACAAATAACATTTTTATAAACTATTTATACATCATATTTCTTGTTTGCCCATAACTTTGCTTGTTACAGGATCCACAATAACGTATGAATAACACGAAAAAAATGGAATAACAATAACATTAATATTGGTGTTAACCTCACTAATTATTTTAACTGTTATTGTTTGATTTAGAATGATCTCGCTGAAGAATTTCGGCTCAATGGTCAGACCTAAAGTGTGGATAGACAATTAACAGTTGTTAAAATATATTGTTAATTATTGAAAGAAACGTTAGAATAGGATTTGTGGAAAGTCAGAAACTTGGACTTGTGTCGGAGTGTGTGAGGACAACAAAACATGCTTATTTATATTTTCTATTAAGCGTTGGAATCGACTGATCGTACATAAATTTTGCTAGAGTTGAATAAAATGATTAGTGTGAAAGGTAAAAATATCAAATTTGTGTTGGAGAGTACATGTGGAGGAGATTGGCCTTGCTAATCATGCGATTTATACTGGGTCAGAAACAACGTGGTAAAATATTTAATTCAACCTAATTTATGTTGGAGTTGGATAAAACAGCTTTAATGGAAGGAATGATTAAGCTCGTTTTAGATTAGGCTAAAGTTATGTTTATTCTGTAGCTGTGATGCTAACTTACAAAATCAATTATTATAATATTCTTATTGAAGATTTTATGAAAAGTAGTAAAATTATCAATGCTACTTTAGTTAGAAATAAATTAAGAGTACTAGAACAGTAGTAAAATAAATACTGTGTGTAAATAGTTAAAAGAAAACCCTCTACTCAAACGTTCATGTGTTAGTAACTCAATTCTCTGTGTAAAATATTCCGTATTACTACATATTCAATTATAGTTGTGACAACTAAGCGTATAATATTTCTTCTTTGAAAGGTTTGCGTCTGAAACTGAGATTTATGATTTTCAAATTAAAATACTCTGTTTTATTGTAAACCTTGTAGGGAACTGTTTGATAAATACATTATTTTTTTAATTAATGTTGAGTGCTTGATTTGCAATCGTTCATTTATTTTTCCAAGTAGTAGATTTTTCTGGTAAATATGTTTAGCCATGTCACGAAAAACTGATGAATTCGCTGCTACTGTGTCGTCGATGTGTCTGCATGTTTTCTTAATCTGTAAAGCTTTATTGTAATCGTTGTTGTGTGGTGTAATAACGTACCTGTTTAACAGTAAATAGATCCACCGCTTGCTGGCTGAAATTACCATCTATTGTGTCTGTTTAAAGATGTGTAAGCCGAACGTACAAATGTATTGTTAAATAGAAAAAAAAATACGGCTAACACAAATTAATTTAACGCCAAATAGCGATTGTTTTGCGATGAGTTTAATAAGAGAAACATTTAGCATCACCTACACAAATCTTTAACTTACTTACGTTGTTAAACTATTTATTGCGTGGTTACATGGAATGGTAAGCTTGTACAATAATATATAAAATATATTAAACGACACAGTCATTTACGGTTTCAACACCTTCCATAAACTGTAAAAAGCAACGTAACCATTTACATTGTTTGTTTGTTTTGGAATTTCGCACAAAGCTATTCGAGGGCTATCTGTGCTAGCCGTCCCTAATTTAGCAGCGTAAGACTAGAGGGAAGGCAACTAGTCATCACCACCCACCGCCAACTCTTGGGTTACTATTTTACTAACGAAAAGTGGAATGACCGTAACATTATAACGCCCCCACGGCTGGGAGGGCGAACATGTTTGGCGCGACTCGGACGCGACCCTACACTCAGATTACGAAGCGCGCGCCTTAACCATTTACAGTTTCAACAACTTCCATAAACTATATGAATCAACACAGTCATACACTTTCGATTATAGACTATAAAACAACACAACCATTTACTGTCTCAATGACTTCCATAGGATCTATCAAGCAACACACCCTTTAAAAAATCCACCTTTTCCCTTATACTATATAGAAAAGTACACTCATTTAAAATGTTAAGAAGTTATACAGACTACATAAAACAGCATAACCATTTAACATCCAATAAAGTCCAAACATAGACAAGTAGTCTTAGGAGATGTATCATTTAAAGAAACGAAATCAAAATTCTGTAATGTAGAAGCGAATCAAAAAGTAATCTTCTCTAACGATAGTTTTTTTGCTAAATGCAAAGTCATAATGGGCTATTTGTGCTGTGCCTCCCACAGGTACCAAACACTGTTGCTGATTTTTTAGCGTTTAAGCCTTCAGATATACTTCTGAGCCATTGTTAAGTAGTAACGATGGAAAAATACCACTCTCTTTATATTCACTTTATTAGGATTCAGTTGATGAATGTTAGGGGATATCCAGTTCAAAGTCACATAGTGATAGAAATGTACGAACGGGTAACAAGAATGTTCGTATCCTTTTTATGAATGTACATTGGGTAAAAATTTACCAAAGACAAGTGAACTTATATTGAAGTTAAGATCTATTTTTATTTTATCAAACTTTATTTAAAAAAAAAGAGCAATGTATTTATCAAGTTTGAGGCCAATGAACACAACACTGAATATCTCATATATTAACAGTTCATAAAAGTGACCTTGAACATGCACTTTTGAACATTTGAAGTCTTTTATGTTACCGATATGAAAAATTTTTCGATAACGTTTCGTATATTTGAAGAAACAAAACTTTAATATAATAATATATTTCGTTTTTTTCTTGTGAAAACTCATATCATTTTAAGAGACATTTTAAAAGAGTGCTTCAGCGTATAGGAGAATATTTCATAGACTTATCAACTCTCATTCAAAATGGTTAGTGATCTATTTGTAGCTGTTCAGTAGCCATAAATACGTGGTTAAAAAAGTTATCCTCACCGTTGAAATGAAACTTTAAACCATTGGATTGTTCATACAGCTCCACTTTGTTTGATGTTCATTCATCTCTCACCCTTGTGAATACATGTTCCAAAGACATGCTTTACTACAAATAAAAGTCAGCTTTAAATCAAGATTAAGTGGAGAATACTGTACCAAACACTCAAGTGAGAATACAGACTGCTGTAACATTTTAAACCAATATTGATTCATGTTGTTCTTTTGTACTTGGAAAAACAGCTACCGAAGTCATCCATGTCTTAGCTGCCAAAAACTTCCAGGATTAAACGTTCTACTAGATATTCCAGGTAATATAAGTTTAACTTTATATTAAATCATCTATGGTATGAAAGTTATACACTGTATGAAAAGCTCCAGGGTGTACAAGTGTTACTACATATGCACGCACACACCTACACACACTGTGTATATATATAACTCCAGGTAACAGAAGTAATATATGAATGTATTATGAAATTTCTACTATGTAATACTATATTAAAACGTCCATGATATGAAGGTTAGACTGTATATAAAAACGTACATGGTATGAAAGTTATATTACACATAAAAATGTCCATGATACGAAAGTTAAACTGAAAATGTTTTGTAGGACATCATATAAATTTCTGACACTTAGAGATCATAAAAAGTCATTATATGTTAACATAAATATCACCATCAAGGGATGTTGGAAACTGGTAAACTTCTCATTTTTTAACAAGAGTGAAAAAAGGTCATAAGAATACTTTGAGGATAATAGAAAGTCACAATAAATTAATTTGTAGTTAGAATGTAGTGTTTCAAAGTTGTTGTGTGATTGGATTTTTCAAATGGGTAGTAACTCAAAAGAAGGTACATAAAAACGGAATTTATGGAATTATTTATTAAGCATGTATCCTCGATTTTCGTAAACAAACCGTTGGAACAATGGTTTAATTGGAATTTCAAACCACAGGGGCACAACTTTTCGAAACTAAGATTGTATTCACAATCAATTATGATCTACATATTCGTCTGTACTTCTATTTTTGTAACCCCCAACTAACTGCATGCCTATTTGTTGTCATTAGTAATGGACGAAAACCCTGTTAACTAGAAGCTAGAAACCCTATATTGAATCCCAGCCGTACAGCTACATTATTTAAGTCGGAGATAACTTAGTGTAAGAAACTGTAGTTGTTTATAATATTCAAAGTAAATAAATAATGTCAATCATATAAATCCTGTTATAGCATTTTACAGCTCAAAATTTTATTAGTATAAGTTCATAAAGGAACAAGTTCTTCTTGATATAAAGAAGAAAAAAAGTGCGTTAAAAAGTTATATTATGCTGATGATAATGCCTCATCCTGTAGACTGTAGGAAGTGCGCTAGACAAATGATTAACATCAAACACGGTGTGGTTTAATGGAATACTGTTGTCAAAATGCGATAAAAAAGCATAATCTGGAGATCTGTGGAATGATACCTCTGATATCTTAGGTAAGTCTTCAATATTCATCAAGATGTCTAATGTCTCGTAACGAGAGACAGTAACTGTCTCTTCTTATTGATTCGGTACCACTGAACAGAAACTTCGAAATCCTTGGACCAGGAAAACACAGTTTCATAGTGTGAATAATTATGTATACAAGCAATCAGTGCGGTGATACGCAGTGTGTAATAGTCAGTCAAAAAGTAATAACGTACTTCGACTTGAATAACGACTCGGTACAGAAGTCGAAATGTCGTTTCACTTTAGAAACAACCTCCGCTACAACAGCGGTAAGTCTACCGATTTACAAGGCTAAAATCAGGGGTTCGATTCCCCTCGATGGGCTCAGTAGATAGCTCGCTGTGGCTTTGCTTTAAGAAAATACGTAAATACACACACTTTAGAAACAGCCAAGATTACTTCATTTAAACCAATACTCTACGAGAATGATTTACACGATTTTTTTAATATTCAGAATTTAACCTATATAACAGTTGTTTGTTATTGTTGTTGTTTCAAATTAAGCACAAAGCTACACAATGGGCTATCTGTGCTCTGCCCACCACGGGTATCGAAATCCGGATTTTAGCGTGTAAGTCCGCAGACATACCGCTGAGCTACTGGGGGGCGATATATAACAGACCGTGTGTTTCACGTCACACTTGATTTCTTGAAATGAGAGGAATCATAAAAGCCAAAATATATTTAGTAAAATAAAATAGTACGATTACTGTCTGCTCATTACGATTTTAGTGGTGGGTGTATAAGGGGATCCATGAGAGTGTGTGTGTGTGTGTTCCATGAAATCATATAAGTTTAGCGAGTGTTGGTATTATAAGCCTAACGACGGATTATGGGATTACCTAGTCTAAAGCCAACTGCATAAAATTTATCATCAAAGTAAAAATATGGATTTAATCTTTAACTTAAATCGTTTCTGAATTAACTTATTTTTTGTTATATCACCGATGTTTTGAATAAAAACAAACCTTCTTAATCGACGAAAACTAAACTAATACGATTTTATACTTTCAGTACACAGACTAACAAAAATATTAGGTTATACTTTTGTTGCTAAGCAACATAACATAAAATCCACTGTTAGAACGAAGTTCAGTGAACTATGAAATATAAAGTTAGGTTATACTATTAGGTAGAGATGGTAATAATTGTGCCGTCATTTATGGCAGTTTATTGCAGTTCTTACAAAACTAGACCAGTTGAATGTGACAGAAATAATGTAATGCACACTTAAACACATCACTAATATTTTGTTCCATAAATGTTTTAATCACCAGAAGTCGCTTTACAGTCAGACAAGCAAATATTATGTATTTTATTTTAAACTATTACAACAAGAAAAAGTGAACAGATTTACCTCCTTAATCCCTAAAAAGAAAAATGATATAATTGTATAATCTTTAATTATTTGACGCCTTTATTTTCTCTCCAAAACATATCTAACTTATTATTTACTATTAATTTCTAATCGAATAAAGTTGCCTTCATGAATCAGAACTCAAAATTAACTCAGTAGTGGACGTGGCTATCTTAACATACTGGTATAAGATCATGCGTCATAAAATAACAGAAACTTACAGCAATACATGAGCTGTGTATCCTCCTCACTGCTGGCGAGATTTTCGAGTGTAATCTCACTAATGTCACACGAGGTTTCGCCAATTTAGGCGATTTAGATTAGTTTTAACTTCGTGTGCTAAGATAACAACACAAAATATTTTTCATAATAAAAACATAAATATTAGAACAATAAAAGTGAACATATTTTATATATTTAATATTTTAATCACGACTCTTAATTAAACTAACGTCAAAAAATTGTAGAAAGTAAGTAGTTTTCATTTTAGAGGGCCGTTAGAAGGACACTCATATTTACTGAAAATATAAGATGTTTATACTGAATGTTATATTACGTTTATGGTGATAATTCTTTAGACTAGATCAGAATGTGGCTCAGAACTGATTCATAATTTGATAATACAGAATTAATGAGTTTCGTCTCAAGTTTTAATTTACTTTAAAGTTATTTTGCTAATGTTGATCTAACACTTTTATGTCTTCATTGCTTTGTAAAAATATTTTTATGGTTCACTAAACCAAAATGAATGACCTAATTTCTTGAAATTGACATTATATTCGTTTGAATATAATAGGTAAAAAAACAAAACAAACGATTTACAAACAGAGAACAAATCCAAAAATCTAGAAAGATTTTCTTTACACCACATAACAATAACAAGAATCAAACTAGAATTGTTATGAGCAAACATTAAACTGCATCATTTAGGCTAAGGAATATTCATATAATTCCTAACTGCTAGTAGATTTTCACGGAATATTCCTTCTAATCGAGAAGTGTCACCGACCAAGTGAATTTCTGGTAGCATCTTTTGTCGGCTTTTAATTACGTTTAAACTATAATGAATATTATTTGATTTAAAAGGAATTTTGTACACAATATTTTATAGTTTTCGATTGAAAGAAACTATTAAAGGTTATTACGGTTGTTAAAAACAATGGTAAAAATCAGAATGCATCTTAAAATACGTTTAAAAATGAATAATACACTGAAACATAGAACAGAAATATTTTTACTTTGATCATTCATTATTGTTTTAAACATATATTCACATTTGTTCGTGTTCCGAGCAACTTACGTGTGGTGGGCATATAAATGTTCTGCACGCAGCTATGACGTGTTACTATACAACATAAAGACTGGAGAGAAGTATAACGTGACACACAGGTTTGTACCATCCTGTGTTTCGCGTTGTTTCTTTCTGTTATACAGTATCGTTCTCTAACAATCTTTCAGTTTATGCAGTTTTCGTTTTGTAATATTGATATATGTAATCAAGCAGTCAATGACCTTGATCCATTCACAGTTATTATTCTTACTTTTTTATTACACTCGTTCAATCGGTACCATTCTTAAACTATTGTACAATTTTGTTTTGTTGCTACAATTTGTGTAGTGCTACTTTCGGTGTTATCGACTTTTCATTGTTATTGCTTGCTTCGCTATCATTAAATTGTTAAATGTTTTTGCTATTTCTTGTTATCATTATTTAATACTGTGTCAGCGTTTCGTTTCCTGACAATGCTTATCATGTTATATAACTTCCAATGAATCTTTTAGAAACCTTGTAGCAACAAAGTTATATTTTATGATGTCAAAATTGAATATAAATGTTCTGTTGTTTACCTGCTGCACAAAACTTGGCAGCTAAATGTTATGTAATGAAGATTTGCTACACATATATTCACTTCTCAGAAAATGAAGAGCTTTTTGCTATCAAGCCCATTAGTCGAATAACTAACTCTTCAAAAATCATATTTTTTCATGTATAAAGTTGTGATGCTCGTCTGTATTTTTTTATGTGGATAAATTGCGCCCCAAGTGCAGCAACAAACAGCGCAAGCATAGCATCAAATAGCATGTATAATAAAATTAGTGATTTTTCAAGAGGTACATACAACACTAATACATATAAACCACAGAAACGGTTAGAAAGCCTACACACCGAGGTAGGAAGTGAAAATAACCTCGCTCATTCTCAAATATTCCAATTTTACATGACACTAAAATAGTTGTTGAAGTCTTTTTATCTTTTTCTGTATTTCAATTAAAGAGTTTGGAGATGCCAGTGTCTTCATCATCAAGTTTGATTAGTTTGTTTTGTAAACAAACAAGACAGCACTACGTATACAAAACCTCTTTCTACTAATAGTTTTCTGTTGTTCAACAGCGACGATATGAAACATGCACATTAATTCATACATTTTAATTTTTAGCCTTTTTATGTTTTGATGATAACTATAAATAGGTTAAGAATGTACATTATATTAAATAATGTTTTAAATACTCGTTTAGTCGAGTATAACTGATAGAATCCCATACCTTCATGAGAGTCTTGGAGTGCCTCAGGGACAGCTACATTCTCCTTCTTGACGTAGATTCCCATTACCTCTGTCGTAGTTAAGCCGAAAATTTCTCTTAATCCTGAAATGAGATACTAGCGCCACAGGTGGTCTCTGCTGAAAATATTGTATTGACTAAAGAGCAGTGATTTGTGAGCAGTAGCAGTGGGTGCCACAGGTTGTAATGACAGGAAATTTCGATTCATTTGTATTTATTTGTAGACCGAAAAGCTTCGTTTAGTGATTCAGACATCTATTGGCTGAAATAACCCAAAAATAAAAACTACAGAATCATTATGATTTACCTGAAAAAAATATTTCAACTAGGGTTTATGAAATCATAAGATATTCTTTACAAAAAGAGTAATTTGTTTACAAAATTATATTAGCATTATTTTTTGTTATTGTTAACTTACAGTCAGCTGCGTAAATAACCTTAACGTTAATATTTCATTGTTTTTGTTCGAACAAACGGAAATCCTATCAAAGGAAAATATGAACTTTAGGCTAGAAAACGGAAAGCATATAATATTATTCATAAAAAAACGTTAACTTTCGATTACATACAATACAAAAAGTGAACACGTTTATTATGTCGCAAGTATTATTTCACGTTAGCTCTTGGATCGATAGTCGTGACTAACAATATTTAATATTCTTTTCAGTTTATGGCCCGGCATGGCCAAGCGTGTTAAGGCGTGCGACTCGTAATCTGAGGGTCGCGGGTTTGCATCCCCGTTGCGCCAAACATACCCTTTTAGCCGTGGGGGCGTCATAATGTGACGGACAATCCCACTATTCGTTGGTAAAAGAGTAGCTCAAGAGTTGACGGTGGGTGGTGAGTGATGACCAGCTGCCTTCCCTCTAGTCTAACACTGCTAAATTAGGGACGGCTAGCACAGATAGCCCTCTAGTAGCTTTGTGCGAAATTCAAAAACAAACAAACAAATCTTTTCAGTTTACTTGATTGCGATTTTTTCAACAGTTTTTGTTTGACCTCACCGAATATTGAAAACTGTAACCACAGTAATAAAACAGCTATATAATTTCTAACACACTTTTTTATGCTGCATAAGAATGATTATTTGAAGTTTTTGGATGATTTAATAACGGTTTCCCAGTGGCTCAACGATACGTCTGAAGGCTTGTAACACTACAAATTGGGTTTGGATATGCGGGCAGGCTAAGAAGTATAATTCTTTCGTGGTTTTGTGTTTGATAACTTTTATTAACTTAGCTATTTGGAATCACAAATTTTCAGTTTGTTTCAAGCACGTACTAATATTTTTTTTTAAATGGAAGAGTCCTCTTACTTTATTATTTACTTATTCTTCATGTACTATTTTCCTAATACTATAATAAGTTTCTTCCTTAGGTTTCTGGACGTTTTATATCGTGAAATTTAGGTGACGTACTAGTTAGTATAAAGACGTTTAGTTCGATGTGTCGGTATTTGGGTATTGTTGTTAAATACCCAGGAGGGTTAGGTACATTTGACCTCTTTCTCCTTCCCGAACATTCATAGCATCAAAACAATTTACAATTTTTGTTATTATTATTAAAATTTTTTTTTTTATATATATAGCTTTGGGCCAGAGTAAAAGTATAACTTGATGCTCAGGCCCATTTCAGGGCTCAGACCATGCATGGACGAAACAAGTTTTTTTTTGTTTTTTTTTAAAGAAAGAATGCTACTACTACTCCGTGTAGTAGTACACATACTCACACAAATAAGAGTAAGTATATTAATATGTTAATACAATACATATATGATAAAAAGTTAAACAAGGACTAAAAGTCTAGTGCATAGTGGCCAGCTTGAGTTACATTACTTAAATATAAATTAAAAGGGGAGAGGTATTTAGGACTATTTTCATCATGTACGTGATATCTGTCGAGATCACACATTAATTCATTTTTATGCCAATTCTTATTGAAGTATTTTAGAGTATTATGCAAGAGTCTTTCAGATATTGTGTCCATGTTTGCATACTTGTGCAAGAATGTGGTTGAGGTGCTACGTGGTACTTTATAAGCTGAAGTTAGTACTGAATTTTGTATACGTTGAAGTTTCTGTATATGTGTAGGTGCTATGTTAATCCATGCAGGTGATGCATATTCTATTGTTGGTCTAATGTACGTTTTGTAGATTTTAAGTATGTTGTCTGGTGATGTTCCTTGGTTTTTACCTGAAAGACTTCTTACATAATTTGCTCTTTTCCAGATTCGTGTCAGTACATTTTTTGTGTGTGGTATCCACGTTAATTTTGAGTCATAGGTCATAGGTTAGACCTAGGAATTTAGCAGAAGTAGCAGTCAGTAAAAGTGAACCATTCATATATAGTTTTGGTGGATCTTTTTTTTTGGCTTATTCAGTCTGCTGAATAATATAACTTGGGTTTTTGGGATATTGATTTTGATTCGGTATTTCTGGCAGTATTCTTCAATGCTATTTAGGACTGGCTGTAGGTTCGTTGCTGCTATCGATGGAGTGGGGGCACTTTTCCAGACTGCTACATCGTCAGCGAACTGTGATGCATAACCTAAATTTAGGTCCGACAGAGGCATATTGCTCACGTACATGATAAATAGTATAGGGCTAACCACCCCTCCCTGTGGAACTCCTGCTTCGGGTGAAAAGGGCCCAGAGTGGGCCCCATTTACATTAACTTTACACATTCTGTTATCCAGGAAGTTGGAGAGCCAGCGAATAGTTTCCTGGGGTAATTTCATTTCCACTAGTCTATGTCGTAGACCGTTATGCCACACTGTGTCAAATGCTTTCTCAATGTCGAGAAAGCAAGCTACAGTGCATTCATTTTTATTGAAGCTGTCGGTAATTGATTCTGTTAGTCGAATCAGGTGGTCTGTCGTTTGACGGAATTTTCGAAATCCGTTTTGTATTTCTGGTAATTTTGAATTTTCTTCTAAGTAAACTGACAGACGATTACTAATTATCCTCTCTAATACTTTGCCAATGCAACTGGTTAAACTAATTGGGCGGTAGTTGTTTGGTTTATTCGCTGGTTTTCCTTCTTTCTGGAACATTAATATTGTTGCTTCCTTCCAAGAAACGGAGATATATCCAGCTGATAGTGAGAGATTAAATAATGCTGTTAGGTGTTCATATAATCTCTGAGTGCCGTGTTTTAGGAGGATAGCTTGAATACCATCTTCTCCAGGGGCTTTGTTTTTTGTGTTCTTAATAGCTGTTACGACGTTACAGGGATATGATTTATCAATTGTTGAGTGCTCCAGTCTTTTGCTTTTTCTTGGTGTGTAATTGTGTTGACTGGAAATACAGGTGTAAAAATGCTTCTGTTTTGATCAATATAGTTTGTAACTGTATTCCCGTGCCTTCAATAAATATATCAAAAGAGACGTTTATTTTGTTTGTTGTTTGTTGTTTTTTGAAATTCGCGCAAAGCTACTCGAAGGCTATCTGTACTAGCCGTCCCTAATTTAGTAGTGTAAGACAAGAGGAAAGGCGGCCCTTTAGTCATCACCGCCCACCACCAACTCTTAAGACACTCTTTTACCAACGAATAACGGGATTGATCGACACATTATAACGCCCCCACGGTTGAAAGGGCGAGCATGTTTAATGCAACGGTGATTCGAACCCGTGACCGAAGAATTACGAGTCGAACGCTTTAACCCACCTGGCCATGCTGGGCCAACACGTTTAGTAAAAAACAGAAGAAACAAAGAAACAGTCTGTCTCTATGGAAGGATCACCAACGATTCGTTTAGCGGATGTTTTCAGGAGGTAGTTTTATTGAACAAAAGATTATTCTGAGCAAAACTAACGGCAGATGTTAAATGAAAACAAAATTTAAAAATTACTTTTTGGTACATTTAGTTCAAATTGTTGTTGCATTTAGAAACCTATATACTAAAGTTGCTAAAAATTACGTTTATGTTCAACAAAGTTGCTTTAAAAAACAATAAGGCACAACGTCGAGATGATAAACAAACTTCTAATGCTTACTGCTGTTTTCCAATTTTGTTTATAACGCCTTGATCTTCTAAAACATGTGAGATTGTTTAAACAATACAAGAGAACGTTACACAGTTATTGTTTAGCGTGTTTTTAGCATTTGCAATTCTATTTATGGTACATTTATGGTTATAAACTACTGTGTTAAATAAATCCACTTTGGACTGGTAACAAGAGATGAAGTACGAGAAACTGTGTAGTGTAGTACAGAAGTTTGGTTTATCGAAAACAATATGAATTTTTTTTCTAAAGTTTATCAATATCATACCTCTAAAACTGATGGATTAACTATTTACTTTTAACAGCTGTTGTTTTTTGAATTTTATAAAGATGGTTAATTATTTAATAAGATTTTCAAAGTAGATTGTATCAAAAATAATACATTATGTTGGATTTAATAATTAATTTTCGGTGCTGTGTATGAAGTTATATTTAGGAAAAAGACAGAGATTTTGAAAAATCATAAAAATGGGATAAAAATGGTGAACTAGCTAGTAATCATTCTTCTACAAAGTATAGATTGTCTGAAGAATACATATATATTGAGTTTAATACAATAAATTTGATAATTTCGTGTTGATATCGTTTCGAGGATAAAACATCTAATAAATCTCAAGAAAGGTACTTGTATTTATCTATTCGTTATCAATTTGATAACAAGAATGTTTTTACTCTACAAAGAGCGTTTTGATGAGTATATGAAGGATAGCAAAGTTTTTTTCTGGCACCCATGGATAGAAGAATCCACACACAGTATTACATTATAAGTATTTAAATATTAATTAATTAATATAATGATATGAGCCACAAAAATAGATTAAAACATGCTATACTTATAGCAGCTAGAAAAGTGCTTATGTTCGGAAAGAAATGAAACTAGCGTTGCGATTTGCTAAAAATTCATTATATTAAATAGATATATATTATTATTATAACAATTAAGAAACTTCTCAGTTGGTACAGCGGATAGCACAATGTAGCTTTATCATAAGAAAAACATACACATAAACAATTAAAAAACGTGTGCAGAAGAAAAAATATGACCTAAGATTTATGTGGGTGTTGAGGGAATGTATCACACACAAAAAACACACGTAAATTCTAAAAAAAATATTAAAAACAAAAATTATAATATTTTATCTATTTATTGAGTTTTTCACATTTACTTAAAGGTGTTGTTTGTTAAGCACAAAGATACACAATGGGCTATCTGTGCTGTGTCGACCACATTGTACGTGCTTGAAATTATGTTTGGAAAATTGGAGACATAGTTCGTAATGGTGAATTAGAAAGGGGTAAGTGCTTTATTTTCAGACAATTTTGAACGTACAAATCAGCAATATATGTAACAACCAAGTCGATATAAAATCATGGTGGAACGATATGTACCACAACTACATTTCGGCACTGTTTGACATTAATGTAGCAGGTAGTTTGATGCCGCAAAACCCATCACGTTTAGGAAGGATATTTAATAACCCTTTATGATTTTAAATATTTATACACTCAAACCATAACATGTGTTTAGATTGTAGACTTATAATAATCAGGACAGGAATATCAGTTATACGTAAAGACGTCGTAGAAATTATGAATCAGCTTCGTATACTAAAATCATCCAAAAAGATGCTTGTAACAAGTCTTACCTCAGACGTGGTAAGCGAAGTGTAGCATCCTCTAACAGATAAAACCTATGGACACAAAGTGCAGTGGAAACATCTGTCCACGCACCCCAGGCAACACTATGCAGTGCAATCGAAATGTTCTCTGTCTGGAACAAGCAATAGTCATAACAGTTATCACATATTTGGAGCAGTTGGACAATGAAATAACATTTTTTACTTTCCCATGTGAATAAAAACCAGTAAAATTCTCGAATTTAGGTTTATAATTTTCTGTGTCAGTTGACTGTCGAATTAGGGCAGTATAAAACTGTCGTTCTTGTACACAAGATGGACGATGAAAAGTAAGTAGGGAGAAGTGGTGTGCTTTGGACACAGAAGCTTTACAATAAATCTTTTCTAAATGGCTGCAGGTTTATTGTAAAGGTACAACATAACTGGAAATAGTTATACAAATTGTAATGATGTAATGAAGCTCTTAATTTGTTCTAATATTAAGTACTCGACATTTATATTCATATCAGTTGAAAATATGTTTACTTTTATTGTGATATTTTACAATATTTTGATTAAAACTAATGTAAGTTGTAGATATGTTACACTGGTGAGAAGTTACAAGAGTTTTGCTTGAGTTATTCTTTACTTAAAAATATAATATAACGACAGCACAAATGGAAATTGGAAGATTTTTCATCTTGTGTTGTAATTAAGCACAAAGCTGTACAATAAGCTATTTGTGCTCTGTCCACTATGGGTATCGAAACTCGGATTCTAGATTCGTGTGGTCTTCAAATAAAATAATACATAAAAGTGTTTGATCTTATATTTTATATCCTCAGGATTTAGTTAATTAAGGTTGAAATAGAAATGATAAAAAGTAACAATTAATAAATCTATCTATATATAAAGAAAACAATTGTGTTGCTGTATATAAACACTATGGACTATGGGGAATGTGTTAATGGGGTCACCCTCCCATTTGGACAGCAGTATGTTAGCGGATTCACATCGATAAAAACTGGTTTTCACTACCCGTGGAGGGAAGAGCACACATATTCCATTGTGTACATTTGTGCTTAATTCCAAATACTTAATTTGAATGGGGTCAAAATTGAACTTAACTCTATTTCTATTTTTTGAAGCCTATCAGTTAATTACTCTCAGTCTATTGAATCAATCTCAAACACTTTTGATAGGTTGACGCTTTAGACAATGTTGAATATCCTAAGGAAATGCCCCCCAGTGGCTCAGCGTTATGTCTGCGAACTTACACGCTAAAATCCGGGTTTCGATACCCGTGGTGGTCAGAGCACAGATAGCCCATTGTGTAGCTTTGTGTTTAATTCAAAACAACAACAACAATCTAAAGAAATTCAAGTTCAGAGTACTAAATTTGCTTGAATGTTTTTCAAATAACATGATTTTCTTATAGTTAATAAGATGTAGGGAATTCACGAACGAGATCACCTAAGAATCTTTATTTCTTGGTAGAAGGAAAATAAACTACAAATGTTGCTTATGAAAAAGCTTTGTTACAATATTAAAATGTTAAGACAAGGGCCCGGCATAATCCGTGGGTGTTAAGGCATTCGACTCATAATCCGAGGGTGGCCGGTTCGAATCCCAGTCGCACCAAACATGATTTCCCTTTCAGCGTTAGGGGCGTTATAATGTGATAGTCAATCCCACTATTCATTGGTAGAAAAAGAGCCTAAGAGTTGGTGATGACTAGCTGCCTACCCTCTAGTCTTACACTGCTAAAATAGGGACGACTAGTGCAGATAGCCCTCGTGTAGCTTTGTGCCAAATACAAAAACAAGGTGACGTAAAATATCGCAATAGCCATTATTTATAAATCTTAAAAAGCGCTACTTGTAAAAAATATATTGAATTTTACGTTGTATTAAGTTTTGTATAATTGCTGAGCCAATAGCTTATTTTACATGATTGAATACAAATATTTAGAATGATTACCAGTTGTTTGTACCGGATTGTTTCAGGGACTGAAACGCAAAGTATCACGTGTTACCTTTGTCAAGTTTCAAAGGATTCACTGGTTTCATGTTGTGCACGTAAGCATAGATCGATACAACTCGCAAATCGAAGGCGTTTTAACATAAAAACTTAAGTTGCGTTTTATTTCAAACGATAACAACTAATTTGCGGTGACGTAATCATAATTGTAAGTGTACTCCTTACACTGGTGGTTTTAATTTCGCTAGTTTCAAGATCGACAGAATAATTTGACATAATTCACGTGATCGTACAGTAGGTGTTGGATTTTTCACTGACTTTTGCATTGGACTGAATTAGTTGCAGATCATTGGATGCACTGAGGGGGGGAGTTTGTCGGATTTGAACGCCTTTCATTATGAACTCATTACATGTTGATGGTCACTGTAAAATAAATTAACTTTTATGGTGCAAAACCTGACAAACATGTCATTTTAATTTTATAATAATATTTTTTTTCTTTTCATGCTGCAGTTTTTACAAGCGAATACGAACTTCGCTGTTAACCGTGTATTGGATTACAAATGATTTACTTCGGTCTATATGTTATTGGCTGAAGCAACAATCCTTATCCCTGGAAGACTTCTGGCATCGCCAGCGAGGTAACGCTTACAGGCCAAATCAATTACTTGCAACTGCACAGCGTGTCTGCGGACTTACATTAGTAGAAACCGGGTTTTGATACCTCGTGGGGGAAAAAACAGACTGTGCAGCTTTGTGCTTAACTTCAAACAAGGAAGCTGTGTGTGTATTTAACATTTTTGTTGTCTTTTCACGAGAAGAAACAAAAAATGTATCACAATTAACAGTCAAATACATATCCCTGACTCTCTTCAGAATATAGTATCGCTCGTATATATGTGTAATGCAAATATATTTATTATTTTATTTTATTATCCTATCGCAATGAAATATAAATAACTTCTTTTTCATCAACTTCATACTTCACACCAGAATGCTTACTTTTCAATGCCGGTTATAAAACATATGTCATTTTAAATGAATATTAAATTTTCAGCTAACTTTGTCGATTCTGTTTGTAAGGTGAAGCCATTATTTGTTAAAAATATCGAATAATAGTGTAAGCACACAAATCCTCAGCTCCTTACTGCTAGACTTGCTTCTGCGCAAGTCTTAGCCCGGCCAGCTAGTAAATCACAAGTTGTAAGAAAGAGGGTATAACGAACACTTGTATGCATGTTTTGTAACACACACACAAAAAACTGGGTATTTGTATGTATGTTTTATAGCGCACGAGAATGTTACTTCTGATTTCCATAGTAAGTGGTGTTGAATGTGAATAATACTGGTAATAAACACGTTACATTAAATATTTTCTTGTATGTATTTATATGTAAAAATCCGGAACTGTTTTAGTTGCCGACAGATCTGATTGCACAATAGTTTAAATACGGTTTTGAAAAGGACAGTTTGAAAATATAAATCCCCTTACTGATGAATAAACGCTGTTTCTCAGACAAGGCTGAATTCCCAACTACTCAGCGATAACGATAAAAAACGAGCTTCAGTGCCCGTGATGGGAAAGCAAAGATAGCCCATTTTATAGCTTTGCACTTAACTACAAACAGACACAGTTGTATTCTTAACATGATTACTGTTTATATTACCGACCACGAACTGAAAATAAAGTAATTCGCACCTTAAAGACAACCGTAAATACTGGCTTTTATTGTTTTTTGGGAAAGTCGTTATTTTGTCTTTAATTCTGCATTACTTCAGTATAAGTTTAATCCTAATTTAGAAGAACTAAAACATAAGAGAGCTTTCAACACTTATTGATATAATTAAATTTGTTAGGAATTTGTTAGAACACTTGGAATAAACAATGGCAGATGTTAAAAATCTTAAACGCATGCCACAAAATAATGGATATTGATTTTTACTTTTCAGGCACAAACCATAGATACTGGACACGTAAATTCTCATTGATATGAAATGATGCAATCATTATAAAACTAATCAGCAAAATGCACTTAACCTAATGTTTTACCACCAGATGGATATGCTACTAGTTTGTGATATTGAGATGAAACGTCAAGGGCATGTGTAAGTTAGCTACTTGTTAACATTTAAATCAAAAAGTTGGTATGTTTTAAAGATTCGTATTAAACTACTCTGCACAGTTATAACACTGTAAAATGAAGAAACTAATTTGAAATTGATGATGTGAGATAATTTATCGAATTATTTGTGTAACTGCAACTTTTGAAGTCTCATTAAATGAATAATTAGAAATATTTTTTTTTAATTTTTAACTGATGGAGTTGCTTGTTTCTTTCATAATTTCCTCATAAAGAGCTATCAGTGAATAGCCATTTCTAATTTTGAATATATGAACTAGAAGGTAAGACGTTACTTAACTACCCTTATCTGACAGAATAATGGGACTTGACTGATACTCTTATAGCACACCCATAACTCCAAAGTACGGCTCTCGTTTATGCATCAAAGGTTTTATAACACGAACTCTAGGATTAACAGTTCGAGTACGATAACCATTAAATACACGCCTACTCCTTGAGTAATAAAGAATTCATGTTATTAAAAAGACCATTTCACGTTGTTGTCTTCAGTTTCACACGAGTTCAGTCTTTGGAAGAAATCATAGTTGAAAACATCACTTTGTTTGTCTTACATGAACTCAGTTTTGGATCCTGTTCTCTTCTACATGAGTGAATGTAATAATGTAACTAAAAGATATACTCCTTTCCACATAATATCTTTTTTAAACCTAAAACATAAACTGTGGTTATTCACTTCCACATATGTGTTTATTATACAATTTATTTACCTCAAGTAAGTTACGTTAATGAGTCTATCTATTTATGCTAATGTTTTCTATTTAATAATAATAATAAGACTAAGCTTTGTAATAACAGCAAAACTAAAACTCATCCTAGTCATTAGTATAACTAGTTGAATACACTTTACTTATGTTTCTGCTTATAAATACGAGAGTGTATTTTTTCATCCGCTTGGTAACCTCGCCATTAACGATATTTCGACCATAAACCCAATAATATCTCACGATGTTCGACCAGCCTAAGAGATCTGGGTTAGTTCTAAATACAAATACTAAGCTTACAGTGAAAAACATTCTTTATAATTAATGTATAATAATAAACGACAATTGAAAATAAAAAGTAGTAACATTAGTTATACTAACTAACCTGATCCCAATTTTTAATGAAAACATCAATAAATAAATAAAATAATTTACACAATACCTTGTCTCAGAACGGCTGGTAGGTGTATTAACACTGTTACTGATAAGGAGAGAACAACGTTTTGTCCTTCCTTATCAATAAGTGTTAATATTCATACCAGCCATTCTGAGATACAAATTATTGTTTGTTTAAAAAAACAACTGAATTAATTTTTGGGAAAGTCACGCATATTATTAAACAGCTTTCCTGCATATCAATTTCACGTGTTTTCTTTGATAACCATCATATATTGGCCTCAACTACACTCAGAATAGCCCCAAGTTGCTATTATAATAATCAATACAGTGGAAGTTAGCACGTTGCTCTACGCGTACTAAAATCGCATTCATTATTACCACTATAGACTTTAGACTACAACAGAACTCTCTGTATAATACACTCTTTGCATCAAGATTACAGAGAACAGGGGCCACATGTTGCTTAGTCACAACATTATGCCGTTACATCCAACAGAATTGGGATTAGTAAAGTAGTTACAAAATATCAGTAGTTCGTAGTAAGTGTAAAGCTGTTCCTCTCGAAATGAACTTTTTATTACGTATTCTCCAATCTACTTAGATGTGTGATTATTTTTTACAAGAAAAAAAACAAAATTTTAAGCCACCTGTGGCTCAGCGGTATGTCTGCGGACTTACAACACTAAAAATCGGGTTTTGATACACGTGGTGGGCAGAGCACATATAGCCCATTGTGAAGTTTTGTGCTTAATTCAAAACAAAATCAGAAACAAAATATTTAAAGTAAACATAAGTTATTTATTCTTTTGAAAAAAAATAGTCGTTTTCTTTGAAATTCAGAGCAATAGTTTTGCAATAAAAAGTGAAACTACTTGAGAGCTACTTGTAAAATACCTGAATAAACTATTTCTTCAAATGTTATCGTAAAAATAACTCGAAATAAATGTGGCATAGATTTTACAAGCTGTCTATATGCTGAGAAGTATACCCTGTATTTAGTTCTTATTTGTTAGCATTAGAAGACAATCATAAATGGAATGTTCGAGTTTATCTCAAAGACACTCATTTAAACCGAGATCCAGTTTAGTGCCCTGACTAGAGAAAAATTCTTCAAATCGCTGTCGTGTCTTTATAACCAGTTTTGACAGTATGAATGAAGAGTCTTCTGCTTTATTTCTCTAGAAGAATCTGGTTAATCTATAGTGTGGTCATGAATAACATTGATGTTCAAGTACAATCTAAATGCTACTGTTATAAAGAACAGAAAGGACCCAATTCTGACTAGAAGAATGCTTTCAACATCTTTACATCACAGTAGTTTAAATCAATTGTCCTTTGTCACTCTCTCTTTCTCTTTTTATACTATATAGCAGTGTAATATGCAATTGATCAGGTCATGTTACACGTTGCTAGCTAGACCTTGTCTACCAACTATGGATCAGTGAAGCCATACTTCTCGTGTGTATGAGATCATACGCATTAGTGAAGCTGTATTTCTCATATCACACAAGATAATACGTATCAGTGAAGCCATTTTTCTGATAGTATGTGAGATTATCGATTGTTGGGCTGTTTGTTAGCTGCCCATATCGTAGTCTTTGTGGTTCTTTTGTGCTATTGGAAGTAGTCGAATTCGCTTTAATTTGTCTCTCTAATCAACAGGCCCAAAAACTATTCAAAAAACAACTGCTAAAATATCAAACTATACAGATACCAACTTACCAAATTGTTTATCTTTTTTCTTCTTGTTTCAATCGAGATAACTCTTCAGCTATTTTATCACTAACGTTGCTTTAAATCTACTCTGTGTTTTTGGTCAGAGTACGATGTCGTAATAACGAGTAGCTATTTTAAAAATTGTAATTATTGTATAAACATGTTATCATTACCCCTTAAAATTAGTTGTTTTTTTTGTGAAACTCGAATGATCAAACAAATAGATGAACATTAGATGAATGTAACATGCAGAATACCGAATGTCAGAGTAAGCATCAAGATCAAATGATGAAGAACAAGAAAATTAAACAAACTTTCACAGTATTTCTGATATCATTTGTGGTGAGACAGAGTCCAATGAGGTCAAGTGATTAAGAACAATAAAATTAAACAAACTTTCACATCGTGAAGGATACCTTAGCAATGTGAACATCGATATACGTGCATTCAAAATTGAAAGTTGATGCATGACAAGTTCATTGTATTTTAAATTAACAGCAAGAAATAATGAAAGTCTTATTTGCAGTTTTCTTTCAAAAATCCGTTATTCTTGAAACAGAACACATGTGGAAACCCTGCAGAAGTACATAAAATCAAAAATTAAGAGTAAAATATACAGTGTATTTATATGCCATACCATGTTGTAACGTATAGAATGCATAATCCTTCTCGTGATTCATGGCATGCACATGTTTTACTGTCGTCACGACAGTATAAACTGAACGTTAAGTGATTCTCAAGTGGCGTCAATTTGGTATCTATATCTACTGACTGACTGACAGACGGGTGCGAGTGGTTAAAACAGGTGATTCGTTTAGGTAGCCTTTAGGCTATTTTCGGATAAATTGGTAAAAAAAGAAACGACTTTCAATATGTGTGATATTACGTTAACAAAATAATATATTTCATAGTAGACAAACGAAGCCTTCGATAAAAGTGGTGTTTAATTGAAACATAACACTAGCCTTTCTTTAGACGTGACTAAACATATTCAAGTCAGTTCTGTATTTTACATATATGTGTAAAACATTCTTTCAAATACATTACTTTTTCAGGACTAATGAAGTTAAAGGTATATGTTCACTGGTCACATATATATACACACACACTTATATATGTAACTGTTTCTGAAAAGGGATCAAAAGGGAGCCCATATTTACTTTTTTCTAATTTACGAAAATTACTTTCTCAGGGAACATATTTAATAGCATAATTGCTTTTTCTGTCAGGATTATATTAACTGCTATAAGATACTGAATTGTTAAAATTATAGTAAATGTAGATGTTTTTGTTTGTTTTTTATCGTAGGGTGAATTTATTGTGAGGGCTAAACCGAGATTGTTGTGGGGACCAGGAACATGTTGACTTATATACCAATAAACGTGACCATAAGTTTTTATATTTGGTTAAATAAACAACGCTGATTCAAATATCGTTGACTATAAATTAAGTTGTAGTTGGTTATTTAGATAACGCTGACTCAAACATCGGTTACGACAAAACCTGTCTTGTTTGTTATTCAGATAACACCCACTCAAACATCGTTGACTAAAATAAGTTAGGG
Source organism: Carcinoscorpius rotundicauda (assembly GCA_011833715.1). Taxonomy (NCBI): domain Eukaryota; kingdom Metazoa; phylum Arthropoda; class Merostomata; order Xiphosura; family Limulidae; genus Carcinoscorpius; species Carcinoscorpius rotundicauda. Next base: position 10,793,438 of record CM022405.1, on the reverse strand, counting down.
TGGCTATATATATGTGTGTGTGTGTGTGTGTGTGTGTGTGTGTGTGTGCTCTTTGTACGTATCGTATATCTATTTTCATTAAAGAACAATTCTCATATATTCTCTTTCTGTGTAATAATTTTGTTCTGAAGGAAATATAACACTAATTTATTTTTTCTGTGTCTCACAAAACACGCAACACTGGTATACTTATCTTGTACGTTATTGTTATGTTTTATAGAAAGTATGATATTATTTTCAATCCTATGTGTGTTATCGTTATGTTTTTGTTTTGAAGAAATGCAAAATGTGTATATCCTTGGATATGTTACTTTATCTCTTTATGTAGCACGTTCTTCATTGATTTTATGTTTATTATATGACTCTCATATTTACTTCTGCCAATATCAGACAGTACTGTATCTTAAGGAGTAGTTAACATACTGATTTGAAAGAGTTTAGTGTTATAATAATTCACAATACGATTCACAGTTTTATTCTGATGATTTCTGTTAGGAATTTACGTTCGTAAGAAGCGATGTTCATTCATTGGTAGTTTTCGAACATAAAATGTAGTGTCTGAAATTAAGAACAGTTGTTGCGTACGTGTGTGTATGTATTCAGTATGTGACGGATTTACTGTTGTACATTTATTTTAATGTTGATGTTTGTCTTAATTAAATTTATTTTTATAAATATATGCAACTTTTTCTGTTAAATGTGCATTGCGAAATTCCTGTCTATTTTCTAAGTTTGTAGAAGATTTTCAAATGTAAGAATCAACTATGTACGATATACGTATATAAGCACTAGTGATTGCCAGTATCATTGCCAAATGAAATTTGTAGGACCTCGCCTAACGATTATAAAAAGTAGTTATTGCAACACATGGATAAACAGTATATTACTGTTAGTTTTCCTAGATGGTTTACTGTAACTCTCAGAAGCTATAATTGTGATTAACACTTATTAATAGGGAAACTACAGATACTTAACCAGAACGTTTCTAGATTTCGAACATTAAAAACCATTTAACTATAGCGGATTACCATTGGAAGTTGGTATTTCTGCAAAGGCACAATATAACTTCAGCTGTAAAAAATCACCTTGTAAATAAGCGAAAAAGACATACCTAGCTAGCTACCTTTTAAATGAATTGTATCTATGTTAAATCGGAATTAATTCATTCATCGTGAACCCTCGATAAAACATTCAGTTCTAAACCAGAAAAAAAGACTCTTAATATTATTTATAAGTTTGTAAACCTTTTATACGTAAATCATTATTCGTATTAACTATTTATTACAAATGTTATTATAATTGTATTATTGTTTATATATTAAAATATATTTGTATTACGAAAGAAAACCGCGTATATCATATTGGCAAATGTTATAAATTTGGTACACCACAACACTTAATTAACTTTTAAATTAAAATTAAACTCAGTATTAGACCATTCAAAATTGCAGTAAGTGAGTTTGAGGCTCGTCCGAGGTAAATTATAATACGTAACATAATGAATTAGGGACTCATCCAGAAAAATTGTAATACCTAACAGCCATCAATATAAAACTATTTCATTATAACATGAGCAGTTTTAATCTTAAAACTGTTTCCACGGTAATTGTAGAATAAACAAATTAATTAATGCACTCAGTTGTGATTCTGTTATGATGCTTCAGGAAATTAGCATTTTAGGAATGCCTTTGATATTTCTTGGTAATGCTTAGTATATTCGAGTTTGAACTACTTGAATAAAAAAAGATGATGCGGTCCAAAATCAACGGTATTAGGCGGCAAAAGCCTTTATATGTTTACTTTTTATGTCTCTAGCAAATTTGTCTGGTAACTATAGCAGCCAATCAGTTGAATTCCGACAAATGAACTTGGATTCTGTTCTCGTGTACTTCAAAAAGAGCAGACTCTTACATTACATATATAACCAATCAAAGTCTTACAGCCGTACAGCTGATCATCTTGTAAAGACTGTGAGTTTGGGTATCAAAATCTTGTTTTTTTTTAAGCATCGTTTTATTTATATATCCTGAGCTTCGAATAACTCTCTTTAAATCTACATTTACAGGAAAATAAATCACCTTTATAATGAATACGGTAAAGTATATTTTTTGCTGTGTTTACCATGGTATAATTTTAACTATAATGTATAGATATTACTGATGTAATGACTGTATTTTAGTTTCAATACAATTGTTGACATGAATGCATATAAAATATTTTCATTTGTCTGTGCAGAGGTTTTATGCAAAACAACGTAAGGGCTATAGGGGCATAGCCATTCATAATTTTGAGATGGTAGACTCGATAGAATGCGGTAAATCAACATAATACAAAAGTATCTTTATGATTTATTGGCTCTTTCATCATGAACCACGATGGTGGTTTATCATAGGGATTTCACAAAAATTCTAAAATACCATACGAGCAACAGCCATTTCTAAAGCCACTAAAATATTGATACTAAAAGGAAAAGTTGAATTTCCGAATGCTGGTAAAAAATTTAAATTCATATACTTGTTCGTCATATTTTTGTTATTTATATCATTCTTGATTCTTAAGCCTACAGAAAAATGACTACGAATATTTAATCAAAGCTGGGCAAATCTATTAAAAAATTCCTGCACAAGTTGTAAGACAGTTTTTTGAAAGAGAATGGAAGATTTTATCAAATTTTCATTGCTACTGGCAACGTTTTTCCTCTAAGCCATTAAGCCATCGAAACATACAGCAAAAACGGTGAGGTATATTGCGCCAAAATCTACGCACAACTAGTAAACAAACTCCTGGAAAGGTTGTAGGCTATTTTTAAGTAGATTCTTGAAAGTCGATATTTCCATTCAAGCGTCTCAGAAACGCAGCAACAAATTTAAACATCATTATACTTGTCAGAAGCTCCTCATTTTATTAGAGTAGACAATGTATATTTGTAGTAGTGTCTCCAACCTTATCATTATCGATTATAGTTTCACAAACTGTTAAAAAAAAAACTGGCTACGAATAGTTTACTGAAATCTGACATTAGTGATATTTACAGTTGTTAGTATGTCATAGGGTAGTTTTAAAAATTAATTTAAGTAACTTAGTTGTCCTTTTTGAATAAATGCTTTATTTCCGCTACTGAAAATAAATCTGGTATTTTACTAATGTGTATTAATTTGAAGATAATTTGTACAGCTCATAGAGCATTAAATGGAAACTGCAACATTAAAAATTTATCTTTTCTCTTGCTTATTGTTATACTTAGTCTCTAGGTAATTTTCCGCGACTATTTCATTGAGTTTGCTTACAGTAGATCGCCTTGCTGGGCCGGGTGGGTTAAGGCGTTCTACTCGTAATCTGAGGGTCACGGCTTCATATCCCAAACATGCTCACCCTTTCAGCCTTGAGAGGCGTTATAATGTTACGATCAATCCCACTATTCGTTGGTAAAAAAAGTAGCCCAAGTGTTGGCGATGAGTGGTGATAGCTAGCTGCCTTCTCTCTAGTCTTACACTGCTAAATTAAGGATAGCTACCGCAGATAGTCCTAGCATAGCTTTGTGCAAAATTCTAAACAAACCAAATTATATTGACAGTAAACGATTACCTTGATAGATTTTTCTACTCTTGTGAGTAGTGATTTATTTTATTAATTTCTTAAAGGCATATTTACACGAAACATCAAGTACAAAACCATTTACCTCAGTAAACAATGGCTGAGTATGAAAACACAACAATTCAGCAGTAAATTGTTGAAAAATATAGTATTCAACTAAATACTTATACATATACGCAGCTTTAAATTTATTCTCCTTAAAAAGGAATAAAAAAGAGATTAGAAAAGGTTGTTTATTTCAAAGGAAAAATTGGGATGTTAAAAAAAATACAGAAAAAAGCTGAATCAGTAAGCAAATATTATATTTTTAAGCTTACAACCAGGAACTCTTAAAAAAAGTAGACACAAACTTAGAATAGTCTATATTATTTTCCTAAGACACAAATCCGTATTTTAATTCCACTAAAGTTGATTATTACTCTAGACAATGAGAGAGAATATGAATTTTTAACTAGTTTCAAGCAGATTTTTCATGAAGTTTATCTGAATTCGTCACGACCCTAAGGTTGTGCACGAAATACAAACGTTATGCCAAGAGCAGTTGAGTTGCTGTTGAAATGACAGTGATCAGAAAAAGGTCACCCAGAAGAGTTAAAATCCAATCACAAGAGAACAAGAAACTGCGAATCAAAAGGAATTATAAGGAGGACATACTTTATTATTTTCTTTTTAGCCACTTTCTTTGTTTATGGATTGTTTATGAAAGACAAAAAAGGTTGAAGGACATTTGTTGTTGTTTCTTCTAAGTCTGCAGAATTTCTTTGATATCACGAATGTTGGAAACCTTAAACAATCCAAATAAGAGCAAAACGAAATGGTCTGTAGACTTCCTTCAGGAAGATTTTTCATTAACACCAAAACAACATTTTGAAAGTTAATTCAGTTTGTTCAAGCAAAATATCAAACTATAAACGTCTAAAAAGTTTAATATAAGAACTTAGGACAATAGATTATTTATTTTTTTGGCTGACACCAAAACATAACAATTTCATTACGATAAATTCATGATTTTAAGGTTAATGTATTTAAAATACTAAGAAAAGTATTTTATTTTACTAAGATATAATTCTTGCATTAAAAACCCTAATAGTTCTCTTATAAATTTCTGAAAAACCTCTTTCATTGTAATTTAGAATTCAGTTTTTAGAACCTAAATCTAAGTTTAGAGTCGGTATTATTTGCTAAACGGTTGAAACTTAACATGTTTTATGACTTATATATATATTAAACAGTTGTTTTAAGCAGAATATTCATGATATTTATCTCACCTGTTACCAACATAAAGTTGTGTTTGTCAGCTTGATGCATGGAGTTTAGTTTTGTACCTGTTTTTTGAATAAATTGGTGTTTAGTGGAAAGTTCTGTTACCAGTTGTTTTTTCTCCTAATGCTAATTATTATTTCGCTGATGTCGGGAATATATTGTATACAGTAGTGTAAGGTTTTGTAGTTTGAGATTTATTGTTGTTTGTTTGTTGTTGATCTTGGTGTGTATGTATAATTCAATGGTTTTTGGAGAAAATTTGTTGATGTTGATGAAATGTTGTTTTATTTTGTTGATTTCATCGCGTGAGCACAGTTTTGTGGCTTGAGATACATTTTTAGTTTAAGTGGAGTTTTTTTCATCACGATATATAACTGGAGTCGCTCTCATGTAATTTGGACCAGTTTCATACAATACAAATGTAATGGATCGTTGTATTATAGTACATCAACTTCGAAATACATCATTGTAGGGAAGAGACGATCAGCATTAACCTTCAGTTACACTTTCGATACTAGTAGCTCTTATAAGGAACTCAAAGGATTAACTTATCAAAACATCTGTCCCACATCATTACAAATCTTCCATTAACTTGAACCGTCAAAACAACATATACATGTGGTTTTTCGATATTTTTGTCTCAGCTATCAGTAAATAAATGGTGAAACACGACTCATCGCATCCCACTGGTCTATAATTGTCTGTAGTTTTGCATCTTAGCTCCATTGAGACTTCATTAAATTTAGTACACTGAAAAATATTTACAATCCACAATGAAATATGTCTTCCGCTGGTACAGCGGTAAGTTTAAGGATTCACAACGCTAAAATCAGGGGTTAGATACTCCTCGGTGGACTCAGAAGATAGCCTGATGTGGCTTTCCTATAAGAAAACACACACACACAAATAGGTATGAAATTGGTCTTGATGTAGGAAGTGCAAAATTATTCAGCAAAAACTCGTCAGATTTGACCAAAATTTTTGTGAATACCTACAGAAAAAGTTTCGTGAACTGTCGATCTAAAAATTTTACTCTAGCTTTACGTAAGAATAAAGGTCGACAGGTTTTGATTTTTTGTCATTTAGTTAAATACGGCTGATTTAGAATAGCATAACCATAGAATGAAAGCATTGTGTAGATGTACAAGTATTGGTTAGGCTAAGAAAACTAGATTAACAGTTTCTAGCTCAAGTTTTCAAAAGAATCAAGGTGAACGGTTATTATTCATTATTCATCGTCAACATAAATTAGTTAGCTAGGGTTTTGCATTTTTCTTTATTCTCCATCATTCGCTAAGTTGAACAAAAAAACGGTCTTATTAACTAATGATCATTGTATATATTTATAATACTTCTTTTAATTGCCCATTAAAATTATAGTTAAATAGTTTCAAATGTCGGCACATTTTCTGCTATATAAAAGTCTATCACTTAAGGAAGGAAATCCCAGGACCAAATCAGTCGTGGAGTCATGTATGTGACACCACATAAAATCGTCTTCCACATTGTAGTTAGTACCTTTAACCATCACTTTCACGTGTATTTTACAGAGAAGAGGAATGATTTCACCAAACGTTTTCTCGTCAATTCTTTATATTGAGTTTTGTAACAGAAAACTCAAACTTAGTTTTTTAAAGTAATATCTTCGTATATGTACAATATTTTAAATATTTATTAAGTTAGACTAACACACAATATTAATAAGTTTGCTTCTCAGGCCTGGCATGACCAGGTGTTTAAGGCACTCGACTTGTAATCCGGCGGTGGCGGGTTCGAACCCATGTCACACCAAATATTCTCGTTCTTTTAGTCATAAGGGCGTTATAATGTGAGATTAATCCCACTATTCGTTGGTAAAAGAGTAGCCCAAGAGTTGAGTGTGGATGGCGATGACTAGCTGCCTTCCCTATAATTTTACACTGATAAATTAGGGACGGCTAGCACAGATAGCCCTCGAGTAGCTTTGTGCGAAATTCCAAAAGAACAAAAAAAACTGTGCTTCTTTTGCAATTTTATAAATGTTAGTAAAGATATTTAGAGATATACTGCAATAATAGTAGTAATACTGTTAAATACACACTATCAGTCTCATTATGATACAAATGTTTTTTCATATATTTTATCCATATATTCTGACATAATATTTTAAGCTGGTTACATGCAAAATATATGTGTAAAATAAATCCACCTTCGTTCATAGAATGTGGATTATTGTGTATCTTACTATAGTTAACTCGATATAACTCGCTGTAGTCATCGCATAAACGTGGGCTGCTTCAAACTTTGATATAAATGTTGACTTTCCACTGTAACCATTACATTATTGATTGTGATGAACATCTCATTTTTTGCCAAGTAATTACATTCACGGAGACCTGATTCATGTAACTTGCACCGTTTTTTTTTTCCTTCTTACACCTGGACACTACTTACCCAGGCCTGCAAATCTAAGCTTCATAAATGTTATTTTGGTTTTAATAACGGATTTTCCAAATTCAGCTACGAATATTTCGAAAATAATGTTCGTTTTTTATTATCACCTAAGGATTGTTTTTACAAATCAAGAAAAAACTCTTACTTAGATTGCATTATTATTTTGTTCACCACGATAAATATTTTTATCGGTATGTTTTTAAACAACCATTAAAACAAACTTAAGAAAAGTGAAGAACATTTCATGTCAAACGAATATATATCCTAATTCCTCCTTTCGTGTGTGTGAAATTACACAAATCGTGTTATGGTATTTTTTTTATTTATTGCATTATGAAAAATCTGTACTTGATGGAGAAAAATGAATATCATTTTCGGATTTAGCGTACAGAAATTACAGTAGAACATGTAAAAATGTCAAGGCATTAAAACACATATAATCTACATACTTAACGGTCGTTAGGTATCTATATGTTAATAATGCACAGAAAGTTTCTATAAGTAGTAATTATAGAAAGATATTGCATATCACATTTCTGTGTGACAGTCAGTGTATTAAATTTGTATTCAGATGCACATGGTCACTCCAATAAAATATTTGTATTTAAGAAGTAGCTAAATTATCTTTTCTGTTCAAAACTGACCTGCAACGGTAATTTATTGTAATAGCAACACTAATATTACTGATTTACGTGTGAAATATGTATAGGTTTCGTGTTGGCTTAGCGCTATGTCTGGTTTCAGCTGTGAGCTCAACACAGTATTCCGTTGTATAGCTTTGTGCTTATTTGTTTGCTTTTCTCTATCTTTAAAGAAGGCTATCTTCGCTAGCCGTCCCTAATTTAGCTGTATAAGACAAGACGGAAGGAAGTTAGTCATCAACACCCACCACCAACTCTTGGACTACTCTTTTACCAACGAATGGTGGGATTGACCGTCACATTATATCGTCCCCACGGCTGAAAGGACACGCATGTTTGGTGTGACTGGGATTTGAACCCGCGACCGACGAATTACGAGTCGAACGCCGTAACCCACTTGGCCATGCTTGGCCAAGCTTTGTGCCAGACAACAAACAAACAAACTTTGACGTTCTTATTTGTTGCGTAAGTAATAATTACACAGCTGACTTTACCCAGTTTAATAAATTCATTTTTTAAAATAAAACTTAAAGATAATACGCTAGTATGTAAATTCCATGAAAACCTTTGGAGCTATAAAACCTAACTTTAATCATGGAATAAAGTGCAAACCACAATGTCTGCTTTGATTTAATGTTATTAGTATGCATTGTTATACACTGAAATGAATGTTCTTGAACTTTAGATCATCTAAATCCTTAAATCCCTGTTTCAAATCGTTGTATTATTTTGTTTAATCATTTGATGACATCATCAAATTACTCAGATGTCACCGTATTTGTTTATATCCTAGCGAAAAACGTTGGATCGAACTTAGCAAAACGGTTTACTTTTGAATTTTGCGCAAAGTTACACGAGAGCTATCTGCATTAGCCGTCCCTAATTTAGCAGTGTAAGACTAGAGGAAAGTCATCCCCTCCCACCGCCAACTTTGGGATAGTTCTTACCAACAATTAGTGAACCTACCGTCATATAGTAACGCCCCCCAATGCTGAAACAGCTCACATATTTGGTTGGAAGGAAATTCGAACTCGTGACCCTTAGATTGCGAGTCAAGTGCACTAACCACCTGGCCATGCAGGGTCCTATCAGAGCAAAGAGAATAGATTTCATCTCGTAACGTTCATCAGTATAGCTTGGTGCTTAAATTCAAAACTAAAAAAATCGTTAGTATAGTCCTACGAATTCTGTATCGCAATAAGCCTTGCGGGAATTCGAAAAATTCACTAATTTTACAGTAATATGCGATAGAAGCGTACTTTGCGAAGTGGAAATTAACATAAATATCTCATAAAAAAAACTCCTCATTAGAAAATTGCTTGAAAGAGTTAGTAATGTTAATTATTGGATTCACGCCCACTTAACAACGGAAGGAAGATCCCGTCCGGCCATTTCTTGTAAATATAAGAATTAGTCACGTAAAGCCCACTCTGATGAAAGTCAATTGACTCTTAAAGACGCACAAATCTCTAATTTCTCCAGTGTTCTTTAAGCTAATAGAACTTAGAGTAATCAGAAATTTGGCAGAAAATCATGAAGGCGTATAAAGGCGTACAGTAATGTCACAACTTACTTCAGGAGTGCTTTTGACCTTTAATAACGTTTGTTTTAGTTTAACATATTCAAATAGTTGTTTGTTCTTTCAAAATAAACACATATAATATCTCTAAACGCATAAATGTTTCAAAAATAGCTTTTATATTGAACTTCAATTACAATGGTGTATTTTAAACAATAAAACAGCATTCATATAATTCTTTAAATGGTGTTCTCAAACAGACAATTGAATTTATGTTTTCTACCTTAACAAGCAGAGAATATTACTGTTGTTGATGGTAGTAATTTTTATCGTAATTTCACTGTTTGTCAAAAACATTGCTTGTTCTTAGTAAACATAATTTATTAGACATACGATCTATTAATAATTTTAAAGAACGGTATTCGACATTAACTGATTATTGTATGTATAATAATATAATGTGTTGAGCCCCATAAGTATCCCTTCCAGGTTTAAGAGAAAATATTTTCACCAGTAAACATAAATTGGTGTAGAATTATACCTGTTATTTTGATATATTGTCTTGAACAATTTTACAGAATATAGTCTCGTATATATTTTAAATTCTTTCAGTAACAGAAGGACCAAAGCATGTAAATACTAAGTATATAAATTATTTATAGTAAACATTATTGAGTACTGCGTTATACATTGTGATTAAAATTTTTACTTAAAAAAAAGTGAAAAGTATATTCAATTGTACATGTTCAAATTAACCTAATGTTTTTTTATATAAAAACGTTTTAAAAAGACTTGTTCTTTTTGGGGGGGAAGGGATAAACTGAATGTTTCTCGTCTTGTTTCGTTTAAATGTTGCGTTCAAAAATATAGTTATATAATATAATTCTATAAAGAAAGAATATAAAAGTCTTATAGAGAAGAAAAAACAAAACTGAGATCAAAACAAAACTCGATCACCGGAGTACAAATCATTAGGTGTAATTTGTCCTGGTGTTTTGAGGTATCGACGAAAGTAAGACCAAAATTGCCTTAGAGATACACCGTCTATCTAGTTTAACCTCAATTTCACCGGCCTAACATGCTTAGAAAAAAACAGAAAAGGAGTAAGTGTGGTACTATAAGCCAGAATGTTCAATATCTTTACAAACTATCGCTATTTACGTTCAGATATAGAAAGGTGGCTTCTCGAGAAAAATAAATATACAAAATTAAATGAAAACAAAAATAAGAAGCAAATAAATAGAGCACAACAGATCAATGTGGGAGACAACAAACTGTCATTGAAGTTAACATTACAGCCCTCTATTTGAAGTTTGGTCTACTAGTGTAGCTGTTACTATACTAAGCCTAATCTTTACTGTTAGTACGGCTCCCGTACATATGTCTTCAATGGGCATACCTACTATTTTTTTAATAAATGTGCTTATTAAGGAAACTTTTAATTTACACGAATAATATAAAATAAATAAAAAGTTGTGCTTCATGAGATATACAAAGAACTAAGATATCTTTAGCAGCAGGACAACAAATATTGTATAAAGAGCTAAGATTTTTTTCGCAGCATGGCAACAAATATTATATAAAGTGCTAAGATATTTTTAGCAGCAGGAAAACAAATATCGTATAAAGAACTAAGATATCTCTGTAGCAGCAGGACAACATATATCGTATAAAGAACTAAGATATCTGCAGCATCAGTAAAACAAATATCGTATAAAGATCTAAGATATCTCTGTAGCAGCTGGACAACAAATGTCGTATAAAGAACGAAGATATCTCTGTAGCAGCTGGACAACAAATGTCGTATAAAGAACAAAGATATCTCTGTAGCAGCAGGACAACATATATCGTATAATGGACTAGGATTCTTTAAGATACAAAATACTACTCTGTAGCAGCAGGACAAAAATATCGTATAAAAAACTAAGATATCTCTGTAGCAGCAGGACAGCAAATACCGTATAAAGAACTAAGATGTCTCTATAGCAGCTGGACAACAAATATCGTATAAAGAGCTAAGATGTCTCTGTAGCAGCAGAACAACAAATATCGTATAAAGAACTATATAACTTATATTGAAGTTAAGATCTATTTTTATTTTATCAAACTTTATTTTAAAAAAGAGCAATGTATTTATCAAGTTTGAGGCCAATGAACACAACACTGAATATCTCAGATATTAACAGTTCATAAAAGTGACCTTGAACATGCACTTTTGAACATTTGAAGTCTTTTATGTTACCGATATGAAAAAATTTTCGATAAACGTTTCGTATATTTGAGGAAACAAAACTTTAATATAATAATATATTTCGTTTTTTTCTTGTGAAAACTCATATCATTTTAAGAGACATTTTAAAAGAGTGCTTCAGCGTATTGGAGAATATTTCATAGACTTATCAACTCTCATTCAAAATGGTTAGTGATGTATTTGTAGCTGTTCAGTAGCCATAAATACGTGGTTAAAAAGTTATCATCACCGTTGAAATGAAACTTTAAACCATTGGATTGTTCATACAGCTCCACTTTGTTTAATGTTCATTCATCTCTCACCCTTGTGAATACATGTTCCAAAGACATGCTTTACTGCAAATAAAAGTCAGCTTTAAATCAAGATTAAGTGGAGAATACTGTACCAAACACTCAAGTGAGAATACAGACTGCTCTAACATTTTAAACCAATATTGATTCATGTTGTTCTTTTGTACTTGGAAAAACAGCTACCGAAGTCATCCATGTCTTAGCTGCCAAAAACTTCCAGGATTAAACGTTCTACTAGATATTCCAGGTAATATAAGTTTAACTTTATATTAAATCATCTATGGTATGAAAGTTATACACTGTATGAAAAGCTCCAGGGTGTACAAGTGTTACTACATATGCACGCACACACCTACACACACTGTGTATATATATAACTCCAGGTAACAGAAGTAATATATGAATGTATTATGAAATTTCTACTATGTAATACTATATTAAAACGTCCATGATATGAAGGTTAGACTGTATATAAAAACGTACATGGTATGAAAGTTATATTACACATAAAAATGTCCATGATACGAAAGTTAAACTGAAAATGTTTTGTAGGACATCATATAAATTTCTGACACTTAGAGATCATAAAAAGTCATTATATGTTAACATAAATATCACCATCAAGGGATGTTGGAAACTGGTAAACTTCTCATTTTTTAACAAGAGTGAAAAAAGGTCATAAGAATACTTTGAGGATAATAGAAAGTCACAATAAATTAATTTGTAGTTAGAATGTAGTGTTTCAAAGTTGTTGTGTGATTGGATTTTTCAAATGGGTAGTAACTCAAAAGAAGGTACATAAAAACGGAATTTATGGAATTATTTATTAAGCATGTATCCTCGATTTTCGTAAACAAACCGTTGGAACAATGGTTTAATTGGAATTTCAAACCACAGGGGCACAACTTTTCGAAACTAAGATTGTATTCACAATCAATTATGATCTACATATTCGTCTGTACTTCTATTTTTGTAACCCCCAACTAACTGCATGCCTATTTGTTGTCATTAGTAATGGACGAAAACCCTGTTAACTAGAAGCTAGAAACCCTATATTGAATCCCAGCCGTACAGCTACATTATTTAAGTCGGAGATAACTTAGTGTAAGAAACTGTAGTTGTTTATAATATTCAAAGTAAATAAATAATGTCAATCATATAAATCCTGTTATAGCATTTTACAGCTCAAAATTTTATTAGTATAAGTTCATAAAGGAACAAGTTCTTCTTGATATAAAGAAGAAAAAAAGTGCGTTAAAAAGTTATATTATGCTGATGATAATGCCTCATCCTGTAGACTGTAGGAAGTGCGCTAGACAAATGATTAACATCAAACACGGTGTGGTTTAATGGAATACTGTTGTCAAAATGCGATAAAAAAGCATAATCTGGAGATCTGTGGAATGATACCTCTGATATCTTAGGTAAGTCTTCAATATTCATCAAGATGTCTAATGTCTCGTAACGAGAGACAGTAACTGTCTCTTCTTATTGATTCGGTACCACTGAACAGAAACTTCGAAATCCTTGGACCAGGAAAACACAGTTTCATAGTGTGAATAATTATGTATACAAGCAATCAGTGCGGTGATACGCAGTGTGTAATAGTCAGTCAAAAAGTAATAACGTACTTCGACTTGAATAACGACTCGGTACAGAAGTCGAAATGTCGTTTCACTTTAGAAACAACCTCCGCTACAACAGCGGTAAGTCTACCGATTTACAAGGCTAAAATCAGGGGTTCGATTCCCCTCGATGGGCTCAGTAGATAGCTCGCTGTGGCTTTGCTTTAAGAAAATACGTAAATACACACACTTTAGAAACAGCCAAGATTACTTCATTTAAACCAATACTCTACGAGAATGATTTACACGATTTTTTTAATATTCAGAATTTAACCTATATAACAGTTGTTTGTTATTGTTGTTGTTTCAAATTAAGCACAAAGCTACACAATGGGCTATCTGTGCTCTGCCCACCACGGGTATCGAAATCCGGATTTTAGCGTGTAAGTCCGCAGACATACCGCTGAGCTACTGGGGGGCGATATATAACAGACCGTGTGTTTCACGTCACACTTGATTTCTTGAAATGAGAGGAATCATAAAAGCCAAAATATATTTAGTAAAATAAAATAGTACGATTACTGTCTGCTCATTACGATTTTAGTGGTGGGTGTATAAGGGGATCCATGAGAGTGTGTGTGTGTGTGTTCCATGAAATCATATAAGTTTAGCGAGTGTTGGTATTATAAGCCTAACGACGGATTATGGGATTACCTAGTCTAAAGCCAACTGCATAAAATTTATCATCAAAGTAAAAATATGGATTTAATCTTTAACTTAAATCGTTTCTGAATTAACTTATTTTTTGTTATATCACCGATGTTTTGAATAAAAACAAACCTTCTTAATCGACGAAAACTAAACTAATACGATTTTATACTTTCAGTACACAGACTAACAAAAATATTAGGTTATACTTTTGTTGCTAAGCAACATAACATAAAATCCACTGTTAGAACGAAGTTCAGTGAACTATGAAATATAAAGTTAGGTTATACTATTAGGTAGAGATGGTAATAATTGTGCCGTCATTTATGGCAGTTTATTGCAGTTCTTACAAAACTAGACCAGTTGAATGTGACAGAAATAATGTAATGCACACTTAAACACATCACTAATATTTTGTTCCATAAATGTTTTAATCACCAGAAGTCGCTTTACAGTCAGACAAGCAAATATTATGTATTTTATTTTAAACTATTACAACAAGAAAAAGTGAACAGATTTACCTCCTTAATCCCTAAAAAGAAAAATGATATAATTGTATAATCTTTAATTATTTGACGCCTTTATTTTCTCTCCAAAACATATCTAACTTATTATTTACTATTAATTTCTAATCGAATAAAGTTGCCTTCATGAATCAGAACTCAAAATTAACTCAGTAGTGGACGTGGCTATCTTAACATACTGGTATAAGATCATGCGTCATAAAATAACAGAAACTTACAGCAATACATGAGCTGTGTATCCTCCTCACTGCTGGCGAGATTTTCGAGTGTAATCTCACTAATGTCACACGAGGTTTCGCCAATTTAGGCGATTTAGATTAGTTTTAACTTCGTGTGCTAAGATAACAACACAAAATATTTTTCATAATAAAAACATAAATATTAGAACAATAAAAGTGAACATATTTTATATATTTAATATTTTAATCACGACTCTTAATTAAACTAACGTCAAAAAATTGTAGAAAGTAAGTAGTTTTCATTTTAGAGGGCCGTTAGAAGGACACTCATATTTACTGAAAATATAAGATGTTTATACTGAATGTTATATTACGTTTATGGTGATAATTCTTTAGACTAGATCAGAATGTGGCTCAGAACTGATTCATAATTTGATAATACAGAATTAATGAGTTTCGTCTCAAGTTTTAATTTACTTTAAAGTTATTTTGCTAATGTTGATCTAACACTTTTATGTCTTCATTGCTTTGTAAAAATATTTTTATGGTTCACTAAACCAAAATGAATGACCTAATTTCTTGAAATTGACATTATATTCGTTTGAATATAATAGGTAAAAAAACAAAACAAACGATTTACAAACAGAGAACAAATCCAAAAATCTAGAAAGATTTTCTTTACACCACATAACAATAACAAGAATCAAACTAGAATTGTTATGAGCAAACATTAAACTGCATCATTTAGGCTAAGGAATATTCATATAATTCCTAACTTCTAGTAGATTTTCACAGAATATTCCTTCTAATCGAGAAGTGTCACCGACCAAGTGAATTTCTGGTAGCATCTTTTGTCGGCTTTTAATTACGTTTAAACTATAATGAATATTATTTGATTTAAGAGGAATTTTGTACACAATATTTTATAGTTTTCGATTGAAAGAAACTATTAAAGGTTATTACGGTTGTTAAAAACAATGGTAAAAATCAGAATGCATCTTAAAATACGTTTAAAAATGAATAATACACTGAAACATAGAACAGAAATATTTTTACTTTGATCATTCATTATTGTTTTAAACATATATTCACTTTTGTCCGTGTTCCGAGCAACTTACTAACGTGTGGTGGGCATATAAATGTTCTGCACGCAACTATGACGTGTTACTATACAACATAAAGACTGGAGAGAAGTATAATGTGACACATAGGTTTGTACCATCCTGTGTTTCGCGTTGTTTCTTTCTGTTATACAGTATCGTTCTCTAACAATCTTTCAGTATATGCAGTTTTCGTTTTGTAATATTGATATATGTAATCAAGCAGTCAATGACCTTGATTCATTCACAGTTATTGTTACTTTTTTATTACACTCGTTCAATCGGTACCATTCTTAAACTATTGTACAATTTTGTTTTGTTGCTGCAATTTGTGTGGTGCTACTTTCAGCGTTATCGACTTTTCATTGTTATTGCTTGCTTCGCTATCATTAAATTGTTAAATGTTTTTGCTATTTCTTGTTATCATTATTTAATACTGTGTCAGCGTTTCGTTTCCTGACAATGCTTATCATGTTATATAACTTCCAATGAATCTTTTAGAAACCTTGTAGCAACAAAGTTTTATTTTATGATGTCAAAAGTGAATATAAATGTTCTGTTGTTTACCTGCTGCACAAAACTTGGCAGCTAAATGTTGTGTAATGAAGATTTGCTACACATATATTCACTTCTCAGAAAATGAAGAGCTTTTTGCTATCAAGCCCATTAGTCGAATAACTAACTCTTCAAAAATCATATTTTTTCATGTATAAAGTTGTGATGCTCGTCTGTATTTTTTTATGTGGATAAATTGCGCCCCAAGTGCAGCAACAAACAGCGCAAGCATAGCATCGAATAGCATGTATAATAAAATTAGTGATTTTTCAAGAGGTACATACAACACATATGAACCACAGAAACGGTTAGAAAGCCTACACACCGAGGTAGGAAGTGAAAATAACCTCGCTCGTTCTCAAATATTCCAATTTTATATGATACTAAAATAGTTGTTGAAGTCTTTTTATCTTTTTCTGTATTTCAATTAAAGAGTTTGGTGATGCCAGTGTCTTCATCATCAAGTTTGATTAGTTTGTTTTGTAAACAAACAAGACAGCACTACGTATACAAAACCTCTTTCTACTAATAGTTTTCTGTTGTTCAACAGCGACGATATGAAACATGCACATTAATTCATACATTTTAATTTTTAGCCTTTTTTATGTTTTGATGATACCTATAAATAGGTTAAGAATGTACATTATATTAAATAAAAAATGCGAATATAAGAAAATCTTACATCGTTTAGTCGAGTATAACTGATAGAATCCCATACCTTCATGAGAGTCTTGGAGTGCCTCAAGGACAGCTACGTTCTCGTTCTTGACGTAGATTCCCATTACCTCTGTCGCAGTTAAGCCGAAAATTTCTCTTAATCCTGAAATGAGATACTAGCGCCACAGGTGGTCTCTGCTGAAAATATTGTATTGACTAAAGAGCAGTGATTTGTGAGCAGTAGCAGCGGGTGCCACAGGTTGTAATGACAGGAAATTTCGATTCATTTGTATTTATTTGTAGACCGAAAAGCTTCGTTTAGTGATTCAGACATCTGTTGGCTGAAATAACCCAAAAATAAAAACTACAGAATCATTATGATTTACCTGAAAAAAATATTTCAATTAGGGTTTATGAAATCATAAGATATTCTTTACAAAAAGAGTAATTTGTTTACGAAATTATATTAGCATTATTTTTTGTTATTGTTAACTTACAGTCAGCTGCGTAAATAACCTTAACGTTAGTATTTCATTGTTTTTATTCGAACAAACGGAAATCCTAACAAAGGAAAGTGTGAACTTTAGGCTAGAAAACGGAAAGCATATAATATTATTCATAAAAAACGTTAATTTTCGATTACATACAATACAAAAAGTGAACACGTTTATTATGTCGCAAGTATTATTTTACGTTAGCTCTTGGATCGATAGTCGTGACTAACAATACTTAATATTCTTTTCAGTTTATGGCCCGGCATGGCCAAGCGTGTTAAGGCGTGCGACTCGTAATCTGAGGGTCGCGGGTTTGCATCCCCGTTGCGCCAAACATACCCTTTCAGCCGTGGGGGCGTCATAATGTGACGGACAATCCCACTATTCGTTGGTAAAAGAGTAGCCCAAGAGTTGGCGGTGGGTGGTGAGTGATGACTAGCTGCCTTCCCTCTAGTCTAACACTGCTAAATTAGGGACGGCTAGCACAGATGGCCCTCTAGTAGCTTTGTGCAAAATTCAAAAACAAACAAAGAAATCTTTTCAGTTAACTTGATTGCGATTTTTTCAACAGTTTTTGTTTGACCTCACCGAATATTGAAAACTGTAACCACAGTAATAAAACAGCTATAGAATTTCTAACACACTTGTTCATGCTGCATAAGAATGATTATTTGAAGTTTATGGATGATTTGAAACGGTTTCCCAGTGGCTCAGCGATACGTCTGAAGGCTTGTAACACTACAAATTGGGTTTGGATATGCTGGCAGGCTAAGAAGTATAATTCTTTCGTGGTTTTGTGTTTGATAACTTTTATTAACTTAGCTATTTGGAATCACAAATTTTCAGTTTGTTTCAAGCACGTACTAATATTTTTTAAAATGGAAGAGTCCTCTTACTTTATTATTTACTTATTTTTCATGTACTATTTTCCTAATACTATAATAAGTTTCTTACTTAGGTTTCTGGACGTTTTATATCGTGAAATTTAGGTGACGTACTAGTTAGTATAAAGACGTTTAGTTCGATGTGTCGGTATTTGGGTATTGTTGTTAAATACCCAGGAGGGTTAGGTACATTTGACCTCTTTCTCCTTCCCGAACATTCATAGCATCAAAACAATTTACAATTTTTGTTATTATTATTAAAATTTTTTTTTTTATATATATAGCTTTGGGCCAGAGTAAAAGTATAACTTGATGCTCAGGCCCATTTCAGGGCTCAGACCATGCATGGACGAAACAAGTTTTTTTTTGTTTTTTTTTTAAAGAAAGAATGCTACTACTACTCCGTGTAGTAGTACACATACTCACACAAATAAGAGTAAGTATATTAATATGTTAATACAATACATATATGATAAAAAGTTAAACAAGGACTAAAAGTCTAGTGCATAGTGGCCAGCTTGAGTTACATTACTTAAATATAAATTAAAAGGGGAGAGGTATTTAGGACTATTTTCATCATGTACGTGATATCTGTCGAGATCACACATTAATTCATTTTTATGCCAATTCTTATTGAAGTATTTTAGAGTATTATGCAAGAGTCTTTCAGATATTGTGTCCATGTTTGCATACTTGTGCAAGAATGTGGTTGAGGTGCTACGTGGTACTTTATAAGCTGAAGTTAGTACTGAATTTTGTATACGTTGAAGTTTCTGTATATGTGTAGGTGCTATGTTAATCCATGCAGGTGATGCATATTCTATTGTTGGTCTAATGTACGTTTTGTAGATTTTAAGTATGTTGTCTGGTGATGTTCCTTGGTTTTTACCTGAAAGACTTCTTACATAATTTGCTCTTTTCCAGATTCGTGTCAGTACATTTTTTGTGTGTGGTATCCACGTTAATTTTGAGTCATAGGTCATAGGTTAGACCTAGGAATTTAGCAGAAGTAGCAGTCAGTAAAAGTGAACCATTCATATATAGTTTTGGTGGATCTTTTTTTTTTGGCTTATTCCGTCTGCTGAATAATATAACTTGGGTTTTTGGGATATTGATTTTGATTCGGTATTTCTGGCAGTATTCTTCAATGCTATTTAGGACTGGCTGTAGGTTCGTTGCTGCTATCGATGGAGTGGGGGCACTTTTCCAGACTGCTACATCGTCAGCGAACTGTGATGCATAACCTAAATTTAGGTCCGACAGAGGCATATTGCTCACGTACATGATAAATAGTATAGGGCTAACCACCCCTCCCTGTGGAACTCCTGCTTCGGGTGAAAAGGGCCCAGAGTGGGCCCCATTTACATTAACTTTACACATTCTGTTATCCAGGAAGTTGGAGAGCCAGCGAATAGTTTCCTGGGGTAATTTCATTTCCACTAGTCTATGTCGTAGACCGTTATGCCACACTGTGTCAAATGCTTTCTCAATGTCGAGAAAGCAAGCTACAGTGCATTCATTTTTATTGAAGCTGTCGGTAATTGATTCTGTTAGTCGAATCAGGTGGTCTGTCGTTTGACGGAATTTTCGAAATCCGTTTTGTATTTCTGGTAATTTTGAATTTTCTTCTAAGTAAACTGACAGACGATTACTAATTATCCTCTCTAATACTTTGCCAATGCAACTGGTTAAACTAATTGGGCGGTAGTTGTTTGGTTTATTCGCTGGTTTTCCTTCTTTCTGGAACATTAATATTGTTGCTTCCTTCCAAGAAACGGAGATATATCCAGCTGATAGTGAGAGATTAAATAATGCTGTTAGGTGTTCATATAATCTCTGAGTGCCGTGTTTTAGGAGGATAGCTTGAATACCATCTTCTCCAGGGGCTTTGTTTTTTGTGTTCTTAATAGCTGTTACGACGTTACAGGGATATGATTTATCAATTGTTGAGTGCTCCAGTCTTTTGCTTTTTCTTGGTGTGTAATTGTGTTGACTGGAAATACAGGTGTAAAAATGCTTCTGTTTTGATCAATATAGTTTGTAACTGTATTCCCGTGCCTTCAATAAATATATCAAAAGAGACGTTTATTTTGTTTGTTGTTTGTTGTTTTTTGAAATTCGCGCAAAGCTACTCGAAGGCTATCTGTACTAGCCGTCCCTAATTTAGTAGTGTAAGACAAGAGGAAAGGCAGCCCTTTAGTCATCACCGCCCACCACCAACTCTTAAGATACTCTTTTACCAACGAATAACGGGATTGATCGACACATTATAACGCCCCCACGGTTGAAAGGGCGAGCATGTTTTAATGCAACGGTGATTCGAACCCGTGACCGAAGAATTACGATTCGAACGCTTTAACCCACCTGGCCATGCTGGGCCAACACGTTTAGTAAAAAAATAGAAGAAACAAAGAAACAGTCAGTCTCTATGGAAGGATCACCAAAGATTCGTTTAGCGGATGTTTTCAGGTGGTAATTTTATTGAACAAAAGATTAGTCTGAGCAAAACTAACGGCAGATGTTAAATGAAAACAAAATTTAAAAATTACTTTTTGGTACATTTAGTTCAAATTGTTGTTGTATTTAGAAACCTATATACTAAAGTTGCTAAAATTACGTTTATGTTCAACAAAGTTGCTTTAAAAAACAATAAGGCACAACGTCGAGATAATAAACAAACTTCTAATGCTTACTGCTGTTTTCCAATTTTGTTTATAACGAATTGATCTTCTAAAACATGTGAGATTGTTTAAACAATACAAGAGAACGTTACACAGTTATTGTTTAGCGTGTTTTTAGCATATGCAATTCTATTTATGCTACATTTATGATTAAAAACTACTGTGTTAAACAGATACACTTTGGACTGGTAACAAGAGATGAAGTACGAGAAACTGTGTAGTGTAGTACAGAAGTTTGGTTTATCGAAAACAATATGATTTTTTTTCTAAAGTTTATCAATATCATACCTCTAAAACTGATGAATCAACTATTTACTTTTAACAGCTGTTGTTTTTTTAATTTTATAAAGATGGTTAATTATTTAATAAGATTTTCAAAGTAGATTGTATCAAAAATAATACATTATGTTGGATTTAATAATTAATTTTCGGTGCTGTGTATGAAGTTATATTTAGGAAAAAGACAGAGATTTTGAAAAATCATAAAAATAGGATAAAAAATGGTGAACTAGCTAGTAATCCTTCTTCTACAAAGTATAGATTGTCTGAAGAATACATATATATTGAGTTTAATATAATAAATTTGATAATTTCATGTTGATATCGTTTCGAGGATAAAACATCTAATAAATCTCAAGAAAGGTACTTGTATTTATCTATTCGTTATCAATTTGATAACAAGAATGTTTTTACTTTACAAAGAGCGTTTTGATGATTATATGAAGGATAGCAAAGTTTTTTTTCTGACACCCATGGATAGAAGAATCCACACACAGTATTACATTATAAGTATTTAAATATTAATTAATTAATATAATGATATGAGCCACAAAAATAGATTAAAACATGCTATACTTATAGCAGCTAGAAAAGTGCTTATGTTCGGAAAGAAATGAAACTAGCGTTGCGATTTGCTAAAAATTCATTATATTAAATAGATATATATTATTATTATAACAATTAAGAAACTTCTCAGTTGGTACAGCGGATAGCACAATGTAGCTTTATCATAAGAAAAACATACACATAAACAATTAAAAAACGTGTGCAGAAGAAAAAATATGACCTAAGATTTATGTGGGTGTTGAGGGAATGTATCACACACAAAAAACACACGTAAATTCTAAAAAAAATATTAAAAACAAAAATTATAATATTTTATCTATTTATTGAGTTTTTCACATTTACTTAAAGGTGTTGTTTGTTAAGCACAAAGATACACAATGGGCTATCTGTGCTGTGTCGACCACATTGTACGTGCTTGAAATTATGTTTGGAAAATTGGAGACATAGTTCGTAATGGTGAATTAGAAAGGGGTAAGTGCTTTATTTTCAGACAATTTTGAACGTACAAATCAGCAATATATGTAACAACCAAGTCGATATAAAATCATGGTGGAACGATATGTACCACAACTACATTTCGGCACTGTTTGACATTAATGTAGCAGGTAGTTTGATGCCGCAAAACCCATCACGTTTAGGAAGGATATTTAATAACCCTTTATGATTTTAAATATTTATACACTCAAACCATAACATGTGTTTAGATTGTAGACTTATAATAATCAGGACAGGAATATCAGTTATACGTAAAGACGTCGTAGAAATTATGAATCAGCTTCGTATACTAAAATCATCCAAAAAGATGCTTGTAACAAGTCTTACCTCAGACGTGGTAAGCGAAGTGTAGCATCCTCTAACAGATAAAACCTATGGACACAAAGTGCAGTGGAAACATCTGTCCACGCACCCCAGGCAACACTATGCAGTGCAATCGAAATGTTCTCTGTCTGGAACAAGCAATAGTCATAACAGTTATCACATATTTGGAGCAGTTGGACAATGAAATAACATTTTTTACTTTCCCATGTGAATAAAAACCAGTAAAATTCTCGAATTTAGGTTTATAATTTTCTGTGTCAGTTGACTGTCGAATTAGGGCAGTATAAAACTGTCGTTCTTGTACACAAGATGGACGATGAAAAGTAAGTAGGGAGAAGTGGTGTGCTTTGGACACAGAAGCTTTACAATAAATCTTTTCTAAATGGCTGCAGGTTTATTGTAAAGGTACAACATAACTGGAAATAGTTATACAAATTGTAATGATGTAATGAAGCTCTTAATTTGTTCTAATATTAAGTACTCGACATTTATATTCATATCAGTTGAAAATATGTTTACTTTTATTGTGATATTTTACAATATTTTGATTAAAACTAATGTAAGTTGTAGATATGTTACACTGGTGAGAAGTTACAAGAGTTTTGCTTGAGTTATTCTTTACTTAAAAATATAATATAACGACAGCACAAATGGAAATTGGAAGATTTTTCATCTTGTGTTGTAATTAAGCACAAAGCTGTACAATAAGCTATTTGTGCTCTGTCCACTATGGGTATCGAAACTCGGATTCTAGATTCGTGTGGTCTTCAAATAAAATAATACATAAAAGTGTTTGATCTTATATTTTATATCCTCAGGATTTAGTTAATTAAGGTTGAAATAGAAATGATAAAAAGTAACAATTAATAAATCTATCTATATATAAAGAAAACAATTGTGTTGCTGTATATAAACACTATGGACTATGGGGAATGTGTTAATGGGGTCACCCTCCCATTTGGACAGCAGTATGTTAGCGGATTCACATCGATAAAAACTGGTTTTCACTACCCGTGGAGGGAAGAGCACACATATTCCATTGTGTACATTTGTGCTTAATTCCAAATACTTAATTTGAATGGGGTCAAAATTGAACTTAACTCTATTTCTATTTTTTGAAGCCTATCAGTTAATTACTCTCAGTCTATTGAATCAATCTCAAACACTTTTGATAGGTTGACGCTTTAGACAATGTTGAATATCCTAAGGAAATGCCCCCCAGTGGCTCAGCGTTATGTCTGCGAACTTACACGCTAAAATCCGGGTTTCGATACCCGTGGTGGTCAGAGCACAGATAGCCCATTGTGTAGCTTTGTGTTTAATTCAAACAACAACAACAATCTAAAGAAATTCAAGTTCAGAGTACTAAATTTGCTTGAATGTTTTTCAAATAACATGATTTTCTTATAGTTAATAAGATGTAGGGAATTCACGAACGAGATCACCTAAGAATCTTTATTTCTTGGTAGAAGGAAAATAAACTACAAATGTTGCTTATGAAAAAGCTTTGTTACAATATTAAAATGTTAAGACAAGGGCCCGGCATAATCCGTGGGTGTTAAGGCATTCGACTCATAATCCGAGGGTGGCCGGTTCGAATCCCAGTCGCACCAAACATGATTTCCCTTTCAGCGTTAGGGGCGTTATAATGTGATAGTCAATCCCACTATTCATTGGTAGAAAAAGAGCCTAAGAGTTGGTGATGACTAGCTGCCTACCCTCTAGTCTTACACTGCTAAAATAGGGACGACTAGTGCAGATAGCCCTCGTGTAGCTTTGTGCCAAATACAAAAACAAGGTGACGTAAAATATCGCAATAGCCATTATTTATAAATCTTAAAAAGCGCTACTTGTAAAAAATATATTGAATTTTACGTTGTATTAAGTTTTGTATAATTGCTGAGCCAATAGCTTATTTTACATGATTGAATACAAATATTTAGAATGATTACCAGTTGTTTGTACCGGATTGTTTCAGGGACTGAAACGCAAAGTATCACGTGTTACCTTTGTCAAGTTTCAAAGGATTCACTGGTTTCATGTTGTGCACGTAAGCATAGATCGATACAACTCGCAAATCGAAGGCGTTTTAACATAAAAACTTAAGTTGCGTTTTATTTCAAACGATAACAACTAATTTGCGGTGACGTAATCATAATTGTAAGTGTACTCCTTACACTGGTGGTTTTAATTTCGCTAGTTTCAAGATCGACAGAATAATTTGACATAATTCACGTGATCGTACAGTAGGTGTTGGATTTTTCACTGACTTTTGCATTGGACTGAATTAGTTGCAGATCATTGGATGCACTGAGGGGGGGAGTTTGTCGGATTTGAACGCCTTTCATTATGAACTCATTACATGTTGATGGTCACTGTAAAATAAATTAACTTTTATGGTGCAAAACCTGACAAACATGTCATTTTAATTTTATAATAATATTTTTTTTCTTTTCATGCTGCAGTTTTTACAAGCGAATACGAACTTCGCTGTTAACCGTGTATTGGATTACAAATGATTTACTTCGGTCTATATGTTATTGGCTGAAGCAACAATCCTTATCCCTGGAAGACTTCTGGCATCGCCAGCGAGGTAACGCTTACAGGCCAAATCAATTACTTGCAACTGCACAGCGTGTCTGCGGACTTACATTAGTAGAAACCGGGTTTTGATACCTCGTGGGGGAAAAAACAGACTGTGCAGCTTTGTGCTTAACTTCAAACAAGGAAGCTGTGTGTGTATTTAACATTTTTGTTGTCTTTTCACGAGAAGAAACAAAAAATGTATCACAATTAACAGTCAAATACATATCCCTGACTCTCTTCAGAATATAGTATCGCTCGTATATATGTGTAATGCAAATATATTTATTATTTTATTTTATTATCCTATCGCAATGAAATATAAATAACTTCTTTTTCATCAACTTCATACTTCACACCAGAATGCTTACTTTTCAATGCCGGTTATAAAACATATGTCATTTTAAATGAATATTAAATTTTCAGCTAACTTTGTCGATTCTGTTTGTAAGGTGAAGCCATTATTTGTTAAAAATATCGAATAATAGTGTAAGCACACAAATCCTCAGCTCCTTACTGCTAGACTTGCTTCTGCGCAAGTCTTAGCCCGGCCAGCTAGTAAATCACAAGTTGTAAGAAAGAGGGTATAACGAACACTTGTATGCATGTTTTGTAACACACACACAAAAAACTGGGTATTTGTATGTATGTTTTATAGCGCACGAGAATGTTACTTCTGATTTCCATAGTAAGTGGTGTTGAATGTGAATAATACTGGTAATAAACACGTTACATTAAATATTTTCTTGTATGTATTTATATGTAAAAATCCGGAACTGTTTTAGTTGCCGACAGATCTGATTGCACAATAGTTTAAATACGGTTTTGAAAAGGACAGTTTGAAAATATAAATCCCCTTACTGATGAATAAACGCTGTTTCTCAGACAAGGCTGAATTCCCAACTACTCAGCGATAACGATAAAAACGAGCTTCAGTGCCCGTGATGGGAAAGCAAAGATAGCCCATTTTATAGCTTTGCACTTAACTACAAACAGACACAGTTGTATTCTTAACATGATTACTGTTTATATTACCGACCACGAACTGAAAATAAAGTAATTCGCACCTTAAAGACAACCGTAAATACTGGCTTTTATTGTTTTTTGGGAAAGTCGTTATTTTGTCTTTAATTCTGCATTACTTCAGTATAAGTTTAATCCTAATTTAGAAGAACTAAAACATAAGAGAGCTTTCAACACTTATTGATATAATTAAATTTGTTAGGAATTTGTTAGAACACTTGGAATAAACAATGGCAGATGTTAAAAATCTTAACGCATGCCACAAAATAATGGATATTGATTTTTACTTTTCAGGCACAAACCATAGATACTGGACACGTAAATTCTCATTGATATGAAATGATGCAATCATTATAAAACTAATCAGCAAAATGCACTTAACCTAATGTTTTACCACCAGATGGATATGCTACTAGTTTGTGATATTGAGATGAAACGTCAAGGGCATGTGTAAGTTAGCTACTTGTTAACATTTAAATCAAAAAGTTGGTATGTTTTAAAGATTCGTATTAAACTACTCTGCACAGTTATAACACTGTAAAATGAAGAAACTAATTTGAAATTGATGATGTGAGATAATTTATCGAATTATTTGTGTAACTGCAACTTTTGAAGTCTCATTAAATGAATAATTAGAAATATTTTTTTTTAATTTTTTAACTGATGGAGTTGCTTGTTTCTTTCATAATTTCCTCATAAAGAGCTATCAGTGAATAGCCATTTCTAATTTTGAATATATGAACTAGAAGGTAAGACGTTACTTAACTACCCTTATCTGACAGAATAATGGGACTTGACTGATACTCTTATAGCACACCCATAACTCCAAAGTACGGCTCTCGTTTATGCATCAAAGGTTTTATAACACGAACTCTAGGATTAACAGTTCGAGTACGATAACCATTAAATACACGCCTACTCCTTGAGTAATAAAGAATTCATGTTATTAAAAGACCATTTCACGTTGTTGTCTTCTGTTTCACACGAGTTCAGTCTTTGGAAGAAATCATAGTTGAAAACATCACTTTGTTTGTCTTACATGAACTCAGTTTTGGATCCTGTTCTCTTCTACATGAGTGAATGTAATAATGTAACTAAAAGATATACTCCTTTCCACATAATATCTTTTTTAAACCTAAAACATAAACTGTGGTTATTCACTTCCACATATGTGTTTATTATACAATTTATTTACCTCAAGTAAGTTACGTTAATGAGTCTATCTATTTATGCTAATGTTTTCTATTTAATAATAATAATAAGACTAA
Source organism: Carcinoscorpius rotundicauda (assembly GCA_011833715.1). Classification (NCBI taxonomy): domain Eukaryota; kingdom Metazoa; phylum Arthropoda; class Merostomata; order Xiphosura; family Limulidae; genus Carcinoscorpius; species Carcinoscorpius rotundicauda. Next base: position 10,765,561 of record CM022405.1, on the reverse strand, counting down.
GCTTTGTAATAACAGCAAAACTAAAACTCATCCTAGTCATTAGTATAACTAGTTGAATACACTTTACTTATGTTTCTGCTTATAAATACGAGAGTGTATTTTTTCATCCGCTTGGTAACCTCGCCATTAACGATATTTCGACCATAAACCCAATAATATCTCACGATGTTCGACCAGCCTAAGAGATCTGGGTTAGTTCTAAATACAAATACTAAGCTTACAGTGAAAAACATTCTTTATAATTAATGTATAATAATAAACGACAATTGAAAATAAAAAGTAGTAACATTAGTTATACTAACTAACCTGATCCCAATTTTTAATGAAAACATCAATAAATAAATAAAATAATTTACACAATACCTTGTCTCAGAACGGCTGGTAGGTGTATTAACACTGTTACTGATAAGGAGAGAACAACGTTTTGTCCTTCCTTATCAATAAGTGTTAATATTCATACCAGCCATTCTGAGATACAAATTATTGTTTGTTTAAAAAAAACAACTGAATTAATTTTTGGGAAAGTCACGCATATTATTAAACAGCTTTCCTGCATATCAATTTCACGTGTTTTCTTTGATAACCATCATATATTGGCCTCAAACTACACTCAGAATAGCCCCAAGTTGCTATTATAATAATCAATACAGTGGAAGTTAGCACGTTGCTCTACGCGTACTAAAATCGCATTCATTATTACCACTATAGACTTTAGACTACAACAGAACTCTCTGTATAATACACTCTTTGCATCAAGATTACAGAGAACAGGGGCCACATGTTGCTTAGTCACAACATTATGCCGTTACATCCAACAGAATTGGGATTAGTAAAGTAGTTACAAAATATCAGTAGTTCGTAGTAAGTGTAAAGCTGTTCCTCTCGAAATGAACTTTTTATTACGTATTCTCCAATCTACTTAGATGTGTGATTATTTTTTACAAGAAAAAAAACAAAATTTTAAGCCACCTGTGGCTCAGCGGTATGTCTGCGGACTTACAACACTAAAAATCGGGTTTTGATACACGTGGTGGGCAGAGCACATATAGCCCATTGTGAAGTTTTGTGCTTAATTCAAAACAAAATCAGAAACAAAATATTTAAAGTAAACATAAGTTATTTATTCTTTTGAAAAAAAATAGTCGTTTTCTTTGAAATTCAGAGCAATAGTTTTGCAATAAAAAGTGAAACTACTTGAGAGCTACTTGTATAAATACCTGAAATAAACCTATTTCTTCAAATGTTATCGTAAAAATAACTCGAAATAAATGTGGCATAGATTTTACAAGCTGTCTATATGCTGAGAAGTATACCCTGTATTTAGTTCTTATTTGTTAGCATTAGAAGACAATCATAAATGGAATGTTCGAGTTTATCTCAAAGACACTCATTTAAACCGAGATCCAGTTTAGTGCCCTGACTAGAGAAAAATTCTTCAAATCGCTGTCGTGTCTTTATAACCAGTTTGACAGTATGAATGAAGAGTCTTCTGCTTTATTTCTCTAGAAGAATCTGGTTAATCTATAGTGTGGTCATGAATAACATTGATGTTCAAGTACAATCTAAATGCTACTGTTATAAAGAACAGAAAGGACCCAATTCTGACTAGAAGAATGCTTTCAACATCTTTACATCACGTAGTTTAAATCAATTGTCCTTTGCACTCTCTCTTTCTCTTTTTATACATATAGCAGTGTAATATGCAATTGATCAGGTCATGTTACACGTTGCTAGCTAGACCTTGTCTACCAACTATGGATCAGTGAAGCCATACTTCTCGTGTGTATGAGATCATACGCATTAGTGAAGCTGTATTTCTCATATCACACAAGATAATACGTATCAGTGAAGCCATTTTTCTGATAGTATGTGAGATTATCGATTGGTTGGGGCTGTTGTTAGCTGCCCATATCGTAGTCTTTGTGGTTCTTTTTGTGCTATTGGAAGTAGTCGAATTCGCTTTAATTTGTCTCTCTAATCAACAGGCCCAAAAACTATTCAAAAAACAACTGCTAAAATATCAAACTATACAGATACCAACTTACCAAATTGTTTATCTTTTTTTCTTCTTGTTTCAATCGAGATAACTCTTCAGCTATTTTATCACTAACGTTGCTTTAAATCTACTCTGTGTTTTTGGTCAGAGTACGATGTCGTAATAACGAGTAGCTATTTTAAAATTGTAATTATTGTATAAACATGTTATCATTACCCCTAAAATTAGTTGTTTTTTTTGTGAAACTCGAATGAATCAAACAAATAGATGAACATTAGATGAATGTAACATGCAGAATACCGAATGTCAGAGTAAGCATCAAGATCAAATGATGAAGAACAAGAAAATTAAACAAACTTTCACAGTATTTCTGATATCATTTGTGGTGAGACAGAGTCCAATGAGGTCAAGTGATTAGAACAATAAAATTAAACAAACTTTCACATCGTGAAGGATACCTTAGCAATGTGAACATCGATATACGTGCATTCAAAATTGAAAGTTGATGCATGACAAGTTCATTGTATTTTAAATTAACAGCAAGAAATAATGAAAGTCTTATTTGCAGTTTTCTTTCAAAAATCCGTTATTCTTGAAACAGAACACATGTGGAAACCCCTGCAGAAGTACATAAAATCAAAAATTAAGAGTAAATATACAGTGTATTTATATGCCATACCATGTTGTAACGTATAGAATGCATAATCCTTCTCGTGATTCATGGCATGCACATGTTTTACTGTCGTCACGACAGTATAAACTGAACGTTAAGTGATTCTCAAGTGGCGTCAATTTGGTATCTATATCTACTGACTGACTGACAGACGGTGCGAGTGGTTAAAACAGGTGATTCGTTTAGGTAGCCTTTAGGCTATTTTCGGATAAATTGGTAAAAAAAGAAACGACTTTCAATATGTGTGATATTACGTTAACAAAATAATATATTCATAGTAGACAAACGAAGCCTTCGATAAAAGTGGTGTTTAATTGAAACATAACACTAGCCTTTCTTTAGACGTGACTAAACATATTCAAGTCAGTTCTGTATTTTACATATATGTGTAAAACATTCTTCAAATACATTACTTTTTCAGGACTAATGAAGTTAAAGGTATATGTTCACTGGTCACATATATATACACACACACTTATATATGTAACTGTTTCTGAAAAGGGATCAAAAGGGAGCCCATATTTACTTTTTTCTAATTTACGAAAATTACTTTCTCAGGGGAACATATTTAATAGCATAATTGCTTTTTCTGTCAGGATTATATTAACTGCTATAAGATACTGAATTGTTAAAATTATAGTAAATGTAGATGTTTTTGTTTGTTTTTTATCGTAGGGTGAATTTATTGTGAGGGCTAAACCGAGATTGTTGTGGGGACCAGGAACATGTTGACTTATATACCAATAACGTGACCATAAGTTTTTATATTTGGTTAAATAAACAACGCTGATTCAAATATCGTTGACTATAAATTAAGTTGTAGTTGGTTATTTAGATAACGCTGACTCAAACATCGGTTACGACAAAACCTGTCTTGTTGTTATTCAGATAACACCCACTCAAACATCGTTGACTAAAATAAGTTAGGGTGGCTATATATATGTGTGTGTGTGTGTGTGTGTGTGTGTGTGTGTGTGCTCTTTGTACGTATCGTATATCTATTTTCATTAAAGAACAATTCTCATATATTCTCTTTCTGTGTAATAATTTTGTTCTGAAGGAAATATAACACTAATTTATTTTTCTGTGTCTCACAAAACACGCAACACTGGTATACTTATCTTGTACGTTATTGTTATGTTTTATAGAAAGTATGATATTATTTTCAATCCTATGTGTGTTATCGTTATGTTTTTGTTTTGAAGAAATGCAAAATGTGTATATCCTTGGATATGTTACTTATCTCTTTATGTAGCACGTTCTTCATTGATTTTATGTTTATTATATGACTCTCATATTTACTTCTGCCAATATCAGACAGTACTGTATCTTAAGGAGTAGTTAACATACTGATTTGAAAGAGTTTAGTGTTATAATAATTCACAATACGATTCACAGTTTTATTCTGATGATTTCTGTTAGGAATTTACGTTCGTAAGAAGCGATGTTCATTCATTGGTAGTTTTCGAACATAAAATGTAGTGTCTGAAATTAAGAACAGTTGTTGCGTACGTGTGTGTATGTATTCAGTATGTGACGGATTTACTGTTGTACATTTATTTTAATGTTGATGTTTGTCTTAATTAAATTTATTTTTATAAATATATGCAACTTTTTCTGTTAATGTGCATTGCGAAATTCCTGTCTATTTTCTAAGTTTGTAGAAGATTTTCAAATGTAAGAATCAACTATGTACGATATACGTATATAAGCACTAGTGATTGCCAGTATCATTGCCAAATGAAATTTGTAGGACCTCGCCTAACGATTATAAAAAGTAGTTATTGCAACACATGGATAAACAGTATATTACTGTTAGTTTTCCTAGATGGTTTACTGTAACTCTCAGAAGCTATAATTGTGATTAACACTTATTAATAGGGATAACTACAGATACTTAACCAGAACGTTTCTAGATTTCGAACATTAAAAACCATTTAACTATAGCGGATTACCATTGGAAGTTGGTATTTCTGCAAAGGCACAATATAACTTCAGCTGTAAAAAAATCACCTTGTAAATAAGCGAAAAAGACATACCTAGCTAGCTACCTTTTAAATGAATTGTATCTATGTTAAATCGGAATTAATTCATTCATCGTGAACCCTCGATAAAACATTCAGTTCTAAAACCAGAAAAAAAGACTCTTAATATTATTTATAAGTTTGTAAACCTTTATACGTAAATCATTATTCGTATTAACTATTTATTACAAATGTTATTATAATTGTATTATTGTTTATATATTAAAATATATTTGTATTACGAAAGAAAACCGCGTATATCATATGGCAAATGTTATAAATTTGGTACACCACAACACTTAATTAACTTTTAAATTAAAATTAAACTCAGTATTAGACCATTCAAAATTGCAGTAAGTGAGTTTGAGGCTCGTCCGAGGTAAATTATAATACGTAACATAATGAATTAGGGGACTCATCCAGAAAAATTGTAATACCTAACAGCCATCAATATAAAACTATTTCATTATAACATGAGGCAGTTTTAATATCTTAAAACTGTTTCCACGGTAATTGTAGAATAAACAAATTAATTAATGCACTCAGTTGTGATTCTGTTATGATGCTTCAGGAATTAGCATTTAGGAATGCCTTTGATATTTCTTGGTAATGCTTAGTATATTCGAGTTTGAACTACTTGAATAAAAAAAGATGATGCGGTCCAAAAATCAACGGTATTAGGCGGCAAAAGCCTTTATATGTTACTTTTTATGTCTCTTAGCAAATTTGTCTGGTACTATAGCAGCCAATCAGTTGAATTCCGACAAATGAACTTGGATTCTGTTCTCGTGTACTTCAAAAAGAGGCAGACTCTTACATTACATATATAACCAATCAAAGTCTTACAGCCGTACAGCTGATCATCTGGTAAAGACTGTGAGTTTGGGTATCAAAATCTTGTTTTTTTTTAAGCATCGTTTTATTTATATATCCTGAGCTTCGAATAACTCTCTTTAAATCTACATTTACAGGAAAATAAATCACCTTATAATGAATACGGTAAAGTATATTTTTTGCTGTGTTTACCATGGTATAATTTTAACTATAATGTATAGATATTACTGATGTAATGACTGTATTTTAGTTTCAATACAATTGTTGACATGAATGCATATAAAATATTTTCATTTGTCTGTGCAGAGGTTTTATGCAAAAACAACGTAAGGGCTATAGGGGCATAGCCATTCATAATTTTGAGATGGTAGACTCGATAGAATGCGGTAAATCAACATAATACAAAAGTATCTTTATGATTTATTGGCTCTTTCATCATGAACCACGATGGTGGTTTATCATAGGGATTTCACAAAATTCTAAAATACCATACGAGCAACAGCCATTTCTAAAGCCACTAAAATATTGATACTAAAAGGAAAAGTTGAATTTCCGAATGCTGGTAAAAAATTTAAATTCATATACTTGTTCGTCATATTTTTGTTATTTATATCATTCTTGATTCTTAAGCCTACAGAAAAATGACTACGAATATTAATCAAAGCTGGGCAAATCTATTAAAAAATTCCTGCACAAGTTGTAAGACAGTTTTTGAAAGAGAATGGAAGATTTTATCAAATTTTCATTGCTACTGGCAACGTTTTTCCTCTAAGCCATTAAGCCATCGAAACATACAGCAAAAACGGTGAGGTATATTGCGCCAAAATCTACGCACAACTAGTAAACAAACTCCTGGAAAGGTTGTAGGCTATTTTTAAGTAGATTCTTGAAAGTCGATATTTCCATTCAAGCGTCTCAGAAACGCAGCAACAAATTTAAACATCATTATACTTGTCAGAAGCTCCTCATTTTATTAGAGTAGACAATGTATATTTGTAGTAGTGTCTCCAACCTTATCATTATCGATTATAGTTTCACAAACTGTTAAAAAAAAACTGGCTACGAATAGTTTACTGAATCTGACATTAGTGATATTTACAGTTGTTAGTATGTCATAGGGTAGTTTTAAAAATTAATTTAAGTAACTTAGTTGTCCTTTTTGAATAAATGCTTTATTTCCGCTACTGAAAATAAATCTGGTATTTTACTAATGTGTATTAATTTGAAGATAATTTGTACAGCTCATAGAGCATTAATGGAAACTGCAACATTAAAAATTTATCTTTTCTCTTGCTTATTGTTATACTTAGTCTCTAGGTAATTTTCCGCGACTATTTCATTGAGTTTGCTTACAGTAGATCGCCTTGCTGGGCCGGGTGGGTTAAGGCGTTCTACTCGTAATCTGAGGGTCACGGCTTCATATCCCAAACATGCTCACCCTTTCAGCCTTGAGAGGCGTTATAATGTTACGATCAATCCCACTATTCGTTGGTAAAAAAAGTAGCCCAAGTGTTGGCGATGAGTGGTGATAGCTAGCTGCCTTCTCTCTAGTCTTACACTGCTAAATTAAGGATAGCTACCGCAGATAGTCCTAGCATAGCTTTGTGCAAAATTCTAAACAAACCAAATTATATTGACAGTAAACGATTACCTTGATAGATTTTTTCTACTCTTGTGAGTAGTGATTTATTTTATTAATTTCTTAAAGGCATATTTACACGAAACATCAAGTACAAAACCATTTACCTCAGTAAACAATGGCTGAGTATGAAAACACAACAATTCAGCAGTAAATTGTTGAAAAATATAGTATTCAACTAAATACTTATACATATACGCAGCTTTAAATTTATTCTCCTTAAAAAGGAATAAAAAAGAGATTAGAAAAGGTTGTTTATTTCAAAGGAAAAATTGGGATGTTAAAAAAAATACAGAAAAAAGCTGAATCAGTAAGCAAATATTATATTTTTAAGCTTACAACCAGGAACTCTTAAAAAAAGTAGACACAAACTTAGAATAGTCTATATTATTTTCCTAAGACACAAATCCGTATTTTAATTCCACTAAAGTTGATTATTACTCTAGACAATGAGAGAGAATATGAATTTTTAACTAGTTTCAAGCAGATTTTTCATGAAGTTTATCTGAATTCGTCACGACCCTAAGGTTGTGCACGAAATACAAACGTTATGCCAAGAGCAGTTGAGTTGCTGTTGAAATGACAGTGATCAGAAAAAGGTCACCCAGAAGAGTTAAAATCCAATCACAAGAGAACAAGAAACTGCGAATCAAAAGGAATTATAAGGAGGACATACTTTATTATTTTCTTTTTAGCCACTTTCTTGTTTATGGATTGTTTATGAAAGACAAAAAAGGTTGAAGGACATTTGTTGTTGTTTCTTCTAAGTCTGCAGAATTTCTTTGATATCACGAATGTTGGAAACCTTAAACAATCCAAATAAGAGCAAAACGAAATGGTCTGTAGACTTCCTTCAGGAAGATTTTTCATTAACACCAAAACAACATTTTGAAAGTTAATTCAGTTTGTTCAAGCAAAATATCAAACTATAAACGTCTAAAAAGTTTAATATAAGAACTTAGGACAATAGATTATTTATTTTTTTGGCTGACACCAAAACATAACAATTTCATTACGATAAATTCATGATTTAAGGTTAATGTATTTAAAATACTAAGAAAAGTATTTTATTTTACTAAGATATAATTCTTGCATTAAAAACCCTAATAGTTCTCTTATAAATTTCTGAAAAACCTCTTTCATTGTAATTTAGAATTCAGTTTTTAGAACCTAAATCTAAGTTTAGAGTCGGTATTATTTGCTAAACGGTTGAAACTTAACATGTTTTATGACTTATATATATATTAAACAGTTGTTTTAAGCAGAATATTCATGATATTTATCTCACCTGTTACCAACATAAAGTTGTGTTTGTCAGCTTGATGCATGGAGTTTAGTTTTGTACCTGTTTTTTGAATAAATTGGTGTTTAGTGGAAAGTTCTGTACCAGTTGTTTTTTCTCCTAATGCTAATTATTATTTCGCTGATGTCGGGAATATATTGTATACAGTAGTGTAAGGTTTTGTAGTTTGAGATTTATTGTTGTTTGTTTGTTGTTGATCTTGGTGTGTATGTATAATTCAATGGTTTTTGGAGAAAATTTGTTGATGTTGATGAAATGTTGTTTTATTTTGTTGATTTCATCGCGTGAGCACAGTTTTGTGGCTTGAGATACATTTTTAGTTTAAGTGGAGTTTTTTTCATCACGATATATAACTGGAGTCGCTCTCATGTAATTTGGACCAGTTTCATACAATACAAATGTAATGGATCGTTGTATTATAGTACATCAACTTCGAAATAACATCATTGTAGGGAAGAGACGATCAGCATTAACCTTCAGTTACACTTTCGATACTAGTAGCTCTTATAGGAACTCAAAGGATTAACTTATCAAAACATCTGTCCCACATCATTACAATCTTCCATTAACTTGAACCGTCAAAACAACATATACATGTGGTTTTTCGATATTTTTGTCTCAGCTATCAGTAAATAAATGGTGAAACACGACTCATCGCATCCCACTGGTCTATAATTGTCTGTAGTTTTGCATCTTAGCTCCATTGAGACTTCATTAAATTTAGTACACTGAAAAATATTTACAATCCACAATGAAATATGTCTTCCGCTGGTACAGCGGTAAGTTTAAGGATTCACAACGCTAAAATCAGGGGTTAGATACTCCTCGGTGGACTCAGAAGATAGCCTGATGTGGCTTTCCTATAAGAAAACACACACACCACAAATAGGTATGAAATTGGTCTTGATGTAGGAAGTGCAAAATTATTCAGCAAAAACTCGTCAGATTTGACCAAAATTTTGTGAATACCTACAGAAAAAGTTTCGTGAACTGTCGATCTAAAAATTTTACTCTAGCTTTACGTAAGAATAAAGGTCGACAGGTTTTGATTTTTTGTCATTTAGTTAAATACGGCTGATTTAGAATAGCATAACCATAGAATGAAAGCATTGTGTAGATGTACAAGTATTGGTTAGGCTAAGAAAACTAGATTAACAGTTTCTAGCTCAAGTTTTCAAAAGAATCAAGGTGAACGGTTATTATTCATTATTCATCGTCAACATAAATTAGTTAGCTAGGGTTTTGCATTTTTCTTTATTCTCCATCATTCGCTAAGTTGAACAAAAAAACGGTCTTATTAACTAATGATCATTGTATATATTTATAATACTTCTTTTAATTGCCCATTAAAATTATAGTTAAATAGTTTCAAATGTCGGCACATTTTCTGCTATATAAAAGTCTATCACTTAAGGAAGGAAATCCCAGGACCAAATCAGTCGTGGAGTCATGTATGTGACACCACATAAAATCGTCTTCCACATTGTAGTTAGTACCTTTAACCATCACTTTCACGTGTATTTTACAGAGAAGAGGAATGATTTCACCAAACGTTTTCTCGTCAATTCTTTATATTGAGTTTTGTAACAGAAAACTCAAACTTAGTTTTTTAAAGTAATATCTTCGTATATGTACAATATTTTAAATATTTATTAAGTTAGACTAACACACAATATTAATAAGTTTGCTTCTCAGGCCTGGCATGACCAGGTGTTTAAGGCACTCGACTTGTAATCCGGCGGTGGCGGGTTCGAACCCATGTCACACCAAATATTCTCGTTCTTTTAGTCATAAGGGCGTTATAATGTGAGATTAATCCCACTATTCGTTGGTAAAAGAGTAGCCCAAGAGTTGAGTGTGGATGGCGATGACTAGCTGCCTTCCCTATAATTTTACACTGATAAATTAGGGACGGCTAGCACAGATAGCCCTCGAGTAGCTTTGTGCGAAATTCCAAAAGAACAAAAAAAACTGTGCTTCTTTTGCAATTTTATAAATGTTAGTAAAGATATTTAGAGATATACTGCAATAATAGTAGTAATACTGTTAAATACACACTATCAGTCTCATTATGATACAAATGTTTTTTCATATATTTTATCCATATATTCTGACATAATATTTTAAGCTGGTTACATGCAAAATATATGTGTAAAATAAATCCACCTTCGTTCATAGAATGTGGATTATTGTGTATCTTACTATAGTTAACTCGATATAACTCGCTGTAGTCATCGCATAAACGTGGGCTGCTTCAAACTTTGATATAAATGTTGACTTTCCACTGTAACCATTACATTATTGATTGTGATGAACATCTCATTTTTTGCCAAGTAATTACATTCACGGAGACCTGATTCATGTAACTTGCACCGTTTTTTTTTTCCTTCTTACACCTGGACACTACTTACCCAGGCCTGCAAATCTAAGCTTCATAAATGTTATTTTGGTTTTAATAACGGATTTTCCAAATTCAGCTACGAATATTTCGAAAATAATGTTCGTTTTTTTATTATCACCTAAGGATTGTTTTTACAAATCAAGAAAAAAACTCTTACTTAGATTGCATTATTATTTTGTTCACCACGATAAATATTTTTATCGGTATGTTTTTAAACAACCATTAAAACAAACTTAAGAAAAGTGAAGAACATTTCATGTCAAACGAATATATATCCTAATTCCTCCTTTCGTGTGTGTGAAATTACACAAATCGTGTTATGGTATTTTTTTTATTTATTGCATTATGAAAAATCTGTACTTGATGGAGAAAAATGAATATCATTTTCGGATTTAGCGTACAGAAATTACAGTAGAACATGTAAAAATGTCAAGGCATTAAAACACATATAATCTACATACTTAACGGTCGTTAGGTATCTATATGTTAATAATGCACAGAAAGTTTCTATAAGTAGTAATTATAGAAAGATATTGCATATCACATTTCTGTGTGACAGTCAGTGTATTAAATTTGTATTCAGATGCACATGGTCACTCCAATAAAATATTTGTATTTAAGAAGTAGCTAAATTATCTTTTCTGTTCAAAACTGACCTGCAACGGTAATTTATTGTAATAGCAACACTAATATTACTGATTTACGTGTGAAATATGTATAGGTTTCGTGTTGGCTTAGCGCTATGTCTGGTTTCAGCTGTGAGCTCAACACAGTATTCCGTTGTATAGCTTTGTGCTTATTTGTTTGCTTTTCTCTATCTTTAAAGAAGGCTATCTTCGCTAGCCGTCCCTAATTTAGCTGTATAAGACAAGACGGAAGGAAGTTAGTCATCAACACCCACCACCAACTCTTGGACTACTCTTTTACCAACGAATGGTGGGATTGACCGTCACATTATATCGTCCCCACGGCTGAAAGGACACGCATGTTTGGTGTGACTGGGATTTGAACCCGCGACCGACGAATTACGAGTCGAACGCCGTAACCCACTTGGCCATGCTTGGCCAAGCTTTGTGCCAGACAACAAACAAACAAACTTTGACGTTCTTATTTGTTGCGTAAGTAATAATTACACAGCTGACTTTACCCAGTTTAATAAATTCATTTTTTAAAATAAAACTTAAAGATAATACGCTAGTATGTAAATTCCATGAAAACCTTTGGAGCTATAAAACCTAACTTTAATCATGGAATAAAGTGCAAACCACAATGTCTGCTTTGATTTAATGTTATTAGTATGCATTGTTATACACTGAAATGAATGTTCTTGAACTTTAGATCATCTAAATCCTTAAATCCCTGTTTCAAATCGTTGTATTATTTTGTTTAATCATTTGATGACATCATCAAATTACTCAGATGTCACCGTATTTGTTTATATCCTAGCGAAAAACGTTGGATCGAACTTAGCAAAACGGTTTACTTTTGAATTTTGCGCAAAGTTACACGAGAGCTATCTGCATTAGCCGTCCCTAATTTAGCAGTGTAAGACTAGAGGAAAGTCATCCCCTCCCACCGCCAACTTTGGGATAGTTCTTACCAACAATTAGTGAACCTACCGTCATATAGTAACGCCCCCCAATGCTGAAACAGCTCACATATTTGGTTGGAAGGAAATTCGAACTCGTGACCCTTAGATTGCGAGTCAAGTGCACTAACCACCTGGCCATGCAGGGTCCTATCAGAGCAAAGAGAATAGATTTCATCTCGTAACGTTCATCAGTATAGCTTGGTGCTTAAATTCAAAACTAAAAAAATCGTTAGTATAGTCCTACGAATTCTGTATCGCAATAAGCCTTGCGGGAATTCGAAAAATTCACTAATTTTACAGTAATATGCGATAGAAGCGTACTTTGCGAAGTGGAAATTAACATAAATATCTCATAAAAAAAACTCCTCATTAGAAAATTGCTTGAAAGAGTTAGTAATGTTAATTATTGGATTCACGCCCACTTAACAACGGAAGGAAGATCCCGTCCGGCCATTTCTTGTAAATATAAGAATTAGTCACGTAAAGCCCACTCTGATGAAAGTCAATTGACTCTTAAAGACGCACAAATCTCTAATTTCTCCAGTGTTCTTTAAGCTAATAGAACTTAGAGTAATCAGAAATTTGGCAGAAAATCATGAAGGCGTATAAAGGCGTACAGTAATGTCACAACTTACTTCAGGAGTGCTTTTGACCTTTAATAACGTTTGTTTTAGTTTAACATATTCAAATAGTTGTTTGTTCTTTCAAAATAAACACATATAATATCTCTAAACGCATAAATGTTTCAAAAATAGCTTTTATATTGAACTTCAATTACAATGGTGTATTTTAAACAATAAAACAGCATTCATATAATTCTTTAAATGGTGTTCTCAAACAGACAATTGAATTTATGTTTTCTACCTTAACAAGCAGAGAATATTACTGTTGTTGATGGTAGTAATTTTTATCGTAATTTCACTGTTTGTCAAAAACATTGCTTGTTCTTAGTAAACATAATTTATTAGACATACGATCTATTAATAATTTTAAAGAACGGTATTCGACATTAACTGATTATTGTATGTATAATAATATAATGTGTTGAGCCCCATAAGTATCCCTTCCAGGTTTAAGAGAAAATATTTTCACCAGTAAACATAAATTGGTGTAGAATTATACCTGTTATTTTGATATATTGTCTTGAACAATTTTACAGAATATAGTCTCGTATATATTTTAAATTCTTTCAGTAACAGAAGGACCAAAGCATGTAAATACTAAGTATATAAATTATTTATAGTAAACATTATTGAGTACTGCGTTATACATTGTGATTAAAATTTTTACTTAAAAAAAAGTGAAAAGTATATTCAATTGTACATGTTCAAATTAACCTAATGTTTTTTTATATAAAAACGTTTTAAAAAGACTTGTTCTTTTTGGGGGGGAAGGGATAAACTGAATGTTTCTCGTCTTGTTTCGTTTAAATGTTGCGTTCAAAAATATAGTTATATAATATAATTCTATAAAGAAAGAATATAAAAGTCTTATAGAGAAGAAAAAACAAAACTGAGATCAAAACAAAACTCGATCACCGGAGTACAAATCATTAGGTGTAATTTGTCCTGGTGTTTTGAGGTATCGACGAAAGTAAGACCAAAATTGCCTTAGAGATACACCGTCTATCTAGTTTAACCTCAATTTCACCGGCCTAACATGCTTAGAAAAAAACAGAAAAGGAGTAAGTGTGGTACTATAAGCCAGAATGTTCAATATCTTTACAAACTATCGCTATTTACGTTCAGATATAGAAAGGTGGCTTCTCGAGAAAAATAAATATACAAAATTAAATGAAAACAAAAATAAGAAGCAAATAAATAGAGCACAACAGATCAATGTGGGAGACAACAAACTGTCATTGAAGTTAACATTACAGCCCTCTATTTGAAGTTTGGTCTACTAGTGTAGCTGTTACTATACTAAGCCTAATCTTTACTGTTAGTACGGCTCCCGTACATATGTCTTCAATGGGCATACCTACTATTTTTTTAATAAATGTGCTTATTAAGGAAACTTTTAATTTACACGAATAATATAAAATAAATAAAAAGTTGTGCTTCATGAGATATACAAAGAACTAAGATATCTTTAGCAGCAGGACAACAAATATTGTATAAAGAGCTAAGATTTTTTTCGCAGCATGGCAACAAATATTATATAAAGTGCTAAGATATTTTTAGCAGCAGGAAAACAAATATCGTATAAAGAACTAAGATATCTCTGTAGCAGCAGGACAACATATATCGTATAAAGAACTAAGATATCTGCAGCATCAGTAAAACAAATATCGTATAAAGATCTAAGATATCTCTGTAGCAGCTGGACAACAAATGTCGTATAAAGAACGAAGATATCTCTGTAGCAGCTGGACAACAAATGTCGTATAAAGAACAAAGATATCTCTGTAGCAGCAGGACAACATATATCGTATAATGGACTAGGATTCTTTAAGATACAAAATACTACTCTGTAGCAGCAGGACAAAAATATCGTATAAAAAACTAAGATATCTCTGTAGCAGCAGGACAGCAAATACCGTATAAAGAACTAAGATGTCTCTATAGCAGCTGGACAACAAATATCGTATAAAGAGCTAAGATGTCTCTGTAGCAGCAGAACAACAAATATCGTATAAAGAACTATATAACTTATATTGAAGTTAAGATCTATTTTTATTTTATCAAACTTTATTTAAAAAAAAAGAGCAATGTATTTATCAAGTTTGAGGCCAATGAACACAACACTGAATATCTCATATATTAACAGTTCATAAAAGTGACCTTGAACATGCACTTTTGAACATTTGAAGTCTTTTATGTTACCGATATGAAAAATTTTTCGATAACGTTTCGTATATTTGAAGAAACAAAACTTTAATATAATAATATATTTCGTTTTTTTCTTGTGAAAACTCATATCATTTTAAGAGACATTTTAAAAGAGTGCTTCAGCGTATAGGAGAATATTTCATAGACTTATCAACTCTCATTCAAAATGGTTAGTGATCTATTTGTAGCTGTTCAGTAGCCATAAATACGTGGTTAAAAAAGTTATCCTCACCGTTGAAATGAAACTTTAAACCATTGGATTGTTCATACAGCTCCACTTTGTTTAATGTTCATTCATCTCTCACCCTTGTGAATACATGTTCCAAAGACATGCTTTACTGCAAATAAAAGTCAGCTTTAAATCAAGATTAAGTGGAGAATACTGTACCAAACACTCAAGTGAGAATACAGACTGCTCTAACATTTTAAACCAATATTGATTCATGTTGTTCTTTTGTACTTGGAAAAACAGCTACCGAAGTCATCCATGTCTTAGCTGCCAAAAACTTCCAGGATTAAACGTTCTACTAGATATTCCAGGTAATATAAGTTTAACTTTATATTAAATCATCTATGGTATGAAAGTTATACACTGTATGAAAAGCTCCAGGGTATAGAAGTGTTACTACATATGCACGCACACACATACACACACTGTGTATATATATAATTCCAGGTAACAGAAGTAATATATGAATGTATTATGAAATTTCTACTATGTAATACTATATTAAAACGTCCATGATATGAATGTTAGACTGTATATGAAAACGTACATGGTATGAAAGTTATATTACACATAAAAATGTCCATGATACGAAGGTTAAATTGAAAATGTTTAGTAGGACATCATATAAATTTCTTAACTTAAATATCACCATCAAGGGATGTTGGAAACTGGTAAACTTCTCATTTTTTAACAAGAGTGAAAAAAGGTCATAAGAATACTTTGAGGATAATAGAAAGTCACAATAAATTAATTTGTAGTTAGAATGTAGTGTTTCAAAGTTGTTGTGTGATTGGATTTTTTAAATGTGTAGTAACTCAAAAGAAGGTACATAAAAACGGAATTTATGGAATTATTTATTAAGCTTGTATCCTCGATTTTCGTAAACAAACCGTTGAAACAATGGTTTAATTGGAATTTCAAACCACAGGGGCACAACTTTTCGAAACTAAGATTGTATTCACAATCAATTATGATCTGCATATTCGTCTGTACTTCTATTTTTGTAACCCCCAACCAACTGCATGCCTATTTCTTGTCATTAGTAATGGACGAAAACCCTGTTAACTAGAAGCTAGAAACCCTATATTGAATCCCAGCCGTGCAGCTACATTATTTAAGTCGGAGATGACTTAGTGTAAGAAACTGTAGTTGTTTATAATATTCAAAGTAAATAAATAATGTCAATCATATAAATCCTGTTATAGCATTTTACAGCTCAAAATTTTATTAGTATAAATTCATAAAGGAACAAGTTCTTCTTGATAGAAAGAAGAAAAAAAGCGCATTAAAAAGTTATATTATGCTGATGATAATGCCTCATCCTGTAGACTGTAGGAAGTGCGCTAGACAAATGATTAACATCAAACACGGTGTGGTTTAATGGAACACTGTTGTCAAAATGCGATAAAAAAGCAAGATCTGGAGATCTGTGGAATGATACCTCTGATATCTTAGGTAAGTCTTCAATATTCATCAAGATGTCTAATGTCTCGTAACGAGAGACAGTAACTGTCTCTTCTTATTGATTCGGTACCACTGAACAGAAACTTCGAAATCCTTGGACCAGGAAAACACAGTTTCATAGTGTGAATAATTATGTATACAAGCAATCAGTGCGGTGATACGCAGTGTGTAATAGTCAGTCAAAAAGTAATAACGTACTTCGACTTGAATAACGACTCGGTACAGAAGTCGAAATGTCGTTTCACTTTAGAAACAACCTCCGCTACAACAGCGGTAAGTCTACCGATTTACAAGGCTAAAATCAGGGGTTCGATTCCCCTCAATGGGCTCAGTAGATAGCTCGCTGTGGCTTTGCTTTAAGAAAATACGTAAATACACACACTTTAGAAACAGCCAAGATTACTTCATTTAAACCAATACTCTACGAGAATGATTTACACGATTTTTTAATATTCAGAATTTAACCTATATAACAGTTGTTTGTTATTGTTGTTGTTTCAAATTAAGCACAAAGCTACACAATGGGCTATCTGTGCTCTGCCCACCACGGGTATCGAAATCCGGATTTTAGCGTGTAAGTCCGCAGACATACCGCTGAGCTACTGGGGGGCGATATATAACAGACCGTGTGTTTCACGTCACACTTGATTTCTTGAAATGAGAGGAATCATAAAAGCCAAAATATATTTAGTAAAATAAAATAGTACGATTACTGTCTGCTCATTACGATTTTAGTGGTGGGTGTATAAGGGGATCCATGAGAGTGTGTGTGTGTGTGTTCCATGAAATCATATAAGTTTAGCGAGTGTTGGTATTATAAGCCTAACGACGGATTATGGGATTACCTAGTCTAAAGCCAACTGCATAAAATTTATCATCAAAGTAAAAATATGGATTTAATCTTTAACTTAAATCGTTTCTGAATTAACTTATTTTTTGTTATATCACCGATGTTTTGAATAAAAACAAACCTTCTTAATCGACGAAAACTAAACTAATACGATTTTATACTTTCAGTACACAGACTAACAAAAATATTAGGTTATACTTTTGTTGCTAAGCAACATAACATAAAATCCACTGTTAGAACGAAGTTCAGTGAACTATGAAATATAAAGTTAGGTTATACTATTAGGTAGAGATGGTAATAATTGTGCCGTCATTTATGGCAGTTTATTGCAGTTCTTACAAAACTAGACCAGTTGAATGTGACAGAAATAATGTAATGCACACTTAAACACATCACTAATATTTTGTTCCATAAATGTTTTAATCACCAGAAGTCGCTTTACAGTCAGACAAGCAAATATTATGTATTTTATTTTAAACTATTACAACAAGAAAAAGTGAACAGATTTACCTCCTTAATCCCTAAAAAGAAAAATGATATAATTGTATAATCTTTAATTATTTGACGCCTTTATTTTCTCTCCAAAACATATCTAACTTATTATTTACTATTAATTTCTAATCGAATAAAGTTGCCTTCATGAATCAGAACTCAAAATTAACTCAGTAGTGGACGTGGCTATCTTAACATACTGGTATAAGATCATGCGTCATAAAATAACAGAAACTTACAGCAATACATGAGCTGTGTATCCTCCTCACTGCTGGCGAGATTTTCGAGTGTAATCTCACTAATGTCACACGAGGTTTCGCCAATTTAGGCGATTTAGATTAGTTTTAA
Organism: Carcinoscorpius rotundicauda; assembly: GCA_011833715.1. NCBI lineage: Eukaryota > Metazoa > Arthropoda > Merostomata > Xiphosura > Limulidae > Carcinoscorpius > Carcinoscorpius rotundicauda. Next base: position 10,746,886 of record CM022405.1, on the reverse strand, counting down.
CTTCGTGTGCTAAGATAACAACACAAAATATTTTTCATAATAAAAACATAAATATTAGAACAATAAAAGTGAACATATTTTATATATTTAATATTTTAATCACGACTCTTAATTAAACTAACGTCAAAAAATTGTAGAAAGTAAGTAGTTTTCATTTTAGAGGGCCGTTAGAAGGACACTCATATTTACTGAAAATATAAGATGTTTATACTGAATGTTATATTACGTTTATGGTGATAATTCTTTAGACTAGATCAGAATGTGGCTCAGAACTGATTCATAATTTGATAATACAGAATTAATGAGTTTCGTCTCAAGTTTTAATTTACTTTAAAGTTATTTTGCTAATGTTGATCTAACACTTTTATGTCTTCATTGCTTTGTAAAAATATTTTTATGGTTCACTAAACCAAAATGAATGACCTAATTTCTTGAAATTGACATTATATTCGTTTGAATATAATAGGTAAAAAAACAAAACAAACGATTTACAAACAGAGAACAAATCCAAAAATCTAGAAAGATTTTCTTTACACCACATAACAATAACAAGAATCAAACTAGAATTGTTATGAGCAAACATTAAACTGCATCATTTAGGCTAAGGAATATTCATATAATTCCTAACTTCTAGTAGATTTTCACAGAATATTCCTTCTAATCGAGAAGTGTCACCGACCAAGTGAATTTCTGGTAGCATCTTTTGTCGGCTTTTAATTACGTTTAAACTATAATGAATATTATTTGATTTAAGAGGAATTTTGTACACAATATTTTATAGTTTTCGATTGAAAGAAACTATTAAAGGTTATTACGGTTGTTAAAAACAATGGTAAAAATCAGAATGCATCTTAAAATACGTTTAAAAATGAATAATACACTGAAACATAGAACAGAAATATTTTTACTTTGATCATTCATTATTGTTTTAAACATATATTCACTTTTGTCCGTGTTCCGAGCAACTTACTAACGTGTGGTGGGCATATAAATGTTCTGCACGCAACTATGACGTGTTACTATACAACATAAAGACTGGAGAGAAGTATAATGTGACACATAGGTTTGTACCATCCTGTGTTTCGCGTTGTTTCTTTCTGTTATACAGTATCGTTCTCTAACAATCTTTCAGTATATGCAGTTTTCGTTTTGTAATATTGATATATGTAATCAAGCAGTCAATGACCTTGATTCATTCACAGTTATTGTTACTTTTTTATTACACTCGTTCAATCGGTACCATTCTTAAACTATTGTACAATTTTGTTTTGTTGCTGCAATTTGTGTGGTGCTACTTTCAGCGTTATCGACTTTTCATTGTTATTGCTTGCTTCGCTATCATTAAATTGTTAAATGTTTTTGCTATTTCTTGTTATCATTATTTAATACTGTGTCAGCGTTTCGTTTCCTGACAATGCTTATCATGTTATATAACTTCCAATGAATCTTTTAGAAACCTTGTAGCAACAAAGTTTTATTTTATGATGTCAAAGTGAATATAAATGTTCTGTTGTTTACCTGCTGCACAAAACTTGGCAGCTAAATGTTGTGTAATGAAGATTTGCTACACATATATTCACTTCTCAGAAAATGAAGAGCTTTTTGCTATCAAGCCCATTAGTCGAATAACTAACTCTTCAAAAATCATATTTTTTCATGTATAAAGTTGTGATGCTCGTCTGTATTTTTTTATGTGGATAAATTGCGCCCCAAGTGCAGCAACAAACAGCGCAAGCATAGCATCGAATAGCATGTATAATAAAATTAGTGATTTTTCAAGAGGTACATACAACACATATGAACCACAGAAACGGTTAGAAAGCCTACACACCGAGGTAGGAAGTGAAAATAACCTCGCTCGTTCTCAAATATTCCAATTTTATATGATACTAAAATAGTTGTTGAAGTCTTTTTATCTTTTTCTGTATTTCAATTAAAGAGTTTGGTGATGCCAGTGTCTTCATCATCAAGTTTGATTAGTTTGTTTTGTAAACAAACAAGACAGCACTACGTATACAAAACCTCTTTCTACTAATAGTTTTCTGTTGTTCAACAGCGACGATATGAAACATGCACATTAATTCATACATTTTAATTTTTAGCCTTTTTTATGTTTTGATGATACCTATAAATAGGTTAAGAATGTACATTATATTAAATAAAAAATGCGAATATAAGAAAATCTTACATCGTTTAGTCGAGTATAACTGATAGAATCCCATACCTTCATGAGAGTCTTGGAGTGCCTCAAGGACAGCTACGTTCTCGTTCTTGACGTAGATTCCCATTACCTCTGTCGCAGTTAAGCCGAAAATTTCTCTTAATCCTGAAATGAGATACTAGCGCCACAGGTGGTCTCTGCTGAAAATATTGTATTGACTAAAGAGCAGTGATTTGTGAGCAGTAGCAGCGGGTGCCACAGGTTGTAATGACAGGAAATTTCGATTCATTTGTATTTATTTGTAGACCGAAAAGCTTCGTTTAGTGATTCAGACATCTGTTGGCTGAAATAACCCAAAAATAAAAACTACAGAATCATTATGATTTACCTGAAAAAAATATTTCAATTAGGGTTTATGAAATCATAAGATATTCTTTACAAAAAGAGTAATTTGTTTACGAAATTATATTAGCATTATTTTTTGTTATTGTTAACTTACAGTCAGCTGCGTAAATAACCTTAACGTTAGTATTTCATTGTTTTTATTCGAACAAACGGAAATCCTAACAAAGGAAAGTGTGAACTTTAGGCTAGAAAACGGAAAGCATATAATATTATTCATAAAAAACGTTAATTTTCGATTACATACAATACAAAAAGTGAACACGTTTATTATGTCGCAAGTATTATTTTACGTTAGCTCTTGGATCGATAGTCGTGACTAACAATACTTAATATTCTTTTCAGTTTATGGCCCGGCATGGCCAAGCGTGTTAAGGCGTGCGACTCGTAATCTGAGGGTCGCGGGTTTGCATCCCCGTTGCGCCAAACATACCCTTTCAGCCGTGGGGGCGTCATAATGTGACGGACAATCCCACTATTCGTTGGTAAAAGAGTAGCCCAAGAGTTGGCGGTGGGTGGTGAGTGATGACTAGCTGCCTTCCCTCTAGTCTAACACTGCTAAATTAGGGACGGCTAGCACAGATGGCCCTCTAGTAGCTTTGTGCAAAATTCAAAAACAAACAAAGAAATCTTTTCAGTTAACTTGATTGCGATTTTTTCAACAGTTTTTGTTTGACCTCACCGAATATTGAAAACTGTAACCACAGTAATAAAACAGCTATAGAATTTCTAACACACTTGTTCATGCTGCATAAGAATGATTATTTGAAGTTTATGGATGATTTGAAACGGTTTCCCAGTGGCTCAGCGATACGTCTGAAGGCTTGTAACACTACAAATTGGGTTTGGATATGCTGGCAGGCTAAGAAGTATAATTCTTTCGTGGTTTTGTGTTTGATAACTTTTATTAACTTAGCTATTTGGAATCACAAATTTTCAGTTTGTTTCAAGCACGTACTAATATTTTTTAAAATGGAAGAGTCCTCTTACTTTATTATTTACTTATTTTTCATGTACTATTTTCCTAATACTATAATAAGTTTCTTACTTAGGTTTCTGGACGTTTTATATCGTGAAATTTAGGTGACGTACTAGTTAGTATAAAGACGTTTAGTTCGATGTGTCGGTATTTGGGTATTGTTGTTAAATACCCAGGAGGGTTAGGTACATTTGACCTCTTTCTCCTTCCCGAACATTCATAGCATCAAAACAATTTACAATTTTTGTTATTATTATTATTATTTTTTTTTTTATAGCTTTGGGCCAGAGTAAAAGTATAACTTGATGCTCCGGCCCATTTCAGGGCTCAGACCATGCATGGACGAAACAAGTTTTTTTTGTTTTTTTTTAAGAAAGAATGCTACTACTACTACGTGTAGTAGTACACACACTCACACAAATAAGAGTAAGTATATTAATATGTTAATACAATACATATATGATAAAAAGTAAACAAGGACTAAAAGTCTAGTGCATAGTGACCAGCTTGGGTTACATTATTTAAATATAAATTAAAAGGGGAGAGGTATTTAGGACTATTTTCATCATGTACGTGATATCTGTCGAGATCACACATTAATTCATTTTTATGCCAATTCTTATTGAAGTATTTTAGAGTATTATGCAAGAGTCTTTCAGATATTGTATCCATGTTTGCATACTTGTGCAAGAATGTGGTTGAGGTGCTACGTGGTACTTTATAAGCTGAAGTTAGTACTGAATTTTGTATACGTTGAAGTTTCTGTATATGTGTAGGTGCTATGTTAATCCATGCAGGTGATGCATATTCTATTGTTGGTCTAATGTACGTTTTGTAGATTTTAAGTATGTTGTCTGGTGATGTTCCTTGGTTTTTACCTGAAAGACTTCTTACATAATTTGCTCTTTTCCAGATTCGTGTCAGTACATTTTTTGTGTGTGGTATCCACGTTAATTTTGAGTCATAGGTCATAGGTTAGACCTAGGAATTTAGCAGAAGTAGCAGTCAGTAAAAGTGAACCATTCATATATAGTTTTGGTGGATCTTTTTTTTTTGGCTTATTCCGTCTGCTGAATAATATAACTTGGGTTTTTGGGATATTGATTTTGATTCGGTATTTCTGGCAGTATTCTTCAATGCTATTTAGGACTGGCTGTAGGTTCGTTGCTGCTATCGATGGAGTGGGGGCACTTTTCCAGACTGCTACATCGTCAGCGAACTGTGATGCATAACCTAAATTTAGGTCCGACAGAGGCATATTGCTCACGTACATGATAAATAGTATAGGGCTAACCACCCCTCCCTGTGGAACTCCTGCTTCGGGTGAAAAGGGCCCAGAGTGGGCCCCATTTACATTAACTTTACACATTCTGTTATCCAGGAAGTTGGAGAGCCAGCGAATAGTTTCCTGGGGTAATTTCATTTCCACTAGTCTATGTCGTAGACCGTTATGCCACACTGTGTCAAATGCTTTCTCAATGTCGAGAAAGCAAGCTACAGTGCATTCATTTTTATTGAAGCTGTCGGTAATTGATTCTGTTAGTCGAATCAGGTGGTCTGTCGTTTGACGGAATTTTCGAAATCCGTTTTGTATTTCTGGTAATTTTGAATTTTCTTCTAAGTAAACTGACAGACGATTACTAATTATCCTCTCTAATACTTTGCCAATGCAACTGGTTAAACTAATTGGGCGGTAGTTGTTTGGTTTATTCGCTGGTTTTCCTTCTTTCTGGAACATTAATATTGTTGCTTCCTTCCAAGAAACGGAGATATATCCAGCTGATAGTGAGAGATTAAATAATGCTGTTAGGTGTTCATATAATCTCTGAGTGCCGTGTTTTAGGAGGATAGCTTGAATACCATCTTCTCCAGGGGCTTTGTTTTTTGTGTTCTTAATAGCTGTTACGACGTTACAGGGATATGATTTATCAATTGTTGAGTGCTCCAGTCTTTTGCTTTTTCTTGGTGTGTAATTGTGTTGACTGGAAATACAGGTGTAAAAATGCTTCTGTTTTGATCAATATAGTTTTGTAACTGTATTCCCGTGCCTTCAATAAATATATCAAAAGAGACGTTTATTTTGTTTGTTGTTTGTTGTTTTTTGAAATTCGCGCAAAGCTACTCGAAGGCTATCTGTACTAGCCGTCCCTAATTTAGTAGTGTAAGACAAGAGGAAAGGCAGCCCTTTAGTCATCACCGCCCACCACCAACTCTTAAGATACTCTTTTACCAACGAATAACGGGATTGATCGACACATTATAACGCCCCCACGGTTGAAAGGGCGAGCATGTTTAATGCAACGGTGATTCGAACCCGTGACCGAAGAATTACGATTCGAACGCTTTAACCCACCTGGCCATGCTGGGCCAACACGTTTAGTAAAAAAATAGAAGAAACAAAGAAACAGTCAGTCTCTATGGAAGGATCACCAAAGATTCGTTTAGCGGATGTTTTCAGGTGGTAATTTTATTGAACAAAAGATTAGTCTGAGCAAAACTAACGGCAGATGTTAAATGAAAACAAAATTTAAAAATTACTTTTTGGTACATTTAGTTCAAATTGTTGTTGTATTTAGAAACCTATATACTAAAGTTGCTAAAATTACGTTTATGTTCAACAAAGTTGCTTTAAAAAACAATAAGGCACAACGTCGAGATAATAAACAAACTTCTAATGCTTACTGCTGTTTTCCAATTTTGTTTATAACGAATTGATCTTCTAAAACATGTGAGATTGTTTAAACAATACAAGAGAACGTTACACAGTTATTGTTTAGCGTGTTTTTAGCATATGCAATTCTATTTATGCTACATTTATGATTAAAAACTACTGTGTTAAACAGATACACTTTGGACTGGTAACAAGAGATGAAGTACGAGAAACTGTGTAGTGTAGTACAGAAGTTTGGTTTATCGAAAACAATATGAATTTTTTTTCTAAAGTTTATCAATATCATACCTCTAAAACTGATGGATTAACTATTTACTTTTAACAGCTGTTGTTTTTTGAATTTTATAAAGATGGTTAATTATTTAATAAGATTTTCAAAGTAGATTGTATCAAAAATAATACATTATGTTGGATTTAATAATTAATTTTCGGTGCTGTGTATGAAGTTATATTTAGGAAAAAGACAGAGATTTTGAAAAATCATAAAAATGGGATAAAAATGGTGAACTAGCTAGTAATCATTCTTCTACAAAGTATAGATTGTCTGAAGAATACATATATATTGAGTTTAATACAATAAATTTGATAATTTCGTGTTGATATCGTTTCGAGGATAAAACATCTAATAAATCTCAAGAAAGGTACTTGTATTTATCTATTCGTTATCAATTTGATAACAAGAATGTTTTTACTCTACAAAGAGCGTTTTGATGAGTATATGAAGGATAGCAAAGTTTTTTTCTGGCACCCATGGATAGAAGAATCCACACACAGTATTACATTATAAGTATTTAAATATTAATTAATATAATGATATGAGCCACAAAAATAGATTAAAACATGCTATACTTATAGCAGCTAGAAAAGTGCTTATGTTCGGAAAGAAATGAAACCAGCGTTGCGATTTGCTAAAAATTCATTATATTAAATAGATATATATATATATATTATTATAACAACTAAGAAACTTCTCAGTTGGTACAGCGGATAGCACAATGTAGCTTTATCATAAGAAAAACATACACATAAACAATTGAAAAACGTGTGCAGAAGGAAAAATATGACCTAAGATTTATGTGGGTGTTGAGGGGATGTATCACACACAAAAAAACATACGAAAATTCTAAAAAAATATTAAAAACAAAAATTATAATATTTTATCTATTTATTGAGTTTTTCATATTTACTTAAAGGTGTTGTTTGTTAGCACAAAGATACACAATGGGCTATCTGTGCTGTGTCGACCACATTGTACGTGCTTGAAATTATGTTTGGAAAACTGGAGACATAGTTCGTAATGGTGAATTAGAAAGGGGTAAGTGCTTTATTTTCAGACAATTTTGAACGTACAAATCAGCAATATATGTAACAACCAAGTCGATATAAAATCATGGTGGAACGATACGTACCATAACTACATTTTGGCACTGTTTGACATTAATACAGCAGGTAGTTTGATGCCGCAAAACCCATCACGTTTGGGAAGGATATTTAATAACCCTTTATGATTTTTAATATTTATACACTCAAACCATAACATGTGTTTAGATTGTAGACTTATAATAATCAGGTCAGGAATATCAGTTATACGTAAAGACGTCGTAGAAATTATGAATCAGCTTCGTATACTAGAATCATCCAAAAAGATGCTTGCAACAAGTCTTACCCCAGACGTGGTAAGCGAAGTGTAGCATCCTCTAACAGATAAAACCCATGGACACAAAGTGCAGTGGAAACATCTGTCCACGCACCCCAGGCAACACTATGCAGTGCAATCGAAATGTTCTCTGTCTGGAACAAGCAATAGTCATAACAGTTACCACATATTTGGAGCAGTTGGACAATGAAATAAAAATGTTTACTTTCCCATGTGAATAAAAACCAGTAAAATTCTCGAATTTAGGTTTATAATTTTCTGTGTCAGCTGACTGTCGAATTAGGGCAGTATAAAACTGTCGTTCTTGTACACAAGATGGACGATGAAAAGTAAGTAGGGAGAAGTGGTGTGCTTTGGACACAGAAGCTTTACAATAAATCTTTTCTAAATGGCTTCAAGTTTATTTTAAAGGTACAACATAACTGGAAATAGTTATACAAATTGTAATGATGTAATGAAGCTCTTAATTTGTTCTAATATTAAGTACTCGACATTTATATTCATATCAGTTGAAAATATGTTTACTTTTATTGTGATATTTTACAATATTTTAATTAAAAATAATGTAAGTTGCAGATATGTTACACTGGTGAGAAGTTACAAGAGTTTTGCTTGAGTTTTTCTTTACTTAAAAATATAATATAACGACAGCACAAATGGAAATTGGAAGAGTTTTCATCTTGTGTTGTAATTAAGCACAAAGCTGTACAATAAGCTATTTGTGCTCTGTCCACTATGGGTATCGAAACTCAGATTCTAGATTCGTGTGGTCTTCAAATAAAATAATACATAAAAGTGTTTGATCTTATATTTTATATCCTCAGGATTTAGTTAATTAAGGTTGAGATAGAAATGATAAAAAGTAACAATTAATAAATCTATCTATATATAAAGAAAACAATTGTGTTGCTGTATATAAACACTACGGACTATGGGGTCACCCTCCCATTTGGACAGCAGTATGTTAGCGGATTCACATTGATAAAAACTAGTTTTCACTACCCGTGGAGGGCAGAGCACAAATAGCCCATTGTGTAGCTTTGTGCTTAATTCAAAACAACAACAACAATCTAAAGAAATTCAAGTTCAGAGTACTAAATTTGCTTGAATGTTTTTCAAACAACATGATTTTCTTATAGTTAATAAGATGTAGGGAATTCACGAACGAGATCACCTAAGAATCTTTATTTCTTGGTAGAAGGAAAATAAACTACAAATGCTACTTATGAAGAAGCTTTGTTATAATATTAAAATGTTAAGACAAGGGCCCGGCATAATCTGAGGGTGTTAAGGCGTTCGACTCATAATCCGAGGGTGGCCGGTTCGAATCCCAGTCGCACCAAACATGATCTCCCTTTCAGCGTTGGGGGCGTTATAATGTGATGGTCAATCCCACTATTCATTGGTAGAAAAAGAGCCCAAGAGTTGGTGATGACTAGCTGCCTACCCTCTAGTCTTACACTGCTAAATTAGGGACGACTAGTGCGGATAGCCCTCGTGTAGCTTTGTGCCAAATACAAAAACAAGGTGACGTAAAATATCGCAGTAGCCATTATTTATAAATCTTAAAAAGCGCTACCTGTAGAAAATTTATTGAATTTTACGTTGTATTAAGTTTTGTATAATTGCTGAGCCAATAGCTTATTTTACATGATTGAATACAAATATTTAGAACGATTACCAGTTGTTTGTACCGGATTGTTTCAGGGACTGAAACGCAAAGTATCACGTGTTACCTTTGTCAAGTTTCAAAGGATTCACTGGTTTCCTGTTTTTCACGTAAGCATAGATCGATACAACTCGCAATCGAAAGCGTTTTAACATAAAAACTTAAGTCGCGTTTTATTTCAAGCGATAACAACTAATTTGCGGTGACGTAATCATAATTGTAAGTGTACTCCTTACACTGGTGGTTTTAATTTCGCTAGTTTCAAGATCGACAGAATAATTTGACATAATTTATGTGATCATACAGTAGGTGTTGAATTTTTCACTGACTTTTGCATTGGACTGAATTAGTTGTAGATCATTGGATGCACTGAGGGGGGAGTTGGTCGGATTTGAACGCCTTTCATTATGAACTCATTACATGTTGATGGTCACTGTAAAATAAATTAACTTTTATGGTGCAAAACCTGACAAACATGTCATTTTAATTTTATAATAATATTTTTTTTTCTTTTCATGCTGCAGTTTTTACAAGCGAATACGAACTTCGCTGTTAACCGTGTATTGGATTACAAATGATTTACTTCGGTCTATATGTTATTGGCTGAAGCAACAATCCTTATCCCTGGAAGACTTCTGGCATCGCCAGCGAGGTAACGCTCACAGGCCAAATCAATTACTTGCAACTGCACAGCGTGTCTGCGGACTTACATTGGTAGAAACTGGGTTTTGATACCTCGTGGGGAAAAAACAGACTGTGCATCTTTGTGCTTAACTTCAAACAAGGAAGCTGTGTGTGTGTTTAACATTTTTTGTTTTCTTTTCACGAGAAGAAACAGAAAATGTATCACAATGAACTGTCAAATACATATCCCTGACTCTCTTCAGAATATAGTATCGCTCGTATATGTGTGTAATGCAAATATATTTATTATTTTATTTTATTATCCTATCGCAATGAAATATAAATAACTTCTTTTTTTATCAACTTCATACTTCACACCAGAATCTTACTTCTCAATGCCGGTTATAAAACATATGTCATTTTAAATGAATATCAAATTTTCAGCTAACTTTGTCGATTCTGTTTGTAAGGTAAAGCCAATATTTGTTAAAAATATCGAATAATAGTGTAAGCACACAAATCCTCAGCTCCTTACTGCTAGACTTGCTTCTGCGCAAGTCTTAGCTCGGCCAGCTAGTAAATCACAAGTTGTAAGAAAGAGGGTATAACGAACACTTGTATGCATGTTTTGTAACACACACGTAAAAAAAACGGGGTATTTGTATGTATGTTTTATAGCGCACGAGAATCTTACTTCTGATTTCCATAGTAAGTGGTGTTGAATGTGAATAATACTGGTAATAAACACGTTACATTAAATATTTCCTTGTATGATTTATATGTAAAAATCCGGAACTGTTTTAGTTGCCGACAGATCTGATTGCACAATAGTTTAAATACGGTTTTGAAAAGGACAATTTGAAAATATAAATCCCCTTACTGATGAATAAACGCTGTTTCTCAGACAAGGCTGAATTCCCAACTACTCAGCGATAACGATAAAAAACGAGCTTCCGTGCCCGTGATGGGCAAAGCAAAGAGAGCCCATTTTATAGCTTTGCACTTAACTACAAACAGACACAGTTGTACTCTTAACATGATTACTGTTTATATTACCGACCACGAACTGAAAATAAAGTAATTCGCACCTTAAAGACAACCGTAAATACTGGCTTTTATTGTTTTTTGGGAAAGTCGTCATTTTGTCTTTAATTCTGCATTACTTCACTGTAAGTTTAATCCTAATTTAGAAGAACTAAAACATAAGAGAGCTTTCAACACTTATTGATATAATTAAATTTGTTACGAATTTGTTTGAATACTTGGAATAAACAATGGCAGATGTTAAAAATCTTAAACGCATGCCACAAAATAATGGATATTGATTTTTACTTTTCAGGCACAAACCATAGATACTGGACACGTAAATTCTCATTGATATGAAATTATGCAATCACTATAAAACTAATCAGCAAAATGCACTTAACCTAATGTTTTACCACCAGATGGATATGCTACTAGTTTGTGATATTGAGATGAAACGTCAAGGGCATGTGTAAGTTAGCTACTTGTTAACATTTAAATCAAAAAGTTGGTATGTTTTAAAGATTCGTATTAAACTACTCTGCACAGTTATAACACTGTAAAATGAAGAAACTAATTTGAAATTGATGATGTGAGATAATTTATCGAATTATTTGTGTAACTGCAACTTTTGAAGTCTCATTAAATGAATAATTAGAAATATATATTTTTTAAATTTTTAACTGATGGAGTTGCTTGTTTCTCTCATAATTTCCTCATAAAGAGCTATTAGTGAATAGCCATTTCTAATTTTGAATATATGAACTAGAAGGTAAGACGTTACTTAACTACCCTTATCTGACAGAATAATGGGACTTGACTGATACTCTTATAGCACACCCATAACTCCAAAGTACGGCTCTCGTTTATGCATCAAAGGTTTTATAACACGAACTCTAGGATTAACAGTCCGAGTACGATAACCATTAAATACACGCCTGCTCCTTGAGTAATAAAGAATTCATGTTATTAAAAAGACCATTTCACGTTGTTGTCTTCTGTTTCACACGAGTTCAGTCTTTGGAAGAAATCATGTAGTTGAAAACATCACTTTGTTTGTCTTACATGAACTCAGTTTTGGATCCTGTTCTCTTCTACATAAGTGGATGTAATAATGTAACTAGAAGATATACTCCTTTCCACATAATATCTTTTTTAAACCTAAAACATAAACTGTGGTTATTCACTTCCACATATGTGTTTATTATACAATTTATTTACCTCAAGTAAGTTACGTTAATGAGGGTATCTATTTATGCTAATGTTTTCTATTTAATAATAATAACTTCAGATAAGACTAAGCTTTGTAATAACACCAAAACTAAAACTCATCCTAGTCATTAGTATAACTAGTTGAATACACTTTACTTATGTTTCTGCTTATAAATACGAGAATGTATTTTTTCATCCATTGGGTAACCTCGCCATTAACGATATTTCGACCATAAACCCAATAATATCTCACGATGTTCGACCAGCCTAAGAGATCTGGGTTAGTTCTAAATACAAATACTAAGCTTACAGTGAAAAATATTCTTTATAATTAATGTATAATAATAAACGACAATTGAAAATAAAAAGTAGTAACATTAGTTATACTAACTATCCTAATCCCAATTTTTAATGAAAACATCAATAAATAAATAAAATAATTTACACAATACCTTGTCTCAGAACGGCTGGTAGGGGTATTAACACTGTTACTGATAAGGAGAGAACAACGTTTCGTCCTTCCTTATCAATAAGTGTTAATATTCATACCAGCCATTCTGAGATACAAATTATTGTTTGTTTAAAAACACAACTGAATTAATGTTGGGGAAAGTCACGCATATTATTAAACAGCTTTCTTGCATATCAATTTCACGTGTTTTCTTTGATAACCATCATATATTGGCCTCAACTACACTCAGAATAGCCCCAAGTTGCTATTATAATAATCAATACTGTGAAAGTTAGCACGTTGCTCTACGCGTACCAAAATCGCATTCATTATTACCACTATAGACTTTAGACTACAACAGAACTCTATGTATAATACACTCTTTGCATCAAGATTACAGAGAACAGGGACCACATGTTGCTTAGTCACAACATTATGCCGTTACATCCAACAGAATTGGGATTAGTGAAGTAGTTACAAAATATCAGTAGTTCGTAGTAAGTGTAAAGCTGTTCCTCTCGGAATGAACTTTTTATTACATATTCTCCAATCTACTTAGATGTGTGATTATTTTTTAGAAGAAAAAAAACAAAATTTTAAGCCACCAGTGGCTCAGCGCTATGTCTGCGGACTTACAACACTAAAAATCGGGTTTTGATACACGTGGTGGGCAGAGCACATATAGCCCATTGTGAAGTTTTGTGCTTAATTCAAAACAAAATCAGAAACAAAATATTTAAAGTAAACATAAGTTATTTATTCCTTGAAAAAAAAATAGTCGTTTTCTTTGAAATTCAGAGCAATAGTTTTGCAATAAAAAGTGAAACTTCTTGAGAGCTACTTGTACAATACCTGAATAAACTATTTCTTCAAATGTTATCGTAAAAATAACTCGAAATAAATGTGGCATAGATTTTATAAGCTGTCTATATGCTGAGAAGTATGCCCTGAATTTAGTTCTTATTTGTTAGCATTATAAGACGATCATAAATGGAATGTTCGAGTTTATCTCAAAGACACTCATTTAAACCGAGATCCAGTTTAGTGCCCTGACTAAAGAAAAATTCTTCAAATCACTGTCGTGTCTTTATAACCAGTTTTGACAGTATGAATGAAGTCTTCTGCTTTATTTCTCTAGAAGAATCTGGTTAATCTATAGTGTGGTCATGAGTAACATTGATGTTCAAGTACAATCTAAATGCTACTGTTATAAAGAACAGAAAGGACCCAATTCTGACTAGAAGAATGCTTTCAACATCTTTACATCACAGTAGTTTAAATCGATTGTCCTTTGTCACTCTCTCTTTCTCTTTTTATACTATATAGCAGTGTAATATGCAATTGATCAGGTCATGTTACACGTTGCTAGCTAGACTTTGTCTACCAACTATGGATCAGTGAAGCCATACTTCTCGTGTGTATGAGATCATACGCATTAGTGAAGTTGTATTTCTCATATCACACAAGATAATACGTATCAGTGAAGCCATTTTTCTAATAGCATGCGAGATTATCGATTGTTGGGCTGTTTGTTAGCTGCCCATATCGTAGTCTTTGTGGTTCTTTTGTGCTATTGGAAGTAGTCGAATTCGCTCTAATTTGTTTCTCTAATCAACAGGCCCAAAAACTATTCAAGAAACAACTGCTAAGATATCAAGCTATACATATACCAACTTACCAAATTGTTTATCTTTTTTTCTTCTTGTTTCAATCGAGATAACTCTACAGCTATTTTATCACTAACGTTGCTTTAAATCTACTCTGTGTTTCTGGTCAGAGTACGATGTCGTAATAACAAGTAGTTATTTTAAAAATTGTAATTATTGTATAAACATGTTATCATTACTCCTTAAAATTAGTTTGTTTTTTTTTGTGAAACACGAATGATCAAACAACAATAGATGAATGTAACATGCAGAATACCGAATGTCAGAGTAAGCATCAAGATCAAATGATGAAGAACAAGAAAATTAAACAAACTTTCACAGTATTTCTGATATCATTTGTGGTGAGACAGAGTCCAATGAGGTCAAGTGATTAAGAACAAGAAAATTAAACAAACTTTAACATCGTGAAGGATACCTTAGCAATGTAAACATCGATATACATGCATTCAAAGTTGATGCATGACAAGTTAATTGTATGTTAAATTAACAGCAAGAAATAATGAAAGTCTTATTTGCAGTTTTCTTTCAAAAATCCGTTATTCTTGAAACAGAACACATGTGGAAACCCTGCAGAAGTACACAAAATCAAAAATTAAGAGTAAGATATACAGTGTATTTATATGCCATACCATGTTGTAGCGTAAAGAATGCATAATCCTTCTCGTGATTCATGGGATGCACATGTTTTACTGTCGTCACGACAGTATAAACTGAACGTTAAGCGATTCTCAAGTGGCGTCAATTTGGTATCTATACCTACTGACTGACTGACAGACAAGTGCGAGTGGTTAAAACAGGTGATTCATTTAGGTAGCCTTTAGGCTATTTTCGGATAAATTGGTAAAAAAAAAGAAACGACTTTCAATATGTGTGATATTACGTTAATAAAATAATATATTTCATAGTAGACAAACGAAGCCTTCGATAAAAGTGGTGTTTAATTGAAACATAACACTAGCCTTTCTTTAGATGTGACTAAACATATTCAAGTCAGTTCTGTATTTTACATATATGTGTAAAACATTTTTTTCAAATACATTACTTTTTCAGGACTAATGAAGTTAAAGGTATATGTTCACTGGTCACATATATATACACACACACTTATATATGTTACTGTTTCTGAAAAGGGATCAAAAGGGAGCCCATATTTACTTTTTTCTAATTTACGAAAATTACTTTTTCAGGGAACATATTTAATAGCATAATTGCTTTTTCTATCAGGATTATATTAACTGCTATAAGATACTGAATTGTTAAAATTATAGTAAATGTAGATGTTTTTGTTTGTTTTTTTATCGTAGGGTAAATTTATTGTGAGGACTAAACCGAGATTGTTGTGGGGACCAGGAACATGTTGACTTATATATCAATAAACGTGACCATAAGTTTTTATATTTGGTTAAATAAACAACGCTGATTCAAATATCGTTGACTATAAATTAAGTTGTAGTTGGTTATTTAGATAACGCTGACTCAAACATCGGTTACGACGAAACCTGTCTTGTTTGTTATTCAGATAACACCCACTCAAACATCGTTGACTAAAATAAGTTGAGGTTGGCTATATATATATATGTGTGTGTGTGTGTGTGTGTGCTCTTTGTACGTATCATATATCTATTTTCATTAAAGAACAATTCTCATATATTCTCTTTCTGTGTAATAATTTTGTTCTGAAGGAAATATAACACTAATTTATTTTTTCTGTGTTTCACAAAACACGCAACACTGGTATACTTATCTTGTACGTTATTGTTATGTTTTATAGAAAGTATGATATCATTTTCAATTCTATGTGTGTTATCGTTATGTTTTTGTTTTGAAGAAATGCAAAATGTGTATATCTTTGGATACGTTACTTTATCTCTTTATGTAGCACGTTCTTTATTGATTTTATGTTTATTATATGACTCTCATATTTACTTCTGCCAATATCAACAGTACTGTATCTTAAGGAGTAGTTAACATACTGATTTGAAAGAGTTTAGTGTTATAATAATTCACAATACGATTCACAGTTTTATTCTGATGATTTCTGTTAGGATTTTACGTTTGTAAGAAGCGATGTTCATTCATTGGTAGTTTTCGAACATAAAATGTAGTGTCTGAAATTAAGAACAGTTGTTGCGTACGTGTGTGCATGTATTCAGTATGTGACGGATTTACTGTTGTACATTTATTTTAATGTTGATGTTTGTCTTAATTAAATTTATTTTTATAAACATATGCAACTTATGCTGTTAAATGTGCATTGCGAAATTCCTGTCTATTTTCTAAGTTTGTAGAAGATTTTCAAATGTAAGAATCAACTATGTATGATAAACGTATATAAGCACTAGTGATTGCCAGTATCATTGCCAAATGAAATTTGTAGGACCTCGCCTAACGATTATAAAAAGTAGTTGTTGCAACACATGGATAAACAGTATATTACTGTTAGTTTTCCTAGATGGTTTACTGTAACTCTCAGAAGCTATAATTGTGATTAACACTTATTAATAGGGAAACTACAGATACTTAACCAGAACGTTTCTAGATTTCGAACATTAAAAACCATTTAACTATAGCGGATTACCATTGGAAGTTGGTATTTCTGCAAAGGCACAATATAAATTTAGCTGTAAAAAATCACCTCGTAAACGACGGGAAATAAGCGAAAAAGACATAGCTAGCTAGTTACCTTTTAAATGAATTGTATCTATGTTAAATCGGAATTAATTCATTCATCGTGAACCCTCGATAAAACATTCAGTTCTAAATCAGAAAAAAAGACTCTTAATATTATTTATAAGTTTGTAAACCTTTTATACGTAAATCATTATTCGTATTAACTATTTATTACAAATGTTATTATAATTGTATTATTGTTTATATATTAAAATATATTTGTATTACGAAAGAAAACCGCGTATGTCATATTGGCAAATGTTATAAATTTGGTACACAACAACACTTAATTAACTTTTAAATTAAAATTAAACTCAGTATTAGACCATTCAAAATTGCAGTAAGTGAGTTTGAGGCTCGTCCGAGGTAAATTATAATACGTAACATAATGAATTAGGGACTCATCCAGAAAAATTGTAATACCTAACTGCCATCAATATAAAACTATTTCATTATAACATGAGCAGTTTTAATCTTAAAACTGTTTCCACGGTAATTGTAGAATAAACAAATTAATTAATGCACTCAGTTGTGATTCTATTATGATGCTTCAGGAAATTAGCATTTTAGGAATGCCTTTGATATTTCTTGGTAATGCTTAGTATATTCGAGTTTGAACTACTTGAATAAAAAAGATGATGCGGTCCAAAATCAACGGTATTAGGCGGCAAAAGCCTTTATATGTTTATTTTTTATGTCTCTAGCAAATTTATCTGGTAACTATAGCAGCCAATCAGTTGAATTCCGACAAATGAGCTTGGATTCTGTTCTCGTGTACTTCAAAAAGAGCAGACTCTTACATTACATATATAACCAATCAAAGTCTTACAGCCGTACAGCTGATCGTCTTGAAAAGACTGTGAGTTTGGGTATCAAAATCTTATTTTTTTAAGCATCGTTTTATTTATATATCCTGAGCTACGAATGACTCTCTTTAAATCTACATTTACAGGAAAATAAATCACCTTTATAATGAATACGGTAAAGTATATTTTTTGCTGTGTTTACCATGGTATGATTTTAACTATAATGTATAGATATTACTGATGTAATGACTGTATTTTAGTTTCAATACAATTGTTGACATGAATGCATATAAAATATTTTCATTTGTCTGTGCAGAGGTTTTATGCAAAACAACGTAAGGGCTATAGGTGCATAGCCATTCATAATTTGGAGATGGTAGACTCGATAAAATGCGGTAAATCAACATAATTGTACATTATGTTAAACATAATACAAAAGTATCTTTATGATTTATTGGCTCTTTCATCATGAGCCACTATCGTGGTTCATCATAGGGATTTCACAAAAATTCTAAAATACCATACGAGCAACAGCCATTTCTAAAGCCACTAAAATATTGATATTAATTTCCGAATGCTGGTAAAAAATTTAAATTCATATACTTGTTCGTCATATTTTTGTTATTTATATCATTCTTGATTCATAAGCCTACAGAAAAATGACTACGAATATTTAATCAAAGCTGGGCAAATCTATTAAAAAATTCCTGCACAAGTTGTAAGACAGTTTTTATGTTGTTTTTTGAAAGAGAATGGAAGATTTTATCAAATTTTCATTGCTACTGGCAACGTTTTTCCTCTAAGCCATTGAACCATCGAAACATACAGCAAAAACGGCGAGGTATATTGCGCCAAAATCTATGCACAACTAGGAAACAAACTCCTGGAAAGGTTGTAGGCTATTTTTAAGTAGATTCTTGAAAGTCGATATTTCCATTCAAGCGTCTCAGAAACGCAGCAACAAATTTAAACATCATTATACTTGTCAGAAGCTCCTCATTTTATTAGAGTAGACAATGTATATTTGTAGTAGTGTCTCCAACCTTATCATTATCGATTATAGTTTTACAAACTGTTACAAAAAAAACTGGCTACGAATAGTTTACTGAAATCTGGACATTAGTGATATTTACAGTTGTTATTATGTCATAGGGTAGTTTTAAAAATTAATTTAAATAACTTAGTTGTCCCTTTTGAATAAATGCTTTATTTCCGCTACTGAAAATAAATCTGGTATTTTACTAATGTGTATTAATTTGAAGATAATTTGTACAGCTTATAGAGCATTAAATGGAAACTGCAACATTGAAAATTTATCTTTTCTCTTGTTTATTGTTATACTTAGTCTCTAGGTAATTTTCTGCGACTATTTCATTGAGTTTGCTCACAGTAGATCGCCTTGCTGGGCCGGGTGGGTTAAGGCGTTCGACTCGTAATCTGAGGGTCACGGCTTCATATCCCAAACATGCTCGCCCTTTCAGCCTTGAGAGGCGTTATAATGTTACGATCAATCCCACTATTCGTTGGTAAAAAAGTAGCCCAAGTGTTGGCGATGAGTGGTGATAGCTAGCTGCCTTCCCTCTAGTCTTACACTGCTAAATTAAGGAGAGCTACCGCAGATAGTCCTAGCGTAGCTTTGTGCAAAATTCTAAACAAACCAAATTATATTGACAGTAAACGATAACCTTGGTAGATTTTTCTACTCTCGTGAGTAGTGATTTATTTTATTAATTTCTTAAAGGCATATTTACACGAAACATCAAGTACAAAACCATTTACTTCAGTAAATAATGGCTGAGTATGAAAACACAACAATTCAGCAGTAAATTGTTGAAAAACATAGTATTCAACTGAATGCTTATACACATACGCAGCTTCAAATTTATTCTCCTTAAATAGGAATAAAAAAGAGATTAGAAAAGGTTGTTTATTTCAAAGGAAAAATTGGGATGTTAAAAAAAAAATCAGAAAAAAGCTGAATCAGTAAGCAAATATTATATTTTTAAGCTTACAACCAGGAACTCTTAAAAAAAAGTAGACACAAACTTAGAATAGTCTATATTATTTTGCTAAGACACAAATCCGTATTTTAATTTCACTAAAGTTGATTATTACTCTAGACAATGAGAGAGAATATGAATTTTTAACTACTTTCAAGCAGATTTTTCATGAAGTTTATCTGAATTCGTCACGACCCTAAGGTTGTGCACGAAATACAAACGTTATGTCAAGAGCAGTTGAGTTGCTGTTGAAATTACAGTGATCAGAAAAAGGTCACCCAGAATAGTTAAAATCCAATCACAAGAGAACAAGAAACTGCGAATCAAAAGGAATTATAAGGAGGACATACTTTATTATTTTCTTTTAGCCACTTTCTTTGTTTATGGATTGTTTATGAAAGACAAAAAAGGTTGAAGGACATTTGTTGTTGTTTCTTCTAAGTCTGCAGAATTTCTTTGATATCACGAATGTTGGAAACCTTAAACAATCCAAATAAGAGCAAAACGAAATGGTCTGTAGACTTCCTTTAGGAAGATTTTTCATTAATACCAAAACAACATTTTGAAAGTTAATTCAGTTTGTCCAAGCAAAATATCAAACTATAAACGTCTGAAAAGTTTAATATAAGAACTAAGGACAATAGATTATTTTATTTTTTTTGGTGACACCCAAAACATAAAACAATTTCATTCCGAATAATCATGATTTTTTAAGGTTAAGTATTTAAAATACTAAGAAAAGTAGAAAAGTATTTTATTTACTAAGCTATAAATTCTGCATTAAAAACCTAATAGTTCTCTTAAAATTTCTGAAAAACCTCTTTAAGTGTTCAATTTAGAATTCAGTTTTTTAGAACCTAAATCTAATTTTAGAGTCGAGTATTATTTGCTAACGTGAACTAACATTGTTTTATGGACTTATATATATATTAAAAACTTTGTTTAGCAGGGAATATTCATGTATTTATTAACCTGTTACCAACATAAAGTTGTGTTGTCAGCTTGAATGCATGGAGTTAGTTTGTACCTGTTTCTTAATAAATTGGTGTTTAGTGGAAAGTTCGTTACCAGTTTGTTTTTCTCCAAATGCCTAATTATTATTTCGCTGATGTCTGGGAATATATTGTATTACAGTAGTGTAAGGTTTTGTAGTTTGAGATTTATTGTTGTTTGTTTGTTGTTGATCTTGGTGTGTATGTATAATTCAATGGTTTTTGGAGAAAAATTGTTGATGTTGATGAAATGTTGTTTTATTTTGTTGATTTCATCGCGTTAGCACAGTTTTGTGGCTTGAGATACATTTTTACTTCAAGTGGAGTTTTTTTTATCACGATATATAACTCGAGTCGCTGTCATGTAATTTGGACCAGTTTCATACAATACAAATGTAATGGATCGTTGTATTATAGTACATCAACTTTGAAATACATCATTGTAGGGAAGAGACGATCAGCATTAACCTTCAGTTACACTTTCAATACTAGTAGCTCTTATAAGGAACTCAAAGGATTAACTTATCAAAACATCTGTCCCACATCATTACAAATCTTCCATTAACTTGAACCGTCAAAACAACATATACATGTGGTTTTTCGATATTTTTGTCTCAGCTATCAGTAAATAAATGGTGAAACACGACTCATCGCATCCTACCGGTCTATAATTTTCTGTAGTTTTGCATCTTAGCTCCATTGAGACTTCATTAAATTTAGTACACTGAGAAATATTTACAATCTACAATGAAATATGTCTTCCGCTGGTACAGCGGTAAGTTTAAGGATTCACAACGCTAAAATCAGGGGTTAGATACTCCTCGGTGGACTCAGAAGATAGCCTGATGTGGCTTTCCTATAAGAAAACACACACACACAAATAGGTATAAAATTGGTCTTGATGTAGGAAGCGCAAAATTATTCAGCAAAAACTCGTCAGATTTGACCAAAATTTTTGTGAATACCTACAGAAAAAGTTTCGTGAACTGTCGATCTAAAATTTTTACTCTAGCTTTACGTAAGAATAAAGGTCGACAGGTTTTGATTTTTTGTCATTTAGTTAAAGACTGCTGATTTAGAATAGCATAACCATAGAATGAAAGCATTGTGTAGATGAATAAGTATTGGTTAGGCTAAGAAAACTAGGTTAACAGTTTCTAGCTCAAGTTTTCAAAAGAATCAAGGTGAACGTTTATTATTCATTATTCATCGTCAACTTGTAGGCACAAACTCGCTAAGCTTTAATAACATCCTCTAACTAGTATTTAGTGTGTCATGATATTAACTTAAACAATTAGCGTGAATAATTATGCTCGATACGGCTGTACCGAGCGCATACGGGGGATGACAAGAAACTGTTAATATAGTTTTCATGACGTTACTACAAAGGAAGTTATTATCACTGTTTTAGACAGGAAAACTACCGCCTCATATTTCAAATAATCTGTTTCGTTCTGTAAACTATAGGTCTGTTCCAAACAACATGGTTGCGATCCTATACCTTATGTTGGAAACTATCGAGTTTTACACTTTCGCACTTGGTCTGGTTTGTTGGTATGTGCGAACAAAAAGTGATGATACCTAATAAAAAATTTAGGTGTAAAAAAAAGTTTGTCCAAAGGGGATTGAGCATGTGACCTAAAGGAATTAAATAAAAAATTGCGGCGAAACTGGTAGCTAGACTTATAACATTGGTAATAATTTTACAGTGAATATCCATAAATTAATTAGCTAGGGTTTTGCATTTTTCTTTATTCTCCATCATTCGCTAAGTTGAACAAAAAAACGGTCTTATTAACTAATGATCATTTTATATATTTATAATACTTCTTTTAATTGCCCATTAAAATTATAGTTAAATATTTTCAAATGTCGGCACATTTTCTGCTATATAAAAGTCTATCACTTAAGAAAGGAAATCCCAGGACCAAATCAGTCATGGAGTCATGTATGTGACACCACATAAAATCGTCTTCCACATTGTAGTTAGTACCTTTAACCATTACTTTCACGTGTATTTTACAAGAAAAGGAATGATTTCACCAAACGTTTTCTCGTCAATTCTTTATATTGAGTTTTGTAACAGAAAAAACAAACTTAGTTTTTTAAAGTAATATCTTCGTATATGTACAATATTTTAAATATTTATTAAGTTAGACTAACACACACAATATTAATAAGTTTGCTTCTCAGGCCTGGCATGATCAGGTGTTTAAGGCACTGGACTTGTAATCCGTGGGTCACGGGTTCGAACCCATGTCACACCAAATATTCTCGTTCTTTTAGCCATAATGGCGTTATAATGTGAGATCAATCCCACTATTCGTTGGTAAAAGAGTAGCCCAAGAGTTGACTGTGGGTGGCGATAACTAGCTGCCTTCCCTATAGTTTTACATTGATAAATTAGGGACGGCTAGCACAGATAGCCCTCGAGTAGTTTCGCACAAAATTCCAAAAGAACAAAAAAAAACTGTGCTTCTTTTGCAATTTTATAAATATCAGTAAAGATATTTAGAGATATACTGCAATAATAGTAGTAATACTGTTAAATACACACTATCAGTCTCATTATGATACAAATGTTTTTTTCATATATTTTATCCATATATTCTGACATAATATTTTAAGCTTGTTACATGCAAAATATATGCGTAAAATAAATCCACCTTCGTTCATAGAATGTGGATTATTGTGTATCTTACTATAGTTAACTCGATATAACTCGCTGTAGTCATCTCATAAACGGGGGCTGCTTCAAACTTTGATATAAATGTTCACTTTCCACTGTAACCATTACATTATTGATTGTGATGTACATCTCATTTTTTTGCCAAGTAATTACATTCACGGAGACCTGATTCATGTAACTTGCACTGGTTTTTTGTTTCCTTCTTACACCTGGACACTACTTACCCAGGCCTGCAAATCTAAGCTTCATAAATGTTATTTTGGTTTTAATAACGGATTTTCCAAATTCAGCTACGAATATTTCGAAAATAATGTTCGTTTTTTATTATCACCTAAGGATTGTTTTTACAAATCAAGAAAAAAACTCTTACTTAGATCGCATTATTATTTTGTTCACCACGATAAATATTTTTATCGGTATGTTTTAAAACAACCATTAAAACAAACTTAAGGAAAGTGAAGAACATTTCATGTTAAACGAATATATATCCTAATTCCTCTCGATTCTTTCGTGTGTGTGAAATTACACAAAACGTGTTATGGTATTTTTTTTATTTATTGCATTATGAAAAATCTGTACTTGATGGAGAAAAATGAATATCATTTTCGGATTTAGCGTACAGAAATTACAGTAGAACATGTAAAAATGTCAAGGCATTAAAACACATGTAATCTGCATACTTAACGGTCGTTAGGTATCTATATGTTAATAGATGCACAGAAAGTTTCTATAAGTAGTAATTATAGAAATATATTGCATATCACATTTCTGTGTGACAGTCAGTGTATTAAATTTGTAGTCAGATGCACATGGTCACTCCAATAAAATATTCGTATTTAAGGAGGTACTTAAGAAGTAGCTAAATTAATCTTTTCTGTTCAAAACTGACCTGCAACGGTAATTTATTGTAATAGCAACACTAATATTACTGATTTACGTGTGAAATATGTATAGGTTTCGTGTTGGCTTAGCGCTATGTCTGGTTTCAGCTGTGAGCTCAACACAGTATTCCATTGTATAGCTTTGTGCTTATTTGTTTGCTTTTCTCTATCTTTAAAGAAGGCTATCTTCGCTAGCCGTCCCTAATTTAGCTGTATAAGACAAGACGGAAGGAAGTTAGTCATCAACACCCACCACCAACTCTTGGACTACTCTTTTACCAACGAATGGTGGGATTGACCGTCACATTATATCGTCCCCACGGCTGAAAAGACACGCATGTTTGGTGTGACTGGGATTTGAACCCGCGACCGACGAATTACGAGTCGAACGCTGTAACCCACTTGGCCAAGCTTTGTGCCAGACAACAAACAAACAAACTTTGATGTTCTTATTTGTTGCGTAAGTAATAATTACACAGCTGACTTTACCCAGTTTAATAAATTCATTTTTTAAAATAAAACTTAAAGATAATACGCTAGTATGTAAATTCCATGAAAATCTTTGGAGCTATAAAATCTAACTTTAATCATGGAATAAAGTGCAAACCACAATGTCTGCTTTGATTTAATGTTATTAGTATGCATTGTTATATACTGAAATGAATGTTCTTGAACTTTAGATCATCTAAATCCTTAAATCCCTGTTTCAAATCGTTGTATTATTTTGTTTAATCATTTGATGACATCATCAAATTACTCAGATGTCACCGTATTTGTTTATATCCTAGCGAAAAACGTTGGATCGAACTTAGCAAAACGGTTTACTTTTGAATTTTGCGCAAAGTTACACGAGAGCTATCTGCATTAGCCTTCCATAATTTAGCAGTGTAAGACTAGAGGAAAGTCATCCCCTCCCACCGCCAACTTTGGGATAGTTCTTACCAACAACTAGTGAACTTACCGTTATATAGTAACGCCCCCCAATGCTGAAACAGCTCACATATTTGGTTGGAAGGAAATTCGAGCTCGTGACCCTTAGATTGCGAGTCAAGTGCACTAACCACCTGGCCATGCATGGCCCTATCAGATCAAAGAGAATAGATTTCATCTCGTCGTTCATCATTATAGCTTTGTGCTTAAATTCAAACTAAAAAATCGTTAGTATAGTCCTACGAATTCTGTATCGCAATAAGCCTAGCGGGAATTCGAAAAATTCACTAATTTTACAGTAATATGCGATAGAAGCGTACTTTGCGAAGTGGAAATTAACATAAATATCTCATAAAAGAAACACCTCATTAGCAAATTGCTTGAAAGAGTTAGTAATGTTAATTATTGGATTCACGCCCACTTAACAACGGAAGGAAGATCCCGTCCGGCCATTACTTGTAAATATAAGAATTAGTCACGTAAAGCCCACTCAGATGAAAGTCAATTGACTCTTAAAGACGCACAAATCTCTAATTTCTCCACTGTTCTTTAAGCTAATAGAACTTAGAGTAATCAGAAATTTGGCAGAAAATCATGAAGGCGTATAAAGACGTACAGTAATGTCACAACTTACTTCAGGAGGGCTTTTGACCTTTAATAACGTTTGTTTTAGTTTAACATATTCAAATAGTTGTTTGTTCTTTCAAAATAAACACATATAATATCTCTAAACGCATAAATGTTTCAAAAATAGCTTTTATATTGAACTTCAATTACAATGGTGTATTTTAAACAATAAAACAGCATTCATATAATTCTTTAAATGGTGTTCTCAAACAGACAATTGAATTTATGTTTTCTACCTTAACAAGCAGAGAATATTATTGTTGTTGATGGTAGTAATTTTTATCGTCATTTCACTGTTTGTCAAAAACATTGCTTGTTCTTAGTAAACATAATTTATAGACATACGATCTATTAATAATTTTAAAGAACGGTATTCGACATTAACTGATTATTGTATGTATAATAATATAATGTGTTGAGCCCCATAAGTATCCCTTCCAGGTTTAAGAGAAAATATTTTCACCAGTAAACATAAATTGGTGTAGAATTATACCTGTTATTTTGATGTATTGTCTTGAACAATTTTACAGAATATAGTCTCGTATATATTTTAAATTCTTTCAGTAACAGAAGGACCAAAGCATGTAAATTCTAAGTATATAAATTATTTATAGTAAACATTATTGAGTACTGCGTTTTACATTGTGATTAAAATTTTTGCTTAAAAAAAAGTGAAAAGTATATTCAATTATACATGTTTAAATTAACCTAATGTTTTTTTTTTTATATAAAAACGTTTTAAAAAGACTTGTTCTTTTTTGGGGGGAAGGGATAAACTGAATGTTTCTCGTCTTGTTTCGTTTAAATGTTGTGTTTAAAAATATAGTCATATAATATAATTCTATAAAGAAAGAATATAAAAGTCTTATAGAGAAGAAAAAACAAAACTGAGATCAAAACAAAACTCGATCACCGGAGTACAAATCATTAGGTGTAATTTGTCCTGGTGTTTTGAGGTATCGACGAAAGTAAGACCAAAATTGCCTTAGAGATACACCGTCTATCTAGTTTAACCTCAATTTCACCGGCCTAACATGCTTAGAAAAAAACAGAAAAGGAGTAAGTGTGGTACTATAAGCCAGAATGTTCAATATCTTTACAAGCTATCGCTATTTACGTTCAGATATAGAAAGGTGGCTTCTCGAGAAAAATAAATATACAAAATTAAATGAAGACAAAAATAAGAAGCAAATAAATAGAGCACAACAGATCAATGTGGGAGACAACAAACTGTCATTGAAGTTAACATTACAGCCCTCTATTTGAAGTTTGGTCTACTAGTGTAGCTGTTACTATACTAAGCCTAATCTTTACTGTTTATACGGCTCCCGTACATATGTCTTCAATGGGCATACCTACTATTTTTTTAATAAATGTGCTTATTAAGGAAACATTTAATTTACACGAATAATATAAAATAAATAAAAAGTTGTGCTTCATGAGATATACAAAGAACTAAGATATCTTTAGCAGCAGGACAACAAATATTGTATAAAGAGCTAAGATTTTTTTCGCAGCATGGCAACAAATATTATATAAAGTGCTAAGATATTTTTAGCAGCAGGAAAACAAATATCGTATAAAGAACTAAGATGTCTCTGTAGCAGCTGGACAACAAATGTCGTATAAAGAACGAAGATATCTGCAGCATCAGTAAAACAATATCGTATAAAGATCTAAGATATCTCTGTAGCAGCTGGACAACAAATGTCGTATAAAGAACGAAGATATCTCTGTAGCAGCTGGACAACAAATGTCGTATAAAGAACAAAGATATCTCTGTAGCAGCAGGACAACATATATCGTATAATGGACTAGGATTCTTTAAGATACAAAATGCTACTCTGTAGCAGCAGGACAAAAATATCATATAAAAAACTAAGATATCTCTGTAGCAGCAGGACAGCAAATACCGTATAAAGAACTAAGATGTCTCTATAGCAGCTGGACAACAAATATCGTATAAAGAGCTAAGATGTCTCTGTAGCAGCAGAACAACAAATATCGTATAAAGAACTAAGATGTCTCTGTAGCAGCAGGACAACATGTATCGATTGTTTGAAAATATTCCCTATTCCATAGTAATGTTTTGTCCTATTTTGTAATCAGTTTCATCACACACTGACGATTTTGTTTGGTTTTACTTCATTTTAGCAAAATAAGTAGGCTTGTTTGTTTGGAATTAAGCTCAAAGGCTACACCATGAGCTATGTGTGCTCTGCCCACCACGAATATCGAAACTTGGTTTCTAGCGGTGGGAGTCCGCTGGGGTACCACTGTACAACTGGAGTAATAAGCAATCTAAAAATTTGCAGTTACGTACCTACACAAATACACACGATAACTACATATTTTTGTATAACAGTCAATTATATAAGTTGTATAAGAACATTATTTTACTACAGTTAAGAAAAGTCGCCTAATTTATATAGTGTTGCCAACAAGTGTTTGATTTTTGCAAATGAAGTAGTTTAAATGTACTCACTTCCACCCTGATGATTTCTAGCGCAAATACCCTTGTTCATTGTGTAGTTCTACGTTTAACAACAAACGAAGCAAGCAAACTCAGTAAAGTTAATAATTTAAGGTAGTTGTTTTTAAACCTTCCCAACTTACAGTTGTTATGTGTGTTTTTGAAAAACATAAACTTATTTTAACCAATATCTTTTGGCATAGCATTCTACATATCGTCGAAATTGTTTGAGTTATATGACGCTACCGAAACATTGTTATATATAATGCGATAAGAGCGCAAATGAAGCAAAAGTTTCAGACAGTAGTGATATTAGCCTTGATTTTTAAAACCCGAATAGAGAAGTTCATAACAACTACTAACAACTTCTTTTGTAGCGTTTTTTATTTCGAAATTTTGCACAAAGCTAGACTAGAGAGGAAATCGTCAAGAGTATTCATTGCTAATCTTTGTGCTGCTTTTGCCTGATCAAAGTTTACAGGTGGCGCAGCTGTAATTCTGAAGGCCAACAACATGATAGGTACTACACAACAGCTCATTGTTTACCTTTGCAGTGAACAACAAGGAAACAAACTGTCTGATCCCATAGAAATATGTGAGTGCCACTATTAGAGCGCACCTGAGGTCCAAAAGTGCAGAACTGCATTTTTAGCAAAGAGTTTTGAGTCACAAAATCTTATATTCAGAGTTACGAATTTTTTTATTCAGTTTTATATTTTGTTTATCAAACGAATATAATAATTCACTTTTCTAGGTTTCGATGTGAAATCCTTTCGAATTGCAAAGATCCTACTGCAATCAAGTCGATTCACTTTTCAAGATGGGATTTCTTTTAATATATTTACGAAATACTACAATAGCTGCTTAGTGATTCACGATTTTTTCTTAATTCCTTGTGTGTGAGAGAAGCTAATGATCCTTAAACAAAGCAACAAAAAATGATGGCTTTGGTTTGGTTTCTTGTAGTTAAACACAACGCCAGACAATGGGCCCACCACTGCAACATACCACTGTGCTACTGGAGGGGGGGTTGCAAATTATGGCAATAATGACACTTTGTTAATAATGTAGATGTCCAGAATAAACTGACATGGAAATATTATGATATTATCGACATTGATTCACCAAGTGTTATTATTTTATATATTAAAGAATCAGATATGTCTAATTATAGGATATAACATGAAAACTTCAGTTGAATCTCGTTTATTAAATATTCAAAATTCATCCATTATAATGAAAATTTATGTGTCGTAAAGAAAACTCTATATTTAATTTTTCAAGGGAGAGACTAAGGTAGGAGTATTATTACCATTACTTTCATTTAATATTTGGCATCTTTATAATCTGATAGGTAGGAGTGGATTTTTACCCCACAGTAAAGATGTAATTTTCTGCCATAGACTTGATGTAATTTTCTGCCATAGACTTGCTCATTATGTAAACCCTTTTCTTATGTTAATGAAGGAATACTTTAAATTTGAATGCGCTTTTCATCCAATTAAATCACGTTTCAACTAAAGACAGTTTTCAAATGAACCCTGTTTTATTTTAAATATTATATTTACCTGAAAACGATTGCCTACAAACTTTTTTCTTTGGTAAATTCACGTCTTGTGTTTTTGAAGTTGTTTTGTTTATATTCTTAGACAAAATGGACACCTGTTGGTTTCTCAAGTTAAACTGAGTTCCGCAAACGATCGGTAGGATAAATTATAAAAAAATTCAGATTTGAAATTACCCGAGACTGGACATAATGTGTTATATATATAAAATTAAACGTTTTCTTTTTATGAGAACCAAGACACAGAGGGCGTACTTGATAATCACCTGCTACTAGGTTTGTGAATTGTTTAACTACTTTCGCTTTCTTCTCTCATAATTTCTCATCAGTTAACTCACCCGAAATCCTGTGTTGGCTGTTTCAATCTAATGTTTCTTATTTAATGGGTAAGCTCGAGATGGCCAGGTGGTTAAGGCACTCTATTTGTAATCTGAGGGTCGAGGAATCGAAACATCGTTACGCCAAACATGCTCCCACGATCAGTGGGTGGTGATGACCTAGCTTCCTTCCATCTAGTCTTACACGGGTAAATTAGAGCCGGCTACGCAGATAGCTCTCGAGCAGCTTTGTGCGAAATTCAAAAACAAACAATATTATTTATTGGAAAAATCGCATCTTATTCATATAATGTTCATTTTTATTCAACAATAAAGAACACTGGCAACTGGAATGAAGTCAGTCGGGCAGTTTTTGGACAACATGTCATATGAAAACTGCATAGATTCGGAATGAATGAAATTTTAGAAAATTTCTACATTAAAATAAGGGCCCGGCATGGCCGAGCTTGTTAAGGCGTGCGGCTCGTAATCTGAGGGTCGCGGGTTCGCATCCCCTTCGCGCCAAACATTCTCGCCCTTTCGGCCGTGGGGGCGTTATAATGTTACGGTCAATCCCACTATTCGCTGGATAAAAGAGTAGCCCAAGAGTTGGCGGTGAGTGGTGATGACTAGTTGCCTTCCCTCTAGTCTTACGCTGTTAAATTAGAGGACAGATAGCACAGATAGCCCTCGAGTAGCTTTGTGCGAAATTCAAAAACAAACAAACAAACATTAAAATAAGAAGGTTGGAAAAATATTTAGTATATTTGCATACCACACCACCAGGTGAAGTAAAACAGCTTTACTATCTCATAAAATTTGTAATTAAACAAATGCTAATTAACAAAACATAGTTATATCACGTTAAGTGCTCATTTAAGTACTCCTATCAAGAAATGAGAGGGTATTATATCATGTACAAGTTGAAATTTATTTAAAACGATGGTTTCAAAAACGTCGGTTTCAGTGTGGGACTAATGATGAGCATTGTGGCTGAAACATATGTCATTTTTGCGGTGTAAGACGGCCCAATGGGTATGTGTGTACCTAACTTTAAGTCACTTGTCGTAAAGCCATCACGCGTTGTAAAAATAGCAGTGAACTTTGAACATTATTTCTTTTACATGTTCAACTGCCTCTAATTCTTCATTGTTTCAATTGGAGAAAACAGCATTCAAGGTTAAGGTGGGTATTAACCCATTAGTACGAAATTATGGCAAACAATCAGAAGATGTATTAAAAGCGTTGTACAAATGTGGCAAATACCAGTATGAGAACTTAACTGTAAATAGTGAATGCTGTTATTAGTGATTATATTAGATATCTACATGTAAATAAGAATACAGCCTCTAACACATGTCGTCTGATAGCGTTAATCTGGAAATAGTTAAACGTACAATCTAACGGCAGCTTTGACATTCTTGTGACATTTTCAATAAATTAGGATCTTCTTAATTTCAATTGAATATTGTGTGTACTATTATTTGAGTTCAACTGTAGTTTAACTCAAACTTTAGGTAGAGTAGACATGTCAGGTTTGAGACTTAATGAGCTGCAAAGAACAACTTTTCAGCATCTACAATAAAAACCTATATGTAAAAACAGAAAAAATCGTCTCATTTTCTTTTAACAGGCAGTTACGATCCATTTAAAGGTTACAAACCATTGGTTTCAGATACTTGTACGCTAACCTATGTAGGTGTCTTTTCGCTTTAATACTTCTAAAAATATTTCAGATAATTTGAACATGAATAAACTACTTATGTAAAATTGGACCTTGTTGCATAAACCTAGCTTTGTGAAATTACTTTTATTATAGTCTTAGTTCGATGTTTTGTGGCACAATTTTAATAATTGATCAGCCATTAAATCTATCAAAGCATTGTGATGTTGTTAATGGCAGGACAAATAGGATTTTAGATTTATAAAACTTCATCTCATATATTACGTTTTGAATAATGTTTTCAGTCTTGTACTCTTTACCTTAGGAAAGACATTTAGTTGTCGGAATAATTTCAGAAAAGGGTTAATAGACTTGTGCCTGAGATGGAACGGTTTTCATTTAGTTAGAGGTTTAAATCTCTCAACTTGTTTTCTTTTGAAAAATGAATATTCAGGGTGGAATTTGATTGAAGTGTTTAAGATTGTAAAGGAAATGTACAATGTGATACATCGTCTTTATTCATAATTAACAGTGAGAACAGGGGAACTTTTGTTTTGAATTTCGCACAAAGCTACACCAGGGATATCTTCGCTAACCGCCCCTATTTTGACAATGTAAGACGAGAAAGAAAGCATGTTAGTCATCACAACCCAACTCCAACTCTTGGACTACTCTTTTTACCAACAAATGGTGGTATTGACCGTCACATTATAACGCCCCCACGGCTGAAAAGGGACTCGAATCTCCTACCCTCAGATTGCGAGTCGACTGGTATAACCACCTGACCATACTGGGCCAACAGCGAAACACAAACATGTTTTGACATTTTATAAGTTATCTTCAGGTGAGACAGTTTTAGTTTTTTAATAGGATGATTAACCTTTGCAATAGGTCGCTTTTGGATGTTGTAAAGGCAATAAACTTAAGTGAGTTTAAGATAAAGCTTGATAAGTCATATAAATGATAAAATCTAGGACTATGTTATTTAAATTTATTTATTAAAAATGTTACTTTAATTTATAATATAGAACAGCTTAGATGGAACAATAAAATTAACAACAAACAAACAAAGCAAAGGCAAAACGATAAAGCTACGGACGCTTAACATTTCGTCCAAAATGGTAACAAACTAATAAATGTCTGTCTTCAGTTAAACTAAGTGTTGTTTGTTTGCTTTGAATTTTGCGCAAAGCTATACGAGGGCTATTTGCGCTAGCCGTCCCTAATTTAGTAGTGTAAAACTAAAGGGAAGGCGGCTACCCACCACCACCCATCGCCAACTCTTGGGCTATTCTTTTACCAAGAAATAGTAGAATTGACTGTTACATTATAACGCCCCCTCGTCTGAAAGAGCGAGTATGTTTGGTGCGACGGTTATTCGAACCCGCGACCTTAATATTACGAATCGAGTATCTTAACCACCTGGCCATGCCACGCTTTAAAGTAAGTATCACTTGAGATTTGCGCTGTTAACTTTGAAGAGTATCTTATCTTCTGTGTTCATGGTCAAATGATGATTTTCATTGAAGGAGTTTTCGGTTAAATTTTTGTATTAAATTACTCAAAAATAATATCAATTACTCTGAAACAAGGAAATAACTTGCGAAATAACTTTTTAACACTACATAAAGTATAATGTATATCTCGACCTTATCAAAAAATGTCATAATTTGGAAACTGGAGCGTATCATGGAAGATACGAAAGTGGTATTTATGCTTTTATGGAGGCACGCTCAAATCTACTTGTTTTAAAATAATAATAAAGTTAGCCTCAGAAATACGCATTTTTCTCGTGTCGTACTATATCTACATGCCTACGTTACTGTAATTTTATTCGATATTTCAGAAAAATGCTGTGGCCAGCTTAGATCGCTTAACGACGTACTGCAAAGGTTAAAAATACTTCCAGATTTCTTTCCCTCTAGCGTGGGTTAATTGTAGAACGCCCACATGGTGGTGATTGTCATGTTTCATCAGAGCAACTCTGGTTACTGTAAACGTTTCTTCTAGAGCAGGAAAGCTCATAATTCTTTAATAACAAAGTGGTAAGTAAGAAGAAAACACTTTTCCTTGCTGAAAACATCCATTCATTCCAACACATAGAAATGTTTCGTGTCATGGTTATCAATTTGTCAGACGAAATGATAAGTATTAAAACTTTGGAAATCCTTTATCTATTTTTTATACAGTAAAGAGAAAATTATTGTTGATACTTTCAGTAGTGGGTAAATCACTAATGTAAGTGAAGCTATAATAATCAAGAGAAAAAAAAACGTTACAAAGTCATCTTCATAACAGAAACTAACCAGGTTCAGTGACCTTTGGCCCGGCATGGTCATGTGAATAAGCCACTCGACTCGTAATCCGAGGGTTGCGATTTCGAATTAATCTCACACCAAACAGCATGAGGGCGTTGTAAGGGTTTGGTCAATCCCATTATTTGTTGGTAAGAGAGTGTCCCAAGAGCTGGCGGTGGGTGGTGATGACTAGCTGCCTTTCCTCTAGTCTTACACTGCTAAATTAGGGACGGCTAGCGCAGATAGCTCTTGTGAAGCTTTGCGCAAAATTAAAAAAAACAGTGACATTTAGTTATTGTATTGCAGTCTAAAAGACTAACCACGACTTACAAGTTGATTTAACTGTCCTTTGTTCTGGGTTATGAACTTGACAAAAAGAGGGAGTAGGTGAATACTATGATAAATAGTATAAAAATACTAAAATTTACAACATATAATTGTAATATAATATATTATTACAGTATTCATTGCTACCTTACCAATAGTTTTGTACAAACTTTAAGAACTCACCATATCTTATACTTAAAACGTGGTATCAGGCAGTTGGTAGCACTGCCTATGTAGAGATGGCTCGTATTGTTCATCGAAATAGTATTTTAAATATCTCCTCAATATGTTTTCAATAGGTATTGTTTTGTTTTTTTCACAAAAAATCTTTGACAAGTTAGAGTAACTAGTGAAACTAAAGAGTCGAGAACTTGAGTCAGCGAGTGCTGTAAACTATCTGCATTTTTTGTAGCCTGCCAATGCAGTAATAGGCACAGCAGGTGTAGCTTTACGTGAACATTCTAAAAAATAAATTATTCTAATTTAACTGAAGCGCAAACATCCATCGTAAAGTGCTTCGTTCTTCAGCGACTAAAATATTCATTTTTATGTCAACTTCACACCTTGTCAGAACTTTTTCATTTCTTCTGCAACAAATCACCGTACTTTTCCTTCACTTATTATTCTTTCTAAAATTAGGGGTTCTATTCCTCTCGGTAGGCTCAGCAGATGGTCCGATGTGGCTTTGCTATAGAAAAAACACACATAAAACATTATTCTTTCTTGAATCTATATCATTACGAAAGCCACATAATTATGTGTTTTCGGTTAATCATTGTAATACCCATAAGAGCAAATATTCTACAAAAACTTCATGAATTTTTAAACCTTTTTTAGATGTAGAATAAGAATGGTGAATATAGTATGCCGTCCTACTATGATGACTATTGAAAATTAGATAACACTTGATAACACATTTTTACTTGTCAGTTACGCGATATCGATAACACAGAAATTACTTACAAAGTATTAACTATTTAAGAAAACAAAAATAAAATATTTTAAAATTCTATAAAATGAAAAACGCGAAGGTCAACATTTACATCAGTTGACTTTCACTTGGTCAAATGTCATAATGAAGCATTCTGTTAAACGTTAACCTTATTTAGAAATATTTACGTACAATACTTCATTAGCATACATTAAATAGTTGTACTTGAAAATGATTTTAAGTATGATATTCTATAATTTGTACAGTTAATTTGCTAGATGAATTGCGTGCACGTGTTTAGAGGAAAACTGCTCAGCATCTTTTAAAGTCTTGATTTTACCGTCACCTGGTAAATGTATATTGTACTATGCATCCGTGATTGTTGTTTTCGGTTTGTGTGGTTATAGAAGTTTGTTTTCTTTTATTTTCATGCTTTCATGGTTTGATAGCTAGGGTGCTTGAATCACGATCTGCCTGTCGCTGAACAGTATGCTCGTTTATCAACAGCTGGGGAATTATAACATTATAGTCAATCCCAGTATTCGTTCTAAAGAGTTGCATACTATTTGGAGGTGAACAGTGTTAAATACCTATCTTCTCCCAGTAAATCACTTGAAAATTAGAACATCTCTTTCAGGAACTCCTCGAGTAAACTGTGTCAAAATTCAACAACATTTTAGTTAACGTCAGTTATATTCATAGATGACGTTACGTTCGTATATCAACCTAAAGTGTGATGAGAAAGCACACAAACATCTTGTATATCTCTGAGTGCGGGCTTGCACCACCTATTGAGAAATGAAACGAAAAAATGACCTTCACCATTGCAATAATACATAAAATCAGCTGAAATTTCTACTCCAACAGCCACAATTCGGTTGGCATGAAAGCCGTTTCTTGATTTACACCCACTTTCTACCCGTGATGTTTCAACTTCACTTCCTAAGACACTTCTGTGGCGAATGACAGTCTGTTAATTATCACGTAAAACGGTATGGATGCTGGTGATTTGGTTGGTTTGGTTTTTGGAATTTCGCACAAAGCTACTCGAGAGCTATCTGTGCTAGCCGTCCCTAATTTAGTAGTGTAAGACTAGAGGGAAAGCAGCTAGTCATCACCACCCACCGCCAACTCTTGGGCTACTCTTTTACCAACGAATAGTGGATTGACCGTCACATTATAACGCCCCCACGGCTGGGAGGACGAGCATGTTTGGCGCGACTCGGGCGCGAACCCGTGACCCTCAGATCATGAAGCGCACGTCTTAATGCGCTAGGCCATGCCAGGCCCTGCTGGTGATTTACAAAAGGATTTTGTGAGTTGGATAAATAAATGGCAGATGAGGTTTAGTTAAAATAAATGGAAGATAACTGTGTCAAAATAAAAGAGAATATTTTATATATTATATTACATTAGACAGTATAATATAAAAACTAAAAAAGTCATTCTACTCTATAATCAGGCAGGGAAAATTAAAGCCAAACCTTTGCTATATCTACACTGCATGAAATACCGTTGAAACAAATAAAAAATAGGTTAGTACGTGTAAGAAGCAGATGAATTATGTGTTTCTAGTTCCTTTAATAAATATGTGTATGTTTTTGTTTTCTTATTGTAAAATTATATCGGGCTACTTGCCGATTATCCACCAAGGACAATCGAACTCCTGATTTTAGCGTTATAAACCCGAAGATTTACCACTGTCTCACTGGAGGACAGTTATTAACATTTCGATGCAGTTTTTGTTTTATCGGTACAAAATGTCAGTTAAGAGAACCACTGTGTTAGTAATGCAGCTAGGTCTCTCAACAAGGGTGTCACGTGTACTTCCTAGTGGGAAAATACTGATGCAACCTCAAACCAATTGTATAAAAATTGACAGTGGTATATTTTCCGTGAAAGTCAGGTAAAGACCAAGGGACATATGATACGTTATTTTGAAGTGAAAATGACCATTAGTCATGTGGATATTCATTCACCCTAAGATGAATGGCATTATTGTTTTTCGTATATAGTGTTCTATTATCTCAATCCAGGACAAAACTCACAAGACGAACGACTTGAAGTCTGACATAATTTGGTGTTTAATGTGCTTGACTGACAATCTGCAGGTCACAGAATCAAATTTTGTCACCAAACACGCTCGTTCTTTTAGCTTTGGTGGTAGTGTTTTGTGATGGTAAATAGTGGCGAATGATATTGACTAGTTACATTCCCTCTAGGCTATAACTCAAAATTAGAGACGACTCATGAAGATATATCTCAGATAGATTTACAAAACATTCAAGAAACATAAGACTTTTGCTTTTCAACTAATTTAAAACATGAACCTGATTCCTTAACTTAACACCACGTATCAGTAAAAGATCCACACTTTAGACTTGTAACATTGATAGTTGTTTGATGGTGGATTGAAATCATTACCTTTTCACTACGTGCAACTTAGCATTCGTTTTTCTTAACACCTGACTCATTTTAGAACATAAAAAGTAAGGTTTATTCTCTGAATTACACTTTCTGGTGTGACTCTAGGAATACCTTGGTTTCTGAGAATACTGCACAAGTTGAATTAGCATAGGGGCATTTACACGAATAAAAATAAATAAATTATCCCTTGTCTAGAAGAAATTGAGAAATTATCCTTTAAATCGTTTTTATTGAGACTGCAAAAAGATTTTTTAGTAAGGAAATGACTGAAATATCAAGTTTGTTGTGTATTAATATTAAGGAGTATGTTTTTCTTTCCATTCAATACAACTAACATCGAGACACTTGTAGGAAACCAAATGTATACATTTTTTTGCTTTTCGAGTTTTATATTTCTTTCCGTTAAAAATACATTTTCCTCCCTGTAAATCAGAAATAAGTCTGAAGACTTATAATTCTAAAAACCGGGTTTTGATAACCAAGGTGGGCACAGCAGCGATAGCCCCTTGTGTAATTTCGTGTTTCACAATGAACAAACAAGTCAATAAAAGTACAAAAATGAAGGAAACTTACTGAAAAACATCTTAAATCACATTAACGTTGTGAACTTTGTTTCATTTCCGATTTAATAGAGTTAACTATGGTAAGTAAATCCTTCAGTGCCATTTTTTACTGTGATTATTTGATATAATGTTAAAGAAAATCGATTAATCTCGGCTATAGCCACATTTTGACATCATCTGTGAACTTAATAGTTGTTTAATGATTTCTGAAATTTGAGATTTGAAACAATATTGTACTTTCCGAGTGAAAAATTTCAACAAGCTGTTTTATGTTTTTAAACCATAACATGAAACTTTTACTGATGATGATTGATCACCACCAGCATTATGTCATCGATTAGTGTTTTTATTTTTGTAAAAATAAATGAACAGTAAAAAAACAAAACATTTTAATGGTTTATAGACCACTAGTTTATCAACGTTTTGGATCAGTAGCCTACTCAAATCTTGGTTTGTTATTTGTATTAAGTAATAAACCAGAAAAAAAAATTAATCATGATAATGTGGAAGTTTCTTGTTATTTCATATTTGATATCATTAATAATACTTCTTTGTTTCCGCTTTATTAATGCAGCAGTTTAAGCTCATTACTCATTCCGAAAGTTTTAACAAAATCGCATGTTATTATGAAAACAAGAATAAATAAAAATTATGGAGTTTTATCACATTTTAACTGTATGTAAAAGAAGTATTTACTTTCGTTGATTTTCTGAATTTTGTTTTACCAAAAGTAGGTTTTAAAACGTTCTTAAAATTACCATGTTTCTATTAATACAAAAGTTGTAAAATGATATTATAACTGCAAGACATAAGTAGTTTCTGTGTATCATTGATTGAAAATAAATAAATAAAAAAAATGTAATAGCACAGGTTAAGAAGTCAGCCGTAAACTTAACGGTAGATTATAAGACCTTTAGTTTAGTCCGCCATCTGATGGAGGTAAAAACAATTTCTGGATGTTAAATAAAATATCATAAAGTATAATAATGATAAAAACAGAGACATCAATTAATAATGCTGCGAATAATTTAATTTATTTGAGAAATCGGCTTTCATCATCTGATGAAACAATAAAAGTCAATATGACTTGAGTTTTGTCTGTAATATAGTAAAAAACTAAAAAAACTATATTACCAATATAGCATTGGTTAATTGAGAGACATCAATTAATAATACGGCGAATAATTTAATTTATTTGAGAAATCGGCTTTCACTTGCAACTGAAGCTAATTTTTAATGCAACGGTGCTGTTTGTAGATGTTATTATGAAAAACAAATACATAATAGTAAGTATCAGAGTTGACGCCTTAAGTTACATAACATTCAATGATATTTCAGTTCTAGAGGATGTGGTAATATAAGGCCTTATTATATACTACGTCATATCAACTTAGCCATGTTACAGTACGGGAGCAAATTCATTTGAAGACGTATAAAAGGATTTGCTTAACTTGGAATTTGTTGTGAAACTTTAAGAAGGAAAAAAAAAGAAAGCCAAAGGGGTTTGAAGTAGGGAGAGCTAAGTCTGTTTATAAGACTAACTTAAAGACCCCTTTGTGTGACAGCCCAATTTTCAGGACTTACAAACCTAACATCCTGAGTTTAATTCTCCGCTGTGGACATAAAGAGATAGCCCAATATGGTTTTGATTTAAAATAACCAACCATCAAAACAAACTCGCTAGTTCGAAACATAAGTAAGCGCAACTTTTCTATTTTGTGCAATATTTTGTTTTTTTATGAGTAACTTTTGCATTCTTTTCCTTGACTACCATTTTAAAAAGCTATTTTTCTATAATATTCTATAATTTTTCTATAATTCTCCAATATACAGAGATAGTATATTTAAGCACAAATGCGAATTTTAACAAGTATATTTACAATATTTATCTGGAAAACAACAACATCTTAATGTGTTATTACGTGGCAAAACGTATGGTTTCTGTTTGCTGTTATCAAGCGCAAAATTACACAATGGGCTATCCGTATTGTGTCATCACAGCCATTTGTTTTTCATAACGTTATAAACCTTTTCACTTACCGCTGAATCACGATGGGAAACAGTGGTTTCTGAAAAAACTTGTATGATAGATAAGTATAAAATATACAGCTTATTTCATTATAACATTACTGACCAAAAGCAATTTGGATATACTTTAACAGTTTGCTGAAGTGTCCTCTTCAAACATTTCGTTTGAAAATCGGTATATATATGTATATATATATATATATATATCATTTTTTTCGAGATATTGTTTCTTCTTAAACACAAAGCTACATAATGGACTATGCCTATTGTACCAATCACTCGTATCCAAACTCGGTTTTAGTGTTATAAGTCTTCAGATGTATTGTTGAGTTAGTGTTCACAAGCGAGTGTAACAGTAGTTAAAAATTAGAGACAGCAAAAGTAAAGAATATTCAAATACAAAAAATACTGAGTAGTCACGTGATTATCTGCGGTCTTTTGAAGTCTTGGTAGAAAAAATAGAAGAATGAAATAAGTTTTCAGAAACATTCTTTATTACTATGATCTTCTGTTGCTCAACTAACAAAAAATATTCAATAATCTTTAGTTTTTTTCAATAATGATGATATGTTGGTGTTGAGTTTATAGTTTATTTTTAGATACACACGTAATACTTATTTCCGGGGTACAAATTTGTTGGCCCGGCATGGCCAGCGGGTTAAGGCACTCGACTTGTAATCTTAGAGCCGCGAGTTCTAATCTCCGTCACACCAAATATGCTTACCCTTTCAGTCGTGAAGCGTTATAATATGAGTGTCAATCTCACTGTTCGTTGGCAAAAGAGTAGCCCAAGAGTTGGCGGTGGGTAGTGATGACTAGCCGCCTTCCCTCTAGTCTTACACTTCCAATTTAGAGATGGCTAGCACTAATAGCCCTTGAGTAGCTTTTCGCGAAATTCAAGACAAACAAACCAAACAAATTTATTCTAAACCCAATTGAACTGTTTAATCCGAAAAAAGGTAATTTGCTAAACACTTTTACATTGATTTTTTCATAACGCTATGGAGCTAAATCCAGGATCTTCCTGAAGCTTGTGACAGTCTACCATATTCTACGAATAATCTATAAGAAAGGTATGAGATGGTAAAGTAGGAAAACCCAATCCAAGGTTTTTTTCTGATGAGAAGAAAATAAAAAGCAAGATAGCCAACTCAAACAAATAAGATGGAAAGTCAAAAATCTGAAGGATGAGTTCAAGCAGGTGTTGTATTATGAATTCTGTGCTTGTTGGAATGGTAACATAAGTATTCATTCAAAGAAACCAACGAAACAGTAAAAGCTTTATCATTTGCTTGCATTTGTTGTCATGAAATAAAGAAGGAAAAAGCGGCCTAGAAAAGGGTGCACTTTTCCGGGAAATGTAGCAAAAACTGTAGTTTTTAAACGATCATAAAATCCCTAGTATTTATGCCTAAAAATACAGAAACATCCTTGGAAATATTTTTCGCTCTTCTATTTTAGTACTGAATGCCCCATTATATTGTTCAAATTCTGCAGTTGACGTTCCACAGAAATCGGTAATATAACGGAAAATTTTGTCATCCCGAGGTATTCGTTACGTGTTAAATTCAAAATTCCTTTGAGATGTCGAACAAAGTTTCTTATGGATATAATGGTACTATACGAGCCCAGGATCGTTTGATGAAATAAACTATAGCTTTTGTACTTGTGTGATGACAACCGTGTGAAAAATCTCGGCGTCGTATCTTTGTGTCGTTTACTGTTACAGGACGCAGCAAGTGAATGAATTCCGATATCCTTAATGTGGGAAATTCATAACACGTAATGCTTGGTTTATTCTTACACTGAACTGAGCTAATTCTGTAAGATAAAAGCATATGTATGTTTTATATGCAGATTTACGTAAAACCTGAGAAAGTTGTAATAAATCTTAGTGTTGTTTCATTA
The DNA here is from genome assembly GCA_011833715.1 of Carcinoscorpius rotundicauda. Taxonomy (NCBI): domain Eukaryota; kingdom Metazoa; phylum Arthropoda; class Merostomata; order Xiphosura; family Limulidae; genus Carcinoscorpius; species Carcinoscorpius rotundicauda. The sequence goes on along the minus strand of CM022405.1, from coordinate 10,704,277 downwards.
AGCACACTTTAAAACTTTAACTATTTTGTATCAAGACTGCTGGGGCCACCATATGATCCAAATAATAATAGTATTTTTAACATTAGCATTTGTGACGTTAAAGCTTCAAAAACGATATATTTAACTAGTACATTTTCACTTTGAGTATATAATGGAAGTTAACGAATGTTGTATATTCATAAAACATAATATACAACACATTATATTAATTTCATGGTTTTCTCTGTTATGCTTCCTACCCTCTCTACTCTATATGTAGCCTTCTAAGGAACACACAATCCTACAAATACTTGGTCTCCATGGTCACTGTCTGATTTTCTTAGAAATTATCTATGAATATACAGGGTGGTCGCTAGAAAAGCGGAAAATTTGAGGGTCAGATGAGATCATGAATAAAATGCGTGCTTACTCATTTCTATTTTGATTTCTTTACATCATGAATAAAATGCATGATTTTAATATCATAAAATGTATTTTGAGCATCTATGAGTGTAATATAACATATGCCTTTAAAAAACTTTGTAAAAGTTATTCTTTGTAAAAATAACTAGCTATTTGACAAATTTTCCGCTTTTCTAGCGACCACCCTGTATAAATATGACACCTCTTCCTCTTCCATAAATGCGAAATAAAGATGTTTATTGCAGAGTTATAAGTCTTATTTTATCTTTCTTATTGGTTGATTGTTTTGTTTTTGTCAATATAAAAATTCGGAAATGACAAAATCACTACCATTTGAAAACACCCAATGTGAATTGGCTTTAAACAAGAATTCAAAATATTTCAATTTGAAGTTCAGTCCGTTGAAACTTATTTGTTCTTATTCCGTATGGTGAGTTTTGTCTGGATATATATATGTATATATAAGCAATACTTTATTTCTTATTTTTTTGCAAATTTATTTTACATTTGTTGCTCAGTTTTAAATCAATCTTAACATATATATATATATCTTTACATATTTAGAATCACTTCAGGAATATTTCAAGAAAACAGTATTTTCCTGTAACCTGACGAAGGGGGACGTGCTCCATCCCTACTTGTTATAGTTGTATGGCTACATAACTAAAAAAACAAAAAAAAACGTTTCTCCTGAATGTTGATATACAACTCATGCATGTAAGGGGTTATTTCTACATTAACTGCATTCGTAATATAGTCATTTTTTTATTGAAAATGCTTCTAATCTTTCTAATCCTGCGTAACACGTATTCTACATTCATTATTGAACCAACAATAAACGAATGTGTGTGGTAAAGAAGAATAAAACTCAAACTTCATGGCATTATATTTATAAAGTTTGTAAATTGGTAATACGTAAATAATAACGTTCAGTACTTGGTAAAAAAGCTGATATTTACAGTAAGAAGTTAAAATAATGCAGTGTAAAAGAAGTTGATGTTCAATTAGTTAAAAATTAAATTTATGTTCAAATAAATATCCAACTTACACACCAGTAATATTTTGATGTATTACTGAAAAGCTATTGAGGATTCGTATACCAAACTGAAACATCTCGCAGGGACATCATCATCAAAAATATTACCCAAAACGTCTTCTGATCGTCGTACTCACTCTGATAATCAGAAGCATCATCTTGTGTTCGTCCTCACTGCCCATTTAGATGTTAAATCAGTTATTTACTGTTGGTCCTCCTGTTATAACATTATCTACATGCAAGTAAACAAAGGAGTTCACTGGGAGCACACAAAGAGAGTTCCTGGTATCTTAATATTATGCATATACAGATTATATAAGATCCACCTTAATACCACACATGTATAGATTTTTTAAGCTGCACCTTAATACCACGCATGTATAGATTTTCTAAGCTACACCTTAATGCCACGCATGTATAGATTTTCTAAGCTGCACCTTAATACCACGCATGTATAGATTTTCTAAGCTACACCTTAATACCACGCATGTATAGATTTTTTAAGCTGCACCTTAATACCACGCATGTATAGATTTTCTAAGCTACACCTTAATGCCACGCATGTATAGATTTTCTAAGCTGCACCTTAATGCCATGCATGTATAGATTTTCTAAGCTGCACCTTAATGCCACGCATGTATACATTTTCTAAGCTGCACGGTACCATTAGGCGTTCAAGTGTTTTTGATAAAATTTTATTATGTAGTGCATCAGTTCAGTTCGACGACTTAGTAACAATTATTTTACACATCGTAGAACATATTTAATACGTAGACACAGGTTTCAAAGAGGTGTGCTATTATCTCGAACCATTTATTTTTCGTTAAGATACCATTAAATTACGGATTTTCTTTTGTTTCTTTTTATTTTAAAGATAACTGAGAGAGGAACATAATAGCAATGAATTTACATTCGTCAAAATGACTTGAATTAAAATTAAATAGTTTTTAAAGACTCTGAAGCCAGTTATTTCCAAGCGAGTTTTATCTTAAATATCAATTTGTTTACATTATATAATTATTATTGATTTTTAACCCTCTGATATTTTACCTTTTTAAGTTTTATTTATGCAGGCATTATCAAATTAATTTACTTTTTAAAGCCCACCTTCCAAAAATAAAACATATTTTAATAAGAAAAACAGCACAGTTATATAAAAAACAACCTACTATTTAATTCTAATTGACAGATCAGAGAAAAATTTATTATAATATTGAAATATTTACTAGCCATGTATCTTACATTGTTATACAGCTTATTATATAATTTTGTATCTGTTTGTGTTTGTTGTTAGCAGAAAGCTACACAATAGGTTATATATGCCCTATCAACCGTAGATATCAAAACCAGGTTTCAGCGTTATAAGACAGGCTTACCACTTAGCCCACGAGTGGTTTATCAAGAAGGAAGATTAACTACAGAAGCACAATTATGCAAAGTTATTTGTTTTTAATTTTTAACTCATCTTTCGTCGTAAGAGGGCGATCTGATCGCTACTTGTTGGGAAAGTGTATGTATGGATGGAATATTGTATGTTGTCTCTTTACTTCGATCCGTCAGAGTCCAAGGGCAACACTGATAGAATGTTAGCTTTCCTACGTAGTTACGCTGACGAAAACGGAAGCCAACATCACACTTTCTCCAAGATTTTGACTCAAGACTTATAACTTCCAACCGGAACTTACAGGTACAGTGTGTTCCAGAGAAACAGGTTGAAACAGCAAGTCGCTTGTTTTGATTCATTATAACACCTCAGAGATCTGATGCACAGTAAGTTTGTTTTTCTTTTGTTTTACGTTTTTGAAGTACAAAACAAGATTAAAATTTACTCAGTTTAAAGTGCATCATTTCAAGCACGTTTTTGCTTTCGTCTATTTAAGCAGCGTCTTAGTAAAGTGAATAAGACTTCTTATTTTCTAATAAGAATAATTTGAATATGCAACAAGTTTCGAGGTTTTCAAGTGTTAATTCATAGAAATAGAGCAAGACCGTTTTAAACTTTGGGTAGCTATAGGAAACCAAGACAGAGTAAATGGCTGGTATGTTTGTCAAATTAGGAGTAGACCACAACAAAAAGTGAATGACAAAGCATAACTCTTTTAAAAACAGTGCCATGTGGATATACTGTCACCCACCCCAGTTACTCAATGGTAATTCTTAGGGCTTACAACTCCAAAAGTAGGGTTTAGATACTCGCAGTTATCACAACACACTGATATGTAGCTTTGTGCTTATAAATAAACATACAAAAACTCTGTATTGTAAGTAGATTTTTATGTTTGCTTTCATATCTTACTTCTTTAGAAAAGAAATAAAACACGTGTATCTACTTATAGTTACTAATAATAAGCACTGAAACTGAGGTATTTTAACTAAACAAATAGCTGTTATACATATTTTGTTAATTAAAGTATGTAGTCAAGTGATATTGTCTTAATTATACAGCAATTCTAAAGTCCTGCTTTTGTTGGCGATTCTGTGCTGGGTTTTCAGCATTTGAAGTAATCAAACAGTTTACTGTTTTAATAATGGGGTTTAAGTTTAAGACTCAAATACTAATAATAACAAGTTGATGATAATGTTATCACGACCTCGTTTTTAACTGTCAACTTGGACTTTGTACAACTATCAACAAAGTTCCATTTTATTTCACGTATTAATAAGTTTTCTCTCAACAGTTAATTAATTTAAGGTTGCTTCGCTTTGCTGCATTGCTAATTATTTCATCTACTGCAATAGTCTTCATTTAATTAGCATCTCTTAAAAGTTGACAGATGTTCAGAAGTTCCAAAAATGTTTCCTTTTGCCCTTCTTGATAATAAAACAGTTTCACCACTACATTAAACAGTATCACGACCTTCAACTGTCTTCCAAATAAACCAGAGTTAAGGTGTGAATATATCTAATTGTCAGAGTTTAATCTTCCTACCACGATCGTTACTTTTAAGTTATAAATACAGTTGGAATTGCGTGAGTCTTTAAATGAATTATGATGAATTTACTCTTTTTGACAAATAGCGAAATATGATTTTTGTTTTCTTTATCGATTGGTTACACTCAACTTCAAGTAATTATTCCAGTTTATTTGGAAAACTGAAGGCGCTTTATCGTTCGTGCAATTGTGTGAGGTAGGACTAATCATAGACTTTTTATTGGTCTAATCGTTCTGTAGTGATGCAAACTAAGCTAATTACGTCGAAGCTAAGCGTATCGATCGTGTTGTTGACAAGGTGGATTTACCTTCTAGGCTCCTCGGTTCTTTGTCGACGTAACAAATGTTGAGGTTTGAATTAGCTTTATGTTCAGGTTTATTTTGAATACAAAACGTATGTTGTTACGTTTCTTTTTTAAAAAATCAAAGTTGTTAAAATATTTCAACGTATCTTCTGCATTGTTCTTATTAATATTAATTGCTATTCGATGGATCATTGTTTCGTACTTAACTGACTACGAAAAAATGTGCCAGTGTTTAAGGATGCAACACTTAACATAGGACATGTGTAGCTAGTGTTATTTTTGAGAGTTAATATCAGCGCTTATAAATTATGTACATAAGATGAGATGTAATACATAACATAAAGAGCTATACTACGTTTTTTAATAAAATGTGATAAATATTTAAAATCTAAGGTAAACATGGCCTGGCATAGCCAAGTGCGTAAGGCGTGCGACTCGCAATCCGAGGGTCGCGGGTTCGCGCCCGCGTCACGCCAAACATGCTCGCCCTCCCAGCCGTGGGGACGTTATAATGTGACTACCAATCCCATTATTCGTTGGTAAAAGAGTAGCCCAAAAGTTGGTGGTTGCTTTCCATCTAGTCTTACACTAAATTAGGGACGGCTCGCTACAGTGGGCTAACAACCTACTCACTTAAATACCTGTTGAAGAATTTGCAAGCGATTACGGTCCTATGTTCGTTGATGGAATCTAATGGTGATAACTAACTAAGGTAAACAGCTGAATTTTATGGTTCACTTAAACATCATCGAAGATGAACAGCTAATATAAACATTTATATATAGCATATCTGTAACCAAAATATCACAAGGAATTAACTATCATAAACTGTTGAGGTTTATCAACACACACTTAGGAGACAACGATTTACATTAAAAGTTATAACAGACATTTATCAGATATTATAAGATTTAAACAACCAGTGTAAACAGATGGAACTCATGGCTACTTGAAACATTTTTAATATTGTAACATTCAAGTTAACTGAATATGATCAGGTTGATATGAAAAGCACTTGTATTTTCTGCTTTATTGATATACAACCTGACAATACCGTTCAACGCGTGTAAAAGACGTAAGAGACCCTGAGGAGTAGCATGAAGGGGTGGAATTCTAAAACCGATGTCGCTCCCAGGAGTGCTTTAAGTGTGCTTTCGAAGTTTGGTACAGATCAATGTTAAAGTGCTGAGAACAACTATGAGCCCAGGGGATTACATAAGAGGATACATACGAACATCAACTCCATATGTCACTCGGGGTTGATGGCCTGAACATTCCAAGTTTGGTTAAGATTAATTAAAGTGTGTAAGTGTGGAAAGCGAACACACAGACGATACTTTATATATGCGCTCGGCATGGACAGATGGTTAAGGCACTCGGCCAGTAATCGGAGGGTCACGTGTTCGAATTCCTGTCACATCAAACTTGATTGCCCGTTCAGTTTTAGGAACGTTATAATGTGACGGTCAATCCCAATATTCGTTGGTAAAATAGTAGCTCAAAAGTTGGTGGTGGGTAATGATGACTAGATGTCTTTCCCTTGTCTTACACTGCTAAATCACGAACAGCTAGCGCAGATATCCCGTTGTCGCTTCGCGCTAAATTCAAAACAAATAGAAATTTATACATGTGTCTATAGATAGCCAAGTCTTTGCTTTCAACATAGGAAGATACATCACATATTTCACTGGAACAGCTTAAAAGTATTATAAAAATATATAACAGTTCTAATTTACAAAACCATAAATGGTGAAAACTGTTTAATGGTTTGATAGACAATGTAAGTTCAGCAGACCAACTTTTACTGAAGCAATTTCAGAAGTTAACAGTCAGCATTTAAGGTTAATGTTTTATGAAAACCCAAAAAGACACTTTGAATAGCTTTTGAGGTTTTGAAATCTATTCATTCATTACGTCTCATAAACGTTTATGAATAATTAGAAAAATCTGTGTCGTCTTTCAGGAAGATTTTATGAACTCTACATTCTTAACCTAACAAATTAGTTGAATCATAATGACTTAGAGGTAATACCCCAGAAGTTCCCATGTCTTTATCAACCTAGCTTTGAAATCAACACGTATTGAAAATTATTTTTGTGTAATCAGAAGTTGTATGTTTAACCTTCTTTCTTTTACACGAATTAAATAGTTATCTATGCGGTCAATCAGCAATTCATATATAGTTAATAATAAGAAATAATTAGTGCTGTAATGTACCGTTCCAGTTTATTTGTGTGCCAGTTTACGTTAATGTTGTGACAATGATTAACGTTCATGTTTAGTGTTGAATATTGTTTATTTGTCACTTTAAATTACCATGTTAGGTTGATTAGTCCTGATATTAGTCTTGTTAAGCATAGTTAATTTGTCACTTTACGTTACTTTATCATTTTGATTAATTTTTACATGCATTGTTTAAGACTGTTTACTTGTCACTTTCAATTAATTTCTTAAGTTGATTAATTATGGAATGTCATGTTATGCATAATTAATTTGTTTCTTTATATTATTTTTATACTGATTAATTCTGAGAAAGATTTTTCATTAATTAATTCCATTTTACACTGTCAAACATTGTTCATTTATCGCTTTGAATTACCATTTTACGTTGATTAATTCTGATGACTATTGTCAAACATTGTTCATTTATCGCTTGGAATTATCTTTTTACGTTGATCAATTCTGGTGACCATTGTCAAACATTGTTCATTTATGGCTTTGAAGTGCCTCTTCATGTTGATTAATTCTGATGTGCACTGATAAACATTGTTCATTTGGTACCATGAATTAACTTTGGTGTCATGGTTAGTAATTCAGTCATTCAACTACATTTAACCATTAATTATGTTACTATATTTTATTACGAGACACTAATTATTATTTAGTTTTTATCCTACGTTTCGGGAAATAATCTGCTGCCTGATTTGTGTATTGAAAATGGATCGGATTCAATCCTAATCTTCGTCAGGGTTTTCGAATTAGGCTTTGAATCAATTAAATATTTAAATGATTTCTAGAAAAGAGCCCGAAAGTAGCTGACTGCTATGCTATGCCTTATTTGGTAAGCGTGTTTTCAGAAACAAGGAAATAGAACGTTTTTTATCTACTTTTAAAATATTTTTGGGTTTTGAAAACTCTTCTGACTTTATCCTGTTTACTTATCTTCCATATGGTTTCAGAGATACTCTTTACAATGGAGAAATAAGGCTGTGTATGCCTAATTTTCTTCTTATTTATTCTCAAACTTTATATTTCTTACTTTCATCGTTATCAAATGTTCCGAGTATGCATGCCAGTGCACTTAACCTTTACCCTAGTACAAAGAGAATAGAGATTTGTTTCAAAGAATCTGAAAATATCTCAATGATAGTTTGTGTAATATTTGTATCGTTCTGTCTATATTAAGTACAAAGCATAAGAGTGTGTGTGTGTGTGTGTTTTCTTATAGCAAAGCTACACCCGGCTATCTACTGAGTCCACTGACGGGAATCAAACCCATGATTTTAGCGTTGTAAATCCGTAGACTTACCGCAGGAGACACAAAGCATAAAAATCACGATCTCAAAAAATGATAAAATTGAAGGTTTAGAGAAAAAATCTGTACAATTATAAGTTGTAGAAGTTATTTAAACCAGACGCACTACAATGTTCTTATCAATGTGTTAGTCCTTTAATTAATTAACAGAACAAGTTGCATTACCGTCAATACAACATGTCTTCTCGTGTTGAGATTCTGATTGTCTTCATTTATATTGAAAGCCTATTCATCTTTACCATTCTTTAACTTAGAACTAGATTCACAAGCAACAACTGATGACAACTAAATGGTCATTTTTTGTTAGTACAATGCATTATTGAAATAAATATAAAACAAAAAGAGAATAATGTTTTGTATTTGCTTTAAATATAACATCACGCCATTCTTTTATTCTACCGTAAATGGTTCATGTATGATTGTGAAATATGGCTTCAAGTGTCTTGTATTTCTTTACACAATTTAATCAAATTGTCTCATTGTTGTTTGGCCTTTTAAGTCGCCGTATAAGTCCATACAGGCTTAATGATATACATCCTGGAACTTTGTACAAGGCAAGCCCTGGTTGTAATTGTTCCATCATTAGTCCTTTCTCTATTTCACACACAGCTTCAGCATACTTGCTGCATGCTTGAACTCACTGTTTTGCCACAAAATGAATCTATAGTCAACAGGTCTTGTTTTGAGGAAATCACATAATTTTTAAGAATTTACTTATACCTGTCAGCATTCAATGCGCCATCAATTTAGTGCAGATCTCTAGCATTGTTGGTTGAAATAACCCATTTTGTACCTTTGTGCTTAATTCAAAAACAACAACATCTAATGTTTAAAGCCATTTAGTTAGCCAGATTATTTATTATTTAGATTAGGGAGGGGTGGGGAAGAGATAGAAATATATTTGTTCCATAAATAATGGATAGAAATAATAATTTCTTATCTCCTATGATTTGTCGTATTTATCAACGAAATGCTGATAAATCGTATCAGTATTATTGATGTTATACAACCAAATTTATATGTGTGTATATGTTTAAAATCATTTTGTGGAAACAGTCTATGAATTGATAAATCAATGAAGTAAAAGCGACTACAGATTGTAACAGCACCATATTCCAGAACACCACTTTGTTCTCGTTGTCATGGCAATACTACTCGAGTGACTTTTTTTTACTCCGCCTATTTAACTCTTTTTGTCAATCTGACTGTCGAAGTATCAAAATGCTTGTCATTTTATTTGCTTAACGTCTGGTGTCTGTCGTCTTGCTTAACTTTCGAAATTACTGTCTTTTTACTTTTTGTCTACTTTTTCAACGGTCTTTGTTCGTCTCATTGAAACGTAACTTGTGAAGAGCCAAATAAACAAAAAAATCCGTTTTCACCTTTTTCACTTTTACTTGCAGTGCGAGAAACACAGACTAAAATGCACTGGTTGATGTTAAAAACAAATTCTGTGCATAAATATTCGTTCTGACTTCAGTAATTTCGTAAGAGAAAAACTAACCAAACCTTAAACTTTGTTTTTTTTGCATATCAACTATCTATATTTGTGTAAAGAGGATTGGAAAATTATTTAACGAAAAGTTCCACAGGGCCCGGCATGGCCAAGAGTGTTAAGGTGTGCGACGCGTAATCCGAGGGTCGCGGGTTTGCATCCCCTTCGCGCCAAACATGCTCGCCCTTTCAGGCGTGGGGGCGTTATAATGTTACGAGCAATCTCACTATTAGTTAGTAAAAAAGTAATCTAAGAGTTGGCGGTGGGTGGTGATGACTAGTTGCCTTCCCTCTAGTCTTACACTGCTAAATTAGGGACGGCTAGCACAGATAGCCCTCGAGTAGCTTTGTGTGAAATTCAAAAACAAACAAACGAAAAATTCCAGCAAAATATTTTGTAAAGATAATATTTAAAAATCCAAAAAAGTCTGTCGGAAACACAAAAACTGAAATTGCCACAAGCACAATAAAAATCAAAGATGTTTCATACCTCTATTATTTATACAGAGACAGGGATTCGATCTGAGGAATTCTTAATGGAATTTTAGAATGGTATCCACTGGAATTGGGAATTTCGCGTTTGAAATTTAATGAACTAAATACCGAAATGTTTTAAAAAGAATATCTTAGGTATGCTGACTTCTATGCTGGATCGTCGGAGTGTGTTATCAGCTAGTTTTCAGAATTATTTCAATTAATTATACGGTCTAATTCTCTGAACTGCAACAGATAGTTTTGTATTACTGAGTCCTGTATGTCTGTGACGTTCCTTAACCGTATCTTTTTTGTTCACGTTCACAATAAATGCTGTAAACCGTGAAATTATGCTTCCCCAACAAAACCGAATCTTCATGCGGTTGGTGTCTACTGTCTGTAATCGAATTGTGTTGTACCTTTTGAATTCTGTTCTTACTTTCTATTATTTACATATTATCTATACGTTTGAGGAAAATATTTGACAGAAGAATATTGTTATATGTACAGCTTTAGTCTTTATCCTCGTTCTTTATCAAACATTTCAGATATCCACTGCTAAAGAGGATTAGAGTAATTTTTGCCATCTTTTTAACTGCTTTTGTTATTACAAATATTGTTTATTCTTGAAATTAACAAGTCTATGACGCCTGTCTTTACATTGTTGACGTGGTTTGATTTATAGTTGAAGTTCGTACCTGTATCTGTGAGTTTTCTGTACATTTCTTTTGTACACGAAGTATTTATTGTCTTGGCAGTCATCACGTCGAGGAATGGGGGGTTTCTATTTCCTTTGTGAATGGTATCGCTGGCTGTTGACGTTTCAGGTGGTTCATAAATTCATCAATCTTACGTGTAGTATGCCGCTATGTTACGTATGTATCATTAACATCACTGAGCCTAAACATATGGCCCCCCAGTGGTACAGTGGTATGTCTGCGGACTTACAGACTAAAAACCGGATTTCGATACCCGTGGTGGGCAGAGCATAGATAGCCCATTGTATAGCTTTGTGCTTAATTCCAAAACAAACAAACGTAAACATATGGGAAACTAATTAGTAATTATAAACTAATTAAAAAAATAATAATTTGGCTTTGGTAATCGTCTGGGTTACTTACCTTAACAACGAGCATTATTAATTTACTTTCTTTTGTTTACTGTAAACACGACAACTTCTATCGTGTAAAGGACCGCTAGAGTTGTGGAAGGTCGATAACCACAAAAACACCTTCGTGATTCAAGTTCTTTATCATTTGACATTTTTGTTATTTAATTTTCACTTGTGTTTTCATCTGGGCGACTTCTCCAAAGTCGATTGGGATTTTTTTGTGATCCTCAAGGATTTCAAGCGGGAACTGAGCAGTGTTGAAAAAAATTGATCTATTCTCTTCTTCAAATTATCTCGCATCTGACAACATTGAAAAATGTTTTAATAACAACTTTCTGTTCGACCTAAATGTTATTACTCGTTATTGTTTCCTTCATAATAGAGCTGAAACTCAACTATATGTAAAACTAAGAAGAATTAAATAAGCTTTAATGAACAGCATGTACTCCACACCAAAACCACAATTATAAAGTGAGTTTCATACTGCCGTCGTAAAACCAACATTTTTAATGATTAAAGGGTTACGTAGAAGTGTACAAGTGTGGTTTAAAATTATACATGCTTAAGCTGGTTATATTTAATAATGCCCTCATCTCTTCTAAAAACAAACACACTCTAGTAGTTAAAAGTTTACCCAGAAGTGTGCACACGCAGCACAAAACTATACTCGCTTAGGTTTTGAATAGTTAGTCAAGCAATTATCTCTTTCTAAAATGAACGTATTTAATAACTTTCTACTAACCTGCTTTCTGCAGATATTGTTATTTATGTTAATATGGTAGAAAAATAAGGAAACTCTCCTTATTTATAAGACAACACGAGACCAAAGAAGAAAACACTTGAGTCAAAATTGCATGGTTTCTCTTATTTCAAGTCTTCTGATGGTTTATTTCATCCCTTGTGTTTAATTCCACAAACTTTGTGTCGTTTTAATTTAGATTAGTATTGAGTTAGTTTGCAATAGAAGATCTCTTTGTAATATAGAAATTCTAGCTGCAATAAAGTGCTACTTTCTTAAAAATAAATGATTTTGCATTTTCACTTCTTGGTCTAACGTTCATATCATCGACTTGGTTTCATATTGTGCACCATACTATATATTGCATTATATTTAGTATTTTGATATCTCGTCTGTTATAATATTAAGAATCGGTCAAAGGCAATAGGTAATATTGCTCATTTTTGTAGAATACTCGACTATAAAAAGACTTATCGAACAAGTGTTGTATTTTTATTTAATTTTTCGAAACGTTTGTTTTGAACTTCACTTAATCCTGTTCGAAACTTCGCGATAGCCGTCCATAATTTAGCAGTGAAAGACTAGAGGGAATACAGTAAGTCAATGCTACTCACATCCTACTTTTTTGCCAACGAATAGTCATTGGCCCTCACATTATAGCGTCACCTTAAAGGCGAACATATTAGTTGACTAGGAGTCGAACCCGCAGCTCACAGATCATGAGTCGAGCTCTCTAATGTCCAGATCATGTCAAGCCTTTTTAAAGTGACTTCTGTAGCTAACCATTGTGAGCCTACAGACAATTTGAATTAATCATTCATCGTAAAGTTGTGATTTTAAACGTTTTTCAAAGTTGCTATTTATATAAATATTAAAACTGAAGATCATACGTGTTACTGATGAATAATTATACAAGGATAGTTTCATTATCGTTTACCGCATTGATTTTAACTAGAACATTTGTATTTCCACAAGAACAACATGTTTTAATACATTTTTTTGAAGATAACAGTAAGATGAATCGTAAACTTAATCTGATAAAGAAAATACACGATTATTTAAAATAAAGGAAAGCAAGAAATTCTTAAATAGAATGAAAGATAGAAATAAAACAAAGTATTGGCAAATTACACCAAGAGCGACTAACTTCTGACACTTCATATATACTTTTTAGTAAAGTAAAAAATACTATTTTAAAAGCAATAATTTATAATTTGTAAGACAAAGCATCCATAACGTTATTTGTAGTGATATGTATCATTTGTTTCAATAAAGTTTTAATACGTGAGAGCTGGAAGTCTAACACTTTCCATGCGATGAAATTGTTTCCATTTTAATTAAAACTTCTATTACATTAACAATTGTTACGATGTGATAATCTTTTCTGAACTAGCGAGGTATTATTATGATTAATTATAGTTCTCATAAGTATCAGTTTATTTTGCTCTTAAAAGTATGTTCTTTGTTTAATCTCTTGGGGATTTACGAGAAGAACATTATATAAAAGTATATCATTACATTAGAGAGGGCGTTCACAATATAACGGTTGTTGTTGTGTAACAAATGACTTATAAAAACATTGTTCCATCTGCTATTATCTTTTCTGTGTGTGTCTGAGCTCTGTATTGAAAGAAACGCGTCATCAACAATGGATGTTTCGGATATAGTGGTGTTACAATGCTACTGTTACACCTTATTTTTTCTTTAACAACCCTAAGAGACTGAACAAAGAATGTAATGCTAAAAAGACAATAAGCCCAATAGTAATGTATTACTACAAATCTAATTAATTATATCTGACACGCTTTTTTGCTCTATATATATATATACTTAACATTCCACCTAATGAATTATATATAAAACAAGTGAAATGAACCTAAAAACAAACAAGCAATTTATTATCACCCTGCCCCTCAGTGGCTCAGCGGTATGTCTGCGGACTTACACGCTAAAATCCGGATTTCGATACCCGTGGTGGGCAGAGCACAAGTAGCCCATTGTGTAGCTTTGTGCTTAATTCAAAAAAACAACAACAATTACCAACCTCTGAAATGACTGGTGTAAGAAATGGGACATTGTGTGATATTCCAAAAATATAGTTATTTGAGTTAATTTTAGAATGTTTGATATCGTTAAGAAGTATGCGTATGAAAAAAAATATGCAGAAAAGCCAAGAACATCATAAGAAAAGAGAAGCATAAGAATACAGTTACTGTATTCTATATAATATAACTTGGAAATTAAAGGAATGTTTATTAAGTATATTCATATTTTATAACTAATCAGTCTCCTCCATATAAAAGGAAAATTAAAATAGTAGATACGTTGTATAGTTGTATATAACTGGAGTTCGTAATAGCGTGAAATAGAACAACTGAAACGCTGTCTGTTCAATTGAACTATTTATTGAGGGTTACGTTTTGATAAAGCTATTTATAACCGAGGTTTAAAATACCTGATATCTATTACGTGTGAAATTATCTCTATAATCACGACGGGGTTACAAAGCTGAAAATTAAAACGAAAGTTTTATTGTTCTTTACTTTCAAAGATAAAAACATCGACTTTGCTTAATAGTGGTGGTACTGTATTGAAGGGCGTCTAACTTTCATATGATACATCATTTTTGTATTCTTATTATCGTCTTTATTTCTCAATTATTCTTTATCACTATCTAAAACCTTAATTAATAACATACTTTGGAAACAGTCAAGAAAAAAATTCTCGTTATGAGGTCTTCCTGTCTCTCCTTTCGTACATAGTGTTTCAACAGTCCCAAGCACTGCTATCAGTTCTCTGTGTAATCAGGAACAGGATAACTGAAACTAGCCAACATCAGTTATTAAACAAGTGATTATATTCATCAGGTTTATCAGCTATCGAAATTTCTTTTTTGGGGATAAATTAGATTTCAAGTACAGTAGAACCTAATTCCTCTATACAGGGTGTTCGGATAGTCGCTGTGCAGTTTTGTAATCATATTTTTATTCAGTCTATTTCAAGCCAGCAACTGATAGCGGTGTTTAGAAACAAAATAAGAAGGATCTAGGTACGTATTGATGCCAACGGGGGTCACTTTCAACATTGTTTATAACTGTCATTCAAATTTACTTTCTGTATTTTATATTGAAACATGTCTGTTAATAAATATATAAGTGCACAGTGACTTTCCGAACACCCTGTATAACTAAACAGCGATATAAGGTTGAATTTATATTTACTTAGCCATTAGGAGAGTATAATTCCCATTAATCTGGTCCCGTCATATAAATACTCGCTTACATAGCTAAACACTGAAAGATTCTGTATGGTTTTCTAATAAAAATCTACTGAAGTGTTTGTTTGTTTGTTTGTTTTGGAATTTCGCACAAAGCTACTCGAGGGCTATCTGTGCTAGCCGTCCCTAATTTAGCAGTGTAAGACTAGAGGGAAGGCAGCTAGTCATCACCACCCACCGCCAACTCTTGGGCTTCTCTTTTACCAACGAATAGTGGGATTGACCGTCACATTATACACTCCCACGGCTGGGAGGGTGAGCATGTTTAGCGCGACGCGGGGGCGAACCTGCGACCCTCGGATTACGAGTGCACGCCTTAACGCGCTCGGCCATGCCAGGCCTTTCTACCGAAGTGATTATGTCTGATGAAAAACCTGGAGTATATCGAGCTTGAATTTTCAGAAGCTGTTCCCTAGTGAGACTTCATTGTTGATGAAATCAAGTAGTAAACTAGAACAGAGTGTATCCACCTGTTACAGGTTGTCAACATCTGAAAATTGTTTTGATTTTGTAATGAAATTGTGGTTACGAACAAAGGCGAATTTTAAAACACAGATCGTAGGAGAAAAAACTATTAGTTTTGGTCTGGTTTTCAAGTTCTTAAAGAAATGCTATTTGGCTTCTAATACGGAATTATTATTCATTTTATATATATAAATATCAGTCTGAGAATATAATGTTTGAAACACTATTAAATTCGAATTCAAAATCACTATTTCATATATAAATATGTATATTAAAGATGTAGTTTCCCATCTTTATTT
The DNA here is from genome assembly GCA_011833715.1 of Carcinoscorpius rotundicauda. NCBI lineage: Eukaryota > Metazoa > Arthropoda > Merostomata > Xiphosura > Limulidae > Carcinoscorpius > Carcinoscorpius rotundicauda. The sequence goes on along the minus strand of CM022405.1, from coordinate 10,688,208 downwards.
TTTTTCTGCAATTTAATAAAACGTAACACGGTAATAGAAGTAAGAAGAATACTTACATTTAAAATTAAATTTGTTATCAATTTCAATGACACGTTAGGTTCACCGACCTTCAAAGAACCAAACTGGCAAATATTAGATTTTTATTCAAGCTCAGTTTCATATCCTTATTATGTATATTATTTGAGTTTTGAAAACTATAAGTGATTAATATTAATTTTGTCGGCACAAACAATATTTTTGTTCAAGTTGAATGTTAACTTCAATTTCATCAGCATTTAACAATCAGAGTAGAAAACAGTTCATTACATGAACTTGGTATAACACAAACAAATCTCCTCTTGATGACGATAAGGCGTTCGACTCGTAATCAGAGGGTCGAGGATTCGAATCACGGTCGCACCAAATATGCTCGCCCTTTCAGCCGTGGAGACATTATAATGTGACGATCAATACCACTTTTCGTTAGTAAAAAAGTAGCCCAACAGTTGGCGGTGGGTAGCGATGACTAGTTGCCTTCCCTCTAGGCTTACACTGTTAAATTAGGGACGGTAGCACAGATAGCCTTCGAGTAGCGAAATTCAAAACAAACAGACTTGATGACGTTCGTTCAGTATCATTAGTATGTACCTTATTTATTCTATTTTGGGGATAAGCAGTTTTGTTAACCCTAAGAAAATGCAAGTATACCTGTTATACCTTAGTTGCTTTTTTACATTAAAATATAAGTATGCATGTTTCTAATTTGCTTGACAAACACTTTGAATTTAAAAGAAATTCTTTTCGAACTTACTGGAAAATAATATTTACTATATTACTTGCAATTTTATCTTGTTTCATAAGCGATTATGTTTCTTGTTTTAATCGATAATTTTAATAATATTAGTATTTTGGTAAAATCTGAAAACTTAAATAAATTATTACAAGATCGAAACTATAGTTAACAAAGAATATTTCCATTACAAGTGAAATATATTTGCAGTTTAATATAGATTGTTACTGGTGAATAAAATGTTGTAAACATTCACACAGTATTACTTTTAGTTGTGAAGTGAATGTTTAGTTGCTGTTTTTATTTTGTGGATCATATTACTTCAAAACATAGAAATATATACAATTATATAACCTTCATAAACCTTCGTAAACCATTAAAGATGTGAAACGCAAGTTTTGCAGTGTTCAAAAGTACGTTATATCACGTACCAAACCTTGAAATTTAGAAATAGGCCTCCAATCTGAAGTCTGCAAAACGCTTCATTCTATATGAAAATCCTACTGATCATCCTTACATAAAGTTACTGTGAGACATTCCTATTGCCTATCATTACTTAATGCCCCCCAGTGACTCAGCGGTATGTCTGCAGACTTACACGCTAAAATCCGGGTTTCGATACCCGTGGTGGGCAGAGCACAAATAGCCCATTGTGTAGCTTTGTGCTTAATTAAAAAAAACCCAAAAAACAATCATTACTTAATACTAGTATGTTTGCATATTTATATACAATATGTATTATTTCATATGTGATACAGTATACAAATTTACATTACGTATTTCACTGTAATTTTTTATGGATATTTCTGCGAAAGCTTCTTTACATCTGTGATCCAGATTTTGAATATTTTTCGTTGTTACAACTATACTTTCACCAACACTCTCTTTCTTGTTGCGATAAATATGTAAGACTGAATGACGAAAAATCATATTTTAATTCGAAAACTCATACTCTTGATGTAACAAAGTGAATTACTTTGTTAAAGATAATGCTCAAGTTCATACATTATGACAGCAGCCACGCAAAACAAATAACTCACATAGATTACATAAACATTTCAAATAGCCTAGAGCAGAGTATTGCTTGTATTTCCTTTCAGAATTATTACAACAGAAGCATTCGAAAGTCAAGGGATAAAATTTGAGCGTTTATCAATTCAACGTTAACCCTATTATGTAAACACACTTTTTAGAGATTAAGAAATTTAGACCTTAAGGTTGCTTCATAAAGAAAAAATACATAAGAACAAAACAGTTCTTTTCGCTGCGACCTTATTGTGTTGATCTTTTTCTTCTGTTTTTCTTGCAAAGGTTTTCGTATTTTGCAAGTGTAAGTGTTTGTTTTTGAATTTCGCGCAAAGCTACACGAGGGCTACTTACGCTAGCCGTCCCTACTTTAACAGTGTAAGACAACAGGGAAAGCAGCTAGTCATCACTACCCATCGCCAACTCTTGATTTACTCTATTACCAACAAATAATGGGAGTGACTGTCACATAATAACGCTCCCACAGCTAAAAGGGCGATCATGTTTGATGTGACGGAGATTCGAACCCGCGACTCTCGGATTAGAAGTCAAGTGCCTTAACCACTCTATAGAGTTTTATACACTCGAAAGTCTACAAACGTCCGCAAAGTAATGCATGTGATGCAGAAATCATGTTTATCAAAAAGTGAGTTGACATGCTCAGCAGACATATCGACAGACATAAATGAACAAGCTGCCAATTCCTAATCGGACAAAAGCGTCGGTTTTTTAAAGATAAAATGTATAAGTAGTTTATAAAGATTCAGTTTTCAAAACCATTTAGGACACAGACTATTTCTACTATTTTATCTATTTGGATTATTGACTGATGTGCTTAGATTAACTGTTTTTCAAAACCTGGGTTGCAAAGTTTGATGCTATATATTTACATACGACGTTTTAAAACACATTCCATTCAGGCAAGTAAAAAATTTCGTCTTAGAACTTTTCTTAGACATTTTCATTATTTTTAGTAAAAAAAAAGAACTTTTAAGTTATTCATGTGTGAAATAAATAACTCAGTTGCATATTATTGTACGTTATGTGTTTAATGTTCCTTTTGTGGTATTTCACTGATTGCATTCTTAACAGACTACTTCACATTCTCATCGCATCTTTCTAATTAGACAAGATCCTATTCTTAATGCTATAAACAAATCTTATTTGAATGTAAATTTATAGATAGTTCATCTACAACGAGCACCCCTCCCCTTAGCAAATGAAACATACTGATAAATAGAGCTCACATTAAACACCAAAGAAAATTAATCAATTGTAAATAATTTAATTAGAAAGTAGCTTTATCCCTTGTTTATCAAAGTTTCCCGCGGATAAGTGTTTTGTGAATTAGGAGATGAAATTTTATTAATGATTCAACCGACTGTAACGAATTTACAAAGACGTTTGTACATAGAGTCTAGATTTTCCATTGTAATAAATAATTACTAGTAACCTATATATACAGAATGTACAGAGTACGATTTGACATGGAATAATTTTTTTTAATCTCAAAAAATCAAAAATTAGATTTGTGACTGATAAAATGCCAAATTTCTCCCTGCAACTGAAAATATCACTTATATTGTAGCATGTTAAACGCTAAGTGAAAAATACTTCGCGAAAAAAGTTTTAAAACCATAGAGTCAAAAATCAGAGGTTCAGCAAATCTGCGAAGACTATGACAAGTTAATACAATCAGAAAGTTGAAGTTCCACTTAAAGTATTCAGCCTTAATTTTTAGGGATATGATAGTCGCAGTAAAAGTAATAATGCTTTTTGTTTCGAAAATTGAAGGCAAATGTCGAACATTTGAGCGATTTTCTTTAACAAAAATAAAGTAAGCTTATTTGAGAAAAAAATATGTTTATGTCAAGCTTAAACTGACGTATTCCAAACAATGCTTTTGTTTGTTTTGTTTGTTTTGGAATTTCGCACAAAGCTACTCGAGGGCTATCTGTGCTAGCTGTCCCTAATTTTGCAGTGTAACCAAACAATGCATTCTAGATGAGAAACCTAACTACCGTATTTGCAATAAAAATATATATTGCATTTCATTAATTAATACCTATAAAATTAACATACCTTACATATTAATTTGATCCCCAGTGGCACAACGGAATATCTGCTGACTTACAATGCTAGAAACCGGGTTATGGTACAGGTGGCGGGCAGAACACAGATAGCCCATTATCTAACTTTGTATTTAACTATAAACAAACAAATGTATTTTTTATATAATTTATAGCCATACATGTGCGGAGATCATTTGTATAATGTATGTATATATCGCTCTCAATACGTTTGCTCCATATACGTAGGTTTCTATACAACTATATTAATAAGCAGGGAGCTACAGGAGCAAACAAAGTGTGACGAGCTATATGGTTTTGACCTGTTGCCAGAACCAGCTGTCTGATAATCCGCACATCTCTTGTCTGAAGACATGAAACCGAACCTAGTTTTATCGATCAAAGAACCGTTTTATAACATATAGGCATGCTTACGTTGGTGTTATACACAGACCAGCACAACACACTCCGCAGGAAGCCTCGAGGTTGGTGTCGTCAACTTACACGTCACTTTCGAAAATATTGCTTGGTTTGTCTACTTACAACTCTGTAACATTTTAGAATCTAATTAGTTTATTGCATGCATACGATAATACATACAACTTGGTCAAATAAAAAAATAACTAGAATTTTCATTAGCCGGTGACTTAAGATGTAATCACTGAGTGAAATGATAAACTGAATGGTGGAAAAAAATTCAGTATGTAATGCAATAAAAGGTTTTAACGTTTCGTGTCAGAAAGATAATATTTCATTTTTTTCTGTCTCAATAATAGCTAGAACTATGAAAAGAAAATCCGCAACGTTTCCTATCATAACTGAATTACATGTAAGAATGAGTGTTTTTTTTACAGCAAAACTACATCAGGCTATCTGTTGTGTTCACCGAGGAGAATCGAACTTCTGATTTAAGCGTTGTAAATCTGTAGATTTATCACTACCCCAGCAATTCGAGCTCAGTGTGACAATATTTATTGCACTGATCGTGTCACTAATATTGTTTTCAAACTGAGATCATTTTTTATTAATATTTTCTGCATTGATTAATAGTTTGAATAAAGATGCGATAATAAATATATTGTTGACACATTTTACGCCATCAAGGACGATTTGTTATTTCTTCGGAATTCTTAAAGTCATATAATTCTACAAAAATTATCCTTATGAATGATGTTATTAAATTTGTATTTATAAACCCAACAAACCAGGTTATATTTCAGATATGGCAATACAAAGAGTCTGCATGCTATAAAAGTACAGGAAGAGGTACGTCTTCAAGCAGTACAACCAACGAGGTAGAATAATTATTAACATAAATATAGTCTCTCAGTTTTATGATGATACTTCATATGAACATATCTGTTCAATAAACTGAAATTCTCTAAAGCACTCTAAAATGCAAGAAAGACAATAACATTTCTCGGGATTATGTTTTGTAAATTCAAGCCTGTAATTTACAAAATTTCATTCGTCGATTGTAGCTTAATACACAGAGTCGACATATTTATTACTTTTTTGTTAAACTTAAATTGTAATTGTTTTTATATTCACTGTTCTGATAATAAAATAGAACTTACACACTTCAAAAAATTATCTTCCGATATTAAATGTAGTGTTTATTAACATAAAGAGATTTTTAATTACTTATATTAAGCAAAGAATTAGCAAAGATAGAATTATGTAGCAAAATGCTTCCAATGACCTAACAGTAAGCTTGAAAGTATATATCAATGAAAATCGAGTTGGACATTTGTGTTATGCACATATGTAATGGTTATTGTGTATCTTTGCGCTTAACAACAAACAAGCAAGTTCAAAACCTTGTAGTTGCTTTACGTCAAGGTATAAACAGTGAACGTAGCTGTCAGAATCCTTATTTGAACGTTTTCGAACATTTCATTAAAACAGAAAATTTTATATCATAAACAAATTATTTCCTCAGCAAACAAAGTAATAGTGTTTCAATTATAAAATAAGCAAAGAGAATAAATTCAACCATTAAGAGATAACTTCGTTGAGGCTGGCTGGCTACCTTAAGCCAAAAATTGTCACAGAATACCTTTTAACAATATACTAATTTAGTATCCACCCCTAAAAAAAAACAAAGAAAGAATTGTAAATCTTTATACATTAAAAAGAATATGCGCAGGTCTTGTTCAAAATAACAGTCATTGTAACCGTCTGTAACTGCTACGCAAACTAGGTTTACAGCACGACTTTGTTCAGACCAGGTTGTGTTCTGAACTATGAATCTGAAGGATCATACATGGTTTGCGTCCTGTTGCTGTGGATATGACATAAGAGTGACGGTTTAATTTTAATATTTAAACAGGAAAAAATAGTCCAAGTAGGCTGTTAGTCGAGTGCTCTAACTCATTTACAAAACATGCTTGCTCTTTAGCTGTGAGAGCGTTATAATGTGACCGTCCATCCTACTTTCATTGGTAAAGAGTAGCCCAAGATGGCGGTGAGTGGTATTGAGTGGCTGCCTTCCTTCTAGCCCATAGCTTCAAACGTAGGGACATCCACGACAGATAGCTCTTGAGTAAACTTGTACAGAATTTTAAAAAAATTATATCAGTTTTAAGTTTAGGGAAGACTATATACAGATAGTTCTTTGTGTAGCTTTGCAAACAAATTACGAAAATAACCAAAATATTTAAATAATTCAATAACTATGATTCATGTGATATGTATATATTTATTTTTGTTTCGGCTTATTTTTGGTCATAACAAACTAATATATATATATATATAACACTATTTACATTTAAATTATGACTTTACTTCAAATAGTAGTTAGATTCTCAGAGCAGTTTTGGCGCAGAACTAAAATGTTTGGTAACGTTCCTCTAATGGTATCTGTTAAATAATTAATATGTCCATACGAGCTTTATACAGAATTTCAATGAACAGAATGCTCAATAAATTTTAATGAACTGAAAATTTAAAATAAAATCTAATGTACTAATAAATTTGAAGAAATTATTCTGGGAAAGATATGCAACATAATTTAGTGTTTACGCCTTTAAGAATTACAAACTTACGAGCACTACGTGCATAAAAGAGAGTAACATCACTCAACCGTGTACGTTAATATTTATGTGCATGACTAAGTGTGATATACTTATATATATATATAGGAAACATGTTAAGAATACGTTATTATTAACAACATAATAAAATACTCATAATTCGCAATGTTAATCATTCTGTAAACCAAAGAAATCTTGGATATATTTTGATACTGGCTCTTGTGTAATAGTTATGGAACAACAGAGCATGTGGACTCAGTATGTAATCATTGGATATTTTTTGCCTTTAACTTGTGTTTTGAATACATAATTCAGAGAAAGGGGAAGAAAGAGCTAGTTTGACTTATATGAGGTTCTGATCAAGTTACATGTTTATGTTTTACATTTCTGACGAGTTATTCTTGATAGAATATTTATGAAACAAATGATTGGGTATTATATTACCGTTAAATACTTATGAATACGATACTGAGTAATGAATTTTTGGAATTATTTTTAGCAAAAACGCTACGTAATGGGCTTTCTGAGCTGTGTGCACCGTAGGATCGAGCTCCGAATTCTTGTGTTAGGTAATCCATAAAACTAACTGTTAAGATAAAGGAAGAAGCAATAGCAAGTGATTCACGTTAAAGTTTCCTCTTTTGTGAGTTTGTCAGCCAAACACTGTAATTAAAATTACCCATTTTGTGTTCTGATGTTATGTTATAATCTGTTGATAAAAAGCTAAGGAGAGGCATTACAAGTTACAAGACAAATGAGTGATTTTGTAAACTTTTTTGTTCTTTCATAAAATGAATTGTTTTTTACTGTTCTGTATTGCGCATAAGCTTATTTATATACAACAAATCAACAGTGTATTTTTACAAGAATACAGAATATTTTCTGAAATTGAATCAGTGATGATCGATCAAACTGGCCTTTCTTTTTCCAGAATTAAGTTATCATTCATTAAGTTAATGTAAACACTGACTTTCTGTACAAAGGTTTAATTTAAGGAAACGCTTTCTCGATGAACAGTTAATTCAATTTAAATTTAGCAACTTGTTTGTGAACAATAGTTTTATTTTAGTGAGCGCTGAATAAATCTGTTTGTTTGTTTTTCACTTTCACACAAAGCTAGGTAGGGCTATCTGCTCTATTTTAACAAGTAAACTGTGTATAAAAACGACCATTTGATTTTTTTGTAAATTTTTATTTAAATTTACTTTTACTAGAGTTTACTTATCAAAATGAACGTGCATAAGCAAGAGTAAAAACAATCGTTGAATAAGAAGAGCCAAAGTGACAATTCACTATAGTTATTGTTTCCTTGTGACATGATTTAATATAATCAACGTTTTCTTAAATTAAATCACTGTTCTCTAAGTAAATCATAAGTAACATTAGAATATGCAACATTGAACACATGGATAGTATTGAAATAAATAACTATATGTTTCACAGACAAGACTTGGTTTGTTTTTCGGAAGATGTGGGTGTTGTTACAGAGTTATTTAATGGAACCGATTTTGCAGTGAGTTGATGATTGAACTACAAAGAACTCGATAAAGTATTATATAAATAAAGTTCTTAAACAGATCTTAAATCGCCGTTTTGTAACTGTACTTATAAGCCACTGAAGTTACATTTATTAGAACAATGTTCAAGATATGATGTATTCACAAATTCATAATTTTAGTTCATCTAAGCAACTAAATAATTTTCACAACATAAAAATGCACTTTAACTTCAGTGTAGACAAAGAAAGTATGATAAAACTTCAATATTTGTTTTAATTCTACCTAATTAAACAACTGATGGTCTGGTTTCAGTTTATACCCTCACAATAAGTGTTTTATCTCCAATATCAACATTTTCACAACATTTAATTCTAGTTTGTTCATACTACCGATGGCCTCATTCCAATCTATACCCTCACAGAATGTGTTTTATATCTAACTTCAATATACCCTCAAAACAAAACGCCTAGCTCTCGTGTATTTAAACAATTGAACGTTAAACTCTAATATATCCTCCAAGTATATAGCTTATCTCAAATATATTAAACAACCTCCTGTTACGTATTTTTTAATGTTTTAAGTTCTTCGTAGACTAAACGCAACAGAAAAACGCAGATAACAGCTTGTATAATTTATTACACTAAACTATTAACAAATATAACAGATATAACATAAATTATATGATAACAGTGACAGATATTAAGTTACAACACTCGAAATTAATTACAAAACAAAATAATATTAGTTTCAAACTTCAAAATAAATCACAATACAAAACGGTACTGGCCTGTATCTAATGTAATGATCTAAAATTAAAGTCTCAAATTCCAGTCTAGGGTGTGAATTTGGTCCCACGAAGTAATTCCGAAACAGTTCACAGTTCAATGAAATCGCCGTCTCTCAGCTCAAGCAGTAATTCAGATGTATCGTAGAGATTGACGAAATAAAATCACAACTTCCGTAGATCTAACTTCAATCACAAATCCAAGTTGAATATTCACAGCAAACACTTAATCTTTCTCAAATAACTAACTCTCTTCTTTTGAAATAAAACTGATGTCTGAATCTCACTCTTTGTCTTCGAATAAAACTAATGACTGAATCTCTCTCCCTCGAATAAAACTGATGACTGAAGATTCTATATCTCTCACGTCACCGTCTTTTTTATACCGATAGGCCTATTTCTCGAACAATCTCGCAATTTCCATACAACTCCAGAGCTATCCACGCATATCCGTTCTTGCACGAGACTACACTTCTAGACAGGAAGTCACCAGCACTCATTTACAAACATGTGATTGGTCTACTTAATTCGAGAAAGTTCTAAAATGTTACCCTAAATAAATAACATATTTTAGTTTAAACTTCGAAACAATAATATCAATATGGAAAAAAAAATGAATACAAATGAAAATTCAAACACAATACGACATGTTGTCGTTTACAAAATATTTACACATATACATAACACTCTCCCCCTTAAAAGTAAAAAAAAAGTTTGAACTTGTGAAAACTTTTTTTTTGTTTTGCTTATTTGTCTTTTTAAACCAACTTAAAAGGGTTAAATCCAGTAGATTCTGAAATAACCTCGCGAACTTCAAGCAGTAACAAGGGAACACCCTCAACCCAGTTCTTTGAGTGTTTGTAGCAGTAATTTGGTGGAAACGATCAAGAACACCTTGTGACTCAGGATGGTAGGCACTGGATGAAATTTGATGGACCCTTAATTCATGTATGGCTTGTTCAAATAGCTTGGACATAAAATTTGTGTCTTGATCTGATTGCACAACTTTTGGAATTCCGAACATGGTAAAGGATTTGACAAGAGCCTTGACGATGTTGGGAGAAGTGATTTTTCTCAAAGAAATTGCCTCAGGGAAACGTGTAGAAGCACACATGATCATCAAGAGGTATTCATTTCCTGCTTTGCTTTTTGGTATTGGGCCAACACAGTCGATAATGACTCTTGAGAATGGTTCTTCAAAGGCAGGAATAGGCTGCAGTGGTGCTTTGGGAATCCCTTGATTTGGTTTTCCAGTGATTTGGCAAGAATGACATGCCTTACAAAAGCTAACAACATCTTGGCGCATCTTTGGCCAATAGAAATGTCGTCGGATACGATCTAAGGTCTTTCTTACACCTAAGTATCCCGACAATACATGGTCATGAGCAAGACTAAGAATATCATTCCGATAGTATTTTGGAATGACGATTTGATGAATAACATTCCACTCTTCATCAGCAGCAACGTCAGGAGATCTGTATTTTCTCATTAGCACACCTGACTTCTGGTAGTAACAAATAGGGACAGTTCCTATTTCATTTTCATCAACAGCCAGTTGTAGAAGAGAACGAGTTTCAGGATCATTGTCCTGTTCCTCAATAAGTTTGTTTCGATGAAGAGAGTCGAAAAATGTCTTAGAGTCATCAGTAGAACTTAAAGTTGAGTCAGAAATCTCATCGATGTGAGACATGAACGTATCAGACAAAGAGAAATCCTCTTTGGACTCCTGAGAACGTGTCTGAGAACGAGTAACAGCACAGGCGGGAAAACATCAGGAAACTCTTCAACGAGTTGCTCTGTACTGGGACTAACAACAGGTGCTTCAACAACACGAACCTCTGGTACCACCTTACTACCAGCCAAATCATTCCCCAAAAGCATAGACACACCTTCAACAGGCAATGAAGCTTTAATACCCACAGTCACTGGGCCTGAAACTAAGTCCGAATGTAAATCTAATCTATGAAGAGGAATAGAAACGACGCCACCTTCTACACCAGAAATGAGCACATTGGCCCCAATGGATGACTTTTCAGAAACGGAAGTACACTTTCCAAAATCAAACTCTGAAAAGCTCCAGTATCCCGCAGGATTTTAATTGGTTGTAGACGTGAATCGCCAACAAAAGAAACAAAACCTTCAGTCATGAAAGGCTTAAATTTGTCCTCAACAATATCTCCAGGTACATCAATAATATTGGACTTAGAATCCACAGTGGACTGAACAGGGTCAAAATCATTGGGAACCAATGATATATCAAACAAGGGCGAAATGAAACTATTGGGTGATGGCTTGTTTTTGAGCTTATAGCACTCAGAAATCAGATGGCCAGGTTTCTTACAATTAGCACATGTTTTGGATGAGAATGACACGTTTTTAGTAGATGATGAGCTTATAGAATAAGATGGAGTCTTCGTTTGAGAGTTAGAAGTTTGCTCTTTTTTGTCTCTGTCGACATTTGCATAATATTTGAACGAGTCATTGGGTTTCTTTGTTGTGTGAGATGTTTTGCTTTTGTATGAGAAATCTTTGTGAGTTAAAGCATACTCGTCTGCCAAGACAGCAGCATCATGAATTTTGGAAGCTTTTTGTTCATCAATATAAGTTTTTAGCTCTACGGGAATATATCTTTTAAACTCTTCGACTAACATGAGTTCTCTGAGTTTCGCATAATCATCTTTAATTTCTCTGGAATCACACCACCTGTCGAACAGAGTTTCTTTTTCACGAGCAAATTCGACATAAGTTTGGCTGTCAAACTTTTTGTAACCACGAAATTTTTGTCTGTATGCCTCTGGCACCAATTCATATGCATTCAAAATGCATTTTTTGACGTGCTCGTAATCATAACTTTGCTCGGCCGTGAGCTTGGAAAATACTTCCTGAGCTTTACCCTTGAGAACACTCTGAAGTAATACTGTCCAATATTCGGTAGGCCATTTTAGCCTAAGGGCCAATTTTTCAAATTGCTGAAAATATGTATCTACAGCTTTTTCATTGAATGGAGGTACTAAACGAATCTGTTTGGAAGCATCAAAATTATCCAACTGCATTTGGACAACCTTTTCTTCTGTCTGTGCCTTTCTCATATTGATTTCTTTATCAGCTTTAATGCGTTCCATTTGTATTTCGGCATCAAGGCGTTTGTTTTCTTGTTCTGCCTCAAGAACAAGGCGTCTGTTTTCCTGTTCTGCCTCAAGAACAAGGCGTCTGTTTTCCTGTTCTGCCTCAATACGTTTTTGTTCTGCCTCAAGTCGTTTGGTTTCTTTTTCTGCCTCAAGTCGTTTAGTTTCTTGTTCTGCCTCAATACGTTTATTTTCTTGTTCTGCCTCAATACGTTTATTTTCAATTTCTAAACGAAATTTCATTTCCATTTCCATTTTTTTTTAATTCGAAATCTGGGTCAAAATGAGCGACAGGCAATTGTTGTGCAACTGTTTGAGGTAATACCTTTTGGCTGACCAAATGTTCAACAATAATTTGTTTAATATCTGCTTTCTTCATTGATTGCTTCACTTCTAAATTAAAATGTTTACCAACATCAAGTAATTCAGATTTTTTTAATTCACTGATTAATTCGAAAGAGGGATTCCGATTAAATTCGATAATAAAATCTTCAAGTTCGAATGCCATTTTAAATATACAAGCTGTCTATCTGTATAGAATATAAATCTTATTTTATAATAAAATTAAATTGTTTGTTCGATATCCCGGACGAGCCCCCAATTTTCTGTTACGTATTTTTTAATGTTTTAAGTTCTTCGTAGACTAAACGCAACAGAAAAAACGCAGATAACAGCTTGTATAATTTATTACACTAAACTATTAACAAATATAACAGATATAACTTAAATTATATGATAACAGTGACAGATATTAAGTTACAACACTCGAAATTAATTACAAAACAAAATAATATTAGTTTCAAACTTCAAAATAAATCACAATACAAAACGGTACTGGCCTGTATCTAATGTAATGATCTAAAATTAAAGTCTCAAATTCCAGTCTAGGGTGTGAATTTGGTCCCACGAAGTAATTCCGAAACAGTTCACAGTTCAATAAATTCGCCGACTCTCAGCACAAGCAGTAATTCAGATGTATCGTAGAGATTGACGAAATAAAATCACAACTTCCGTAGATCTAACTTCAATCACAAATCCAAGTTGAATATTCACAGCAAACACTTAATCTTTCTCAAATAACTAACTCTCTTCTTTTGAAATAAAACTGGTGTCTGAATCTCACTCTTTGTCTTCGAATAAAACTAATGACTGAATCTCTCTCCCTCGAATAAAACTGATGACTGAAGATTCTATATCTCTCACGTCACCGTCTTTTTTATACCGATAGGCCTATTTCTCGAACAATCTCGCAATTTCCATACAACTCCAGAGCTATCCACGCATATCCGTTCTTGCACGAGACTACACTTCTAGACAGGAAGTCACCAGCACTCATTTACAAACATGTGATTGGTCTACTTAATTCGAGAAAGTTCTAAAATGTTACCCTAAATAAATAACATATTTTAGTTTAAACTTCGAAACAATAATATCAATATGGAAAAAAAAATGAATACAAATGAAAATTCAAACACAATACGACATGTTGTCGTTTACAAAATATTTACACATATACATAACACCTCCAGTTTATTAGACCAACTGATAATTTTAACATGTTCAAATAATCAACGGTTAAACAGCAGTCTGCTCCATAAATCGATGATTTTGCTTCAGTGCACACAATCAACCAACCAACATTTTCATGATCGTATATATATATATGATAGGTTAATACAAGTATCCTTTCATTAGTCTATACAATGTATATATGTGTGTGCATTTGTGTATGTTCTTATACGAGAAATATTAAACTTTTAGTATTTTGTCCAAATACGTTTCAATAACGTTTTGCTGTATGGAAAATACCATTTATGCGCTTCCATTATCAACTGCGTCTGAACATGTTTCATATAGCTTGAAAAATGTTTTGATTTTGTTTGAATTTCGCGCAAAGCTAAACAAGCGATATCTGCGCTAGCCATCCCCAATTTAGCAGTATAAGATCAGAGGGAAGGCAGCTAGTCATCATTACTCACCGCCAACTCTTGGGCTACTTTTTTAACAACGAACAGTGAGATTGACTGTGACATTATAACGCCCTCACGACTGAAAGAGCGAGCATCTTTGGTGTGACGCAGATTCGAACCCACAACCCTCAGATTACAAGTTAAGTGCCTTAACCACTTGACCATACTGGACCGGTGAAACATGTGACGAGACAGAAAAGCAAAATATTAGAAAAAAAACTAAGACCCTAAAAGGTGTTGAAGACGAAAGGAGAAATGTTCTGTCCAAAATTACAGCTTGCCTGCACTGTTACAGTTGTAATGTGTATAAAAACACTAACGTAGAAAATGTTTTGAGGTTCAATCGCTTAACAAAAAAGTTTTGTTTCTGCTTTAAATTCCACGCTTTACTTCTGTGCCATAAGAAGTGATATCAATAATTTGTAAAAAAATAAATAAATAAAATGTAAACGTTTTTGCTGGAATGAAGTAGAATTTATTTTTTTATGTTAAAACAAGTCTGAAAGATAAGTTCTTCAGATGCGATTATTTAAAAAAAACTTTTATTTAGCTGAAATTAGTTAATTCATATGTCCCCCAGTGGCACAGCAGAGTGTCTGCGGACTCACACTGCTATAATCTGGGTTTTTATTCCCATGATGGGCAAAGCACAAATGGCCAGTTGTGTAGCTTAGTGCTTGATTTCGAACAAACAAACTAAGCTAGAGAGGACCTTTTCTCACCTTCAGCAATATTTAAAATATATTATACTGGTTATTAATTCGCTGAATCTATTTTTTGTCTGTTTGTTTATTGCTAAGCAGAATGTTACACAATAGACTATTGCGCTGTGTCTGCCACTAGTATCGAGCTCCAGTTTTTAGCGTTATGTTCCCTCAGGCTTATCGCTAAGTAACTAAGGGACTAATGATATGTCTAAAGACTTATAAAGGTAAAAAACCGGGACTCGATACCCATGATGGGCACAGCACAAATATCCTCTTGTGTAACTTTGCGCTTAACAACAACCAGAATTAATTCACTGAAGGAGCTCTACAGTTATTAGTTTGTTCAGTACGATTCTAACTTTCACGCACTTCATTATAATGATAGAACATTTTATTGAACGTCTGACCTAATATCGGGTAAAGCTCTTTCAATTTTATAATACCATGGGATTAGTGTATAATAGTCTTGGCAAAATGCTGGAAGGTATATTGTTCGATTGTAGCTCATTCATTGAAAAGGAAGATTTGCAATTGTCTTAGAGATTTTCGTAAAAAAAGGAGATGTTCAAGTATATCCCAAAAATACTCATTTTGATTGGTTTCTGGTAATTTGACAAGCCAAAAAGTCATTTTATTATTGTCTTTGAATTGATTTTTGTTTTTGCCTTACAGAAAATGCAATATATGGGCTAGATATAATTGGCCATAAATTCAAGTAAACCCTGCCCATCATTAATATTCATAAATGATAAAGAACTTAACCATTGTGTATTTTCCGAGTATTTTCTTCTATTTCAGTGGGTAGCCTGCTGATATAGCGGTAAGTCTACTGATTTACAACGCTAAAATCAGGAATTCGATTCCCCTCGATGGACTCATCAGATAGCTTGATGTGACTTTGCTATAAGAAACACACACACACACAGTGGCTTGAACAATCGGGACAATGCGTTAAAAGTCAAAACTAAACTAATTAATATCAGATTCAAAACTCAGCTTTACTTTAGACCACTTAAGGAGTTATCCGTTATCCACACTATTCTAGGCTACTGTACTCAGACAACTGTGCATTAATTATTACTAATACATTACTTGTACTAATTACTAATACAAACAGGCAAAGTAAGCATTACGCAGTATCACATCCGAAAACCTTATTAAAGTTTCACAGTGGTAATTCTGATAACTTCTAACGTTAACAATTAGGTTTCGGCATTCTAATTAGGCAACACCCAAATAGCCCATTTTGCTGCTTTGTTCTTAATAATAAATTGTCAAAACCAGACTCACAAATAATAAATTACTTCTCTCAATTGATGCACGGAATATCAAAAGAGTCATTAGCATAAATTACTTGTGCTTGAAAGATTTGTAGAGCAAGCACACAGTGAGGTTATATAACAAAATGTAAGGTGACTGTTGCAGTTTGTGTTTGATATTTAGTTGAAGTGGTTTCGTGTAGAAAGATATCAACAACCATGTACAATACACATCAGATTTGGGAAATTAAAATGAGCACAAACAACAATGGAAATAAAGCATACCCGGTAAAAAGAAACATTTATTGCTATACAGTTACACAAGACATCACTGGGGATTTAATTTGTGCTGGAAATCTTCTTCAGTTTCTATAGTGTTGCAATTGGCTGCTGAAACAGACAGGAAAGTACTCTGAATAAAATTATGTTAGGAATAGGAATCTTCAGGATACAAAGTCTTTCAAGTCAGACAAAAATGCGGCGTCGCAGAAACTAAAGTTACTTACATTAACGACCTCTTCTGACACATATTAAAAGAAGATAAATCTTCGACTCCTGCTAACTCAAACAAGAATCTACACCATCCTTTAAAATAAGTATTAAGTTACTCCAGAATGACATGACACATGAATATGGAAATGCAAGCGTAAGCTTTTCTGAAAAATCTATCTATCTAAAGTAGAGAATTAGCACAAGTTTACAGCCTTTCTATAACTTGTGTACCAGTAGGCCAACAAGATTAATGTAAAATCTATGCAAAGAAGTTTAAAGAAAATTACTTGGGCATGCCTAAATAAATATGCGTTATTTGTTTGTTTTGTTTTTGAATTTCGCACAAAGCTACTCGAGGGCTATCTGTGCTAGCCGTCCCTAATTTAGTAGTGTAAGACTAGAAGGAAGGCAGCTAGTCATCATCACCCACCGCCAACTCTTGGGCTACTCTTTTACCAACGAATAGTGGGATTGACCGTCACATTACAACGTCCTCACGGCTGAAAGGGCAAGCATGTTTGGCGCGACGGGATTTATAGTTGTACAAAAGCGAATATATCAGTTCTTCAAAGTGTGCCATCTGGTGAATTTTACCTACCAATAGATTTATATATTTTTTTATATCGACATGACTAACTATTATGGTGGCTTATTCTATCTGAAAGCTCTACAATATTAAAAAGTACTTAAATATAGTTGTTTGTTATTGGGTTTTTTAATTTCGCGCAAAGGTACACGAGGACTATCTACACTAACCATTCCTAATTTAACAGTGAAAGACTAGAGAGAAGACAGGTAGTTATCGCCACCCACCATCTACTCTTAAGCTACTTTTTTAACAACGAATAGTGGGGATTAACTGTCAGATTATTATACTACCACGGTTGAAAGGTGAACACATTGAATGTGACGGGGATTTGAACCTGCGATCCTAAGCTTACGCATCAAGTGCTTTAACCACTTGGCCATGCCGGGCAATTCAGAAAGTGATTTCAAAACGTTTAACAAGAGCTGTATGTTTAAATTAATGTGTTTCATTACTCACCTTGATCTTTTGGTTTTGAAAACTGATAGGCATAATTAGCTTTTTTATTTGGATAGATAATTTAAATACTTTCATTAATATTATAGATCAGAAGAACCAATGATAATAACTCGTCTTGTGGGGCTACAACAAGTGTGATGTCTTATAACAATTATATTCGGAGTTCGAATCCCCCAAAAACACAATGTATAGATACGTCACGATGAAGCTTCGCATATACAAATATACTGTAATGATATTAGTATTCTTTCTTGAAGTGTCGGTTTATTCCCTTGTTGTTTGTGATTTCTTGTCCTTTTCAATAAACATTTAGCAAGACTTTTTTAAAAACAAAGAACTTATTTTCAAAGTTTGAAAATTTTGGTTATCGAAATCTTTAATAAATCTTACAACGACAGTTATGAAGCGAGAAATTAATAACCCAAGGTCTGTGAGTTAAATTATTAGTTGAGAAAAAGATAAGTCTAATAACTTCTATTGGCTTGAGTTACACTTAAATGAACATAAAATATGCAAACGTTTTAATTAAACTCGTCATATATTAAAAATGTGTGATATAACATATTAGTCTAGTGTAGTAAAATATATATCAAATGTAAATAAAACTTTCGCAAATTGTGATAGATTTATTTTGTATTTAAGCACAAAGCTACTCACGACGGGTATCGAAACTCGGGTTTAGCAATATAAATTTACAAACATACCGCTGTGCCACTGGGAGGTTTAGAGATGGAACGGTAGATTTTTTATTTGTTCATAAGATCTTTAATTTTATCCACTCTGCCAGCTGTGTAAAGTTTTTCATGGCATTAATTTAGTAATTAATTTACTACTTAAGGTTCTTATTAGATAATTATCATATGGCAAAACAATCACTCTCGTATTTGAATAAAGTTTAACATGTTTCTAATCTTCCAGGTTATTACTGATCTACAGCTCTTAATACTAGAAACAAAGTAATATAAACAATAAAACAATAACTTAAATATTACAGAACTGTGACACTGTGTTAGTAAATGAAATGGTAAACCCATCTTTTGTATATAAATATGATTAATAAAACTTACTGTCTTAGTCGAATTTATTTACAAGGCTAGCTTACATTAAATAGTTTTTTTAATGTTTTACTTATTTTGTCATTTCAGTGCCTGTAAATAATATTTTCCATAAGCATTCTGAGTTTTCACTTTCATATTCATTTGGAAATCTAGCTATCTTTAAATACACCGTTCATTTTTTCGTAGCTATGACTTTTGTTTAGTAAGGTCAAAACAGCCTGTGGTCAACTTTCTCGAAACATTTTACTTTAGAATCATCTAGCCATTATTTCCTTTGTTCTACGTCATTTACTTCATTTTACTCTTCAAAGGCTCCATTTATATGACTCTCCCAGTGATTCAATGGTAACTATGGAGATTTATAACACTAAAATAATAGTGACGCAACTAATATATTGCTTCTTTTTTCCTATTATACCTCTTATGTTTATCTGTCATTGGTCTTTGTACATTGCATTCACTCTTTATAGCGTTATATACTGTATTCACTGATTTATCATCATTTCTCCATTTTTGACTCATACTTCATGCGTGTACCATCTTGTGAAAAGGAAACGGAAACTGTTGCTTCTACAAGTACACACTCAGTGATAAGATAATCAATATAACTCTTCTAATTGAATACAATGCATTATTCTAATATATAATAAACACGAATTTCATGGCTTTCATGTATTTGGAAGTTTGTATTTTTCAGTACATGATAGAATACATAATAAATAGACAATGTTATGATTATAACTGTATCTCAACTGGTCTGATACCAGTTGAAGGACATAGTGTGGTTGAAATACTATTGTGCGCTTTTCTACTTCTTTAAAACCCTAAAGGACTAAAAAGAAAATGGTACAAACTATAATAGGCTTAGTACTAATGTTTTAAGATAATTAAGATAGTGCATTGTTTTTAATATATTTTGTGTGTTTTTTTATTTATTTAACTTTTTCTTTGTGTATTTGTTCATTTCATTATATGTTTGATGTTTTCACGTGGTATCACATTTTCTCTGGTTAGAGGCAAAAATTAGGAAATGCAGAGCAGAGTTTAGTATATTATATAAAGATTTAATGCAAAATAAATAAACAGTTTTGTTGGGCAAAACATTCTTTGTACTAAACAATGACCATACCATTAATATATGCTAAAGAACGTTTTCCCTTTAGCTTTCTATTCTACTTGTACGCTTATAAATATTAAAAGCTGATTACGACTCGACAATTCAGCTTTCGTGAGGATGTGATTATAACTTAGCATCGCCCTCCGGTAATTTTGTAAATGCAAAACAAATTGAAATATTCAGCTATATAACGTGCATGAATATATATTTACATTTAGTAACGGACGATTGTTGATAGACGACGCCACTACAACTCTTTGTTTTTGTTTTGTATTAAGCACAAAGCTACACAATAGGCTATCTGTGCTCTGCCCACCACGGGTATCGAAACCCGGATTTTAGCGTGCAAGTCCGCAGACATACCGCTGAGCCACTGGGGGGCTTAAAAAATGTTCCGCAACTCTCATTACATGTATATGTTATCTACCTTGTCGTAAGATAGACATTGCTAGTATTAATCTTGGATCTTAAGTGGCCTTCTTCTAACTGTAAAATGAAAGAAGCTCAGGAGATTAGTTAGTGTTCGAATAGTACAGACCATTGTAACTCGTGAAAAGTTATGTTTTCAAATCTGGTAATAAAAATTGCTTATTAATCTCAAAACCCTTTTTTTGCATTAGTTATAATCGAGCTTGAAATATTAAGTAATAGATTTCACTGGCATTTTGTTAACCTATTAGTTCTCCATTAATTGTGGACTTCACTGGTCTTTTATTAACCTATTAGCACTCCAATAATGATCGACTTTACTGGTCTTTTATTAGCTTATTTGTACTTCATTAATTATGGACTTCACTGGTCCTTTATTCATTTATTTGAATAAAACATTTAAAACTGGTACAGAACAATCTAACCAGCTTAACTAAGCGAAACAAAAACACATGTAGCCTTTAGAAAATAATACAATTGAACAATTATTTCCCAAAATGGAATTACTTAATGTTTACAGGACCCCGAGCACATTTTTAAAATAATGAGTAAATAAAATAATATTTTTGTTCTAAACAGAGTTGAACTCGATAAAAGTCCAGACGATTTCCCCAAATGTTTTAACAAAGTAAACGTTTAGCAGAATACACCCTAAAGTTGACATTTCAGTTGAACATCTGTAACAACGAATCGAAATATATTCAACACGTATGTGTTGTAGCTTACAAACGTTTAGAAACTGTGGTTAGGTGACCATTGCGTGTGTGTGAGAAAGAAATAATTAATTTTAGACGAAACAAAAAGTCGAAAGTTTTCGTGACAAAGACATTTCAACGTTTCGTTTCCTGTCGTTACTGGTCTTGTTTTAAGTCCTCAACTGTTGTCGATAAGAAACAGTTTTTTATTCACTATTAAAAAATTGTCAACGTTATCTTCAGCTTAGAAGTCAATATTTATTATATAATATAATATATTATATTTATTTATTATATCGTTCGTTTGTGATTATATTAATCCCACTTCAACTCTTAATAAGACAGAACTTGAATTTTAATATAATGAAGAACAAATAGATTTATTAATCTCTTATTTGGAACAATTTGTTTCTGTTGTACCCCCGCTAGTACAGCGGTAAATATACAGATTTACAACACTACAATTAGGGTTTCGATTCCCATTGGTGGCCTCAGCAGATAGCCTCATGTGGCTTTGCTATAAGAAAAACACACACAATATACACTACCTTATTAACTTAATATTATCTGGATGATGTTTCGTTTGAGGTCTTTTGTTGAACAATGTAAAGAAAAGGCATAATTGACCAGTTTTGTAAAGAGATCTGACGTGTAGAATTTAATCATGTGCTTTATATACTGTTTTCAAGGCTAATTAATTACAATCTGTTCTGTGAACTTTATATAATTAAGCTCGTTTTGTGGATAACTATAATTTTAGTGACTTAATTTTGTTTTGTTCTATGTAAACAGTGTGTTTTACTCGAAGACTAATCATTACGACTGCCCTCAATATTAGTAAACGCTTTAACAATTGATCGACAGATGCCATGTACAGAACCTTCCCAATACATTTTGATGTGTAACAATACATGAAGCATTACAATTCATTAATAAACACAAACCGTATTCAGTGCCTTCACAAAATATTTTAACGTATAGCAAAAGATATAATGCTACAAATTATAATAAACATAAACCGTGTTCGCGACATTTAGAAAACTATTTAATATAAAACTACTGTTATAATTTTAGAATTTCTCATTAAACAATTGTTAGCGTTAAAGTTGTTACGGATGGCCTTTAATCACTACGTCAAATATTATTATACTTTATTGCCAGACTGTGCTAATATCATAAAACCTGTTTCCGTAACATAGAATGTAAATTATTGAATGTTGCAAACATAATTTCTAGACCCGAACTATACCAGCTTTTCCTAGAAATTCATGAATCTTTATTACATCAAAAGCATATAAAGCAGGAACTAAGTTGAACTTTATAAAAACATCTGATTACATTTTATTATTTCTAAACCCATGTAAACGATACATTGTTTTCAAATTTAATTAAATTTTTAAAAAGTGGATAAAAATATTTAGAAAAATGTACTGAAACTTGTTAACATTCTTACTTCTTTGTGTTTCTTTATAGCAAAGCCACATCGGACTACCTGCTGAGTCCACCGCGGAAAATCGAACCCCTGATTTTAGAGTTGTAAATCCGTAGACTCACCGCTATACTAGACAGACTAAGAAATTTATTTAGAGAAGAGCTTTTTTATAAAAGATGAAAGACTTTTGTTGTTTGTAAGTTAAGCACAAAGCTACACAATGAATTACTTGTGCTCTGGCAACCACGGGTATCAAAACACGAATTCTGATGTTGTGAGTGCGAATTTATACTGCTGTGCCATTGGGGGGCTGAGAGTTTAAAGTGTTAGAGTTTCTAGATAAATCTGTATAACGTTACTTTAATCTGGTTTATACCTTATCAAATGTAATGGGAAACATGAATAGTTGATCATACGGACAATATTTTATATTGGCTCACCCAGTAGCTCAGCGGCATGTCTACGAACTTACAATGGTAACCCTTAATCATTGTTATTTATATGATTCTACTCTATCTTTTGAATAAACCGAAATACTGAAGCGTAAAGATAAACCTATATATCGTTTTTGAAAATTTTATTCTGCTTGTTTCCATTCTTTGGTCACCTTCATACAGAAGTTTGGCTCTGCTATGTTACTCATCAAGTTATCTTCTTTTTATGCTTCTTAAGGTTTAATATCAATGGAAATCTTCATCTAGACGTTTGGTTATAACGATATCACTCATCCATACATTTCATCATACCGATGTTATTTTTCTGGAGATTTGGACTTATAGATGATGTTCATGCGATTTTACTGACATATTTTTCGATCTTTTTGAACAAAAGTTTCGTTTTATTTATTGAGAACTTTTGTTGATTGTGCTTTTCAACACTATATTACTTTTTCCTCTACACAGTTTTCCGTTGTTGCCTGGGTTAAGAAATACTGGAAGCATTTGTCTTCTGTTTGTTCCAGTGTTTTTTTTATTTAGAATATCAACCTCTGTTTGTTCCAGTCGTTCTTTATTTGGAGTGTTAACCTCTGTTTATTCTAGTCTTTCTGTATTGGGAGTGTTAAACTGTGTTTGTTCCAGTATTTCTTTATTTGGAGTGTTAACCTCTGTTTGTGGCCCGGCATGGCCAAGCATGTTAAGGCGTTTGACTCGTAATCTGAAGGTTGCGGGTTCGAATCCCAGTCGCACCAAACATGCTCGCTCTCCCCAGCCGTGGGGGCATTATAATGTGACGGTCAATCCCACTATTCGTTTGTAAAAGAGTAGCTCAAGATTTGGCGGTGGATGGTGATGACTAGTTGCCTTCCCTCTGGTCTTACACTGCTAAATTAAGGGCGGCTAGCGCAGATAACCCTCGAGTAGCTTTGCGCGAAATTCAAAAACAAACAAACAAACCTCTGTTTGTTCAGATTTTTGTTATTTGGAGTGTTAAACTTTGTTTGTTCCAGTCTTTTTTCGTTTGGAGTGTTAACTTTAAATGGTATCTCAATATCTATAATTAATTGATATTTTAAAGATTTTGTTGTGTAGTTCTCAGACGTTAGAACGTACAATAGAGTTTGTCCAGATATTTCTTTAACCCTGGATTTTAACAGGTTTTGTCTTATCATAGAGTTCCTTTTTGAAGGTTCATAAGCAGTTCAAACTACCAATATTGTATTTATAAAGATTTATTTAATAGAACATCAACCACCAAGAGGACAATATTATATATTTACCTTTAAATTCGGCATCTTGGTCTTTAAAACTTTTAAAATAATTTGAGTTACAAAATAAATTTTTCTCAAGTTGTGCTCTTTAATGAGTAAGTCTGTGTTAACAAATTATATTTTAATATCTCTAAGTATTTGATAAAAAAACAAGTGTTGTATGGTCGGGACTTTTCAACGTGACAATTTCTAGACATCAGAGCATTCGAGTTTCTTACATGGGATTATACGAACAAAGTTAGATGTTATTTGCATAAAATACTTTATGTTTTTAAAATTTTGTTTAATACTCTGTAATAACGTATGGTTTCTGATATGCTATCATATTATGTATTTATGAAAAATATTTAATGTTTTTTATTGCTTTACTGATTTTGAAATCTCAAAACATTTATTGACTGTATTGTTTGACGTAAAACATGGCGCATGAGTAAGCTTGTTCGTCCATCTTCTTTAGCTATTGTACTTGAACTAGTTATTAGTTACTCACTGTACGTATTGAATGGGAGTATTACATAGTTTAGTACATACATTTGAAATGCACTATGTTGTTTTATTAATGTGATGGATGCTTACTTCTTATTTCCGACACGTCAACTCTGTATTTGCTCAGGTTTAATAAGTTTTAAGTGATAAGATTGCTCCTCTAAAAACTGGAAACTTTTCAGCAAGAATTCTGCGAATTAATATCTAATTAAACAAAGCCGATGATAAATAATTTGAAATATTACACGATGTTTTTGTATTTTCTGTAATTACCGTGTTTTTGTTATGTTAACCTCTGAAGAAAACAGTGATTCGCATTCATTTCTAAATAAAACTTATAGAATGTCTGTAATTAGATTACTTTCCCCTATGCTACTCCTGTGACCATCGATAATCAGCTAAAAACTTAATAAATAGATTATTAACAGAAGGCGATATTCACGCTTATAGTTTGCTGCTTTCGTTTACGTAATATTTTTTTTTCCATTGAGCGTTCATCATTCTGGATTATAAATCCAACTCGCTACTTGTAAAAACAAAGGAAATTTCGGTTTATCCTAATTAATTGTATAGAGCTGTTAACCTGAAGATGATCTAAGAAGGTTAAAACATTGTTTCATACTTTATTTTTTAATACCCATACCAGCTGTCTTGAGAATACATTCTCGTCATCTAACTCTTGCATTATTATATTGCAAAAGAATACGATTTATTTCAGGCAACGAAGTAAAGGTTTAAATATTTCAATTGAACAACAAAGTGGCTGAAAACGATCCTAGGTTTACATAAAAGATCGCTGAAATATCAATCATCACCAGTACTGAAGGAACGCATTAAAAACAGAGATAACTGAGAAAAAGTAATGTTGGAAACTGAAGATAATTTATTGTCTTTTTTTATGAAAAGTGTAATAAATCAAATTTATCTTTAGAGAAATTATAAGATCAGGAATATTCATAAAATACGGATATTACTTTTATTGGCTCGTAATTAATAATTATATGGAAATTGTTGTTTATTAATAGACGAGCACAGATAGCCCATTGTGTAGCTTTGTGCTTAATTCCAAAAAAATAAATTAATTAATAGACGTCGTTGTCTCTTGAATTAAACACAGATTTTTAAAGCATACCATAGGTTCTTTCAAATGTTATCATGTTTTTTTAAATGTAAACGTTTTTAAGATTGATTACAGAATTAAGATAATATTGTCCAAAGATGTTATTATTGTAATGAATACTGACAGTGTTATAACTTATATACAGACGTATTTGTGTCTCACTTTGGATATCACCTGTTTAAAACTTTGATAATCCTACTTGTGATTTTAAAGTGACAAACAGTTCTAGAATCGTTACTTTAAAATGCAATAAAATATTTTAATGAACTAAAGAGGTTTCAGCTATAACCAACTATTTTTAGACTTAACAGCAATTGATAGGGTAGCACTTTTAAGAATAATTTCCAATACGATCTTCACGTGCGTTAGAACGTTTACGAAATCATTTAATATGTGTTTTATAAACACAGTTGTAAACTTTGTAATATTCACTCAGAGATGCAAGGAGAGAAAATAATGAAACGTAATTTTCATATGGCAACTTTAATCGGAAGTATGCAATTCTCAGAATAAAATGTGAATGTTAGTGATTGAAACATTTTCCTGTAACAAAACAAAACTTTGTTTACATAAACATAGCATGTGAATTACTAGGTTGATAAGGATACACAATGTGTAACGGAATACCCGGATGAATAATTGCTTAAAAATCACGCCAAAAATTTTCAGGTTAGTCTCATTTGCAGAAAGGGAAATCAAGGTTTTCTATGTCTCTGTATACACACATTATCCATCCGCCAGACAGCTGATATAACTTAATCAACAATTTATTGAGAACACTGGGCATATGTCAGTAAGGACATGTACCAAGACTTGTTTTTCTGACCATATATGGCTCACTAAGAGGAGAACTGTCTTAGTTTACTGTTAGATACTTCCAGGTCATCTAAAAGTTGTGACTGTATTCGGAGCCCCGTGTAAAAGGTTAAAAACTTTATGAATAAAGTTATGCTATTTTGCTCAGTTGTGAAAAAGGTTTAATTTAAGACATCTGCAAATCTCAAGTTCTGTAACCCATCCTTAAACTATTTAGTCCAATTCTATGATCAAACAATTTTAATTTTTTTCGTTGTTTTAATAACTAGCTTATCCAATTAGTTTCACTGTAGCACACAAATATGCAATATAAAAAGTGCACATATTTATACATGTGTTTGAGAGTATGCAGAAGAAAAAAATTTGCACGTTTGAAATACTATTAAATGTACTATTATATTAATATAACTTGCTAAAGAAAGCTTAGAAATCTTATGTTTTCTAAGAAAATGTTAAAACTGTTTATTGAACTCTTACACTCCGATTTTTTTACTCTATTAATTAATTGTATTTATTTATGTATAATCTATATTTTACATAATATTTTACTATTTGTTGTTAATTACTAATTACATTATAGGCTATCTGTACTGTGTTAACTACAGATATAACGAAACCTGGTGTAAGCGTTATAAGCCCTCAGACTTGCGGCTGAACCATTACACAAACACTACACATGTATTGCTCTCTCTCTCTCTCTAGTGATATCTTTTTATTGTGTAAGAACTCCTGAAGACAAATTTGCTTATTTTAGCGCCAAAACATATTACAGGATATCTGCGCTCTCTCACAGTGGGAAATTGAATACCTAATATTAATTAGTTTTGTAAGTCCATGAGCTTACCGTTAACTCAATTGGGAAGTAAACTAACAAACGAAAGGATAAAAATGTGCTTTGTACCAAAATTATAATTCTTTTTTTATAACAATTTTCTTGATAAAATTTGAATATCTCATTTTTAATAAGCAACATTATTGTAAAATGCCCCACTGTTAACAAGCGTTGTATTTTATAAGAGTTGGGTTTCTTTGTAGCACGTATTCCTTACTTAATATTTTATTTCCAACTTTAAGTTATTCTTAAATGTTGAGTAAAGCAAACAGTGTGTATGTGTGTTGAGTGATTCTATTAGATTAGTAAGAATTGCCTTGTTTAACACTTTATATATTTAAAATCATTAGTAATAGCCCGAACAAGTTTCAGTCTTTCTTGGAATTAATATAAATGACATTCTATATTCTGTTGTCATACAGCTAAATAGGCACTATATACTTCTACCTGACACACATTTTAATAAAATTTCAACTGCATGAAGCAGTGAATACTAACTACACATTATACATATGTATGGAGACTAATATACCAAGTTACTTGTTGAGAGTGTGTAATTAGATAATGTAATATATATACATGTACTTATATGCAAACTAACTACTTTATTATAATTCAAGAACGTCCACTTTTGCAAGTTGTTAGCTTCTAAGTTACTATGAAATGGTTTGTAATCTGTAACGCTTGAGGTGACTTATGTGATGTGGGTAAATCTTTTCAAAATTTCTAGAAAATGTCAACTTGTCTTTTAAACCAATTACTTCCGTTACCATTGGCAACAGAACGTCACGTTGGTATCATTTAATGACGTTTAGGTAGCGTTTTTCTTGTTGCTAAGTTACGGTTATAGGTCATAGAAAGTTTACATATAAATTAAGTCGTTGTCAAACTTAACGATGCATATGTTATAATAACGGAACAATGAAGTCTTGATTGTTGGCATATCTGCACATACTTGTAATTATTGTAATGGGTTTGTTGTATAGTGTTTAACAAGTGTTTGTTATAAGTAAAATTACTGGTGTGTATTCATACATCAAGAGTGATCAAGTTTGATAAAACAATTTTATAGCGAAAACTATAAATTTAAAGGAAATATTAGCTGTAAAATTCTGTGGGAACCGAGCGTGATATATTTCGTCTGTTTGTGTCACCCTAGAAGTAAAGTATGGGGTTTAGTTAGCATCATAAATATCTCGAATATTAGGCCTACCAGTTTCTAATGTTTTTCGAGTTTTCCCCATTCAAAACCGTAAGTTATTGTGCTAGCTTTTCAGATGGAATCCATCTCTTATCGTTCATCCCAGCGGGAGAAAGAAGCAAAACACAGTTTCTCTACTTCGCTGGGCTTAAATATTTAATGCACAAATGAAAAGGAGTGAAAAAAGGCATTTGTAGTTTAGCTTGAGGAATATAGCAAATGTTAGGCCTAATAGTACTCTGCTCTTAATTTTTGTGATGGCTTACGTTTAGGAGGGGAAAATTTTTTACTCTTTCAAATAATTTAACGCTGCTAGGGTAACGTTTTTTCTCTAAATGATCTTAAAATAATCGTTTATCACAAATATTTTTTCTTCATATAAAAGATCTGCATGATCCATTAAAAGTGGCCCTTGAAGGTCAAATGAAATATAGCTTTTCTTTATTTGAACATTTGCACAGATATGTCTTACTGACTTGAAAAAAATTGTTTTATTTTCTACCAACAGAAATTCGATATTTCATTGAAATGAAGAAGTTAAGTAATGGGAAATTACGCTTATTTATGTAGTAACTTTTATTATTTTCATTAAACGAATTCTTCTTTTATGACTTATATTAAGGATACGAAAAGCATTCCTGTTGTTTGTCTTCCATGTCAGCAGGCTATTTCTGTTGTTTGTCTTCTACTACAGTAGGTTGTTTCGATTGTTTGTTTACCTTGACAGTAGGTTGTTTCTATTGTTTGTCTTCCACGTTTGTGGATTGTTCCGATTGCTTGTTTACCTTGACAGCAGGTTGTTCCTGCTGTTTGTCTCCACGTCAATCGATTCTTGCTGTCGTTTCTTTTATAAGTCTATATGTTCTCTTGTTCGTCTTCCACGCCAACAAGTTGCGTGACTTACAAGAAACGTATAATTCTCGTGTAGATGAAAACATACTAATATTAATTTGTAGTTTAACATGGTAACTTACCATCATACTATGCGGGTTTAGGAAGCCTCAATGTCAGAGAAGCTTCTATACAGTGTGCAGGTAGTTTTCGTGAGGTATTATTCGTAACCAACATAACAACCATACATTTAGGTATATATTTGTGTGTGCATGTGCGCGCGCATATGCATGTAGTTGTGACCTGTGACTATGAACGTGAAATTCAGATTGAAAAACATTTCTAACATATAAACAACGAGCCTGATTCTGATTTCCTGGTTGCTCTTTTACAAGTGTTTAAAAACATTGTCTTTAAACTTATTTTTTCTTTGATTTGCAACTTATTTCTGTTTTAACTCACATTTTCTTTCTGCTTTGATTCCCTATTTATTCCTAATTTAGTTTGCTTACTTACACACGTATATCTGCTTTAATTTGCTTACTTACACACTTATACCTGCTTTAGTTTGTTTACTTACAAACGTATACCTGCTTTAGTTTGCTTACTTACACACGTATTCCTGCTTTAATTTGTTTACTTACACACGTATACCTACTTTAGTTTGTTTACTTACACACGTATACCTGCTTTAGTTTGCTTACTTAAACACGTATAGCTGCTTTGACTGTTTGCTTATTCCTCTTTTTATTTTGTCCTTATTTCTTCTTTGGTTAACTATTTATTTCTGCTTGAACTCGTTGCTTTATTCTACTTTCTCTACTTATTTCTCTTTCTATTCAATACTGATTTCTTTTTTGATTCACTACTTATTTCTATTTTGATTCACCACTTTTATCTGCTTTGATTCGCTACTTATTTTTCTTTGATTTACTACTTATTTCTGCTTTGATTCATCACTTATTTCCGCTTTATTCAGTTTTATTGTATTTTTTATTCCATGCACGAGTCTATATCAAGCCTATCTTGTGTTAGTAATATTAAATAGCAGTGTTATTTTTATTGTGTCTTGTTGTATCATAGAACGACATGGTGTATTTTTTTAGCACCTGTTCCTTTTAAACTACTTAGAAATATTCTAAAATTACAACACAAAGGTGAAGTTTGAAAACAAAACGCCAAATGTTTCAAAATGTGGGTTATACTTTAATAATTAATTTTTATAAAATATTTCCAGCCTTTTCTGTAATGAATGGTAGTCATGATACGTAACGGAACATTTAAGACGTCTTAGAAAGAATGATTTTTGAGAAGAAAATAACACAAGCACATAAAGGTGAAAAATTTTGCTCTTACAACTAAAAGTATCTAAAAAACAACAACATTTTATATATGTCTTATTGAAATAAAAGAACAATATAATAAAATTTTGGTAAAAACAAATGATTTGGTAAGTGATGAAATTGTTACATAATCATTTAATTTATGTGTTTTATACAGTTATTCTTAATTTAAAAAAACAACTGTTAAGCCTAGGGCTTCATTAATTGGTTAATTATCTGCTTTTATAGGATGCAAGTCGCATTATAAGGCGTAATTACGCACTCTTTAATGGCATCATAAAATTTTATGTAGAAATTAATAAAATGGTCCGGCATGGCCAAGCGCGTAAGGCGTGCGACTCGTAATCCGAGGGTCGCGGGTTCGCGCTCGCGTCGCGCCAAACATGCTCGCTTTCCCAGCCGTGGGAGCGTTATAATGTGACGGTCAATCCCACTTCCCTTCCCTCTAGTCTTATACTGCTAAATTAGGGACGGTTAGCACAGATAGCCCTCGAGTAGCTTTGTGCGAAATTTTGTTTTCTGACTAAGCATAAACGCTGACAAGTCACTAATAATGTGTAATGTAGTGACAGAAGTTTGAGTCGATTTGACCTACTATTTTATAACGAAATCCAGGTAGATAGGTGGATAATAAAATTAGCATGATATTTGGTGCATAATAATAGTAGGCATACTTATATTTATTTTATTTTCATTTTTTGTATGGAGCGATAAATGCCTAAGCCATGTGACTTTTATTTGTACAACTCTACGTGAACTCATGTTTCGAAAAAAAAAAGTTGAATATAACAAATACAGTTTAGAGAAGAACATTTTAATAACTACTGCATTTGTTATATGTTACCTGTGTATTGTAACTCTTACCATGAACAAACATTTGTCTGTATCGTATGCAACAAAAAAATATAAAAATTCTAATATTGTTATCAAAAAATTGTATTCTAATCTTTAATAGATGTTTTATGTCATTGTTAATACCGAATTTCAGCGCAAAGAGCTAAAATGGTTTTGGAATTATCCAACTAACTTATTCATTATTCTTTATGATGCCATTAAAGAGTACATAACAATAAAGGTCACATTAAATATAAATTGTAACCTGTCTGTATGCTGCATATACAGATATTAGAACAAAGTTTTGTTAAGCCTAATGAAGATTTGTCACGTGAACGTCTTCAGTCGCTAACTTTCGTTTGTGTCTGTCTTTCAGTTTCGGAAATATACAGGCTTTATAAATTTTCAATACTAAATGAGTCACCGCGAAGACTTACCTGTGCAATCCGAAGTAAATATACTTGTATTCGGTAGGGAAGGAACTGAGATCGTTTAGGAAGTGAAATTCAGACGATCTGAATATATAGATATTTCATAAGTTTACATGCCTCATGTCTGAGTGAACGTAATGTACATTTGAGGATTGCAAACACGATAAGAAAAAAGCTGTAGTTTTTATTCATACTATCAATAACTTTTATGTTTATCATTAAACAAAACTACCAATGATATCTGTTGTTATTATTGTTTGGACACTTAGTATTACCTTCAACTGGAAACGTTTAGTATTTTGAAATGTGTATTTTGCCATGGAAAGATTTGCAACTCATGGAGAAAGGAAAGAAACCCATTGTAAGGCAAACTTCGTTGTTACCGAAGATTGTGTTGAATAATTTACTTTATTCAAATATGTCGAGGTGAAAGTCAAATTATACACATTATTCATATTCAATAGTTATATTGTTAATAAAAACTTTACTAATTATGTTTAATTTATGGTAAAGCTTTTTTTACGTTTATCTGCGTTTTTTAATTATATATATATCATGTATTTATCTTTTTGTTTTGTTTTCAATTGTCCAGAAGTAATTAATTATGGATATGACCACCATCATCGTCGCCTCAGTTTTAGGAACACTAGCGGCGCTAGTGTCGATGAGTGTGACATTGTTCCTTTGCTACATTTACTGCAGGAAGATCGAGCACAAAAAGACAGCAAGAAATGAATTAGAATCACTGCAGTTTGGAAAGCCGCCACCTGCAGGACAAGGAGACGGAGCGAAAGAGCTTTCAAGACATAACGTGGAGGACCGAATTCAACAAGGACTAATACCATCCCTTATGGGACCCTCGGCATCGCACTCAACGCTGTGAGTGTCAGAATGTGTCTCTCAGAGTACCTTAAGTAACGTTTACATCTATTAAGCTAACAGGAATGATTGTTATTCTACGTTGCTGAAAAAGCTGAGGAATAAATCAATCGCGAAGAAAGTTTTATTAACAGAACATCCAATATATATTTATTCCTTAAATTTTATTGGCTTAACCTATTACTATTTTTATGAAATTTCATAGAATGTACTAATAGTATGAAAAGAAGTTTCAGTTTTATGATATTTCCATGTAAAAGTCCTTTCAAACATTATGTTCCTCAAAAGAATTATTGTAATTGAAACAGAATAACATCATATATTACGAAAATTAAGTTTTGAACTGAACTGTATAACCAATACGAACTAATTCTATTTATAGTTTCAACACTGAGGCCCCCCAGTGGCTCAGCGGTATGTCTGCGGACGTAGACGCTAAAATCCGGGTTTCGATACCCGTGGTGGGCAGAGCACAGATAGCCCATTGTGTAGCTTTGTGCTTAATTCAAAACAACAACAACAACAACTTCAACACTGAAGGATGAAGTACTATTAAAAATCGATAAGCCTAATGCTTGTGGTGAAGATTACATCAAAAGGAAATTGATTTTCTTCTCATTTATCTGTTTCTCTTTTTATTTTTGAAATTCGTACAAAGCTACACAAGGGCTATCTGCGCTAGCCGTCCCTAATTTAGCAGTGTAAGACTAGAGGGAAGGCAGCTAGTCGTCACCACCCACCGCCAACTCTTGGGCTATTCTTTTAACAATGAATAGGAGGATTGATTGTAACATTATAACGCCCCCGCGGCAGAAGCATATTTTGTGTGATTGGGTTTAAACCCGGATTACGAGTTGAATGCCTTATCCACCTGTCCTTGTCGGCCCGCTAATTCATCTAACTAACGTGTTTATTAAAACTCAAACCAAAGACGTGTAATAATTGAATATCTGCTGTCTAACATAAAGTTAATCATGAAAATCAGTTGCTATATACATTTAGTTGTAAATTTTAAAAATATTCAAAATCTCTTTTTAGTATTACCGAAGACGAGAAAGAGAACACCAGCACCACCATCCAAGGACCAATTTCTTTTCTTCATTCTCTTTTACCGTCGGCTGAGGTAATACGAAATAAAACTAGCAGTTAAAGTTTAATTACCTCAGTAGGTTACTGTATGATGTATAACAGATATTATAAAATATGAAAAATTGATAAGTACATGTACACGAATTAAGAAAGATTTGGGAATTCATTACCCTAAATATGACTAAAAATCTGTATTAAATTAAAGTATTAAACAGATAACGTGCTGTTGTGAATCTCACATATTATGGAGTTAATGTATGTGTATATGTTTTCATACAGCAAAACCACATCGAGCTATTTGCTGAGTCCACCGAGGGGAATCGAACCTCTGATTTTAGCGTTGTAATGGAGTTAATAGGCCTAAAGTATATTTATAAAATAAAATGAGTTATCGCAGGTATAAAAATATCAAAATGCAATATAAAGTAACAAGCTAATAATTATCTTTCATCAACTTCGCGTAATATTTTACTCAATAACATTAGACTTGAGTTTTTAGCGAAATTTTTCATTTAAAAATGTAATAATTACTTATATTCTAAGTATGAAAGGTAATATTTTTAAAAAAAATTCAGAATTTCATTAATAATCAAATGTGGTTTAAAGATAATTTCAGTATAAATTTATAACCGTAAAAGCGATGATAAAAAACACTTCTGGAAATTGTTTGGACAATTGGTGGGGTTTTCTTAAACTGTCTCGTTTAGTTTTCTTGATGCAAGAACGTTTTACTAAAGATTTAATGCCTGAAAATGATAACAATTTCAATAGTTTATTTTCGTTTTTGTTGTTTTACCAGATCTGTCATTCTGTTTATTAAATACCATCATGATTTTTTTTTTATTTACGATAAATATCTGATGCAAAACTCAATGAGTCAAAGAAATTTTGTCTTAAACAATGAAATTGAAATGACAAAAGTTGTGTTAGTTAACAACTTTTAATGAATGTAACACTGGTATTTATGGTTTCGCAGTAACGTATATCTGTATTTAGTGGCTATATTCTTATAAACGGTTGTTTATTGTGGTCACAAATCTCAACAGAATCTCTACACATTCTCGTTGACAGCAACAAGAGGAAGCTGCAGACCTAGCTAACGCCATGGCTGAACCAGACGATCCAGCTGGACAGATACAGTTTAGTCTGGAGTATAACTTCTCTAATTCTACTTTGGCTCTGAAGATTATACAAGGTCGAGACTTACCTGCCAAGGATATCATAGGCAAGTCTTTTTCTATATATGTTATATATATATATATATATACATATATCCATTTTACCTGTTATTGTTGCTCAAATGAAAACCGATTTCATTATTCTATCGTTTTATACAGTCAACGTATTATTTTTTGCTGCCGATGCAGAGATGAACATCATGATATAAATAACATGTAACAAAGCCATAGTTAAAAATACATATATGTAGACTGCGCATAATTAGTTGCTACAGAGAGAAACAAGAAGTTGGCGTGTCAAAATATTCTTATATACGCACGTATGTCTTTAAGTTATTGTACTTACGTGTTTGTGTGTAAATAACCTTATAGTCGTTATGACAATACACGTATTGATATGTTGTTTACCGCGCTATTTCTCCTTTTTTTAATGTATTTCACCTGGTAAAATGCTAGAAATTATATTGGAATTTTTATCATTATTATTATAAAATATATGAACAGTGAATATGTAGAAAATATACACTTGTAATTTGATTATTTAAATTTATATAATGTACAAGTAAGCTACAGTTTATTGTTTTGCGTTTGAAAATAAATCATTTTTCGATATTAAATCCATAAAATCGCTTTTTTGCGTATTCATACATTTAAATTTACAGACAAAAATATACGTGTTGAATAAAATGTATGTAGGTAATAAATTAACTATTTGTTTTACGTTAGTCAATGTTGTACAAAGATTGTTTCGGATATATCGGAGCCATTGATGAAGAAGGAGGGACTGCAGTAAAGATATTTTAAATATCACATTGTAGTTGATTAAATAATATAACTTGAAGATCTTACAATAATCTATCAATAAGGGTTTTCGGGAATGATATAATAATTAGTCACCAATATTTTTGTTTATTTTTTAAATCATATGGTGGTTCATTTTATAAGGTTATTTTGAGCAGTTAATTAAGTTATATTTTGGTGAAGATAAACCAACAACAATTAGCACAAAGTTCTTTTGGAAAGCATATGGTATATACGTCTGTGAGTTTACTTTATAAATGTTTTGATACATTAACTACAATGTAATTATTGATCTTGCACGTTATCTGAATATCACTTAAATAGTGGCACTATGGTAAATCTGATGGTCATTGAAAACTTAATATAGTGGGTTAATCCAAAAACCACTCATTGGCTCAAACCAGTGTTGAAAGCTTGGTACTCTAATAATAGCAGAATAGATTATTTTATAGGTTAGTTTGTATGTTATCAATAATTATTATGAGCCAGCTAACATTACAAGTTAACCTAATGATAGTACAGTAGTTGGCCTTATAGTATGTAGATCATTCAACAGTTTATACTAGAAGTTAATACTAACAGCATTGAAATATTTACATTATTTTGTAATCTCGTACATCGCTTCCAGGCTAATGAGAAGATTTGTAAGTAATTCACACCTTCGGTAAATTTAAGTATATTAAAGTAGTTCATGTTATGGAGTGGTGTGAATCTATTTCAAAATACGACAGCGAAGAGTTGTTTTGTAAATCGATCCACAGTCGTCATTATGATTAAATGTGAAGATATTACAACAGATGGTTTTAATGAACACTATACATTGATATGACTTAACAATTAGTATTCAAAGCTCATCTGTAATTATTTGAACAGATGAAACTGCTGAACAACCTACGGAAGGACAATAAAGTAACTAATATTATTGGATCACCTATAGGAAATTTATCGGTTTTATGAAAATTAAAGGAATTCATTTCAGATTAATGTGCTAGATCTAGATTAATTAACATCGACCATTAATCTGTTGACATTAAAAATGTATATGATGACTTGAGGGAAGTAAAGTATTTAATCTTGAAATGTTTTATGCAAAGGGACGACTGTGTGTTTACCTCGGGATATTACAATTGTTGATCTAATAAGATATAGAAAATATAATGTACTACAGTTTACATTACGTCTGCTCGTGTAGTTCATCACTGATATAATACAATGTGTAATCTGAAAGAATATCAATGTATGATGATCTA
The DNA here is from genome assembly GCA_011833715.1 of Carcinoscorpius rotundicauda. Taxonomy (NCBI): domain Eukaryota; kingdom Metazoa; phylum Arthropoda; class Merostomata; order Xiphosura; family Limulidae; genus Carcinoscorpius; species Carcinoscorpius rotundicauda. Next base: position 10,650,898 of record CM022405.1, on the reverse strand, counting down.
TTTTAACCCGGAAGTAGTGATGTAGATGACCCAGTAGTATAAAGTTGGATTAACAAAATTGTTAGTATTGTAGTTTAGTATGAATACAATACAATAGTTATTACTGAAAGCTAATCTGTTAATGGCACAACTGTTAATATTGTAGTTTAGTCTAAATATAATACAATACAGGACTAATCAATACAGTGTTGTGTAGTTCTTAGTCTTAGGGCAATACAATCGCACTTTTTATAGATCTGCATAATGTCAGTTGAAGCTAGAATATAAATCAAACAACCCTTAGAGGCTGTCAATTACAATATAGTTAATACTTAATATTACACCAATGTCTTGTCTGTCCTCATAAGTTCAGGTTTTTAAAATTTTTTTTCCGAGTGTTACTGATCTAAAATGTGTCAGAATGTTTTTTTCTGTGTTATTGAAGCCATAAAATAACGTATTAATTAAGTCTTGTTTGTTTGTTTTTGAATTTCGCACAAAGCTATTTGAGGTCTATCTGTGCTAGCCGTCCCTAATTTAGCAGTGTAAGACTAGAGAGAAGGCAGCTAGTTATCACCATCCACCACCAACTCTTGGGCTACTTTTTTACCAATGAATAGTGGGATTGACCGTCACATTATAACGCTCCCACGGATGGGAGGGCGAGCATGTTTGGCGCGACGCGGGTGCGAACCCGCGACCCTCGGATTACGAGTCGCACGCCTTACGCGCTTGGCCATGCCAGGCCCATTAATTAAGTCAATCAAGTTAAGTAATATATTTGTTGCAGACGTTTTCAGAAAAGCTGTACAAAAAAATACGTGCATGTAGCCACCTATAATTGATAATTAATCAAACATTCTTGTTCGAACGAAGAACATAATTAACAGTCACTCTTATAACACACCCACGGTATCAAAGTACGGGTCGCGTTTTGCAGCAATGGGCCATTAAAGGGGAACTCTTTAATTTAAAATCCAAGCATGCTAACTATTATAGATAACGTTAAGCTTCGTGAAATCTTTCCTGGATCTCTCTGTTTTACGCGACTTTATGATTAGAGAGCTCGACTCACATTTTGGGAGTCAAGGGTTCCATTACCCATCACCGGACGTGCTTGCTTTTTCAGATGTGGGAATGTTATACTGTTACGGTAAAATAGCCAACCAAAAGTTGGTAGTGAGTTGTGTTTACTAACTGCCTTCTCTTTACAGTATCACTTCTAAATTTGGGATGGCTAACGCAGATAGCCGGCTTTGCTCGAAATTCAAACCAAACCAACCCGTAGGAAATCAGTAGTTACATCACCCTAAATGCTGTATATTTATTATTTGATGAAACAGACTTCTCTTGACAGTTTTAATATCATGAGAGCGGCTGGTACATATTTTCGTTTCTCGGTGGAACATTAATAAATGGACGTACAAAACTAAAACGCTAACATCTGGAATTCGATTCCTCACAGTGGATACAGCAGATAGCCTAATCTAACTTTCCTCTGAAACAAACAGACTTACAAAGTTTCATAATCCAAAAAAGTTAATTATAAATCATTTAAATGTTCCAAAAAACGAATAATCATAAATTCATATAATTGAATTTCTTAAGGGAAAATGTTTCTGGTGAACTATCTAAAATTGCTATATGTATAATATAACTATTTTTATTCGTTTAGTTTACGTCTATCAGCAAAAGACTAGCTGAAAATATTTTAAAAACAACGCTAATGTTAATATATTTTGAAATATTGCGAAGCATTTCAGTAATTTAAGGTATATTAAATAAACGTTCATTTGTTTCAATTTTCTAATAATATTTTTAAGATTAGGGGCTGTTCTGGGTTTAATCTTTAAATCTGGTCACCCTGAAACAAACAAACAAAAGCTATTTGTTTTGCGACAGGCACATTTATCTGACACTTTATGTTGACCACCCCATCTATTTTATATGCAAAAAACGTTTTTTGCATATAAAATTCTCAACAAGTGGGTTTCTCGACATCACTGATTCACCCCATCTATTGGTTATTAACTTCACTACTTTCCATTTATTTTTTTATCAATGCTCTAAAGTTGAAATATTTTGAAAGTATTCTCTTTCCTACAAGTAATTTGATAAAGTTCATATTAAATTATATAGATTAAACATAAGCAAAAACATTTTCAAATTAAAAAATAGGGTGAAAACTGTAATGAAAGCAAACGAACCACGTGGTTAACGTCTCATCGAGGTCAAAATTGGTTGGTCGAAACGTTAACTACAAAATCATTTTCCTCAGTCTTGTAGATTTTAATAATTGTTTAATATTTTCGAGTCATATCACGTCATAGGAGCACGTGTTTGTAAAAAAGTGTATTGTCTTCTGTTGGTTTGAGGTTTATGGGTAAAGTAGGTTAAAACAATTTTGAATTTTTTTGTACTATCTTTATATTTTACAAGACAATATATTGAATGTAAGACCTACAGTTTAATACCAACAATCTTATTTCCATCATTCTTGTTTGTTTAAAATTATATGTTTGTAGAACTAATGCAAGCTTAAGATTGATAATTTACATTAATATTTTTGTAAACGTCTAATATAACTTGCTTGGGGATGACGACTGATTTTCATGAGTGTGATGTTGTTTGTTAATCAAATTTTAAAAACCAGGTTTAAGTAAGACTGAAGCTTTTGTATTTTAGGAACAAGTGACCCCTATGTGAAAGTGTATCTCTTGCCAGATAAGAAGCACAAGCTGGAAACCAAAGTCAAGCATAGGACTTTAAATCCTCGTTGGAACGAAACACTTTATTTTGAGGGTAAGAACAATAAATACTGTAATAGCTTAAATTTACATTTCTTTTATATTTTTCTGGACTAAATCTCTACTAGCACTTTTTTTTACAACATGAATGAGCCTATTCAGACCATTACTTTTCTAGAGCTCTTTTTACCAGCACTATTTGGACGAAATCTTGGACTTTTTTTTTGTTGTTAAAAATAATATAAAAAACGACAACCCTAACCATAAAAAAACTAGAAGAACTACAGTCTTTCAAGTTCAAACCCTGCTTTCAAACTTGAAAACAACCTCTTCTCATTGTTTGACTTTCTGGTCTCTCGAAATTTTCAAAGGTTTTTTTTTTACGCACTGATAGAAGACATTTACAAGACTTCCTGTTTGACATAACAGCTTTTTACCTCAAGCTACGAATGAAACTTGTTGCATGTCTCTCGAAACGACAGTTCAACGTTTCCTCTAATATTTTTAGTTTGCAAGTAAAATAGTCTTTCCACAGTAAAAAGTGTAAGAACAGTATTAATTTAAAATCTAAAAGCGATATTCGTGAATAACAAAATTTCTATCCACTAAAATAACTCCTAGTTCACAATTTTCCTTTTTGTATGGACATTTCTACCAACTTACGTCATGATTAAAAGAACTTACTTTGTTTACCTTCTACTCAGTTTACAAATATCGATGATAATCATGTTTGAGTTGAAGAAAGGTTTGTAGCTTTTGTCAGGTGATGGCGCTCTAGCAGTCAGGTATTAAACTTTGAGATCAGAAAGTTAATTAACAAAGTCAGCAGAGGTCGGAAACCGCAATAAGCAAGTACACCATATCTACAGCGAAATGAAGTACTATATAAGTCTGTATTGTATAATCAGTATATCAAATTACTGAATTTACCTCTATTCTAGCATAAAGCTTCGTTGAAACCAATCCCTTTAAGTTCTCTCAATTATCTTTGGACTTTTCCCCCCATCTAGGTAAGTGACAGACTCATTGTTTAGGGTTTAAAATTTGCTAGAGTCGTCAAGCGTAACTTCTATGTTACTCAAGTATTCATTTGCGTTAAAGATAGCACTAACATTGCCTTCGTCTGGCCGTTTGACATTAAAAATGTATCTGTGGAGTTCAAATACAAGAATCCGGGTTTTGATACTCATGTTGGGCAGAGCACAGATAGTCAGTGATGTCGAGAAACCCACTTGTTGAGAACTTTTTTCTTTGTGAACCTGACGATGACCGAAGAAGGTCGAAACGTTGTTCGCTCTTCTATTTGAAGTGTTTTCTGGGCCCAGAAGAGCCGTTTTTGCATATAAAAGAGCACAGATAGCTTATTGTGTAGTTTTGTGCTCAATTATTAACAAACAAACTTTTAAAGCTGAGATTTCTTTAAAGGTTTAGATGTCTTCTAGTATTAAAATTATAAAAATAGTTTTTTTTAGTTTCTTAAAGAAATAATCACATGAATGAGTTTTAAAATGCAAGATATTCTTAACGACTGTACAGAATTAGTCTTGTTATTAAAACTCCTCAGGTATCATCATGTTAAAAACATCAGTACAAAATATATGTTTTATCAACATCCTGTTAAGTTTCTTTTTAAAATTTACTGAGGTGTTTCACAGATGTATTCTTTAACTCGGACAAACTACACGTTTTAACATGTTTTACACATTCCCATTACAGTGGAAAGAACGTAGTAAATCTAGTGAGTTTTTTTAGCGTCTAATTATGACTCGTTAATGACTGAATTCTACTGGTTCCATTAATTTGCATACAAATTGTTTCCTGGTTATATATTTCTTTTTTGAGTGGAACGAAGAACTAATCCACATCGTGTATTCCATATCCAAACATAAAACATGTCTGTTCCGAAATATGGCAGCTTTATTTTAATAACATTTAATTTAATTCTGCTATTATTTAATACATAAATAATTATTCACACATTGTTAACGTTTAAACTAGTTTTGATTTGTATTTAACACAAAACAGTATTCAAATTAATATTTGTTATGGCATATAAATTTTAAAATGTTTTGTTTTATGCTGACAATGTACATTTTTATTCACAGCTAAGAAAAGTTACAAACACATTAGATGGTGTGAAGTTGTGGTCAATGACCTTGAAACTATTCGTCACATCGTTTTCCATAAAATGTTTTAGACTGCGCCGACTTTGAAGCTCCATGTAGATAAATGTTTGTTTGGAAATTAGTTAGTATATGTTAAAACTTTGTGCGTCTGAAATTACTTCTCAGTGAACACTCAACACTATCTTAAAAAATCTTGACAGATTTAATGGATCGTTTAAAAAAATGTGTGTGAATACATCAAACATAAACAATAAAGAGTAAATAAAATTATCCCCTACAGCTAACTCTTTTTGTCTTAATAAATAAATTTTTGCCATATACTTTTACTTTTATTCCCAGAAGGAAAGAGTTCATAGTCGTCATAGTTTCAGTGAGAAATCTCTATTAATGTTGCAGCTCTTATACCTTTAACACCATTTTCACATTTGATCAGACATATATATGTATATATATGTTGTCTAGGGTATCCAGTTTATAAACTTCAGAAGTCCATTCTATATCTACATGTCTTCGACTATGACCGCTTCACGCGAGACGATCCTATAGGTGATGTGTATTTGCCATTAAGCCAAGTTGATCTTACTCAGAAGCCAACGTTCTGGAAATCCATCAAACCGGCAGAAGACTCAAAAGTGAGTACACATAACTCATCTGAAGATATGATATTTCGTATGATATAGCTAAACATTTTAAATTCGAACATTATCACAGAACACTTTTAGAAAAAATAATATTAAGTCCAAACAAAGACATGAGTTACATGCTTAAGTTACATCCTGTTTATTAAATTGCATAGAAAATCTTCATAGTTTATTAGGGGAGAATTTATAAACTTGAATAAATAACTATAGTAGATAGACTTAACTTGTTGTTTTAAATCTTTTTTTTTAAATACATAGATGAGGCCGTTGCAAACAAAGGTACATATGAAATATCTGTGGTTATTTTACAAAATTAACTTATGATAATCGTCCTTTACAACTTTTAAATATAAGTAAAGCAGAGGCTCTAATAAGTGCAACAGAACGGTGATTTAAGTGTTGCCTATTAAATTTTATTTTTATTTTTCGTATACTTCTTAAACTGAGACCATTAAGGTGCATTATGACCCCCATGAATCATGTCCGAAATTTCATAAAATATTTTTAAAACATGATTTGTATAACACGACATAATTTCTACAAAATACTAAATTTATATGAGTTAAAACATCCAATTTTAGAATACAGCTTTTCACGTACGTATAACATTTTTTCTTGCAAAATAAAAACCATTAGTCACCAAAAATATTTTAACCCAAAATGGATCTTTAAGTTGTTAAAGTTAGAGAACCGCAGTTGATTTTATTTTTTTTTTCTGTAGAGTATAGACCACTCTCAACACACATTTAAGGTGGTAATTATTGAAACATTTTTCTATACATTACTCTGAAGACGCAGTTAAGGTGTTTATTGTTAAGGTTTGTTTGTTAGACTAATCTTAAGCTACACAAAAACTTCTAATCAATTTACATTTATTTTTCATTCAGTTAAAACTGCCTTTTAACTTCTAGTAAGTTCTGTATTTGATCCTTTCGATCAATTATAAGATATTATAAGAAGGAAGTGTATTTCCTTCTAAATACCTTAGATGATAAAAACTAAGGTGGATACAGGAGCAAAAGAATACAAACTGTCGATTTTGTTAAATATTAAAACTACTTTCAATTTTTGTATTAAATATAATGATGAGGAATAGTTATGAGAAACGAAGAAACAGTGTGAATGTTCCTTTAGTTTATTACTGTTCGATACATATAAACATGTAAGCGATGTTTTGTACGCCAACTAACTGTGCAAACGTTTGTTTCAGTAAAATATACAACTATACAACGGATACACTTATTTATAATTTCTCATATGTATATATCTATATGTACGTATGTATATTTATGAATAAGTAACTGTGAGATAAAAACATATAGACTTAGATTAAATAACAATAACATAACAAAACCAACTTGCAGTATTTTCTGTGTTCCTCGAGGGGAATCGAACCCCAAATTTTGGCGTTGTAAGTCCGTAACCTACTACTGTCCCTCCGGGAGACTTAAATAGGAAAACCCGTTCCATTACCAGCTGATAGCTATTGTTTCAAACAGCGTCAGCGGCCATCAGTTCAGCTGCCTCGAAGATAAAGCTCTGTCTACCAATGAAGGTTCTTCATGTGGATTTTGCTGACTAATGGAAATGCTTTGTGTGGATTTAAATGTAGAAAATAACCTGGTGCTTTTTTTACTTTTACTTTCTTTTGTTCCGAAAAATAAATTCTACACTTTTTTTCTGTGTATCACAATGTATCGTGAAAGGAAAACGTGTAAGCTTAGCTTTGATGTTCCGAGAAACGTGAAATTTGATCAGTTTAGCTACGTTTAGTGACACAAAATGATATCCAGTGAAACTTTTTAGATCTTTAAGTGTGGCATATAGTTTGTTTGATAAAATATACACATGTACACTTTTTCATTCCAAAAAAGGAGGCTGAGATCAAGATATCAGGGATGATAATTTTAGCAACATTGCTGAATCAGGTCAGTCTCTCTTTCGGAAGGAAATAATATACAAGCATGTTTTGTTTATAAAATATAGGTCACAACCTAGTTAGTTTTACTGCAATAAAGTGTTTACTTTGCTCATTAAATATACTTGCTAAGATGTTCTTGCAGTTGGTAATGATAATTCAGAAAATTGTTGTCTAAATAGTTTTTATGTATTTTGGCTTACGCTTAGGATTATTTTCAATAAACGGAAATGTTTTTAAACCCGAATTTTGACTAACCTTCTATTTCTAATTATGCTGTTGGTAATTTATATAAAATAATCATTGCATCTCAGCTTCATAGATGCGTTGTTATTTATCATTATTTTTCCTAAACAAAGTTTTATTTTAAGCTTAATAACATCAAGGAGATTATAAAAAACAACAGCCGATTAACAAAGTATAAATATACACATACACTCAGCTGAAGTTACTGTTATACTCCCTTGTGGTTCTCTCTATTTCTTAACTGCCCAACAGTTTAAAGTGGTTGGGTCGGCGATTTACTTGTATAATACTTAATAATGAGAATTATCTGTGCTTATTCACAACTTTACATGTGTAATGAATACAGTATAAAATTCATAGATCTGTTGCTATTGGCAATCAATACTATAGAGAGAAATCGCAGCTTGAGTTATGAACACCTTAGCTTTGCTCTTTTGTTAGTTTGTTCTCGTGAACTGAAGAATTTCAATAAACAATGTGCTTGTCTTGTTAAATATTCCCTTTTTCCGCCAATTCATTAGCACCTTTGAAGTAGCTCGTATCGACCATTTAACACAAAGTAATTAAAAAACCGGGTTTCGATACAAGTGGTGGGCAGAGCACAGATAACCTATTGTATATCTTTGTTCTTAATTCAAAACGAATGAACAAACAAACAACAATCTTTGCTGAACCTACTGCTGGTATCGAAAGCCAATGTTTAGCGTAATAATTCCTCTTCCTACAGAGCTATCGGAGTATGTGACATAATAAAATAAAAATTCACTTGAATCATCATTTGGGTAGCTTCAGTGTCTTAACTTTGATTGTTTTACATTGAAATAAATCATAATGTGTGACTATTTTTCGATTTAAGAATTATTTACTGTTCCAAACTAGAATCGCCATATTACTTTGATCAAACTATACAAATAATAACCAACCATAATAGATAATTAGGTACATCAGTGTGAACAATTTAGTTGCACATAATATGAACAATTTCAATTAACAGAGAGTAAAGTTTCCATAGTTTAACTTCTAAAACTCGTATTACATCGTACTAAGAAAGGTGGTTTATTACTGTCCTGATATTGAGGTTCTGATTAGTTTACTCGAAAATTGTTTAATTAAACGAATTGACCGTAGTACAGACATAAATGTACTAACTCCATATGTAGTAACGTCAATAAACGTTTTTCTGCTAGTGAAATATACATAGTGTTACACGTGTTAAGGCACTGATTGTCAGACCAAAATGACAATAAAAGTTGTACACTTTGAAAACGGAGGAAAACATCGGATTTTTCGCCAAAACGCATTCTGGTCCAATAAATTTGTTTGAAAGATCTGCATGTTCTGCAAGTGCAACATGTGCAAAATCCCAATAAAAGTGACGGGTTCTCGGTTTCCATAGCTCAGTGTTAAGCTACCGACACGCAATACAGTTACGCCAAGACTGACTAAAGCACAAGGCAACAACGCCATTGGTCGATTGAAAGCAGACAAATTTCAATCAAACGTTGATAGAGCTGTGAATGTCCACCCAAGCACCATCACGAGGCTATGAAATCGTCACCAACAACATGGATCAATTCGTGATCGTTTACGATCGTGTAACCACACCCGCACATGATCGCTATATCCGATTACGTAACCTTCGGGATAGGACCACCACTGCAACGTCTACTGGCTCCACCATACCAGAGCTGCGTAGGATTTCCGATCAGACCGTGCGCAACCGTCGACAAGATTCTTAGGCCCCATGCGCAACCCATCATGGTGAACGTCAACGACGTTTTTCAGCATGACAACGCCCGTCCTCATACAGCCCGACTCACCACTGTCTTTTTGAGTTTTTGAAACACCATAACATCAATGTTCTTCCCTGGCCCTCCAGATCACCAGATTTAAACTCCATCTAACTTCTTTGGGACGAGTTGGACCGACGTCTGCAACGGCGACAACCTCAACCGTAGACTCTACCTCAACTTGCAGCAGCTTTGCAGCCATTCCACAGGATGTGATTCGTCATCTCATCGCTTCCATGGGCAGAAGATGCCAAGCAGTTATTGATGCTTATGGGGGACATACTCGTTATTGACGTTGAGTGACGTTAAACTTCAACTAGTGAGCGTGGACTTCGCCTTTGCAGACTTTGGATGTTCAACAGTGAATGTGCAAAGTTTCACATATGTCATACAGAACTACCCGGAATAAACTTGTGAACAATTTGTCTCAAATTTTACCTTTTGCGTTTCTTTTTTTTTGAAGAATATATAAACAAATGCGAAATCAAAGAATCCCCACTTATACAACAACTAAAACCAAAATTAAACCTACATAAAGGAACACCTTTATACCTACTGATCAATAACCTGACATGCAGCGCCCCCTACAATTCCGTACTCTCGTCCCTGAGACGTGCCCGGCTATGGTCATTTGCAAACTTTCTCTTTATTAACCTGAAAATGACCTGGGAAGGTCAAAACGTTGTTCTCTGATATCAATAAAAATGTTAATACCCATACCCGACAGCTGATAAACCTCTTTGGGCATGCTTTATAGTTCAATGATGTTCTTTGAAACTAAAATAAAATTAATTATAAGCAAAAAATCTTACACTTGCATGATGTCTACAGGAAAATACAATTGCATTGAAACTTTGAATCGTTGTAATAAGTTAACATCATCGGTGTTTTGCGAACGAATTAGTAATATTTTATTGTGCTCTTCCCTCTTGTGCTCCAAAACACACACACACCTCTAGTGGTAGCTCACAAGCAAACTTCCGAGATAAAAATCTCGATTTTTGTGTTGCGCACAGAACACACAGCTTATTGTATAATTTTGTTTAACAATAAAAAAAATGTTTTCTCTATTTTTTTCAACATGAAACAAAAAATATTTTCGTAAATTTGGTTTTCTACAGCAAAGTAAATTTTAAGTTTAATTTTGAAAACTATTATTAATATGATAAAAATAATTAATAACTTCTGTAATGCATGCAATCCGATTTGAATAATATTCTTAAATTAAATAATACAATTTTTTTGTTTCAAACTTGTACTTGGGCAATATTCGATCATCTTTATAACATTTATTTATATTCTATAATGACAAACAGTATAATTAGGTCAAATATTGTGCACACAAATAATCTACTTATTTAATTTGTTATACTCATAAATAATCTAATCAGTTTGTGAGAAGTAGTTTAATTAATTATTGTTGTTTGTTACAGAATTACAAGCAAAGTACGCATAACTTAGTTATCCATAGGCGTCCCTAATGTCGAAATATTGACTTCAAGAAAAAACTAATTAACAGTTCCCACTGGCAATTACTTGTATTTATATACACACGTATATACGTTGTTAATTCTTACTCTCGAGAATATTCTACAGATTTAGTGAATAGGGGAGAATTTCGCAATACACATTTACCAGTACGGATTACACTCATTTCTAAATATATATTGAACTAAATTAAAGTTCCGGCATGGCAAGGGGGTTAAGGTATTCGACTTGTGATCTAAGGGTCGCGGGTTCGAATCCTCGTTACACCAAACATGCTCGCCCTTTCAGCCGTGGAGCGTTATAATGTGACGATCAATCCCACTATTCGTTGGTAAAAGAGTAGCCCAAAAGTTGGCGGTAGGTGGTGATGACTAGCTACCTTTTCTATAACTGTACACTGCTAAATTATGGACGACTAGCTTTGCACAAAATTCAAAAAGAAAAAACAAATTAAATTAAACCTAGATATTAAAATAAATATACAATGGTAATTTCGTTACAGTTTGAATTTCGCAAAAAGCTACACGTTTGTAATTTAGTAGTGAAAGACTAGATGGAAGGCAGCTAGTCAATACCTTCCACCCAGAACTGTTGGGCTACTCTTTTATCAACGAATAGTGGAATTGCCCCTCGCATTATAACGCCCTCACGGTTGAAACGATGAGCATGTTCGATGACAGAGTATCGAACCTACGACCCTCAGACTTCATTCATGGTCTAAAATATGAATGCGAAGTTTCCTACTATTTTCCATGAAACACACCCCGCAATCCGAGGTGCTTTATATGTTATTTATGTGTCAGGCAATTTAGTGTAACAAATAAATAGTTTAATAATTTTATATGATATAAAATGTTGCAAATATTCCAGTCAGTTTATGTTTATACTGATAAACTATCCAAACATTTTAAGTAATACGCATTGTAAGAAGTTCAAATGCTATCATAATAAGCAACCTAATTGGATTGTGTCATAATCTGAAAGGATTATATTTGATCTACACTAGGATACTTGACTGATATTTAGTCGAATATAATTGTTATGATTCCAGTTTGTTTAACTAAATTTCTCATAAATACAAACTTTGATATCTAGGCGTAATTAGTAGCTCGGACCTTCACTGACTTCCAATCTTGCTTATTAACTTTTTGAGATATTCCCAACTTCATTACCACAGATTTGAGGGTCGAAAGGTTCTTTATCATAATCATAGTTTTATTTTGTGATGGAGTTGTCACTACAGATTGTTTTTATATAGTTTGGAAGCCTGTTACTACCCAAAATTCTTTGTTATGTCGCATTTTTCTACTTCCGTATAGAACATTAAAGAATCTTCTTTGTTCCTCTCAAAATATCATATCACTTAGCTGTACATCATTTTACAATCTTACGAACTAAATAATATCTCTTCTATGGATTAGCATACTCGTTGGTGATTTTGTTACTTCGTTGGCATATAAAAATGACTTATATAAAGTTTTATTAATTAACCTTGTATGTAATGACAAACGATCCAGTTACTTTTTATTTATGTTGATAAGTACTGTAATTAGTTCATACATTATATACATAATACTTTACCTTGGTATTGAGTTTTTCAGTGTTAGTGCTTCATTTATAAGCAGTCCAATTTTCTCGTTTTACAGTAGAAACTCTTAGAGATTTATTGTGTGAAACATTGTAATGTTCCCATCTTATGATTTACATTTCAACGGTTTAATATAATATGCGATCATTTTCCATCTCTAAGCCTTATTATACTATTTATATTTCATAAGAACTGCAACGCAACATAAGAGAAGAAGATCCCTTGGAGTAGATTACAATAAGTTATTACGTGTGCGCTATCTGCTTAACTGTAAATAAGTATGCACTTTTTGAGAATTCTCTTCTCGTTTAATGCAATTTCGTGCATGTTTTGAGGTTTCTTAATTTCCATCTCAACGCCATCCAAACTAGACCACATTCAACTAAACAGAGTTTGTAAAGGAACTTAAATTACACGTTGAAGTGCTACTACTCGCAAAGTAAATACAGAATGGAAGTAATACACGAGTTACACTGTTTAATGCTCATAAACTAAGCCACATTTACTCCTGTTTTAATCTTTCTGGAAGGTTTTATCTTTTCTCTTGTGCAATGTGGTATAGTATATAAAAACAATTTTCATACGCAAAATGTGCAAAAACAAAAGATTACGTGACAATCAAAGCCTGTATCAAGTTCTGATAGAAAGAAAATTGGAATTTGTTGGGCACTTTGTGGGTAATTAGATATTACCGCAAATGGAAAGGAACACTTAACAGATCCCTCCAATATAAAATATTCATAGACTTGGATCATAAAAATCTGTTCAGATATGTGACTTAAAATTTTCAAGTTGTGAATGTCTGTTGTATTTAACGAAATAAAAAATAAATAAAGGTGGATAGAGATCAACATAGGTGGGGCATCAGTACCATTTAGAAAGAGACCTAGTAGCACCACAACTATGGCAAGTAAAGAGTTTCTTGTAAAACGTGAAAATTCACGAACTCTTGAAATAAACGCTGGGAAACAGCTGTCCTTTCACGGGAAAGGATTATATAAAACTCATTCGAGAGGTAAGATGTGCTTTGAACATGACAGTCTCATGATTAAGTATTTTGCAATGAGAACCACTGAAAGCTCACTGATGTGAACACAACTGTTATATATGGCATAAAGAAACGTGCCAACATGGTATGCAAAGACATGGCGAGACTCCAAAACTATCTTAATATGTAACGACATTACGAATTTACATGCATGTGACGTGTATTGTTTGATGTATGTTGCGTAAGTCTGGCCTGTTATCTAAATTTGTAGAATATTCTTGAGAGTAAGAATCAACAGTATTTGTTTTAGGAAAACGCTAGCGAGATTAAAAACATTGCTGAACGTTCTATAAACTGACATTAAAGGATATAAACCAAGGCGCCAAGAGACAGTATTATTATTATTGGTCAGCTACAGTCAGCATACTACAGGGTGGTCGCTGGAAAAGCGGAAAATTTGTCAAACAGCTATTTATTTTTACAAAGAATAACTTTTACAAAGTTAAAACAAATCAAAATAGAAATGAGTAAGCACGCATTTTATTCATGATCTCATCTGACCCTCAAATTTTTCGCTTTTCTAGCGACCACCCTGTATAAGCTTTGGAAGCTATAATTGTTATTAACGCTTATTAATCAAGAAACTACAGAATTTGATCAGAAAATTTTATAAATATCGAACAATATAAACCGTTTATAATTTGTTTGCTTCTTTACAAGGACGTTAAGTATCTTTTTCGGGAAAGAGCATGCTTTTAAACGGTGTGAGTCCAACCAAGCTAGCTAGTTCAAGCAAAATGTGATAATATCAAGTCAGAATTAACTTGCTCGTCGTGGACCTGGATGGTCGATAAATTATTCAGTTCTAGAACGAATATCAGACTCAGTTTGTCCGTAAGTTTATAAACCTCTTGTATATAAATCATCATTAGTAATAACCATTATTATAAATTGCATTGTTTATATTTGTATATTAATATATATATGTGTGTGTGTTAAGAAAGAAAACTGTGTGTATCAATCTCATTTACATTTATATAACTTCTAAATTAAATTTTCCGGCTATTTGAAATCATAGTACATAACGTACGTAGTATAAAAATCAAATACTCGTTTTGTATAATGCGTAACAAATATAATCTACTCAACCTCTGTAATTAGTACAGAAATAAAGTGGTTGTTTAAAGACTGAATTATTTAGCCTGTTAAAAAGTAATAAGGAACACTAAGATTCTAGACATAATAGTGAAGTCAAAGCTGGGATCTCACAAGATGGTGTGTCGTTAGTTTCCATATAGCAGATAAAATATTTGGCCGATACAGTTCTGGTAATGAAGCATGGAAGCTCGGAACCCTTGTATGAGGTACAGAAGGGGGCACTCTACCATTGTTATAGATCCCATGCTAGAAAGAGTGCTTATTGTAGTGCAGTTAGTTGTTCTAAAGATCTTGAGGCAAGATTCTTTTAATTGTTGCAAATGTCGGAAACCAGATAGTTTCACGCACTATAGCCGTTCAATGGACACCTGGGTTTGGCCCTTTTCAATAAAGATGTTGAATGACAGTATTAATGCTACCAGTCTGCACAGAGAGTTTGCTAGCGTTATAACAAAGGATGATCACTTCTTCACCACAGTGTATTACCATAAATATACTCTGACCCTTCTCAAAATCAAACAATAAAGACAATAGTGTGTGATGGCCACAACTGATTATTTCTCTAAATGGACTGAATTATTTCCATATGCTGATATTTTAACATTGTTAGCTTATAAGTTAGCAGAACAATGAATGTTACCGCCTTTTTAAAATATTCTTAAATTTTTGCATAAGTATGTGTACTGGCTATACATCCATTACAGTAAGCACATATGGAGTTCAGCAGCAACAGATTAGAAAATTGGCTTACGTTAAACGTGAAGTTGAATAAAAATGTGCAAAAAACTTACGTCTACGTATCTGAGAATGAAAGGTGGAATTAACTATGAAACACGCTAGAACGTGGACTGGATCAAACCTTGTCCATCGAACTACAAGCTTCAGTAATCCAGATGTTGTATTAATAAACAGTTCAAGTGTATTGTACTAATAAGACTTTCATCTAGGAAATGTATAATAATGGAAAGTGGCCTAACGATTTTGTATTATTACTAATGAGTTCCATCAGGTAGGTATGTTAGATCATGTTTAATGTGTCGTTACTAATAAACGATTTGATTTTTTTTCAGTTGGGCGAGATACTAGTGACACTCATTTATATCCCCAGAACAAGTGAGCTGTCAATTTCTCTTATCAAGGCAAGGAACTTGAAAGCTAAGGATATCAACGGGTTGTCAGGTAAAGTCCAGTCAGGACAAACATTTGACTTTTGCATATAAAATATTTAAAATTGCAGGTTTCAATGCTAACACTAAAACTCTTTCTGATTAGATTAAAACAAAATCTTTTCACAGTGAGCTCATTCCAAATATGTTTACGAAAACAGATTTCTATGTTGTCACATTTAGATTTCAATTTTTTCCACTCTAAATGGGAAGTATTGTTTGATAGCAGTTACAGACTAGGATGTGTAATATAACACATCATTCACAAAATACTACTATGTGTGAGATTTTTAAATTTCTTAACAGTTTGAAACAAATACACATAAGAAAATCATGAGCTGACACATTTCATATGACGACTATCTTGAGATATGACTAGTTAAATAAATTTCCATAGCATCCTCAATGATATCTGAAGTATCTGCGGCAATTCCTTATTCAATATGATTCCATATACTTCCTGTTAGAGCCCGTAAAACTTCTAAGTAAAAAAATTGTCTGTACATGAAAGTCAAAGTGGAAGCCCGGATAGTCAAAGACATTCTTACATAATTAAATACAAGTTAGATTATTTCCTAGGGATACTGGTTTAATAATTAAAAAGGTAATTTTCCTTATCCGTTTTTTATCGAATAACTGTTGATGGCATTTAAAATCTTAAGTTCTATAATTTAATATATTTCTCGGAATAAGGAAAGTGTTAATTGTTTTTTGCAGTGCTACCAAACTTCTGTAGTAATCAAATTAACGATAGTTGTCCTACTTCTTACAACACTTTCTAATGAAACTCTTATTTGTTTTAACAAAGAAGCTGCGAATTTAATAAACCTTAAACGGGAATGAAGAGCCTTATAGTTAGTGTTTTAAGTTGGTACGTATATTGTTCTTGAGAACCTTTGACCTTGTTTGTTTGTTTTTGTTTTTAGATCCGTACGTTAAGGTGTGGCTTCATCGGAGAGACAAACGGGTGGAAAAAAAGAAAACCAAGATCCATAACCGGACACTAAACCCGGTATTTAACGAAACCTTTACGTTCATCGTACCTTGGGAACACATCCGGGAAACTTACCTGACTGTAACGGTCATGGACTTTGACACAATTGGACGGAACGAGCATATTGGAAAGGTTATTTTATCCTCCAGGAGCGGACCCACTGAGTCCAAACACTGGTGTGACATGCTGGCTAAAGCCAGAACTGCCATATCCCAGTGGCACAGACTGAAAGCATTGTGAAAGCTAGCTTACAAATAACTAGCTTGAAATTAGAATATAGACTTATGGATGTAACTGATACAATAGCGTTTTGTAACTGTGTACGCCTCAGTCAGTCTAGAGAATTGGACTTGGTATGAATAGCAAGACAAAAGCGTTTCATCCGTATGTGGTTGTCTCTGGATGTAGGTGTTTCTTTTGTGAAACATTTGTCGTACAGATGTTAATGTACTGTAAGTTTTACTGTACATTGTTTTAAAACAGTATTTCCGAAATGAAATCGCTTATAGATAGATTCAGTATTTTAAAATCGCATGTTGTAAGACATATTGTAATATTAATGGTTTTAATTAGTGATAATCTGGCTGCTTTTAGGTCAATTGTTCGAAATTGTAGTTATAATATGAAGAATGTCAGCACCTGATTAATTGTTTAATCAATTAATATTTTAAGAAGCAAATATAAATGACAGAGAGGCACTTCTAGATGACAGAGAGGCACATTAATCCCTACAATTCAGCATAATAATCTTTGAATGTTAGTAAGAAGTAAAACTGTAGAATTAAAAAAACATAACGACTGTAAGCATGAAATTATGATTAATTTAAATGATTAATTAAAAGAAATTCTAAAAATTTACAATTATTACTAAATAAATATGTTCAATTTGAGGTTTTTGCAGTAAAAAACTAAAGAAAGATTTTGACCACATTAACAAAAAATGCAGCTTTGTTTAATGCTCGATTGCGAGTTACCAAGATTCAAACACTCAATTTTTTATTTCTCTGTGTAGAAAAGGTAATATTTTTGCATACGTTTATTTTAATGCAGGAAGAAATAGAAATCATTTAACAAACTGTGTCAGACATGTGTATTTTATGGATTATAACTCTTATTTCATAATAGATAATTTGAATTGGACAAAAAAAATTTCTAATATTCGATTGTTCTGTCAATTTATAGGATCTAAAGTATCAGTATTTATTAAGGGTTTTCAAATTCCTTTTTTATCATAGTTATTTTTTCATAATGGCCGATTTGAACTGGGCAAAAAAGTAAGTTCAATATTTATCACCGTGAGAATTTTAAATATATGATTCCTCTGCCAATTTGTAGATCTTAAAGTATCAATTTTTATTAACAGCCTTAAAAAGTAATTTTCTATTAAAGTTATTTTTTCATAATGACCAATACGAATTGGGCAAAAACGTTGAGTAGCTTACACTGTGAATTATTTAAATATTTCACTGTGCAATCCATTTGTAGGTCCTAAAATATTCGAATTTATTAAAGATTTTTAAAAGTTATTTTTTATTATAGCTATTCTTTCATAATAAATAATTTGAATTGTACAAAAATGAAGCTAACTGTCTAACTCTGAGCTATTTTATAAATATATGATTGTTCTGGCCGTTTGTAGATCTAAATATATGTGTATATAATTGTTACCGTTTTTAAGTGGTTGTTTTTTTATTAAAAATTACGAGCTTTGTTGAAGAGTATATTATAGTTTTATCCATGAGTAAATCACAGGTAATTATAAAATAGATAAATAGTAAAATATCAGCATAAAAGATAGCTAGAGGTTTGCTTGTAACAATAACCCACTTATATTTAAAGGTATAGAGATTTACATTGCTCATTTAAAATCAAAGAAAAACTTCTTGGTTGAACTACAATTACGCTGTACACCATACAACCAAATAAACGGTACGACCAATTGCAATAACATGTGTTTGGTTTAACATTTAATTTTTTTCTCAATGAAGCTACTGTTTTATGCATAATAAAGATAAATTGAAGGAAGAACAACTTTTTGCTTCAACCCTAAAATTTCTGCTATATAAAAAGGAATAAAAAAACGCAGTTTAGATTGTTATCCACTAGAGTTACCATGATATCAAGTTTCACAAGAATACTTCGGTATCGACGACTAATATTTCGTCCATTACTTTTAATTCAATATACATTTCAGATTAGCAAGTCATGCAATTTGCACTCGCTATATCCGTGTAAGATAAGGAGAAAGGACGAAGTTATTTCTATAATGTGACAAATAATTTAGAATTGATTAAAATTTATTTTCATCGTAAGATATTATGGCACTTGTTGAGCACTTAATATTCCAAGTACGCAGATTTGTTTTAATTAATAGAATTCAATTCTTAGAATTTTAATTTTATTTTTCACAAAATTCCATTTATTTCCGTGGGCCCAGTTACCACTAACGATGCGGTTATTTTAGTCATTCATTTGAAAGTCTATAATGAATTTAATTTACATTTAAAAGGTTATTCGAAATTATTCATTTTTTCAAAAACTTAAACATTTATTGGTTATTTAAGAAATCTAAATATCATTTTATTAAATGTAAATAATAACACAATAATGTATCAGTGTATGGTTGTATAAATAGTAACACAATAACGTATCAGTGTAATGTTATATAAAGAATAACGCAATAATGTACCAGTGTAAGGTTGTATAAATAATAACACAATAATGTACTAGTGTATGGTTGTATAAAGAATAACACAATAATGTACCAGTGTGTAGTTGTAAATTGCGATTACTTTTGAGCATCAATATATAATCAGAACTTGTAAAGCTGAAGAGTACAAGAATACTGATTTAGTTTAGATTGTGAGCTTAGATTCATCAAGTAAAATTAAAAGATGACTTTACTGTGTTAGTGCTAGGTGTAGTCTGTGATGTTATGGAATTGCACTTATTGGAATTAACTGCTGTTACTGTTGGACTTTTACAACGAATTCATCAGTAAATCATGCGGTCGGAATTTGAACAAAACATTAATATTTATTTCACTTCAAAAAAGCCAAAACAATAAAATATCACACCAGCAAAACAAAGGAAAAGAGATCCAAAGAGAACTAACTAGACTCCATCTTTTATGTGACAAATGTATAAATTAATGTATTTTCGTTATATTTGTATGTGTATAATTGTTTCTGGTACGTTACTAAAGAGATGTTTGTATCGTGAGGTATTATATATTAAATAAAAAGAGATTCAACTTGTATGCGTGGATTTATTGAAAGTCAAAATTACATAACGAGCCCTGTTTCCAGCTAAAGATATTTTTAGTGTGTTAAAATTTAGTGGACAAATAGCATAAATAATTTCAAACTCTGTTGATGTTTTGTGGCTATCTTCGAATGGTTAATTCTAATGTGTATTAAGGTATCTAGTGTATTATGTACGAGCCATAATTGGTTACGATTACACGCTACATAAATTTTGAACAGCCGTCGAAGCACGGGCTCTCCTCCTTCGAATGACTATGGAGTCCTGTCATTACATGTTCACCAGTTCGCAGTATACTTTACCATCGTCCCTTTCCCTGAATCACCGACCATAGAGAAGTAACCAGTCGGCAGTAACATACTTCTGTTTTTCCTTCTTCTGGTATTTAGTTATTTATTACCAAAGAAGAATAAGAGAATAAAATTGTTCGAAAATGTCTTTAAAAAAAACAAAAACTTTTTAACAAACCAGGCTTGAGAAATGTGATGAAACTTAATTTTACGGCAGTTGATTTCTATTTCCGATTTCGACCTGCTTGTGTTTGTAAGTTTAAACCAATTTAAAGTTTAGTATTCATTATTGTGTAATATGTTCAAAGAATAAAACCTTAATTTAACTTAATATTTCTTTTATAACAGAATTCAACTCAGACGAGCGTACGAGATAAGAAACGTAGTGTGGCACAAACTAACATTGTCGATGATATTAAATAGCAAATTAATTTAAAACATTTTTTCTGTGTTATGAAGCAGGAACTACGTTTTTCATATTAAAAATTAATTATATTCGCCTATTACATTCACTGTGTGTGGTAAAACATTTCATTATAATGAATTTTAAGAACATAATTTTTCAGATTAATAATACTTCAACACTTTTGTAGGGAAACATAAAATGTTAATATAATAGTAAATTTTAAAACAACGTTTTATAATAATAGTAAAGCGGTAAGATATTTCTAGAACATACTACTTCAATATGTGGTATGTGTCATCCACACACAAAAATGACCTTATTATTCCAATACTAAGTTACTTGTACAAATTTACTATGGCGATAGCGCGAAAAGTGTTTTCATTTGTTACCATTACTTTCAACCATTGCTAATAGAAATAACCATATGGGAAAGAATATGAAGTGCATATATCGCACCAAAAGATTTGAAGAATAATTCGAATTTGCAATATTTGAGTTATGCCAAGACAAGAGACATTCGTGGGATAATATCAATCACCCTATCATTTTAGTATGTCACAAATGAAACATCTAATGATCAGATGTGAAATAAAAATAATTAATTGTTCAGCCTTTGCTATATGGTCTCATACAATTTTGTTTTACCTTGAAGAGGTTCAAATTACTGATATTGTACTTATAAACCAAGACCATGCTACAAAGAAGACATCCGAAATTCTAACTCATGTGAACATCAGACAAACAAAAGCCAGCTAATCACAGCCGGGTAGTACATCTTAAAGTGCCATAAGTTCAGCGTGAACTCACTTCCAACTTAATGGTAAAGATATTATGGCACTGAAAATGCCAACCGTCATCCACAATATAAGTACACCTTTTTTGTCACAAACAAATAAACATAAGGAAACAGACTGTTGACTTCGGTGAGGTGCATTCTCTTCAGACAGTAGCACAGCCTGCGGTGGAATAATTACGTAAAATACTATTTTCGCAGTTAGAGCGTGCTTTACTTGTAGCCAGATAACAAGTAATCTGTAGATCCAGCCTTACTTCTTAGAGATAAAGGATGCCTTTGGCATTGGTACGGGCAACAGCAAATAATCAGCAGTAGTTTATATCGATTTATACATTTCACTGGATGACACTATTAATGCTGCTCATAAAAGAGGCCACAATTGATTCGGTGTTAGCTAAATGGTAGCTCCCTTAGATAAGAGGGGGATTAGTATTAACTTGCGATAAGAGTGAGCTATTTACTAAAAATCAGCCTGGCAATCACTATAGATTATCAAGTATACTCTTCTTGAGTCCTTACTTTATGAAGATTAGAATATGTTGTTTTACCTTTGCTTACGATGTTTTCGGCCACAATCCCAATAATGTTTCACAAGGTTCGGCTAGTTCAGGAGATTCAGATTAGTCGTGAATAGATATGTTAAGAAAACAATGCAAAACTCCTCTACAATAAAAGTACAGTAGCAAAAAAATCAAATGCAATAATATTCGATACATTTAACAATCTATCCAATACTTTAATAAGTGCAGCAATAAATAAATAATATATTTACTTTACTTAGATAATATACTTAAAACACTGAGGGAAAACAACATAATTTATTTATGACCTTGGATTTGCCAGGAAAGGCTTTATGAGGTGAAACTATAGCCGTGGATAAATTATATACATGTGAAACGTAGTTTTCTTCTTTATACACAAATTTTAAAATTATGAAGTTTCACCGAATACCGACAGTTTCAATTATAAATTATATGGTACTTTAGATAAATAACCCACAAACATTAGCTGCAGAAGTGTTATTTCTTTTAAATGTAGTGCGGTACAAAGGTCATGATTTTCTCACATTCTTCATAGCGTGTCGTTTAATTAATGAGATACATTTTTATATCAAGTAGGTTTCTCATCATCAAGGTTTATCAATTGTTAAGTATGTTATAATTTCCTTGGGTATAACGAAATTCGAAATACTTTCAAATCCATACAAAGCGGAAAAAGAAAACCTACAGTTTATATATCAAAGTCTGCATACAGTGTGATATGGTTTCAAACGAAACTTTTATCTATATTGTCGCGACTACATAGTATTACAGATATAAAGATAGAAGTGAAAAATGTTTTTTCAATCAATTAAATATTTTTAAAAGTACAAATTTTCTCATTAACGAAATTAATGAAACAACGTTTTTTTGCTGTTGTTGTTTGGCCCGACATGACCAGGTGGTTAAGGCGCTCATCTGAGGGTCGAGGATTCAAATCCCCGTTACACTAAACTTGCTCGTTCTTTCAGCCGTGGGGACGCTATAATTAACAGTTAATTTCACTTTTCTTTGGCAAAACAGTAACCCAAAAGTTAGCGGTGATGACTAGCTTCCTTTCCTCTAGTCTTATTCTGCTTAATTAGGGATGGCTAGCGCAGATAGCATTCGTGTAGCTTTGCGAAATTCAAAACAAATAAACAAACTGTTTTTGGTAAGCGCAGACCTACACAGCTAACAATATCTGCCCATCACGGGCATCGAAAGTCAGTTTTTAGGGTTACAAGTCTTCAGAATCGCTGCTGAACAGAATCGTAATCATCACCGTAGGAAACATTATATATATTTCACTAACAGAAAAACGTTTATTGACGTTACTACATATGGAGTTAGTACATTTATGTCTGTACTACGGTAAATACATTTAATTAAACAATTTTTGAGTAAACGAATCAGAACCTCAATATCAGGACAGTAATAAACCACCTTTCTTGACAGAGAAGTTCTACTTATTAGTACGATCTAATATGAGTTTTAGAAGTTAAACTATGGAAACTTTACTCTCTGTTAATTGAAATTGTTCATATTTTGTGCAACTAAATTGTTCACACTGATGTACCTAATTATCTATTATGGTTGGTTATTATTTGTATAGTTTGATCAAAGTAATATGGCGATTCTAGTTTGGAACAGTAAATAATTCTTAAATCGAAAACTAGTCACACATTATGATTTATTTCAATGTAAAACAATCAAAGTTAAGACACTGAAGCTACCCAAATGATGATTCAAGTGAATTTTTATTTTATTATGTCACATACTTCGATAGCTCTGTAGGAAGAGGAATTATTACGCTAAACATTGGCTTTCGATACCAGCAGTAGGTTCAGCAAAGATAGCCCTAGTGCCGTTAGAACGATGCATCAAATTAGCCACATTATTTACTGGGTTAAAGTAAAGTTCTGAGCTGTGCAAATCATTTGATTTAATCAAAAGCTACAGGTAAAATTTCTTAGGCAAATAACTCCTAAACGACATTCTTAGACACAACGGTTGGTAATATTTAGTCAGAATTACATATAAAGATGTATTGTTACTCTTTTCGAATTCAGAAAGAAAAATCGATAATTTTGTGCATTTTACTGATACTGATAAATTTAGAGTTTCAACATTTTATGAATCTCAGGTCACAAAAATCTTATGCAACCAAATTACTGTACTTTTTATTAATCAAGAAAAACTTGCCAAAAAGAAAAGAAACGAAACGTTAGGTTCATTCTCCTGCTAATTTGATATATGTCCACCAGTTAGGTACCTTCCAGTAAGTACTTCCATTTCTCAAAACAGATAAATAAAATAATAATGGACTTAAGTTGCTTTAGATCTGTGAAAGACATTCCAAACTCCAAACACAATCATTACGATTTTTTTTTGTACACGAATCTATGTTCCATAATCCCAGAATATTAAAGCACTTAACAGTGACAACTGTCGCACACTGTGATCGTGACAAACTGATAACGATAAATCATGTACAATTCTTGAAAGAAGTACTGTGATCCTAAAAGGCCAAAATAACAACAAAAGTTGAAGAAATTGAATATTGTAGAGAAAGTAATTATCAAGAATAAGGATATAATGTCATAATATACAAGTAACAGTTTTGTTAATAAAATTAACTATATCTAATAAGAACACTGTGTAATGGGAAGTACAAACCTGTGGTAAAAAATACACTGAAGCAATTTACTATTACCTAACGCAATATGCAAATGAAATAAAGAGCAGACGTGAAAGATTTTACAAATTCGTGGTATTCTGTGAAACTTCTTAATCCATAATCAGTAGCAATACTATCGTTGAATTTCCCACAGAACTGAATGAATTTTGTGCTTAAAATGCGCAATGGAAAACCTCGTTTGTAAAATATATTTCAGATATCCTTGTTGTTAACGAATTTTTCGGTCGTAATCGTAAATTGCCAAATAAAGCGACCAGATGCTCTTGGGTGACACATCACATTCTGTCAACTAACTACAGACATGCAAGATGCCCTGGAAAAGGATATATTTAAAGAATGTATTGTAGATTTCGCAAGCAATATAAATATTTTGATTTTTTGCTGTTCTTGGTGGTTATTATCCAAAGCGAATTACTATAAAGTATAAAGAAAAAGCTATTTCTAAGAAATGTTTATTATTAATCATGAGGTTAATATCAAGTCATTTATATTTCGGTCACATGTCGACACATCAGATAACTCATTTGCATAAAACAGATATAAGGGTGTGTTTGATGTTAATTTATATAAGCAGTTTTATTATTTCCTGACTACAATATCATAGATTTAAATTATATGTTAACTGTTTTGTAATGTGTGGTTTTCAACCATTACAGAATAATTTAGATAATATTATCCACTTTATGGTAATTCCCTTGTTTCCAAAGTAAAATTTAACTGCTTGTTAATCGTATAATAAAAATAATGTAGAATCACAAGACGATAATCAAGAAACTACTTAGCAATAAATACGTTGGTTGCAGAAACCAAACTTAACTACGGGTACATCTACTTGTTAATTATCATTTACACAAGCATACTGTGAGGGAAAAGCCTAACTACAATATACTGAAAGTTAAAATTCCGTTGAATATTCACATGTTTCTTTAAGTGCCCAGGCTTTCGTGTAGTATAAAAAAGTAAATTTATTTCATCTAGACATAAGTATATTAGAATAATGGAGATGTTATAGAATTATACAACAATATTTTTCTTTCGCTGCTTTTTAAGTAGTATCATTTTCTTTCTTGAAAAGTCCAACAACAGTTGTATATCTTTTCTAAACGACTGAAGTCATTTCCAATTGCTTGAATGAAAGTTCACCATGACTACACCACGGTTTACTTATTTTTATAAAGTAAACTGACCGTCTGAGCGACAGTAATAAGAAAAAATGGAAAACTATTGTTGTATTTTAAGAACATGATCTGACAATGTGTTATACAAATGACTGGATAACAGTTGACGCTGTTGTTGTTGTTGTTTTGAATTAAGCACAAAGCTATACAATGAGCTATCTGTGCTCTGCCCACCACGGGCATCGAAACCCGGATTTTAGCGTGCAAGTCCGCAGACATACCGCTGAGCCACTGGGGGGCGAGGCAACAGTTGACGCTAAAGTTATACTTGGTAGACGAACACATGAATGTATTTAGTGGAGCGTTCTAAGTATGAATAAAGTTTCTTGATATATTTATAAAAGAAAATTATAACATGATTACATATTTCAAGTAATAACCGTTACTTCCAAAATATTTATGGATGCATTTTTCAATTTTCAGATGATGCTATTATTCGTATTATTTTATTTAATTATGTATAATACTCTATTGATAAAATGCTGACTAGAATATTTTCAGATTATTAATATTTTATCATTCATTCCGCACAGCTTCTTTTTATATCGATAAGTTTTGTTTTTGAATTTCGCGCAAAGCTACATGAGGATTATCTGCACTAGCCGTCCTTAATTTAATGATGTAAGACGAGAGAGAATGCGGTCACCCATCGCCAACTCTTGGGCTACTTTTTTACCAACGAATAGTGGGATTGATCGTCACATTGTAACCCCTCCACAGCTGAAAGAGCGAGCATGTTTGGTGTGACGAGGATTCAAACCCGCGAACCTCGGATTACGAGTGGAGTGCCTTAACCACCTGGCCATGCCAGGCCATTATATCGATAAAAGAATCCCATCCGATAAGAAATCTGTCGTAGAAGTTACCACTATAAATTTTAATCTAGAAAAAAATACTACAACTTGTTACAAGAATGTTCTAATAGCATCGCTAATTTCATAAACATATTACCATTTCGTAATGTGCATAAAAAATATATGCCTTTGAGAAGTGTTAAGTTTATCAACCTCTTAAAAACGACGGACTTTTGTACTTTTCTGGGTTCTAGAAACAGTGCTATTGAAAATATATTAGAGTTCTGGTAAAAATAAGAATCTAATTTAAGAAAATACGAAATAATAAACTTTCACTGTTTAGTATGTTATAAATTTAATGACGAACGAGAAAAACATCATCACATCAATTCTATCAAGTAATGCATTTCCCATAGAATGACACATAATAAGCTGTAACACAATACAGTCTTCCTGCAGACAGTCGGAATTAAAACTGTTCGTAGATATCATAATTTAATACAATTTTCACTGGACAGTTTCTTCGAAAGTCGAATCGTCGATGAACAAATGTAGTTGTGTAAAAGCATTTATCATTTTTGACACATACTGAAGCTTTACTATTTTTTATGCATCTACTGGCCAGTTTCTATGGGCGAATATTTTGTTAACATCTATCTTAACACAGCATGAATTATTGTTCGTTTACTAAGCTATTTTGATGTTCATAATTATTTGAGCATTAAACGGTATACTGAGGTATTACAATATTCTGACATATTTTCAAAAGGATTTAATAAACGTATCACCTAAAATACAGGGATGTTAATGATAGAATTACGTGAATTCGATAACATAACACTGGTAAAGCTATGTTCAGTTCAAGTTAAATATTTAATATTTTCACATCTTTAAGTTTTGGAATTTCAAATTACAAGTGAGCGTTGTCAGATTTTGAATTAGATTTATGGTTTGGCTTTCAGTTTGGGGATTTTGGACATGGAGGAATTATTTTCAACTTTACAGATTCCATAAGCACTGCACTAAAATTATCTTTCAATATATTAAAATATCTTAGAAATCAATTTTCAAGAGTATCTTTATCATTTCGGCAGATTAGAATTTTTAAATGAAGAAACTTTGCGAATGAACATTGTTGTTGTTTGAAGTACAAAGGGCTATGTGTACTCTACCCAGCGCTGGTATCGAAACCGACTTTTTAGCGTTGTAAGTCCCCAGACGTACCAATATGTCACAGAGCAGTTCGAGAAGGAATGAATTATTTTATCATTTCTCAAATTATTTTTATATTTTGAATTAAACTGTATTTTTATACATTTTTGAATTATTTAAACGACTGGATAGATTGTTGCGAATTTTGAGCGTCTAGCAATAGTACGTAGGACAAACTGTTTCTGTATCTTAATATCAAGTTACTTTTTGTATTTTTAACACATTTTAAAGTTTTTTTGACTTTTGGTTAGAGGGGTTATTTCAACGTTTTAAAGTTCTCGATATTTTCCCTAATTCTTAATTCCTTGAAAGTTTCAATTTAGAAAAGAAATTCAGTTTTCAGTTTTACAAAATTTGGTACACTGTAAATACATGTATATACACGTGTGTGTGGACGTGTTTAATACAGTTCACTATTTAAAGTGCCTATATAAAAGAGGTTGTTATTTTCCTTAATCAACTCTTTACTTGCAGGAATATCAGGGAAGTTGTGGGGAGGATAGGAAACTCTAATCTTTTAATTTTTTTGAAACTGCTTATTCTCGATTGATCAATAAAAGTTCAAATTTATGGTTTTTTCTTCAATGCGTTTTTAACAGCTTATCTAGTATTTATATTTTAATTCTAAAACAGTTACAATGAGCATAATTGAATATACAATTATGTAATACAATGTAAGATATTTTTATTTATTAGCGTGGAAATAAAACATTTACAATAAGCATAATCGAATACGTATATAGATAACATTCACAACGAATACCATGTATTTGGTAGTACAGAACTAATGTGTTAATATGTCCAATATCTTAAGAGGTCAACTTTTCTCTCTTACTAGATTTCTATAGGTATTAAATACGACGATAAATTTCGTGTACTTGTAGAAAATGCAAACTTTTGAAAAGAAGATTTTGTAACAAAAAGCCCATTTCAGAATTTGATTAAAGCGGCATGCTCGTTCCAATGTTTACCTGCTCATCTTTCCCAGCCCTGTAATATTCCCTGTCTCTGACATCGACAGTTGGTGCCCCAAAAATTACACCCGCAGGAGGAACCTCCGCAACAAGAGTTTGCCCGAGCATCACGACTTTTCCCGCGACGAACACATGTTCTCCTATTAAAAACATTTATTGTTAATTTAAAATTAATGATAGCCTTTGATTCCGAAAACAACTGAACGGATATAAACCAAAGTGTATACAATATCGGTAAAATAATGATCTCTATTGATTACAGTGAATTACTTTTTTTTTTCAACTGTTTACCATTAAATGAAGTCTAGTGTTAACACCTGTCTTTATTTTATAATATTTTAAACAAGACACTGTCAGTCAAAGAATCCAGTTACGCTGCGCAAAATGTGTAAAGTTAGGAAACATCAGTTATTTTGAGTGTTTATAAATTATATCTTTAATTCGGCGGTCTATCCCTGCAATGATCAGTAGAATTTGCTCATTGTAAAGCTTTGCACTTAAACACAAAATAAGCACATGAGAAAACTGGGGATCATATTTAGATTATGTATGTTAACAGGCTTTATTACTATGTGTTACCAAAATGAGAAAATTGTCTTTTTATTAACAATTATAAAAGTGTCAATATGAAATTATTTTTAAAAAATGTGCACACATTACTGGAAAAGCGTATTTTAAAACGACTTAATAGTTATTTATATTTCTGAAATATATTGTCATTGTTAATAACATGACATGAAAAGGATATATACGTATAAAATGTCCAATAGAATTTTGCTCTGTGTGACTAAATTCCTGTGAAGCATATATATATATATACATTATACACTTATAGAATAAATTATTTAGTCAAAGTAAATAGGTCCGCCATGGCCAGGTGATTAAAGCACTCCACTCGATTCGTAATATAACGTTCTCGAGTTCGAATTCCCGTCGCACCAAACATGCTTGCCTTTTCAGTTGTGAGGACGTTATAATGTGACCGTCAATCTCACTATTCGTTGGTAAAAGAGTATCCCAAGAGTTGGCGGTGGGTGGTAATGACTAGCTGCTTTCCCTCTAGTCTTACACTGCTAAATTAGGGATGAATAGAGCACATAGCCTTTGTGTAGCTTTACGCAAAATTTAAACCAAAGCAGTCAAAATTAATGTATTGTCATCATTATGTAGAAATTTTATTGTAATGATTTTGAAACAACCAATGAGATTAAAAATCCATTTACCTGTAAACAAAGAGCAAGAGTTCCTGTAGTTTTTCTCGGTATTTTTCAAGTTCATCACATTGGGAGATAAATTAAATATATGTAATCAGCTACGATTAAAACGAATGGAAAAAATATTAATTAACGCTTAAATACTGCAATGAAATTATGTAATCAGTTTATAAAGGAAAGAATGTTGACTTACGAAAACTCTCAGAGTGATATTCGGATTGATTGAATACTGATTACAATATATTATACTCGATAGAATAAAAAAACGTGCTGGTGTAGGAACGACCTCTAGGGTTTACGTTTTCTCAGGCCATTAACATCAATCTTAATTGAGGTTTAGACACATGACAATGGAATAAGCTTCAACCACAAGTCATCCTCTTAAACTTGTGAGCGTTTTGAAGTAGTCAAACATCGAAAGAAAAGGAAAGAAAAGAAAACGTACGGTGACAATAGATGCTCTAGAAATGTTATTAACTTAACTTTCTCTTTCAACTGGCGAAGTCGCGAGTCTCAAAGTTAGTTAGTGTCACAATTCTGACCCATCATTGTAGCTCTTTGTTTCTTAACTCACCCTGTTTAAAACTTGGTAAATACATCGAGTTTTCTTTGTTTATTAACCTGTCTTATTTTTAAACTGAAAAATACATTAGGTTTCTTTTTTGTTAACCTGTCTTGTTTTTAAACCGAAAAATACATTAGGTTTCTTTTTTTGTTAACCTGTCTTGTTTTTAAACCAAAAAATACGTTAGGTTTCTTTGTTTGTTAACTTGTCTTGTTTTTAAACCGAAAAATACATTAGGTTTCTTTTTTTGTTAACCTGTCTTGTTTTTAAACCAAAAAATACATTAGGTTTCTTTGTTTTTTAACTTGTCTTGTTTTTAAACCGAAAAATACATTAAGTTTCTTTGTTTGTTAACTTGCCGTATTCATACATTTGGCAAAATATATTCAAGCTTCTTAATTTCTTTATACATTTAGCAACATAATATTTTTTTTAACTTTGTAAATTTGGTAAATAAATTTAGCTTATTTGTTTCTTAACTGACATTGTTTGTAAACGTAATAGATACATTTAGGTTTTTAGTTTCTTAACTTGTTTATCAGCATGAAAAAATACATTGTTTTTGAATTTCGAGATTTTTCTTTTTGTTAATTTACCTTGTTTAACCTTGCAACATATTTTAGTTGATTTGTCTCTTTATCAGTAAATGAATACAAAGTATATATATATATATGAAAAACATACATTAAGAGCACCTCATTAAGTTGTTTAGTTGGTCTTTGAAATTTTAATGGTATTCAGATATGGGGGAAGAAGTAAATTTAAGAGAATTGAATGAAAGGCTTGATAAATATTTGAATTATAAAACATAGATTCAAGTTTACATATATTTACTATTATATATTTATTTCAATATTGATGTTTCTTTTTGTTAAATCTATGTTTAGAAATGCATATATATACATACAGTTTAATTTAGTTTAGTGGAGGGAAGAGCCTATGTGGATCAATAAATTCCTCTATAGTCATTAATGTTATGTTTTCCCTTCATTTTCACATAGTCAACAATTATTTTTTTTCTACGTGTACAAAGGACAAAAATCTGTATATGTCTGTTTGTCCGTTATTTAACTACTCCAACGTCACTGAGACAATTTCAAAGAAATTTTGTGGGATAAAAGTTTGAAGCAAGGAATATGTTAGTTTGGGCACACAGCACTCTCTGCATACACTATTGCTGTTATTGACTATTTGACATCTTGACCTCAGTTAATGTTGTGACGGATTTACTATTATATATTTATTTCAATATTGATGTTTCTTTTTGTTAAATATATGTTTAGAAATGCATGTAACTTGTATTATTATATCTGTATTGCGAAATTCACGCCTATTCACGAAAGTTGTAGAAGATTTACTAGCATAAGAATTAACAATGTACCGTGTGTGTATGTAAATATTTGTAATTGCCAGTATTGCTGTCTCAGCTGAAGTTTGTAGAAACTATCCTGTCAAACTAATAAAACGTAACCAATGTGGCATGTCAAGAGACAGTAAATATTGTTGGTTTGCTACAGTTGGTATACTGTAAACCTCGGAAGCTATTACTGTAAATAATGCTTATTAGTTTGGAAACTACAGATACTTAACTAGGAACGTTTAAAGATTTCGAACGTTACAAACCATTTAACTTCGGTGGATAAACAACGAATGTTAGTATTTTTACAAAGACATTATATAATTTTATCGGTGAAAAAGCTACCATCGGCGAAGAACTAGTTAGCTCAGCAGTAAGTGAATTGTGCCTACATCAGTTGAGAATCAATTCACTCGTCGTGAGTCCTCGATAAGATATCAAGAAAGTTCAGAATTGGATAGAAGACTCAATATTGTTTGAAAGTTTATAGAACTATTGCTGTTATGTAAATGTCATGTAAATATTTTGTAAACGACAACATGTCGTGTTGTGTTTAAATTTCCATATCTATTATTTACATTTCCATATTTATATTATTGTTTCAAAGCTTAAACCAATAAAATATGTTGTTATTCATTTAAAATAACATTTAGAAATTTCTAGAATTAGGTAGATCAATCATAAGTTTATAAATTTATGTAAATGAAATGTTTGGCGGCCTGGAGTCCAGACGGCAAGTTTCGTGCAAGAAAGGACATGCGCGGATTTCTCTGGAATGTTGGGAAGTTACGCGTTTGTTCGAGAAGAGGCCTACTAATATATAAACAGACGGAGACGCGAGAAATAAGAAGAGTCATTAGTTTTTATTCAAAGAAAAGAAAGGTCAGTCATTCGTTTGAGAAAGTTTAAGTGTTTGCTGTGATTTTATTCAACCTAGATTTGTGACCAGAGCTAGATCTACAGAAGCTGTGATTTTGTCTCGTCAATCTTTGCGATTCATTCGAATTACTGGTTGTGCTGAGAGTCGGTACGTATGGACTGTTTAGGGGAGACTGGGAAAATTGGAAGGCGGCAAGTTTGAAACGTTCATCAAGAAGCACCGTAAAAAAACTTCGTCATTCTCCATTCAAACTTCGGAATTTCTTCGTGGGACCAAATTCACACCCTAGACCGGAATTTTGGATTTCTGGTCTGAACTTTTGGACTTTCATTCTAGATCATTATATTAGATACAGGCCAGTACTATTTTGTATTGTAATTAATTTTGAATGTTGAAACTGAATATCTGTCATTGTTATTATATAATTTATGTTATATCTGTTACGTATATATAATAGTTTAGTGTAATAAATTATACACGCTGTTATCTGTGTCTTTCTGTTGCGTTCAATCCACATAAAAAAACACGTAACAATTGCATATAAATTTTTTTTTGTAATAACCATTATTATGGATTGTATTATTGTTTGTATATACCACTAGTGGCACAGCGGCATGTCTGAGGATTTATAACGATACAAAACGTGTATTGATATCCGTGGCAGGCAGCACACAGTTATAGCTTTGTATAACATTTTGCTTAACTACAAAAAATAAACATTGCTCGTATATTAAAATATATTCGTATTGAGAAAGAAAACTGTGTATATCAAGCTTCTTAGCAAACATCATAACTTTGTTAGTTTACTATATTTGGCCTGGCATGGCCGAGCGCGTAAGGCGTGTGGCTCGTAATGCGAGAGTCGCGGGTTCGCGCCCGCGTCGCGCTAAACATGCTCGCCCTCCCAGCCGTGGGGGTGTATAATACGACGGTCAATCCCACTTTTCGTTGGTAAAAGAGTAGCCCAAGAGTTGGCGGTGGGTGGTGATGACTTCCCTCTAGTCTTACACTGCTAAATTAGGGACGGCTAGCACAGATAGCCCTCGAGTAGGTTTGTGCGAAATTCCAAAACAAACAAACAGATACTGTAGCAGTTTAACAAGTAACAAGCTCTTTATAATCAAGTAATTGAATTCGATTGAAACTTTTTAATTTAAGGAGCTCAGCGATTTTAGTTTTACTTTAAAGGTTAAAATGTTAAAACCGGAAATGTATAAAAGAATGAAATCAGAAAACGTGCAAAAGAATTATTTGTTAACAAAGTTAACCATACCAGTAAGGAGTTATTGATTGTTATTTATGCTGTTTTTTTTCATTTTCAGATATTGAAGACAAGTGGATACCATTTTATTAATTTCTCCTGGATCTTTTACAGTTCAGTCCTGCCTGCAACTTTGACATTTGAAATTTTTTTTTTTTTGTAAAATATAATACTTCTAACCCGGGTGAAAGACAGGTGTCTCAACAATTTTTTTAATAAATTTAATCGTGAAAGGCAAGTCACTGAGCCACATGTGGTATTTCTAGTATTCGTATTTCTAGATGACAAACCACACTCAAGCTTCTGACAATTTAGGAATTCAGCTCAATGTGAAATTTCTATTTATTTTCAATGATAAATGTGTTATTAAAGATTCCCTTTTATAAGCAATGAGGGAAATGTTTTGACACATTCTATTCTCATAACTTCTTAGAGAAATAAGTACAGAATTTTTAACGAATATTTTTGTTTCCATGTGAACATAACATTTGTAACGCTAATACCTTGAACAATGAAACACTAAATTTATGTGTTTAAAAATCTTGTCTCTTTAAGATGTAAAAGAGGACCTGCATGGGCAGGTGGTTAAGGCACTCGACTCGTAACCTGAGGGTCGCGGATACGAATCCACGTCACACCAAACATGCTTGCCATTTCAGCCGTTGAGGCATTATAATGTGACGGTCAATCCCACTATTCATTGGTAAAAGAGAGGCCTAAGAGTTGGCGGTGGCTGGTGATGAATTGCTACCTTCTCTCTAGTCTTATACTGTTAAATTAAGGACAGCCAGCGCAGATAGTTCTCGTGTAGCTTTGCGCGAATTTCAAAAACGAACAAACAAGATATAAAAAACGTAATACATACTAAGACGAAATCAATAAAGTTTATATATAAGTGCGATGAAGAACATATTCATCCTACGTACCACTTGTAGAGTATGAAGAGCTCGCGACTGCAAGATGCAGCTGCAACAAACCGAATATTAGAGCGATAACAAAGTAGTTCATGGTTGAAAAAAGACCTTGGCTGATCTAGATATTCAAGAAAATCTACATGTTAGGTGAAAAAGACCAAGACAAGAAAAAAGAACGTTGTTTGTTGTTTACTGTATTTAACTATTTTCTACAAATATTTTTCACCAGTTCCAAACCCTAACATATGTTACTGAAACTGACTGATCATTTTATTACCTAGTATAGGGTAAGGCCAATCTTTATACCAAAACAGCTTATGCCTAGACACCCAAGGTGTGCAGTTTGATTGTAGCCTATTCACCAAGACGTAAAAGATTATGATTCATTTGTAGAAGTCGAAAGAAAGTTATGTTGGCGTCAAAGATACCTTTGAGATTTAGCAAATTTGGTGACTTATGAAAATAATTAGTTAATTTCATGCCCTTTGAACTAATTTAAATAATGTAAGTACAAAAGATCTGATCGTTAAATTATAGTTCATCACGGCGGAAATACAATATTCTGAGATAAACATGGTCGGCACCAACAAACAAGAAAGCTTCGGATGTCACTGACTTGTCTGAGAGAATGAAAGAACTTCCATCTTTATCAAAGGAACATCTTCCACACCATTACACTGCTTCCAGTACTTAAACCATCAGAATAAAACAAACGTGTTTTTATTTTCTGTATTGCCTGCAGAGAAAAGCATGAAACGCGTCTCATCCAAGCTTGCAATCAATCAGTGTACACAGTATGATATCTTAGCTCCACTAGACCTGTGTTGTCCAACGTGTATTTGAGTAGAGCTGTTTTAGGACTACTTGCCAGCGACGATAAGACATATGATGTGATATATTACTTGCATACGATTGAAGATAGCCGAATCCTGACAACAATTGCAGAAATAGCTCAACTAGATCACAGTTTGCCTTGTTTTGTTAACAGCTTGTTCAATCACTTTATTCCAAATATAAGTCATTGGCGGCCATTTTCTCTCAGTTATAAACAAATTAATTTATGATTGCCAATATTTGTAGACTCTGGTGATACATTTTCTTGAATAGCTGAGTTGAAGAAATGGTTTTTATCAACCGTATTCTTGTTAGATTGACAACTACTACAATATTCATCTAAAAATACGAGATATTTTTACTTTTATCAATGGTCTTGCAGAACAATCAAGTAATCTCTATATATACATTTACAGGGCTCAGACCTTCACTTTACACGTCACATGATCAGTCTATTTTTGATGAGCAGTTAAATAGAATGTTCTATAAATATGTATCGAGGTCACAATGAAGTGGCCAATCAGTGTATAGTACTCTAATTTATATATATAACATACGTTAAACAAATCTATGCATAACAACTACAAGGTTAATGTATCAAATAAACATGTGAATTTGTTATATTCTGTCCTTTTAAACATAAAATAATTACTACATTTTTACCATTATGTATTATTACGTACTTACCGTCTTCTATGTATTGTTCTTTGTCCATGTCTATTGCACCTATTGCGTATACTATGTCTATTGTGTGTGTTTAATACGTTTGCGTTTTAATGCTTTATATGTTCTAAACGTTATATCCTAAATATTTACGTGATTGCTTAAGCGTACTGTGTCTATTATGTGTATTTACTACGCTTGTATTATTACGTGCTTACTGTGTTTTAAACATCAAATATTAATGTATCATCGACGCTTATTGTGAACATAAAATATTGTTCATTGTGCTTGTGTGAATACGTTCTTACTGTGTTTTAAGTATTATTTGTTTCCGTTTGTTGTTCTGACGATATTAAGTTTAGTTTGCATTGATGTATTATTATTATATATTTATTATATTTAAAACAATATGCGTTTTTAATGTTTTATTTAATGACTGACTTAGTTTATTTATAGATTATACAAATAATATGTTTATGTAGTACTAATAAGTTAGTTTTCTAACTGTAGTTGTAATGTCCTTTTTTAAAATTTGTACAGTACTTGTTTCCTTCATGTGCATAACATTGTGTTTGTTCAGTAAGCTTACTTTTAAGACTCCAATCAGGAAACAAATCATAAAAAATATGTGTTATGTGTCTGTTATTTGAATATTGCCCTATAATCTATTATGCTTTAAGAATATCTGTAGCTGGTGACTTCTCTTATTCATTTAATCATCTTGTGAGTGAATGCAGATAAGTTACATATTTACTTTCATATATATAATTGTGAATAAACAAGTAACTCTAAGGTCGTATATACAGTTACTCTCCTAAATAACTCTGTCATTGGCCTAATGGTTAGGATGCGTAGCTCGCATCCTGCATGTTGCAGGATTGAAACCCGTTGTTGAACATGCTCATTGCCCTTTCAAAAGTAGGTGCACACTATAACGTAACAGTAAACACCACTATTATTTCGTAAAGAGTAGTATAAGAGTCGGCGGTGAGTGATGCCTACTAGCTGCCTTTCCTCTAGTCTAATTCAAAATTAGGGACGGTTAGCTTAGATAGACATCCTGCAGCTCTGCTAGAAATTCAACAAAACAAACAGAGACTATTCTACTGAAACAGAACATTCGTTTACTCAGCTAGAAACATTCGTTCGCTAGAAAAAATAAACTGTTAACAAAAAATGGTACTACTAGCTGCGAAATATTTATATTTGACATAAATGTTTATCTTACAACTTACTAAAAAGTGGACTGTTATCTTAAACATCTCTGTGTTACTTATCATGCGTTAACATTGACAAATATTTCTGCCGTACATTCAACTGTTACTTGCTAACATAAACAAATATCTTTTAAACCTAAAAATCACTTTCATTGGTGCTCATTAAAACATCCTGCCAACAACAGTACCTTTCGTCATTCTTCAGAAATTAATAAATTCTTAACTGCTTACGATCCTAATTGTCGTTAATATCATAAATACATTATGAGCTGCAGTTATAGTTAATTATTTGTCTGTTAGCCAACTAATGTATAGTTTTGCCTGTAAATGTTTGAGATCCTTGAACCATCTTGCCTTCCTCTATAAATTTAGCAAATTTGTACTGTATCAAACTTCGTGTAAAAGATGTATTTAAGTGTGCACCAGCTATATAACTAATATGTTTAACACATACGGTACATCTATCTAATTCACGATGCTAGGAAAACATGCAGGTTCGAAAATACAATTAATCACAAAAATAGGAAACCCTATAACCTAAGAGCTTTCGAAAGATGGACCTTTTTTCTTCAGGGACAAATTGGGAAACAGTATACACCTATTTAAGCTAGCGTTTCGAAAGGCATATAGATATTGAGTTTGGTGTCATTGAATTATATGATGGTATCTAAGAATACAATTTGAGTTGAAAAAAATGTCTTAATTTTGTCTTTTATGTGCATTTGGTGATATTAGCTCTCACAGATATAGAGTTTTAAGCTCTTGACAACAGATTTGTTTCCCATAAACTTTCTAAAGTAATTAAAGGGAGAATTGATCCAGGTCATTAATTAGGACTATACTGTACGGCTCGACTCCAGAGAGCGCTGAACGACTGGATTAGTAAAAAGTTAATTTCACTAAAGGAATCCCTCTGCTGCTTCGTGAAAGTTTTCTAGGTCCATATAATACTAGCGAGGTAATTTGGGTCTGAGCAGTGACAGTAGCTAAAATACTGAAGATTCTATTCCTTTTCAGACATACAGTAAATTGAAGTGCTGACCACACTGAATCAGACACACAGTAAATGGAAGTGTTGACTAAACTGAATCAGACATACAGCAAATAGAAGTGTTGACCACACTGAATCAGACATACAGCAAATAGAAGTGTTGACTATACTGAATCAGACATACAGTAAATAGAAGTGTTGACCAGACTAAAAGTGAATCTTCTAACTTAGGCGTCAATAAAATGTTGTTCTTGTGAATGGAAAGTTGTATGTACGTGTCAGTAAATACGTTTTATGGATTTAAATAGGCATTTTCATGTTTATTGTTAAACATAAAGCTACAAATGGGTTATCTGTGTCCTACCCATCGCAATTTTTAGTGTTAAAAGCCCTTCGACTTACTCATGAATTGCCTGGAGGTCATAAAGGTACTTAAACATATTAACAATAAGTGCTTAATAACCAAGTGTTTTGTAAATTTACAATAATTTTGTCAAACAGATTACAATTTGGAGCATCTAATAAATCTGTGGCCCGGCATGACCAGATGGTTAGAGCGCTAGACTCGTAATCTGAGGGTCAAAGGTTTGAATTCTTGTTACACCAGACGTGCTCGCCCTTTCAACCGTGGGGGTGTTATAATGTGCCGGTTAGTCAAACTGTTCGTTGGTAAAAGAGTCGCCCAAAAGCTGACGGTGGGTGGTAATGACTAGTTGCCTTTCTTCTAGTCTCACACTGCTAAATTAGGGACAGCTTTGCGAAAAATTAAAAACAAACAAACTTATAGACCTCAACGTAATGAAGGATTTAGAAGTCAATTTTAGACTTGTAACAAAATAGCTGCCTCACATTTCATAATATATGTATATGAATACACTGACTGGCCACTTTATTATGATCATCTCCTAATATTGGTGTAGACCACAGTTCATTACAAAAAGATCATGGAGTGAGTATAAGATTAAGATTTTATACATAAAATATTAAAAGCCGTCCTACTTCATTATAGACCTTTTATCAACGAGTGAAGTCTTCACAGAAGGTGAAGTTATTAAATAAAACGTTCGTTTTTTTTACAAGTGTCAGACACAATTCATTGCGACTCTTACTGTTATTAGATTCTGAAGACAGATGTATTTGAACAGCTGTCAGAAAAAGTGGTATTTGATAACAGCACTCATTCTCTACCTGCATCCTGTCATTCCTTTCAATAGCAAAGGAATGCTTAAACTTGTATATTAGCCGACAGAATAGCCGTGATATGACTCTATACCACTTTACTTGCCACAATATTAGTCTGTTTTTGGTATGTGTGTGTAATTAAAGATCTTAATAAAATAAATTGGTCTGTTAGCGCGTATATTACGATGTAATAAAGATGGAATATTCAAATAAGCAACAAATCCTACACATCTGTTTTGACCATATCTTTTATTTATGTACGTTTGTTTATTCTAAAACAGCTCAAAAATAGAGTCTACACGTGATCGTTTGGAAAGCAGTAAAGAGGAACAAAATTTTCGAATTAGCACTAAGTTAATGTGAATAAAAATAAATTTTAAAATTCATCGAATTGTATTTATGACAAACCTACTTAAGGTATGTACCGCTGTTCCTAATTGTGAACTACAGTTGATTCTTTTCTATTTTTAGGCAAATAGCGACTACAATAAAGTGTATATCTGTTCCTAAAATTTGAGATACATATATAAATAACAACGTCCTGAAAGTCCCATCTGGATACGTTTCTCGAGAGGCTGGAAAATGAGAATCAGTGCAAGAAGAAACAATGGCTAACCCAATGGTTTTGATGTACAAATTGTTGTTCAACAGAAAGTCTTAAAATGAAGAACGACGAAAGTTTGTTTTTTAAAATTTAATTTCACAGCTCGAAGTATAAAAATATTGGTGCCAAACATCAGTGTTCATAAAAGTGAAATAGGCTTAGTGTTTGATCAGATTTTACTCCGACAAGCCGGAAAAAATACTAGTTTGTTAACAAGTCTACGAATAAATTCTGATTAAACAAAAAAAGATAAACTGCAGTTAGTTTTAAGGTGCACAACTATTTTGTGAAATAAATCTGACACTAAAATTTGAATAATCGGTATCTGTTCACAACTTAACTTCAAAGTTTATGAAGTACCTATTTATCTCACAGTTAAGGTTGTGAATAAAAGCAGGTATAACCGATAAAAGTAAAACTGGGATATTAGATCCTTTTGATAAATGCATATACGAGTTTTAACCCAGTTTAAGTACATATTGTTAACCCATGAATACAATTATATTGATTAGATATAGAGATGCAACAAATAAAATGCAATATGTTAAACAATGAACACAAGTGATGTCCAAGCCTCAGTAGTAGTAAATATAATAAAATTACTTTTATCCCATTGCAATTCCAATGTTGAATACAGACACACATTTCAACTTCTTTTTTTTTTGTTTTTTTACTTCTTTCTTTAGCTTCTAGCTGTCCTTGGTTAGTTATTGGTTTCCATTATTAATTGTCAACTATCAAATGGTGGTATTAAGCCAATTAATGATGGCCTTAATGGAAACATAATACATTAATTTATCACATACTTACCACAAACCACCAGGTAAAGTCTTCTCAAAGAGGTTAGAGTCCCTGTAAAACACCGACCCTTCACACGTTTATTTATCGTTGATACTTTTTTTTAACGGAGCATGCGTACAAGAACTGATCAATACAGTTTTATTTGTTTCAAGCCATGGAAAACTCAAGATAACTGCTGATGTATTATGTCAAATGTATGACGTGGGATATCATTAAACTGTTGAATGTGAAACTTCGAAACAAAATACAAAGTCACAAACAAACAATAAATTCAATTTTTTTCTGCAGCTTCCGAAAGATAGAATAAGCACTCAAAAATAAAAATGATAATCGGTATATATATATATATATATATATATATATGTATTTTAATGAAATTAAATAAATACATTTAAATTAAGTTAAAGAAGTAAACAAAATTATTAGGAAGGTTTGTTTGTTTGTTTGAATTTCGCCCAAAGCTACACGAGGGCTATCTGCGCTAGCCGTATCTAATTTTGCAGTGTAAGACTAGATGGAAGGCAGCTAGTCATCACCACCCGCTGCCAACTCTTGGACTATTTTTTACCAGCGAATAGTGTGATTGACCATCGCATTATAACGCCTCAACGGCTGAAAGTGCGAGCATATTTGGTGCGACGGGGATTCGAACCTCGAACCTCATTTTACGAGTCAAACCCCTTAACCCATTTGGCTATGCCGGGCCTCGTAAGGAAGGACTGCATTAGAAACAGCAAATCCCAAACTCTGATAAATTATATTATAACTACATTTTTTACAATATTTTAATTTTTTTAATTTCATAAAAATTTATTCAATATATGTGAGTGGTCGCTGACTATTTTGCACTTTCTATTGCATTGTTTAATCTTTGTGAAGCTAAGTATAACAGCCTTAACTAGTGACATGTTATTCTTTAAAAAAATAAAAATTATGGTCATAACAAATATACACATAAAATTCCAAATATGTAAT
Organism: Carcinoscorpius rotundicauda; assembly: GCA_011833715.1. Lineage (NCBI taxonomy): Eukaryota > Metazoa > Arthropoda > Merostomata > Xiphosura > Limulidae > Carcinoscorpius > Carcinoscorpius rotundicauda. The sequence continues at coordinate 10,608,478 of CM022405.1, read as the reverse complement.
AGCAAACGTAAATGTAATATCATAATACCCAGCGCTGTATATATATTTAAAGATATCAATGTGGATATTATAAGAAATTGTCTTGGTACCTAAGCTGATGTCGATGTCTAAGCTCACATCAAATATTCTCATGGTACGTAATTTGAGCTGTACAATTAAAATCACATAACAAATTGTCCTGGTACGTATTTTGAGATGTATAATAAACTGTCTTGGTACATGATTTAAGATTGATATCTACAATCACACAAGAAATTGTCAAGGTACATAATTTAAAACGGTTGTCTACGTTCAAATAAGAAACTGCTCTAGTACATAATTTGAAATCTCGGCATGGCCAAGCATGTTAAAGCGTGCGACTCGTAATATAAGGATCGCGGGTTCACATCCCCGTCGCGCCAAACATGCTCGCCCTCCCAGCCATGAGGGTGCTATAATGTGACGGTCAATCCCACTATTCGTTGGTAAAAGAGTAGCCCAAGAGTTGGCGGTGGGTGATGATGACTAGCTGCCTTCCCTCTAGTCTTACACTGCTAAATTAGGGACGGCTAGCACAGATAGCCCTCGAGCAGCTTTGTGCGAAATTCCAAAAAACAAACAAACATAATTTGAGAAGGATGTCTACAGTGATATAGGAAACTACAAGGTGCATAATTTGAGATGAATGTGTACAGTAATATAAGAAAGTATCATGGCACATAAGTTGAGGATTTTAGATGGATTTTGACAGAACCACAATGACATGAGGAATTGTAATAGTATATAAATTGAGATGGATACATACTGCCGCATAATTTACGTAGATGCTTATAAACCCATTGTACACAATTTTGTGTGTGTGTTTAAGTTTTTAGGATTTTCATTACAAGGAGAAAAGTGGAATTTGCCATTATTCTTTGAGCACATCCTTGGCCAAAAATTGAAGAACGAAATTCTAGGCAAACAAGCATAAGCCACGAACCCTTGGATTCAACATATTAATATTCCAATCATTAAACCAACCCCAGTCCAAGTTCTTTCATGGCTCATCGGTTCATTGTCTTATTAAATGTTGCAATATCTGACACTGAAGCAAATAATTTCTTTCTGATGTTATTATGAGCAAGATATTTTCGTAAATGTCACCTTAATTTTCAGATATATTCAGATGAGAATTCTTGTGAGAAGTGCATAAAATATTCATACACGGTGATAAACGCCAGTCTTACATTTAGCATTAATGGCTACTTTTGTATTTTATTTAACATTAATTAACAAAGTTTCTAACTTTGACATCACCGTGTAAAAGGCAATTATTTAACTAGGAGAATTTTAAAAACTCAGATTATGTATTTATTTATTTTTAGACTGAATGAATTATGATACCTGAAAATTGTACAAACATGCATAAATATATTAAATAAGCTTAACATACAGACATTTCCATTAGTAAATATTTATGTATATTATTTTTGTTTTGGACTAAAAACCAATGCGCTTCGAGGAAATCCTTATGGAATACAGTACCCCAACGGAGATAAAGCATTTTCTGTCTTTTTTATCAGTATTTACTAAGTAACGAAAATATTAGCCTCTTCTCATGTGCTTCATATATACATATAAATATGGATATTTAAGTCCCAAATGGAGAGGTTTGATTTCACGACATAATGCATTGAGAAATAGAACTTTCGGAAACCTACCCAAAAGTAAAAATTGTAATAACTGAAAAAAGTAAAAACTGAATCTCTAAATAACTTTTAATCTTCTAAACTACATGATGGATAAGTAGTAAACGACTATGAAGAGCGAGTTTCAATACAAATAGTTTTATACCTAATTACTTAATTACAATTACTCTATTATTTATCGAATTTGTTAGCCGTCACTGCGAAAAGAAAAAAAATCTTTTGCCGTATGTTAGATAAAATACGTATTTTTGACGTCATGTTTAGCCATTTTATCACCAGAATCATAAAAACTGCCATGAACTTACAAAGTGTCAAGGTTAATTTTCTCGCTTTATTTTTCCCCTGTCAGTGTGTTATAAAAAATAAATTGTGATATATGTCTTTATTTATTATTACTTTTACACAAAGTTAGTATTCCACATACGGAAATTTAGAATTTGAGTTCGAATAAGCAAACAAATATATCAACTTTGAACGCACTAGAACCTGTATGTGATATATACCATCGGCAATTTCTTGAACTAAGCCTATCCTCAAAAATAAGTGAATTCGACTTATACAGAAGCCTAAATGTTTACAGGTGGCTGAGCGCCAGCAGAAACAAATACTCCAGTTCAGAAGTATCGGATTTTACAGAAATATTTCCATTATAAAGAATATAGGCAGGACTAAACTGTAAAAAAAATCCAGGCGACATTAATAAAACTCACAAAAACCAGCATCGATTTGTTGTCTATATCTAAAAGAAACATATATCTAAAACAAATAACAATCAATAGCGCCTCACTGGCATGGTTGACTTTGATGACAAATAATTCTTTTGTACGTTTTCTGATTTCATTCTTTTATACATTTACGGTTTTAACATGTTAACCTCTACGGTAAAACTAAAATTGCTGAACTACTTTAAATTAAAAAGTTTCAATCGAATTCAATTACTTGATTACAAAGAACTTGTTACTTGTTAAACTGCTACAGTATCATTAATTATAGCCCTTCAGCGAGAAATATTTTTCACAATGTTATCAGATACTCTCAGGACACTGAAAGAATGATATTCTGTGATCAGATAATATGTTTTTAGACTTATACTGTAGATTAGCATATGGAAATGATAAATTGAGGTTAGATAGATAGATATATTTCAAATCAGCCTTTCTCGTAATAAATATAATCTAGTAAACATTTAAATTTAGAATATTCGAAATACTTATTTTGTATATTACATTTTTTTTCCATCATCACAAATACCCTGATGGCTTAGCAGATGTTTATAATGTTAAAATCTAGGGTTCGAGTCCTTGCGATAAACAAAGTGCAAATAATCCATTGTGTAGTTTTGTGCCTAACAACACACAACCATAATTAATAAATGCATGAAACTAATCTCAGTTAACTTATTACGACAAAACTATACATTGCGCAGCAAAATTAGAAATTGTAAGAAAAATTATTAATTTATTCAATCACAAATAGTAAGAGTTGAAACAAGAACATGAATACCATTTTTGAATTCTAAACATTTAGTAATTGTACGTATTGAAACTTTTAACCTAGATATAGTCACAAAATATTTATTATGTGCTAGCATTCGATAATGTTATCAAAAACATTCGTTAAGATGTTCTTCTTTATTTTTGAGGTATCTGTCCTTTACTTGGATCACGAAGTAAAAACAAAATGTGTTAGTGAATGCTATGATAAATAATACAAAAATTTTACCTTCTGTACAGTTTATTTATAACATAACATATTACAGTATTCATTCTTACCAATAATTTTGTATAGGCTGTAAGAACTCACGGTATATATATACTTATAACGTGGTGTACATTGTGCAATGGTCAGTTTGACTTTCTACAAAGAGGCAGAGGTACAACTAGTTGCATTAGGGGTATTTTCTGTTACCCACTTTCAACACTGAGCTATTTATATCCTTCCGCAGTGTTTCATGTGATTTATTAACACATTGGCTGCAGAAGCGTCTTACGAGCGAAGCTGAAAGGTCATGGGTCAGAGTAGAAAGTGGATTAACTTTAAAAACTTCAGCTGAGTTTGTGTATTATTGCAGTAATGACAGCCATGTTTTTTCATTGCTTTCCCGCATACAAAATGCTAGTGCACTTTATGAGATGTATATAACCTTTTGTGCTCCCTCCGCACACTCTAGTTGCTGTGTTATGTAAAATTTAATAAAGTGTCTTGTTCGTAGTGTAATAATGTGACACCATCCAGGAATATAGTTGACCAGGTGGTTAGGTCACGGGCTCGAATCCCCATCACACCAAACATACTCCTCCTTTCAGCCGTGAGGGTGTCATAACGGTACGATCAATTCCACTATTCGTTGGTAAAATAATACCCCAAGAGTTGGCGAAGGGTGATGATGACTAGCTGCCTTTTCTCTCGTTTTACATTATTATATTAGGAAAGTATTTTAGCTGTTATGTTGTTTTTTATGGTTATCCGTAAAGTTTTTCTTTCTCAAATACAGGTCATCAACACAGTATCTCGACTTTTTCGTGAGGATTTCACTCCTAAATACACCTAGCATTCGTTGTTATATGACACGTAACGTAGACTGGTAAGTTTCCTTTACACTAGTACAACGTTTATTATACATTGTTAAATTACAAAACTTAAAAATACTGCCTGTAAAACAATAACTTCAACAACAGTTACTTCGGTAAAATATACAAACACGCAGAGAAACACATTAATTTATTACCTTTTCTCTTATAACGAAAATAATACAATTAAGTAATGCGAAAAACAAAAAGTAAAACTTAGCTGTAATAACCACTACCGGTACTGAATCTTATTAAATATCATTTTTCGGCATTTAATTTGGTTTGTTTGAAGTTTCGCACAAAGCTACAAGGAGGGCTATCTGCGCTAGCCGTTCCTAACTTAGCAGTTTAAGACTAGAGGGAAGACAGCTAGTCATCACTGCTTACCATTAAGTCTTGAGCTCCTCTTTTACCAACGAATAGTTGAATTGACCGTGAACCCGCGACCCTCAGATTATAAGTCGAGTGCCTTAACCACCTGTTTATATCGGGCATTCTGTACTTACAATAGAAAGGAACCTTTACTTTAAAATTAATAAAATAATCCGGGTTTTAAATGATACATGTACATTTTAGGCACCTTTAGAAATTAAATGTACACACACACAAATATGACGGTTGCTTGTTACACTTCTTGCTATCATAATCTTAACTATTTACTGTTTTGAAGCATTTACAAGAAGAAAATCCTTCAAATTGTATTAAACTACATATTATCTATTTTATATTTTATTTTTTGTCAGCTCTGGCAAAAAATTTACATATTTCCATTAATTCTAAATAAATTCCCACAGGAGGTTAAAACTGGACAGTTGGAGCTAACGTTTCTATTGCTATCTGCATATGAATTATAATTTAGTTTTTAGAAGAAACGTTTGGGAAAAATCACAGTTAACCTTTAAAAAATTCAATGGTTCATTTCCTTTTTGATTACTGTCAGAAAATAGTCGTTTGTAAATGGTTCAACAAGAGAAACATCGATGCACCTCAACTCTACGTTTGGAGACAACGACATCTATACTTAGGTTTACAAAGAAGATGGTGAGTACCCTGAAAAATAAGGTGTTTAATACTATTTATACAAAGAATGTTGTGTACAGAGACATATTTTGTAGTTTGTAGATGTTTCATACACATTTTTGCATTTATTGATTCAATAGAAAGAAGTACATTTACCGTTCGATTCTCCTCGGTAAGCTCAGCATGGAGCTCGATGTGGCTTTGCTAAAAGAAAACAAAAACAGTAGGTATTCTCTTTTTATTTTCCTATTTCATTAGTTGTAACAACCAAGAATTCAGATCTATCTGTGATTTAAATTCAGCAAAGTAAAAATAAAAACGAAATTAAAACAAATATATAGGTCTAAACCTAAAACAAAAATCTAATGTTCTGAAAATGGAGAATGAAAATTTATATTCACTATAAGTGTAAAAAATACTTTTGGAAAATGTAGAGATGGGTCCATTAAAATGTGAGGAAACAAAGCAGTGATGGATACAGTATAATAAATCTTCCCCTGTACAACTTCAGGAGTCGTGTCCCGCATCCTGTCCATACTCACTTTTTTTTTTCTATCTTGTCTACAATAGGTCAGAAAAATTAACATTATCAAATTTAGCTATAGTATCATACAGTCTGCTTTTACGAGACTATAATAATCAGATAATCGTGTCTATTTATGACTCGTATGGATTTTTCTTTACAACTTGACCCTCCTTTTACAATTTTATGAGAAGGGAACAGGATTTCATAAAAGTTTTTACCGATGATATCATAAGTTTGTTACTAAAGTGGAAGAACCATATACATACTTTTATACGTGCAAATGAGCTGTATAATATCTTAGACACAGAAAAATTAAGTAGGCTGCACAGATCAGATGTTGGACACACCCGAATTAGGGTGTTCAGAGGAAGTATTACTACACCATGCCCATCCCTACCTTGTTTCCTTACTTTTCAGTGCAACCATTCCTACACTTTACGTTTTTATTTTATTTTATATTTTTCCATTTCTTTATACACTATTTTATCATACAAGATGACATGATATTATCCATCATTCATTTGTGTTGATGTCCTGTATGTATGTCATCAGTGTGGATGTGCACCGTAATATGTGTAGTGAATTTTCTTCGCTTATTGTGTGTGTACACATTGTAAGTATGTACGTGTTGTGTATATGCGATGGCACAACTCTATAAAACGAAATGTCTTCTAGGTGACGTACTCTGAGTTGTGGTTGTGTGCATATGCTAAGTGTTGGTAATTTAGTTAATATAATTGTCTGCTTCACACTAGCACTAGCACGTGGTTCCTGTGTTATTGTTTTATTTGGTGCACTTATAACTATGGTAAATCTGTTTGTTACACGAATAGAAGCGTTAAACAATGCCAGTTAGTTCCTAAGATTGAAAATTTTGTGATTTTGTGAATTGTTGTACATCTGCTCTGCTGATTTTAGTAAGTGATTCTGAAACTTGTAATATTATATGAGGTTCATTTATCATCTAAGGATGTCTCTCAAATACATTTGAAGATTTATTATTTGGCTGTTAGAGGTGTATACGAGTAAGTAGCTTTTTATTGTATATATTGTGCATCAGCCCAGCCGTCTTTCAGCTGTAAGTACTACCGTACTTATGACAGCAACATTAAGATAAACATACGGATAAACATTTTCTCTATGTTACTTGAAGTAAACGAAACACGCAGTTAATCTTTGTGGTAGATATAAAATCATAATTTAAGTTAACTAATAATAAAAGACTGACAAACACATCATATACCCAACCCATAATGTGTCTCGACCGAGGATTAAAGATAACAAAGATGTTTTCGTATAGATAAATTGTTTGGATAACAAATTCCACGATCATCGTTTTAGCTTGTTTTATGGTTGATAAGCTTATAAAATATTTAGTAAAGTGCTTTCCAGAATTAATTTATCTCTAATTGCCTTTCAACATAATTATAAGGTTTCACTACACTATTCCAACGCATATATGCGTCACGCTACGGTATTACAATCTTTGACCAATAAAACGCTTGTCTAAACAAGAGGAGAAACGTTCGACGGCTATAATTATTATTTCGGTGACTAACTAGCGCTGTTTTCTCCTCTTAAAAATTATTTTTGAATAAGTATTTTCAAAGCATAAACTAGGAATTTAACATGCAATTCATGATGGTTGCTACGGACTGAATAATTTAAATTGTGGGGTCAGATCCGGCCTGACGAGTTACCCCTCGTTATTCTACATAAAATACTGGAGTAGACAATTTAAAACATGGCAACAGGTAACTATGTCTTCATTATCCTCACATAAGTAACATCATCGTTCAACTTTTTTCGATACTTGTAGTTTGAAGAGCACAGATAGCTCAATAAAACTTAACTACAAACACATAAAAGCTTTCAAATTCTATCAGTATTTTTCTTACTTGATGGTATTATATTTATAAATCAATGGGTTGGGCGTCGCAGAGTGTTTAGCATTTCCGAATTGTGAATTAAATATTTCATGGATTGTGTATTATTGCAGCAAGAAGAACACTTTCAGGCCATGGGTGCATTAAAAGAGCGAGAACCAAGCTAGATTCTTACAACTCATTTTGCTAGACTCGCAATCTGAGGGTCACGTGCTCAAGTCCCCATCACCGAATATGCTTTCATACGTTATAAAGTGTCAGTTAGTGGCACTATTTAATAGTAAAAAAAATGCCTAAGACTTTATGGCGAATAGTGTTGATTAACTGCCTCTCTCTTGTCTCCCACTACTAAATTAGGTACGATTAGTTCAGATAGCCCTCGTGTAGATTTGTTCAAAATTCAAACCAAACCAAGAGTGATTTTTAGTGACCTCGTCTTTCCCACTTTAAACTGACAATATACCCCACAGGCCACTCATCTATGATTATTGCATTACACTTAAAAAGTTGAAGTAGATGTTTTTGTTGTTGGTTTGTTATTAAGCACAAAGCTACACAAAGGGTTATCTGTGCTCTGCCACCACGAATATTGAAACCCAATTTCTAGCAGAATACATCTGCTCACACACTGCTTTACTACTGGGGGGGGTATTGAAATAGATTTGTAGAGTGATTTTTTTCATAATAGAAACAAGTGGGTGTTTGAAATATTTAAACAATGCTTTTTACGAGCAAAAGTCTAATTCGATCTAAGAACCTCACAAAATTTTACCAAAGCCATCCTCTGGTCATATTTAAGCATTTTTTCATTGCAAAATCAACTGTCTTGACCTCAGTTATTCTACTTTTATTACAATCAGGTCATTATTTAATGTTGTCCCTCGCTAGTTCGATATGAAATTAGTGGGACATCCCATAAGTAATGTCCGAAAATTTAATACAGAAAGTGCATCATCATTTGTGTATTTGTAGAAGGTTTTAATGAGTAAAATTTGTAGTAGGACGTGTATAAAAATGTTCAGCCAAATAAAGGAAACTAATCTAACTCCACTCTTTTTCAGATCATTAATCAAATAAACCTTATGAAGATGGATATGTCTGAGGAGTACATTAGGGATATAATGCTTTATTGGTTTAAAAAAGGCAGTAGTGCAGCAGAAACTTCAGGAAGCACTCAAGGTGTATATGGTGCGAGAGTCTCTCAATGAAAAAAATGTCGAAGATCGTTTCAGAAGTTCAGATCAAGTGAATACAGTTTAAGTGATGCGCCATGTTCAGGTCGTCCTGTTAAGTTTAATGATGACTTGCTGCTGGCTGCACTTGATAACGATTGTGCTGTAACAGCTGAAAAACTAGCACAGAAGCTTAATTCAATCATTCAACAGTTCATCTTTATCTGCAACAGCTTAGAAAGGTGTCAAAAGTTAGAGCAAGAGTGGACATTTGCACTTCTCTGCACTATCGTGAGCATAAATCCCTTTTTTTGGACAAGTTAGTGACTGCAGATAAAAAATTGACATGTTATCAATATGTTAAGTGCTACAGACAATGGCTCAGTGCAGGTGAACCCAAAATGGGCCTTCTCCATGGGAAAGTCTTGTTAAGCATTTGGTGGGACAATGTTGGTGTGATTCACTTTGAGTTGCTGCCACTCAATGTAACGATTACATCATGCGTCTATTGTCAACAGTTAGAGCGCTTGAATACTGCACTGAAAGAAAAGAGGTCGGCTTTAACAAGTCATAAAGGTGTTGTGTTACACCAGTATAATGCACGACCCCATACAGCAATGATCACATCAGCAAAGATTGAAGAGCTAGACTGTGAAAAACTTCCATATCCTCCATATTCTCCAGACTTTGCCCCATCTGGTCATCATCTATTCCGAAGTTTGCAGAACTATGTTTATGGAAAAGAGATTGGAACATGGAGATGTCAAAACTTCCCTTTCTACATTGTTTCCCTCCAAACCCCAAGAATTTTATAGAAGTGGCATTCAGAAGCTTGTGAAATACTGGAATGAAGTAATTAATAATATTAGAACATACATTATTGATTAAATAACATTAAAAGCTTTTAAAATTCTTTCTCTTTTTCTGAACCTAAAATCGGACATTATTTAAAAAATGACCTGATAGAAAATGGCCGTAACGTCAAATAACTCGAAACCAGGACTGGAAAGGCCAACTTCAAGTGTTTGTTTGTTTTGTTTTTGAATTAAACATAAAGCTACACAATGGGCTATCTGTGTCCTGCCCACCACTGGTATCAAAACCCGGATTTTAGTGTGTAACTCCACAGACAACTTCAAGTGACTAACACTAATGTTTCAATTTACCCATTAGTTATCCTGGCGAGTTATGATAATTCAAATTATGTTACAGAAAGTTGCTTAAAGCTTCTATTACTGTAATTTCTCTCTTACTACTGTACACTAGATACAAAAAATTGGATTTCACGCTATTTAAGTTTTTAATTCAAAATTAAACTTTGTTTTGTTTTACCATGATTTCTTTTTACGAATTTCAATAATTTTACTTTACTTTTAACTTTTTCGTTTGGCACAGATAGCCTAGTTGCTTTGCGGCATAAAAAGCAAAACCAACCAACCAAGACAACAGATTTGCAACGTTGTTGTTGTTGTTGTTGTTTTGAATTAAGCACAAAGCTACACAATGGGCTATCTGTGCTCTGCCCACCACGGGTATCGAAACCCGGATTTTAGCGTGTAAGTCCGCAGACATACCGCTGAGCCACTGGGGGGCGATTTGCAACGTCATAACCAAGTGTTTGATTCCATTCCGTAGACACAGAAGATAGTCGGATGTGGTTTTCTAATAAAAACAGACACACACATTCATTATTACCTGCTACTCTAGGGATCTTTCCGGAGGTTGACAACACAAATGTAATTTCGTCACTTATTACATTTGACATGACTACTTACTGATTAACAAATCTGGACTTCAAGAGGCATTTATATTAAGAAACGATTACATAATTTTAAGTTGCAATCTCTTGCACTTCCCCCCCTTCTTTGTTCCACCTTATGATCTGGATATAAGTGAGACGTAAGACAGATGAAAACTATACAAAGACTATAAAGCAAAAACGGAATTGTTAACTGAACAAAAGTAAAAATTACAAACAATGTCATTTCCCAATGTGTGTTATTGATCATATATATATATATATATAATAAACGTAATGTAGCATGAATGTAAAATCCATCCGTTTCACTTTGAAGATGAGAGCCATGTGTTCGATTTCCCGTCTCACCCGATATGCTCGTCCTTTCATCCGTGGGGTTATTATAATTTTACGGTCAATCCTGCTACTCGTTACTAAAAGAGTAGCCCAAGAGCTTGAGGTGGATAGTGATGATTAGCTGCCTTCACTCTAGTCTTACACTGCTAAAATGGGAACGCCTAGTGCACATAGCGCTCGTGTAGCTTTGCGCCAAATTCAAACAAAACCAAATCGTTTAAGAGGTAAAATTATGTTAAGAATTAAAAATAATTAAACGTAAACATCAAATTTAAAATGTGTGTATGTTAAAGTGCAGTCCACAGAAATGCAGTTTGGTCCAAAAACGTAAATTATTTTGTTACTTTAACATATCTAGTCTTATTGTTAAACAACCTCCAACGTCTTTAATAAACATCATAGCAGCCAACACTGGCTGTGTCTGATTGTAATAAAAACAAAAATTCGCATATATTTGAAGCCAAAAGTAACTAAACTCTTCTTATAACCTCTGTTTTTTTTTATCGATAACTTCTTATTAAAGTAAGTTACCTGATTCACGACTTATGGTCCTTTTGTGTAAAATCGCGCTCTACGCTCTGAAGCTTTGGATGTGTTGTAAAAGTGAAGGTCAAATCCCACTAATTAACTATACTATAGCAACCAAAAAGTTGATGGTGGCTTTTGTTGATTGGTCGCTTTTCGTCTTGTGTGTCAGTTCCAAATTAGAAAAGCTATGTGCAGATAACTCTTGTGTAATTTTACATGAAGTTTTGTAAGAAAAATGGCTTCTCACACAGATCAAAATTAACACTTTACTCTTCAAATGAAAACTTTATAATTTTAGAAAATAAAATTGTTTATTGACTGCTAAAAAACGTAACGCAAGGTAAAGGTAAAATACACTCGTTTCTCTTAACAGGTAAGGGTCGCGGGTTCGAATTCTAGTGCCAGCAAACATGCTAGTCCTTTCAGCTATGGGGTCATTATAACGGTATGATCAATCTCACTATTCGTTAGTAAAAAGTAGTATGAGTAAGTTTAATCTCTTCCAGATTTTTATAATTTATTATGTGATAACAATAGTTATTAGTGCTCTTGAAAGTGACAACTCATGCTCTCTGACTTTTTTTCTAAGTTCCTGGTAGAATTGAATCTTATCCCAGAGGTGTTCACAAATAATTCACTCATCCCTAATTTTTTGCAAACTGGTTCTGTTCTTCAACCATCGTGCAATAACTTCTATCAAAGGAACTGCTAAAATTTTCAATAAAGGTTAAAAATAACAATAATTAGTATTAATTATGAGTAACAAGTAAACCACAAAGTCTTCATAACCATTTTGCCTCAGGTCATCAGATGAGTATCCTCACTGTTAGGGGTGTTTTCGACCTTTAAACCACGAACACTTATCAAAGTTGGGCCTACTTAACATATTACCTCACTATTAGCGGTGTTTTCAGTCTATAAACCATGAACACTTGTCAAGATTAGGCGTATTTATCAGATCACTAGATACACAAGCAGAATTACCACACGTAAAGTTTCACATGCCATGTTTATTATATTTGGCCATTATAGTTATTGCCCTTGATGAAAGTCAGTGTTGTATATTAAACTTATGTAATACTATACTAACTAAACTGTGTGTTGAACTAAATAAACTTAGTACTGTAAATCATCTGAAAAATATTATAACGTTTATTAGGGTTACCACTACCATTTTACCTTCTCTGATTCCAAGTCCTGAATTTCAATTTTGTTTCCATTCATTTCTACACAATGTTTCCAGATGGGATAGTGGTAAGTCTACGAACTTGCAACACTAAAACACAGAGTCCGGTTCCCAGTGATGGACACAGCAGATTATCCAACGCTTTCCTCTCAAAACAAATAATCCTTCACAAGTGACGTTTCTAATTGGCAAGTAGAAGTACTTATTGGTTAATAACCAAATGTAATGAGGTGATGATAGATTGGTGCCCGCTAGAAACTCTTCTGTGGGACTATTCAGAAATATACTGGAACATATCAGTTAGTTAATGATTTTTTCACTCTCTTTTTTTTTCAACCAAAACAGTTTAGGATCTATTCAATTTGAACAGCAACAAATAATTCCTCATTTAGCAGTGGAATTTCGCAAGCCAATTATTACCTGTACTTAGAATCAGAAAATAATTAGAACTTCTGCATAACGATGTCTGAGCTTTCCATATTACAAGAGCTTTAATTTCGTGCTCGTGTTTTCATAAACAAGTCTTGTTATTCACTGACGTAATGCTTAAATACTTTTCAAACAAAACATTATCTTTGTTGTAAGTTTGAAAAGAGAGGTTTTCTGTACATTTGTTAACATACACTTAGCCCACTAGTCGTTTTTGGAACTCTTGTTGTTTTGTTTATTTTTAAGGTTAGGTTTCTTTGTTTTTGAATTTCACGCAAAACTACTCGAGAGCTGTATGCGCTAGTCGTCCCTAACTTAGCAGTGTAAGACTAAAGAAAAGGTAGTTAGTCATCACCACCCACCACCAACTCTTGGGTTACTCTTTTGCCAACGAATAGTTGGATTGACTGTCACATTATAACGTCTCCACGGTTGAAAGTGCGAGCATGTTTGATGTGACGGGTATTCAAACCCGCGACCCTCAGATTTCGCGTCGAGTACCTTAACCACCTGGCCATGCCGGGTCTTTAAGGTTAGGATAAATTTTTATAAATCGATTGGTCTTAATAAACATGTACAATTTATAAGTAGGTAAAAGTTTTGTCTTAGTTTCACAACTTACCACCTACTTGTATTTATTGTAACTCTCACGTTAAATTGATTAGAACAACCTTACACCATAACAATGTGGTAGACGGCATAAGAAATAGGGAGATGTTTCTTTACTGACTGTAGCTCATATGTCGAAGAGTATGGCTTTCATTTGGCTCAAAGGTTTTCGCAGAGTATAAGAGTGGTGAATACAACGTGTAAATTCATATCAAAGATTTTGAAATGGATTGAAATCTAGCATTTATACTGGCAAGGAAAAATGATTGAAGTCAATGTTATATTTTCCAATCCAGTTTTAGACAATACTGGTCTGGTGTATTCTTGCATTATTATCTTAATATAGCCATTTTAATCACAAATATGGAGTGGATACAATTAGCAATACTATATAAGCGCACTCTTGTTGTTACTTGACTTTTCTAAGGCCCAGCATGGCCTGGTGGTTCAGGCGCTCGACTTGTAATCTGAGGGTTGAGTGTTCGAATACCTGTCACACAAAATATGCTCGCTCTTTCAGCTGTGGGGTCGTTATAATATTATGATCAATCACACTATTCGCTGGCAAAAGAGTCGCCTAAGAGTTGGCGGTGGGTGGTTTGTTTGTTTATTTTTGAAATTCGCTCAAAGCTACTCGAGGGCTATCTGTGCTAGCCGTCCCTAATTTAGCAGTGTAAGACTAGAGGGAAGGCAGCTAGTCATCACCACCCACCGCCAACTCTTGGGCTACTCTTTAACCAACGAAAAGTGGGATTGACCGTCACATTATAACACCCCCACGGCTGGGAAGGCAAGCATGTTTGGAGCGACCCTCAGATTACGAAGCGCACGCCTTAACGCGCTAGGCCATGCCAGACCTATGGCGGTGGGTGGTAATCATCAGCTGCTTTTCCTCTAGTTTTACGCTGCTAAATTAAGGACGGCTAGCGCAGATAACCCTAGTATGGCTTTGCGCGAAATCTAAAACAAACAAAATCCCCCCTTCTATGGAAATGAAACGGCAAAAACCAGTTCATTATGAACGTTCTTCACACAGTTAAAGTCTACCTCCATAATGTGAAAAGCAAAAGAAAGTTGAAGTGTCTCACGTAGTTTTCTTCATAATTTTACGGTACCGTTAGCAACAGTAAAAGACGAAATTCGGCTTATTGGAACACATCACACGCGTCCAGCCATTAGTAACTGAAAGTTGGTCTGTAAACACCACTAATGGATCCTTTCTGTTTGCATTTAATATAAATTGTTTCTGGACTGATTACTAGTTATCGTATGATAGTGTGTTTTTTTATATATAATTTACTTTATATAGTTTAGCTAGGAATCATTGAATACTGACAGAACCAGTAAATTAGAGCAGTGTTCGGTCTGATGGTGGTTGTTATGATAGCATAAGTCTGTTGCATTTTCTCTCTCCTCATTCTCCACCAGCAGATGGAGACCATAAACATATTCCCTTCTCATTACCTTGTAGATTTTAAGGAGTTTAGTGAATTTTTTTCGGATCATATTGCTCATATTTTCTTACAAAAATGCGGTAGAATGATGAATAACCATTTTTTAAATTTATCTTAGGTCATCTGAGTGTAATATTGGTTCTGCCACACCTTGTTTTTTATGGGTTGTCTCGTGCCTCTATTCAACATAATGACAGTAAAGAACTATATTTTCCACTGTTTGTCCGAGAGTTACTTTCTTTTATTTTAGTTATTATGAAATAATGCTATTCCATCCTAGAAATAACCCTTTGTCCTACTTTCCATGTTTAATTTATTAGTAATAGGTGAAATCAACTGCTGGCATCTAGACCAAACACTTAATCTTGTTAGTCTTTAATCAGCCAAAAACGAAAGTGATGACGTTAATTCAAAAGTTGGTTCACCAAGGAAATACAAAACCTGGTCAAATAAACAAAGATTCAATTTCTTTTTATTAAATCTGTATCAATCAAACCACTTGTAACAGGGAGGTTGAATAAATGCTTCAGGCCTGGTAGAGTGGATTGAAGACGTTAGTGTGATGGTTTCTCAAGCATAACTTTGCAAACAAAGCACTATTTTAACTGTTAATAGCAAATTTATCTTATCCACCAGGAATAAGAACTGCAGGAACCCATTTGTAGTTTTAAAAAAGTATACCTATATGGATGATGTTTTACCTCACTTACAGAATGGCTAAGAAGTATTCTACTGTACTCCCTCATAACTCTTGACTAGTGAATTAGTTCAAACAAGTATGAACTTTTCCATACTGCAAAATATTTTCCTCAGATGACGAGTGAATTAATTTTCATAACTCAAAGATATAAGAGTAAAGCATATCACCATACTACAAAGGTACTCATTTTAACTTGAAAATCTACCTGGATGATTAAATAGAAACGCCAGCACACTTTGTTCAGCCTTTGATATTTTATCATAAAGGTAAGACAATATCGATCGTAAGCATGACTTGATTTATCAATAGCGGTAACCTCGCATGTATCAGTACAACAGAGAAACAGAACCATAATACTCACAATATACTATAAATATTATGTTTTGAGTTGCTTTTGCTCACTATAGTCACATTACTAAGTTTTGTTCTGACTTATTCAGTTGTTTATTGTACTAAGACTAAATATGAAGCTCAATCTATCACTCGATTTACCATTTGTCAATGAATCACACTGAATCCAGAATACTTCACACTCTCGACATTGTAGAAAAATGAAGGAACAAGATTACA
This sequence comes from Carcinoscorpius rotundicauda, assembly GCA_011833715.1. NCBI lineage: Eukaryota > Metazoa > Arthropoda > Merostomata > Xiphosura > Limulidae > Carcinoscorpius > Carcinoscorpius rotundicauda. Next base: position 10,592,063 of record CM022405.1, on the reverse strand, counting down.
GTTCTCACAGTGGAGTAAATCAATATTACATATGTGATGTTTGGAGTTGTCTTTAATTTACTAGGTTAAAGATATATTTCTGTAGGATTTGAAGAATATGAATTGTTAATGTCACTAATTTCAAACAGCTTACCCACAGAGGATGAAGACATTATTATGCCTTAAAAATGCAAAAAGAAATTTTTTCCACTCATTAAAATAGTCTACATGGCAATAATGTACCTGATAGCTCTTTTAAGCTTAAAGCCCAATAGTGATACAGCGGTATGTCTGCGGACTCACATCGCTAAAACCCGGGTTTTGATAACTGTGGTGGGCAGGGCACAGATAGCCCATTATGTAGCTTTGTGCTTAATTCAAATTAATCAATCAATCGAAGCCTAAGAACTAAGATCCTTGAAACGCTCCATTGAACTAAGACGTCGGATTAACTTTCACCATATAGCTTGTCTGAAAATCTGGTTCCATGGCTATAACCCTAAAGAAGATTTCAGCAAGTAATAATGTTATTGCATTCACTGTTCCAGGTAGTATGAATATTGCTGGAAAGTTCCTTCGGTTCTGCAATACTTCGTACTGTTACGTCGTGAACTACTTTTGGAAGAGGACTTGGTTTATACATTACATTTTTTAATGTACACCATTGAGAAGCTCGCCTCTAGGCTTGTGGAACTAATTTATTGTATTAATATTAGCAACGTAAATTGTGGCATGGTTTACTTAGTTTAATATAATTATCCTATCAGGAACAGTCAAGAAGCAGATCACGTTCTAAATGCAGACCGTCTGTACATTTCGAACATATCTGCAAATTATACAGTTTTATGTTATTGTAAAGTCAAATTTAAATCAGGAATTTGATAGCAACACATAGAGAAAGTGAAATTTTATCTGATTATTTGATATAATTTTTGGCAAGAAGAATCCACTAATCATAGATGTGGTCATAATTTTGAGATTTTCGGTATGTTGAATGGTATACTTTTATAATACTGATTCACAATAGTCAGCTTCAGATGTTAACCTGTTGATTTAGGGTAAAAACAAACTCATGATCAGATCTAATCAGGATTTCAAGGAGAGCAGGCATAATTATGCAAAATAAAATAGAATTTAGTATATAGTTCTTTTTTTCGAAACTGAAATTTTACTTAACTACAAATTTGTGGCTTAAACACTTTCTCAGAAAAGGTGTTATCTCGAGATTAACAAACACTGTAGTAAACTGCAGTGCTAGAAGGACATAATTTTTTGTTTAATAATATTTTGTTAGCAAGGCATAAAATAAAATAAATGCAAAAAAGCGAAAAAGCACTTTATGGAATTTTCAAGAATAAAGATTATGAAACTTAAAGCCATCTACCGTTCAAACAGTAGGCTGTTTAAGTTTTAGTAATAAATTATTAGTAAAAATTATTTATTAAAAAATAAAATAATGAAATCTAAAAATGTTTAGGTTTTTATCAATTGACAATCAGATAGTCTATCTTTAAGCTTTTAGTTAAATTTATCAAACAATATTAACACATGAATACTTTAATATTTTCCTGTATCGATATTTTAAAAACGTATATAAACGAATGCAAGGAAACATTTATTTCTCTACGTTTAGCTGAAGAAACTGTTACAAAGTTTAACGCACTAATTGATACATTTAACTTCTTACCACTAGCTGTCTGCAAAGTAATATAATATTTTATTCTGTAGATACTTTATTTAATTAATAAACATTTTATTTGAAACAACATTTCGCCTTTGCAGCTTCATCAGGATTGGTTCTAAAAAAATCCCCTATTTAGGGTAATTTTTATATATATATATTTCATGCTGTCAAGTTCTCATTTCTGTAGATGAATAGTTAACTTCGCAAGAAGCAAGATAGATTTTTTTTCTCACTTCGCAATGTTATTAACATATGCAACCGTAAAATGGATGGCTTAGATTTGGTTTAAAAACACTTTTTGAAAAACTAATCTCTCTAAGGAAGAAAAGGTAAGTTTTAATTAGCATTTTATTAATCTAAAGATGAATTTTTTGTAGTTTTTCAACACGTTGCATATTTTGTCTCCATAACACCAAAACAGCCGTTTTATTTGAATCAGTATTATTTGCCATAAAATAAGTAATCTTTTATTTAATGTTCAAACTTATATAATCAGTATTCTGAAATCGCTTTAAAGCCAATAAAGCACTCTTTTTAACTAATGCATTTCGACTTATTAAGACATTTATTTAGAAGAGTGACCGTATAGTTTTTAAGATTTTTATATTTTGTTTGTCTAAATAAAACATTTGTCATCGAAATATGTGTTATATATTTATTATTAACTACTTACAGTTAAAGTTTTGGAACATGAAATTTATAAAAGAAAACAACAACTAAAATTATGATTACAGAACATTAAGACAAGTACTGTAATAAATATTCACAGGTCTTGTTTTGATTTTTTCTGGGAAAAAACAAAATGCAACTAAAGTTTAAAGAGCCAATGTACACCAAAATCTTTTTCCTTTTGGGAGAGGAAAATTAATATTCGAGTTTCATTTATATTTTGTTTTATTTCAGGATAACACTCAAATACGTTTTTATGTTTATATATATTTACCTGTTACTGTTAACGAAAATACATACTTATACATTAACTATAATAACCTTCATGATACAAAACATTTATAGAGCAAGTCTGTGTGTTAAAACAACTAGCTAAACCGTAAGAGCTAGCGATTAAAGATTCAATACTGATAATTTAAATATAAATTATATAATTTGTGTTTTTATAGTTATCACAGTTTAGCTTCAGCTTTTAGTTTCGTAATATTTGAAGATCAAAAATTAAATTATGGATATTTCATGAGTCTAATCTCTGTAAAGTTTATTTCCACTACTTCCACTTTAAAGCAGTATTATAATTAATTTATCATTATTAGCTTTAACATTTTTCATCTACAAACTTTCAAATTTGGGTAATCATTTTCTGTTTATTAACACTAATTTTATTTCAGTGATGGACAGAGCTTTTGGATTTTTGAAATGTTTATTCATTGCATTGCCCATAGATGACATTAAAAACAGTTACAATCGTATAATTTCCTGGTATGTTTGTAAATATAATTCATTTTACTGATAAAATTATCCATCTCCAGTGACAGAAAAAGTTTAACTTAATCTCCAATTTAAATTATTTCATAAATTTTAAACATGTTAATTGTGTTGCACTCATGTTTTCACTCAGAGCCATAGCTATCAGCGACTTATACCGCAAAAAGTAACTTAATCATTTCAGTCATGTTAAGAGCCACTAACCAATAACATACGGTAAATTTAAAGTTTTATTAATTACGTTACGTCATATTTTGAAATATGAATAATAGCGTGATTAATTCCGAACAATTTAATGTATAATATTCTGGATAAGAAATAAAATTTCATATCAACATTATTTATGTCTGTTCTCCCTTCATTTTAAAAGCAAATGCTGCTTTCTACCCTACGTAGCTACTACGTGCCTAGCTTTTCAAATGCAGAGCGGGAAGCGACTGCCTTAAAAAAACATAGTCGAATTTGCAAAAAGACATTACGGTTCGCAATATATGTATAAGATAATTTAAATGTAAAGGTGTGTTCCTTGTTTAATTAACTTTCAAACAGGCGTTATCTATACCCCTATGTCCATACGTAACATGATCAAACACATGTTTCAAGCATTGAATGAATATTGTAATACCATATTATGCAGATTACCTCTGGGTATACACACAGTTATTATTCTTTTTCATGAAAACATACATAAAAATAATTTATCTTTGGAGAGGAAGAACGCAAATAATTAATCTTAGTTCAGTTTGGTTATAATTTAATGAATTTTGTTAATAATAATAAGAAAAAAAGGATGGAACACGTTGGTATTATTCTACTAATAAGAGGATCCGAGAATGGCTTACCTATTTCCATAAGCCAAACTTATCTTTCGAAAACAAACAAGCAAAGAACAAGAGTCTGTATGATTGATCACTGGTTGAACATTTTAATTGAATGACTTGTTTGATATTTTGATAAAATAAATAGACTAGCAAAAACATCATCATTACTTAATTTATATATTTAACAAAACCTTGTATTGCATAAACAGTTAATAAAATCAAAAATTGCTCGATTTTAGGGACTGTTTTTCCATTTTATATTTTGCTAAAAATAACATCTAGGGTTTCATTTTTACATGTATGCTGATAGATACAAATGATTGTATACAATTACTAGTGACAGATTTTGGTATTTATTTCGAGAGTGCAATCTTCACGTCTCTCTCTCTCACACACATCCCGTCTCACAAAACGTCCTCGCCCTTTGAGCTGTTAGAGCGCTATAATGTATGGTGAAGTCAAGTTGTCTTTCCTCTAGTAACGGGTTCAAATCACCGTCACACTAAATATGCATGTTCTTTCAGTTGTGGGGGCCGTTATAATGTGACGGTCAATCCCACTATTCGTTGATAAAAGAGTATTCCAAGAGTTGCCGGTGGGTGGTGATGAGTAGCTACCTTCCCTCTAGTCTTACACTGCAAAATTAGAGATGGCTAGCGCGGATTTCCCTCGAGTAGCTTTGCGCGAAATTCACAAAACAAACAAAGTTCAATGTTTCTAAAATTGTAATGCTTAGGAACTTTCGAGCTATTTATTAATAGATCTTCAAATTAAGATACATTTATTTGTTGCCTAAATACGTAGTATATAAATATATCATGTGTTTCTACCCTCTTGTAATATTATGATATTAATTTTGATTTTGATCTTTCTTCTGATTATCTGTCGGTTTCACATATCACTTAATCAAGAAATTTAAACAAATATTCTTTAAATCGGTGACGTAACTGCAAAAGATGCCCCTGCCCTCATGAACAGTAATTAGGTCCTTACATTTATTTCCCTACAAGCGCAGTTACGATTTAGGCCCACTTTTGGCTCGGGCCCCCACAAAATTGTAGGGACATACTTAAGCCGCTGTTTTCAATTTATCTTTATTTCTTCGTTATTATTGAAGTAGCTAATACCTATTACCAAAGAGGAGAATAATGCTTAATACTACATTACGTAAGGATGTCGATGGTAACATTCCTAGTTGTTGTTCAAGTGATATCTGGTGGTTACTGCGCCATGAATTTGTGATGAAAATGACCATTTATATAAGAATAAATATCAAACTGGATAAAAAAAAGTTTCTTTTAGTTTAAAAAACTCAGATCTGATAGCCTGGCAGATGACCTTATCTTGAGAATATCCTGCATAAGCAATGATCTTGTGCGAGTAAATCACTATTTTATGTTTCAAATTTAATAAATGTTTTTCATTTAGTTTTACATCTGTGTCCAATATTGTTACTCTATTGAATAATCTCTCAGTTGATTAAGTTCACCTGAATACATCAGAACAGAAAAGAACGTAAAAAGAAAATAACAGTTATCATACCCAATTAAATTTTTTTTAAAATGGGTTGAGCATATCTTAGTAGCTAGCGTGCCCAAACTGTGTAGCTGGAGGCTCATAATTCGTTATCCCTTGCAGTAAAAGCAATCTGGACTAGAAGGTGCACTATAAAAGTAACAGTCAAATCCCATTATTCAGTCAAATACGAAGAGTCCATAGATGATGGTTCTTGCCATTGTCTAGCTGACTTTCTTCTTGTCTGGTACCCTGTCATGGCTAGGTGGATAAGGCACTCAACTCATAATCTGAGGGTTGCAGGTTCGAATCCCCGTCATACCAAACATGCTTGCATTTTCAGCCATAGAGACATTATTGTGTGACAGTCAATCCCACTATTCGTTGGTGGGTGATGATGACTAGCTGCCTTCCCTGCTAAATTAGGGAGAGCTAGCATAGCTTTTCTCGAAATTTAAAATAAATAAACAAATAAATCTTCTAGTCTATCAGTTCGGAATTACAAACAATTATTTGAAGAAAACTCTTCATGTGGCTTTGCCCGAAAATTCAAACAAATAATCTGGTGAAAAATACGTTGTTTTACATTCAATATATATAAATGTGTGAGAGTATCTTCTACTTTTTTTTTTTTTTTGGTAAGAAATCTAGAATACGTGTTTGTTTGTTTGGGTTTGTTTTGAATTTCGCGCAAAGCTACATGAGTGCTATCTGTACTAGCCGTCTTTAATTTAGCAATGTAAGACTACGGAAGAATGCAACTAGTCAGTGCCAACTACTGCAAACTCTTGGGCTATTATTTATCAACAAATAGGGAGATGGACCATCACGCTGTAATACTTTCCTGGCTAAACAGCATGTCTAGAGAGAGAATTCGAACCCGCGACTGTCAGATAGTCAAGTGCCTTGTCCACTAAACTGGAATACACACGGGACTGCACGTGTGAAATAAACTTTCCTTATGTATGTTGCTATTTCGCTCTAGCTTGTAAACGTTTAAATTAGCTTCTATGTTTCAAATTTAAACATAGATAGCTATATTAACATTTATTTGACCCACACATACATATAAAGATATGCACCTTTAAGTATATTATTTTATGATTATAATAGGTTCATATTATTGTTCTATTATAAAATGGACCTGGTGGTGATTGAAAGAACTATTATTAAGTTTCATATATATTTCATACAAAACACACAAAAATGAAATGGTGATATTTTTTTCTTTTGCAAACAGAAATAAAGGATCAATATTTAATACCCTGCATAAAAGTAAAGCATAATATTAGCTTATACTACTCAATTTATGGGTGTTAGAGTGGGCCAAATGTTGACATGCATCCGAAACAAGGCGTACGAGAAATCCTTGCAATGAATATATATATATAGGGCGAAAGAGCAGATGGTGTCGTAGTTAGGGTATGAATTTCGAGTGTGAGGCTTTGAGGCGTCATATAATTGTGGCCAAACTGTCAGTTTATCTTATAATAGTGCATTTGCTTGGTTAGGAGTAATCAAAGTGTCAAATTTACTTGTAAGCCTGTTACTTCACGCACAGAATTTGTGGAAATGTCACGGAATAACCAAACAAACAGTTTTAATCAAACATATAAACTTGTTGTTGTCGGCGGAGGCGGAGTAGGAAAGAGTGCATTAACTATTCAATTCATTCAAGTAAGTTGATATGTGATAGCCCGAAGTAGTGATACAAATTTTGTTACGAATTTATTTATAAAACGGCGGAACCTGTTAATGCTGAGTGTTACACAGTGGGATGCCACGATAAGTAAATTATAGTTTTAAGAGAGAAAGTTGTTACATAGGCCTAGTAAGAAAAAGACGTTAAACTACGTTATGAACGAGCGAGTTAATTAGGTTTCGAACATTATAACTTATCTATAACATATCTTAACAACTTCTACTCGTATATTTGTATTGAGGAAATAAGTGAATTATGTAGAACGTAAGATTAATAGTGAATGTTACAATATAATTGCGATAATGTACAGTTTAATACTGAGTAATACTAGTAGCAATGCAGCACAATATAATTTGAAATATAAAACATCTCTGTTTAATTCACTTTGAATTCCTTTTTAGTTATACATTATACATGATATGGCTTAAGATGGTGCTTTTACTTTTTCGAAAGCTCCCCCCCCTGCTAGTACATTGGTTAGTCTACGGATTTACAACGCTAAAATCAGGGGTTCGATTCCCCTCGATGGGCTAAGCAGATAGCTCGATGTGTCTTTGCTAAAAGAAAACACACAAACGCTCACACTTTTCGAAACATTTACTTGACTGTCATTAACTTGAAAGATGAGTGTCGTACGGTAGTTTTTGTTCAGTTGATTTCTGAAAGGATGTGGTGTACTTCATGGTTTATTACAATAGCTAGTAATGGGTAACATAAACTATCTTGTCTGATCTAATTGATTTGAATTTAAATTTATTAAAGAAAATAATTTTAAAATCATTAAATGAAAATTTTACCATTTTATTATTCACTTGGTTCGTGCATTGGTAACACCTTAAATCTTTGAAATGGAGAAAATATGTAAAGGATGTGTATCTAGCTTGATTTCAAATTATATTTCTAAACATGAGATTCTTTACCAGACCCATATCAAGGTCAATAAAGTTAACTTTCTACAGTATTAATTCACAGTAATAGTAAATATATCCAGAGTTTTTAATATTTACCTGTATTATTTTTTTATCCATAAATACTTAAGAAGACTTAAACTTGTAGTTTAATTCTTGTGTTTTGACCAAACTAAATGCTTAAATTAAACTTACTTTATTTTATTGTTTAGGTTGTTTTAAATTTCGTGCAAAGCTACACGAGGGCTATCCTTGTCCTTAATTTAGCAGTGTAGAACTAGAGGGAAAGCAGCTAGTCTTCACCACCAACTGCTTACTCTTGGACCACTCTTTTACCAATGAAAAGTAGAATTGACCATCCCATCACAATGCCCCTACAGCTGAAAGGGCAAGCATGTTTGGTGTGACTGGGGTATTTTATTGTTTTGACTTTTCTAAAGGTGGCAGGGTGACACACATAGAATTGTCACTTTGGTTGTAAACTTGGTAGCAAAGATTTTGAAACTTTTCATTTCTAGCTGCATGTTTATAGGTCTTGTTGTGAGATATATGAAGTTACATAGCATATAATGCTAAATATGATGAAACATGGAGATTTGTTTTTATTAAAATGCTAGATTGCCACACATAAGGATGTTAAACAAGTCTGCCCTATTCAGATTTTGAACCTATAACTACACACTCAACCTAAAGAAAAATATATTTAACCCCATTCTTGATTTTCTGGAAGTCACCATTTTCCTTATTAAACTCTTTGGAGATGTTGGCCTTCCTGCTGCCAATGTTAACTTATTCCATAAGTTAATTACCCAGTTATAAAAATAAAGCTGTTTTAATTGGACTCTTGTCTGTTTATTCCAACTGTTTTCCTTTTATCTTCAAAATAGAGCATAAAAAAACAGATGCTTTTATCATGTCACTTCTACAAAAAATCTTGTAAACTTGATGAGATTACCTTTTATCCTTTTTCTTCTCAAGAGACAATAAGAGATTTTAAATTCTCTACATATAATAACCCTTCCATCCCTGGAATTATCCTAATAGCAATTCACTGAACCCTTTCCCATAATTCACTATCCTTTTTTGTAGCTAAGATGTAAAATGATATTCTGACTTCTAAACAATATCTGTATAAATACACTTTAAAATTCTGTTAACTTTATTATTAGCAGTAGAACACTGCTTTGTTGGCTGGAGCAACTTTACAACTGTACCAAGAGCGTGATGTGATCAGCAAGCTTTACTAATCATTTCCCTTTGAATATCAATAAGTAAGAAAAAGTAAAGGCCTAAAATGTTATCCCTTTAAGTGCTCTACTGTTAACAGAAGTCTCATTTGACTGAATTTTTTTTATAATGAATTTTTGCTTCCTCTCGCCTAGGCACTTTGCAATCTAGTTAAAGTACACACAGTCTCTTCTCAGTCTTAACTGATGTGATTGTTTTAGTTAATTTTCTGTGGCATTTTATCAAAACATTTGAAAATCTAACTACACCAAATCCACACCCTTTCTACCTTTCAGATAACAAGTAACATTCTCAAAAATTTGAAAGATTAGTAACAGAGACTTCTTATAGATGTAAAAATGGCTGGTATGGGTTGAGAAAATTCTACACAGAGGAATGAACAACTTTTTGACCTTCTTTGGTCATTATCAGGTTCACAAAGAAAGAAAGAGGTAACTGATTGATAGCTGATTACATGTTTGAAGGGAGTTGTGGAATTGAGTGTAGGAATGTCAAAACGTTGCTCTCTCTTCTACATAGAATTTTCTCAATCCATACCAGCCATTTTCATATATATTATATATTTTTCTCTACAAGTGGGTTTTGTCGTCATCACGGAAAAACCACTTGTATAGTGAATACATATTTGCTCTCTATTATATCACATTTCATAATTATGCAAAATGTCTTCTAACATAATATACAGGTGACAGTACTCTTTGGTCCTTTAAGCCTGATCCTGAGAAAAGTAAAATCTTATACTTATCCTTTATTTTTTCAGAAATTTATTATTGATTCCCATGTTAACTTTTTAATCTTTAGGATTTTTCACACTACAGAAATAAATCTACCTTATGATTTATATAGAACTCTTATCACCTTTCTTAAAAACAGAAGTACCATTAGCAAGTTCTCAATCTTTGTACACCTGGCTACTGTGTTGATATAGCAAGGCTGGCACACCTGATCTTTAGCATCATATGGAAAAATAATGTCTGATGATTGATTGATTATCAGTTTGATCCCTCTTTTTGAAGAAAAAGGTCTAGAGAACTGGAAAATTATAGGACTGTTACTTTGACTTGTGTTTTTGTGGTAGAAAGGTGTTGAAAAGTTAGCATTTAATTATGACTTTTAAACATAGTTTCTGAAAAAGGGTTTTCTTTTCTTCATAATGTATTACTTTTATTTTTACAAGACTCCCAATTGATACTGTTTTAGAACTGTTGTTGTTTTAGATATAAAAGGAGGGGAAGGGAAGAGGAGGTTTGATTGGCAAAAACAAAACAACTAAATATCATTTTTGAGGATTTAACTGTGAAGAAGAGAGCTCTGAACTCTGTTCATGTTAATGTTAAGAAAAAGAGTTTTGTTGTTGCTTTCTGTTGGTCTGTTTGAGAGACTTTAAAGTATCATATATTTTTTATCATGTACTCGGAAATATCTAATATGTTGGAATGAGTGTAGAAACAGGCTTCTACAATTGTGATTGTATTTTTTTTGTTTTTTAATATGAGAAAGATTTGTCTAATTTTTTGTGAGCACAGAAGAATTAAAAGCAGAGGTAATTCAGGTATTTAACATTCAGAGAGGTTTTGACAGCTTTATTCAAGTTGTTTGTGTGAGTAGTGAAAAAATTGCAATTACAATGTGTGAATATTAGACCCAGTACATGTACATTTGTGGTTTAAAAAACTACATGCAGACTTGTGCTTAAACATAGTGCCACTTTTGTTTTTCTAAACTTCTCCAGAGTATCATCTTGTTATCACCAGGTGATTTTGACAATGCTGAATTTGATGTTTAGTTTTATTTATCTATGTTTTTTAATACATCCATAATGTTTGTTGTTTTTTTCATTTATAGTTATTATTGTTAGTTTCATTATGAACACTTTTCAAAAGAAAATTTGCAGCAGTTTAATATTACAAGCATGGAAAACAAGTTGTGGTGCTTACTAAATAACTGGTAACTTGGTTAAACTTTCAAATAGTATTGAATTAATGGAATATCAGATTACACTAATGATGAAATTTTGCACAGAGACTTGGAGTATTTGGGTCAAATCTGCTGAGACATAGCAGGTGCATTTGAATCTTAAGAAAAACGTTATGCATAGTGTTTATCACAACGTCAGTTATTCTTACAGGAAGAACTCTTCGTAGAGTTAAAGAAAAAAATGAGTGTAGTAATTATTATGGAGTCTCTGAAGTCTTGCAAAAGATGCATGTTTTATTGTAATAAGGATATAGGATTTTAGGTTGTATACACAAAATATTGAGTACAAGTTAAAAGAGGTCAGTTTACTTCATGGTTAGATCTCATCTGGAATGTTTTGTTCACTCTTTGTTTAAAAAAATATGTAGTGTTGGGGTGAGGGTTCTAAGTTTGTAAGTAATTTCATGTGGGGCTAGGTTTTAAATACTTTGTTTTCACTGGAATGAAGAGGAAAAGAATTAATGAGTGGTGTAATTGAGGTTTACAAGATTGTTGAAGAGTGATAATGCACATGGCATTTTAATGAAATCTCTGCATGCATTTAGACTAGAGGGAACAAGTTTAACATATGGAAAATTTAGACAGCTTTAGTAACGGAAGTAGTATCTCTCTTAGTAGGATGATTAGCTGTAGAATAGTTTGTATCAGATGTGGTTGAAGCTACAACATGAAAGGAATTTGAAAGGTGATGGATGAGTATTTTAAAATCAGATGTAAGAAAAGGTGTTTGTATATGTAGTTTGGAGTAGAATGACTGAAGAAAACTGGATGAATAAAGTGACACCTTGTTATTTTGTAGATATAAAATATCAGTGTAAATAACTGGACAACATGAAACTAAATTAAGTATTGTAAATTGATGTTATCAAATTATTGCTGTTTTTAATGACTCTTTGATTTTAAATCTCACACAAAAAGTCTTAAGAGTGTCTCCTTTTTACCCAGTCTTACACATCTAGTTAGACCAAATTTTGTGAGTTAATTATTTAAATTTCAAGCTCTTCTGAAGTATGATTTAGTGTTTAAGTATATAAATGTAATGGTCCAGTGGGATGTAGCCTATTATTTATATTGTAAACACAACACAGAAGAAAAACTAAGATAATGAATTTTTGAAAAACTGTAACATCTGTGCTAGCATTTTATCCATAGTATTGCTTTTTTAGTTTGAGAAATTGAATAGGAAAACTTAGTCAACAGAAGCAGTGTACAAGTCAGAATGTTATTCAATGGTGTATGTATGTATATATGTACTTAAGTATGTACATGAAATATGAATGAATTGATCTCTAAGCCACTAATTTATTTAAGTCAGGAAACAAAGTTTTTATAGTAGGTAAGAAAAGCTAAACTTTTGCAGTGGGAGTAGGAGACTACATTTATAGTGTAGATAACTAAATATATAAAAAATTTTGTTCATAGGTTCTTCTCATATCCGAGAAAAACTGAATTTTGGTTACCAGAAAATGAAAAGGGTTTGTCACTTGTGTGTGTACCTTCTAGTCAGAAAATTAATTTATACAACCTGGGGTGTGAGAAATGTAAGAGAAGGATTTGTTTTTTTTATTTTTGTTTTCACTGAGGGTTATTTTGTTTAAAATACAAAAAAAGACTTGACATGCCTAACTACTTTTAAAAGTTAATCAAAACTGATGATGGATAATTCATTTAGAGTAACTGGAGGACCTCACAGTATATATTCCTAGTTAATTAGAACAATAAATTTAAATGTGGTTTCTTTATCAAAAATTGCCTCTGACTATAGTATACAGATATACTAGTTTCACTATAAGTAGAACTTGACAGTACTAAATTCTTTATTGCTAGGACAATTGTTTCTTACCATCTAGCTACAAAAGTGAAGAGTATAAATATTTTTTTTAAGTTGCAAATTTATTAAATTTGTTTAAAACCAAGACTTTTAATTTACTATTTTTTGTATTTTTATGTAACTGATTTATGTAATTGCATATTTGATTCTTTTACTCCACTACCAAAAGTATTGGAAACCACTAAACAGTGACTTAGGTTAACAAGATGTTTGTTATCAATGAAGTTCTTTTTACAGGTATCCATGCAGTATCACAGGTTTTTGTGAAAGATGTGACCAGTATGCCCTTGGATATGATTAACTTATGGTTTTACTCTAGAATATGTTAAAATATCTTTCAGTCATGAAGAACCGAGTATTTACACAAAAATATGTATACAAACACAAGTTTTCCTGTTTATTAGTTGAGGCACGAATTAGGATAATACTGTTGTTGACAGCTGTGATATGAATTAGGATAATACTGTTCACAACAGTTGTAACTTTCATTTGAGTAAACGTAAGAATTTCACACTATAAGGTAGAAAATTAAGAAATGTTGTTAAGAGACTGGTGTCACCAAGTGGAATAATCATTTAAGATGCTCTGCGTATAGCAGCTGACATTAAAATTCCATGTGAAACCCATAAACGTGAAAGGAAGACGGGTGAGGTGACGTTAACTGAGAACATCTCCTTTTATGGACGTTTATACCAGGCTTATGCTTACCTATAGATCCTAGTTAAACAAGCGTATACTTGTATATTAACTTGCATTTATTTATTTTCTCGTGTTTTTTTTTTCTTTTAGTATGCTTTATTCTCTCCAACCTGGAAATAAGAAATTGGCACAACAGCTAATTAACATGAATACATGTAAGATTATTCTATAAAAACCCACATTCGCTGACGTACGTAGGATAACTGAGTTAACTGTTGGGGAACTCTGAAAACGGAAATAGGTGAAGTCACGCGTGATAATATGCGTGTTGCTCGCTGTACAGGTAGTTTTTCAGACAAGATACAAAACAGATAAATCAAAGAAATACATGTTGATAACGTGAAAACAATCAAAATAAGATATAATATCTATATTATATACTATATAAACATGTTTCATTTTAACTTAACATTTACGTAAAATAACGTCCCCCGCTAGTTCAGCGGTAAGTCTACGGATTTATAACAACAAACATAGTTTATCCACCACTGGAACTGTATGGAGAAACAGCATACACTAACACAGAAAAAGCCGAGATATTTAAAAAACACCTGGTAAACACGTTCAAGACACATCATGAACCACACATGAACAGGTATTTTTATAATACAGTTACAAACTTTATTGATCAAAACAGAAGCATTTTTACACCTGTATTTCCAGTCAACACAATTACACACCAAGAGAAAGCAAAAGACTGGAGCACTCAACAATTGATAAATCATATCACTGTAACAGAAGTAGTAACAGCTATTAAGAACACAAAAAACAAAGCCCCTGGAGAAGATGGTATTCAAGCTATCCTCCTAAAACAAGGCACTCAGAGATTATATGAACACCTAACAGCATTATTTAATCTGTCACTATCAGCTGGATATATCCCCGTTTCTTGGAAGGAAGCAACAATATTAATGTTCCAGAAAGAAGGAAAACCAGCGAATAAACCAAACAATTACCGCCCAATTAGTTTAACCAGTTGCATTGGCAAATTATTAGAGAGGATAATTAGTAATCGTCTGTCAGTTTACTTAGAAGAAAATTCAAAATTACCAGAAATACAAAACGGATTTCGTAAATTCCGTCAAACGACAGACCACCTGATTCGACTAACAGAATCAATTACCGACAGCTTTAATAAAAATGAATGCACTGTAGCTTGCTTTCTCGACATTGAGAAAGCATTTGACACAGTGTGGCATAACGGTCTACGACATAGACTACTGGAAATGAAATTATCCCAGGAAACTATTCGCTGGCTCTCCAACTTCCTGGATAACAGAACGTGTGAAGTTAATGTAAATGGGGCCCACTCTGGGCCCTTTTCACCCGAAGCAGGAGTTCCACAGGGAGAGGTGGTTAGCCCTATACTATTTATCATGTACGTGAGCAATATGCCTCTGTCGGACCTAAATTTAGGTTATGCATCACAGTTCGCTGACGATGTAGCAGTCTGGAAAAGTGCTTCCACTCCATCGATAGCAGCAACGAACCTACAGCCAGTCCTAAATAGCATTGAAGAATACTGCCAGAAATACCGAATCAAAATCAATATCCCAAAAACCCAAGTTATATTATTCAGCAGACGGAACAAGCTAAAAAAAGATCCACCAAAACTATATATGAATGGTTCACTTTTACTGACTGCTACATCTGCTAAATTCCTAGGTCTAACGTATGACTCAAAATTAACGTGGACACCACACATAAAAAATGTACTGACACGAATCTGGAAAAGAGCAAATTATGTAAGAAGTCTTTCAGGTAAAAACCAAGGAACATCACCAGCAAACATACTTAAAATATACAAAACGTACATTAGACCAACAATAGAATATGCATCACCTGCATGGATTAACATAGCACCTACACATATACAGAAACTTCAAAGGATACAAAATTCAGTACTAACTTCAGCTTATAAAGTACCACGTAGCACCTCAACCACATTCTTGCACAAGTATGCAAACATGGACACAATATCTGAAAGACTCTTGCATAATACTCTAAAATACTTCAATAAGAATTGGCATAAAAATGAATTAATGTGTGATCTCGACAGATATCACGTACATGATGAAAATAGTCCTAAATACCTCTCCCCTTTTAATTTATATTTAAATAATGTAACCCAAGCTGGCCACTATGCACTAGACTTTTAGTCCTTGTTTAACTTTTTATCATATATGTATTGTATTAACATATTAATATACTTACTCTTATTTGTGTGAGTATGTGTACTACTACACGTAGCAGTAGTAGCATTCTTTCTTTAAAAAAAAACAAAAAAAAACTTGTTTCGTCCATGCATGGTCTGAGCCCTGAAATGGGCCTGAGCATCAAGTTATACTTTTACTCTGGCCCAAAGCTATAAAAAAAAAAAAATAATAATAATAAAAAAAGAAGAATAAGAATAACAAAAATTGGAAATCGTATTGATGTTATGAATGTTCGGGAAGGAGGAAGAGGTCTAATGTACCTGACCCTCCTGAGTATTTAACAACTATACTCAAATACCGACACATCGGAACGAACACTAAAATCAGGGGCTCGATTCCCCTCGGTGAACTCAGCAGGTAGCCCGAGGTGGCTTTGCTAAATGGAAACACATACACGTAAAATAACAAGACTAACGAAGATTAGGCCTGATAGCTCTGAAAGTCATTACAGAATAGCAAAACTAAAGCCTTATCTCTTTCAACATTAAAATCTACGTACCATTAAATAGAAACGCAATTATTTTTACTGATTTTAGCCAACAACTCGAATACTTAATACTTTATTGTTTAGTTGTTTATTGGATCTTTATCATTTGTGTCCCTGTGTGCATGAATAGTTGTACAATAAAATAATTGATAAAGTATAAGGCGATTTATTTTAAATAGGAAATGTGTTAAAAATGTTCCATTTATATCTGAATTTAACAAAAAGTTTAATCATAAACAACGCATGTTGTGTAACTGTATTATATTATGTTTACCTTATTATTCAGTAATAGTTCTGTGTGGAAAAGGTAACAGAATCTCGACTGTAGTAAAAGTTACTTTTAAAGATTATACTCGTCTGTTTTTAATTTCTTTCTAGTGTAGGCCTACAGTACCATTAACAGTTGCACAGTTTACTGTCCACAGTAGTTTTGATAGAAACTGGTTTCGTCTATATGTTTGTAGACGTCTGGTAATATGCATATTTATCTACAAACACAATGAAAATAAACGTGTTTGACAAATTGTCCGGTATTGTGACTGTTCTTAACACAGACCAAGGAACCGAGCAATTACCAAGTAAATTTCTGTTGTATATCTCATTCTTGCGTGTGTATTTTCATTAGATAATGACTACAGTTATATTTGCTTGATTGTATTATTCAAAGAAACAAGACACATCGGCGTGTTTTCGTTTCTTTTTAGGTTTTTTCTGAAAATTTCCTCTAAAATTTTGAAATTTATTTACGTTAAGTTTACCTTGCTTGAACGGTTTTAAAAATATTTTGCCTTGCAAACCAGCTTGATGCCCCCCGCTAGTAAAGCGGTAAATCTACGGATTTGTAAGCTCAAATCAAGGGATCGATTCCCCTTGGTGAGCTCAGCAGATAGCCCGATGTGGCTTTGGTATAAGAAAAACACACGCCAGCTTGATTTGTTCTTATTCCTAACTTGCCAGGCTTCAGATGAAAGGATCCAAGGTTTGAGTCGTAGTTCTGTTTAAATACATCAAGTACTTTCAGTCTGGTCACGATACGTAAGTGACCGCCAGTCCTGTTATTCTAAAGTAATTCAATTTACCGCCTTTTGTGCCATTTCTTGTAGTTGCGTGGGATTACCAGATTGTGAAATAAAGAACTTGACTGTGTAGTATTATGAAATGGGTAACGGTTGCCTAGTACAACATGTACTACCTGCGGATAAAGTATTGTAGATCCAGTCTATGAAAGTAGCCTAGATGGAAAGGACGACGTTTCGATACCCTTCATGAAACGTTCAGGAATTGTTTTTTAATGTCCATTCCACTTGTGCTATTTTTGCACGGTACACCAAGATTATCTCCAAAACTGTTTTCTGGGTACTATCTACCCAGTTCACCCTTGTTTGTCTATTGTAATTATGACCATATTTCTTTATGAATAATTTTTGGAATACAAAACTTTAAATTGAAATTATTGTACATAATCTCCTGCCCAAGTCAATTTATCTTTCTACATCCTACCACTAATTTGTAGTGAAATACATCACATAAACTATGTTTAATACTCAGGCTATATTTTAAATTTTATTTGTAACTTTTACTGAGTTTCGTTTACCTCATTGTATTGTTTCTTTTGTTTGGAAGTTATAATAATTCGCAGTAGATACTAGTTCTCTATTCAGGCATTGTCTGTATTATAGATATAAGATTTAAAGTGGATTTCGTGTTGAGTCAGTTATATATATAGTGAATGTTAAATATGGTACGAGTTTGGCTAAAATACATTTTCAATGCATGAAAAAGTCAACTCGAATTACCTTTTTAAGTGTTTTGTGGTAATAAAATTTGATCAGAATTTCTGTGTAAAAAAAAAGAAAGGAAAGGGAAAATTAGTTGAAAGAAGAACGGTTACTAATAATGCACGTGTTGCCTATTTTGGAATCTTGTAATGATCTCGTAATACTGGTATTTTTTCTAATTATTTTGGTTGGAAAACTGGTAATCAGTGAACGTAATCAAGAATATCGAGCCCTAAGCTTAGTCGTTAACGGAACATGTTAACCAAAAAATCGGAACTGTGTTATCCAAGATCGTTATTATATTTCAGAAATCGGTCAGTGAACCTTTTTAGTACGCTAAATATATCCCTATCTGAAGGAGAAGTGAATTGAAGAACTTACAGCGTTAAAATACGGTGTTCGATTCCCGGCGGTGGACACAGGAGATAGCTAAATGTAGCTTTGCTATAAAACAAGCAAATGCAATTAATATAGCTGTGAGATTCTCTGTGTCATTTTTTAAGGAAATAAAACTATACTTTGAAAAGTTTATATATATGAGCCTTGTTCTTAGGCAAAGTGTTTTGTTTTTTACATACGGACCACTGAGTCAGTCATACGCAAACATCAGTGTTTGACACCTGATAGCTATTTTTTCACAGTGTATTCTCCTATCTTGTTTTCTGTAGGCTTAGAAGTGGTTTGTATTCCGAAACAAAAATGTTCCAAGTAATAAATGTTTTTAGAGGAGAAAAGTTCATTGCTCGATTAATTTGTGGCAGTTGGTGAGGTCAAATAATGAACTTTGGTATGTGTAATATTAGTTGAATACGCTTGTGAACAGCAAACTTTATACTTGTGAGACAGAGTATTGACAACATTAGTTGGCATTGCTCGAGGGATGTTGTAGATTTTATCATTGAAGCCTGTAGCTTCGTTAAAATATTTTAAGTTTAATAACCTTTGGCAAATTGTTCAAAGCAAATCCCTGAATGTAAGTGTTTTGATCGATCTCAATGATAAATGATAGTAGAGAGGGCTGAGAAACGAATATTGTCACTTTTTTTTTTTGTTTTACAAACAAATGATGTGAACTACAATATTTATAGGTATTATCTCCAAAGATTCCATTTTTAGTGTTAATCTTGATAAAATAGTCTGCATGAAATATTTTTGCACATTTTTGTCACCATTGTTTTTGTAACAACTATTACTGTTATATCCGAGGAGTATAAATAATTTAATACTGATTTTTTTATCTTTATTTTTTTTTAGCATTCAGCTGTAACCTAAATATTTGAATCTGTATATGGAATTTTACCGGAAAGATTGGATATGGAAACTATTTCGTTTAGCGTGATGATAGAACACAATAGTTTGTAGCACTCTGTGACGTCATAATATTATCTTTCAGCAGTCAGTCATCATATTCATGTTTGCATTAGATAAAAAGTTAATAAGATTACAAAATATTCTATTGTTTAGAATATTTCGTTATTTAGTACTGTGTTAAAAAGCAAACTGCCTTAAAGCCTTGTTTGAAATGAATTGTAATAATGGTTTTATAGACGATAGCTTTGTCCCGAGATTTATTTAAACTAGTTAATAGCAGTAGACGTAATTTCAATTGTGCCTCGCAAGCTGTTTAAGAGTTGTTGACAGTTGATAATAACAACTTTAATATGTATCTACATATATTTTGTCGGTTTAAATCTTATTCAGAAAACAACAAAATAGGGGTTTTTTAAAGTATGTAGAAGTGAAAATATGCATTTATAAGTCCGTCGCTGGGACAGCGGTAGTCTTCGGATTTACAACGCTAAAAGGGTTCGATTCCCCTCGGTGGACGCAGAAGATAGCCCAATGTGGATTTCTTATAAACAAAGTGCATTTATAAACATTATCATCCACAGATGGAATATGATGATTTTTGATAAAGATAATGGAAGCGAAGTTTTATAATAATGTATGATGAAACAAGCAGAATATTCACTCAGAACATGTTTATGGCAGTGCATTTTAAAACGGGTTGGCTGTATAAATGTTTTGTTTTGCCATTGTCTGTTAATGGGAAATTTATTTTTGTGACTTACGTGTTGTTTATCATGACTTATCTTCACGCAATAACTATTCAAACACTTTCAAAATTTTGTTAAACTACTGCATTGAAAAACATAACTTCGAGATCATATCATTTCCTAATACCTAAATTTGCCAATTCGATATGGTGTCGATTGTGCTTTGCTAATGTATTTTTCAGTTGTGATTTTTTAGTGGCATTTGAAAATTGCTCATTCTTTGTGTGTCCCTCTTATGGGATAGCAATACCTTTATGGACTTTCAACACCAAAATCCGGGGTTCGATTTCATTTGGTGGGCACAGCAGTGAGGCAAGTGTGACTTTGCTCTAAAATAAACAAACTTTTCTTTGTTTCGCAACATTCAATAGTGAGCTGTTAATTTAATACTTCTAGTTTGATTTTATCGAAACCGGCATTTTTTGTAAACCATTTCATTTCATTTTTATAACATGAAATAAAATTATTTTACCCCAAATTAGTTTATATTAAACAAAATAAATGTTGTAATAATGCATCATTATGCAGGTTCGTAGTGAACTATTAATCGTTGATGTGGGTAATTTTAAAGGAAAAATAAATAAAACTGAATGAACCATTTTAATTTACTACATTGGTTAAATATACTTTTATTATTCATAATTAAGATAAATGTTGATCACGAAACTCGAAATATGAAAAATACTTCATTTTTTTATATTTATCTAAATATAATTTATCATTTTAAATATTTATATTCCATCATTTATACCAAACATCAATATAATGTTTAACATGGTTTAAAGTACTTGAATTTTCAAAAACATTAAGTGACATTGTCAGGCGTTACCTCAGGTAAGTTGTGAAAAGCAAAAGTTGTAATTACAAAAAGCGGAGCCTGGCATGACCACGTGGGTTAAGGCGTTCGACTCATAATCTGATGGTCGCGGGTTCAAATTTCTGTCGCATCAAACATGCTCACCCTTTCAGCCGCGGGGGCTATAAAATAATGGTCAATCCCATTATTCGTTAGTTAAAGAGTAGCCCAAGATTGGCGGTGGGTGGTGATGACTAGCTGCGTTCCCTCTAGTCTTACACTACTAGCCCCCCGCTAGTACAGCGGTAAGTCTCCAGATTTACAACGCTAAAATCAGGGGTTCGATTCCCCTCGGTGGGCTCAGCAGATAGCCCGATGTTGCTTTGCTATAAGAAAAACACAAAAAACACTTACACTACTAAACTAGGGACGGCTAGCGCAGATAGCCCTCGAGTAGCTTGGCGCGAAATTCAAAAACAAACAAAAAGCGAAAGAAAGATGAACCACAAATTACCAATAGTGAAATTCACAGCAGTCAGATATGTGTTGTAGAATTTGGATTCTGCTTTCGAAAAGAATTAAGTTTTCAATATTTCTTTTTAATTTTGCTTCTCGTGTTTATTTTTATGAGGACAACATTGAGAATTTAATGTAATAAGTGAAAGTAGAAATTTTCGAAAGTGTAAATATCTCTGTAAAATGTATATAGCATTGTAAATATCAACTTTCAATTCGATTATGAACGATGATTAAATTAAGTCCTTCATTAACGTAACTCTACCCACATCATGATGGTGTATATTGATTGGAAGTTTCTGAAGTGAAGATGGTAATGTAATAAGCTTTAGAGGCGTTGTAATGTAAAGATCAATCCCACTCTTCGTTGCTAAAGGGTAGCTCGAGAGTTGTCGGTGGGTAATGTTGACTAGTTACCTTCCTTTAACTTATCAGTTCCATATCATTCCTATCTATATCTGATAGCAGTCAAGTGTCTTCGGGCGAAATTCAGCATTCAATTTCCTAATGCCAAATTGCAGCGGAAAAGAATATGGGATTCGATTTAGGACTGGAAACATGACGGTACAATACGTGTAGAAGGGAAAAGCAGTTTCAATTCTTACAAGCTATTCTCAAATTTGTAATTACAGTAACGCATTACCTTTCCCTAATTGCGCTGGTCGTGTTCAAAGAAACGACATTTGTGCCGTTTTGGAAGTTATCATTTGTCAAACATTAGAATGCGTCGTTAGGCTCAATGCACTGTTACGCCTAATTTTCCAGTTATTGAAAACATGCTCTTAATATAGGAATCTGGATTCATAGATCGTGCAATACTGGAGCAACAAAAATAGTGTGTCACAGAATGTTTGTTGTAAGCACTTAATAATTCCCACTGTATAAACAAGTGTAATGAGTTGTTGAACAAAGAAATATGATATTGATGTATTTAAGGCATTTTAATTCTGTAAGCGTGGGAGTGAAAGTAAAGAATAATTCACGTCAATCACATATCCAGCTCCAAGTAGGTCCATTATCCAGCTTCAAGTAGACACATTAGCCAACTACAAGTAGGCCCATTATCCAATACCTGTGCTTACCAGACCGATAGGCGTGGTTGACACGGCATTTTGTATTAACTATAACTGAAATAGTGTGAGCTGGATTAAGTTGTGTAAGTTTAATTTTTAGCAACCTTAATTATCATGATAGAATTTAAGAAGTTATGTTACCGACACGAGTTTAAAAATGTATTTGTCAGGGACGGCGATAGCGGGGGGTGTCCCACTAGTGATCATCAAGGGAACCCCCAAATTCTAGTGAAATCCGCAAAAAAACAACAACTCTACAAGCTATCCATTGTCGAGCAATAGCATTAATCGTTTAAGATTTCTGTTGTGTGTCAGTTACTTAAAATGTTGTGTAAGGTGGATAGTTGACAAGATAAAAGTTAAATAAGCGAAAATAAACTCTATATAGAAATATAAACACACATAAAACAACTAAAACTGGTGCCTTGTTACAAAACGTGATTCTTGTTTCCCAAACGTGTAAAATCATATTTGTGTTTTTAAGAAATAGTTGGATAATTTTCTCAGGTTAACTTACTCGTTTTCTGTATATTAATATTGTGGGCATTTAGACTTTGATAAGAATATCCAATTCTTTATGCACATGTAACGTGTGCACAATTCCGTAATTTATCGCGTGATGTGCTAGCGCCGCAGCGTTCCCATGATGCATTCTCGCATCTGAGAACTAAAACAAATCACTAAACTAACATATGGCAAAACAAAACCCACTCTCCTAAGGCAGTAATAAAACCGCGCATATTGCTAACGAGTAATGTGGTAAACTTGAATGTTTATAGCAGTGTTCGTATATGAATAATGAAACGTTTTGTCATATTGTGTTGCAGTTCCTTGTGGAGCCCACACACTATGTGCATATGCATAACACTACAGTCGCACCGACATCGGTTAAAAAAACAAATTATACTGATGTGGCTTAGCATTTAAACATAAATTATAATAGAAATATGTTTACATACACATTGTTAATGTTATTCACCTTACCATACAATGTGCTCAACTTTTGGCATTTTGTTTTTGTTGGAAAAGATAATGTTGTATAACCGAATAAACTTACTTTTATATGTTACAACTATATGGAAAACTCGGTAGAAATGTAAATATTAAAGATTTCTTAGAACAAATAAAACTGTTGAAGTAAAATTAACAGCAGTATTTGTGGCCAACAACTTGTGTCCCCGTGTTTCCCAAGTATGGTATGCGATATTATTTATTCTAACTTTCAATAGTCCCCCAGTGGCTCAGCGGTATGTCTGCGGACTTACAATGCTAAAAACAGGGTTTCGATACCCATGGTGGGCAGAGCACAGATAGCCTATTGTGTAGCTTTGTGCTTAATTCAAAACAGCAACAACTTACTTTCAATAATTGTATTGGTCATGTTGTTTTATATATCAAATGGTATTATGTTTTAAATTATTTTTATTATTATTATACCTTTATTACAAAGACGTTTTTTTTCCATTATTAGATTATTAAAATTATCTCCAGAAATTATTTCTAACAGCAAGGATACCCTACTGCTAAAACAATGCGTTTTGATCTTAAGAAAAATATATGTAATTAGTTATACTGGTTGATTTTTAACATCACTATAAGTATAGAGCTTGCTTTGATCTGAAGTTAACATTCATAATTTTGGAAATTGGACGTTCTAATTTGTTGTTATAGAGCATAAAAAAACAACTAAAATCATGTGATTAATAGTAGTCTTATGGAAGATGAGTTTCATCCAGCATGCCGGTAGTTTGTAACATTTTGAGTACGACAACAAAGTGACAAACAACAGGTTCATAGATTAACAGACGTTTAGCGAGGTTTTCACATTTTATAGTGTTTGGCATATTGATGATGTGAGAGTTGGATTTTTAGAAAAGTGTACTAGTATTTCGTATTTCTGCAGGACTAATTTGTAAACATGCACCCTTCACCTCCGTACTCTGAAGTTTATTTACACCTGGGACTGTGGTGTGATAAAGAACACTTTGTCCTAAATACTAAAAGAGTTCGTGTCAGTACGCTCTCTAAACGTATAGCAATTAAAGTGAAAACAATTTTATTTTGAAAGAAGTCACTGCGTACACTGGCGACTTCACAAGAAGCTTCCTTATTCTTACCTGTGAAAATGTGAGAGTTACGACTACGTTATCTGTGTTTGATAAAATAATTTTTCGGTTAAATTACTTAGAGTAGGTTACATGACGTAACAAGAGATTGTTCATTTCTGTAGTATAACATCTGCATCATTAGATGTGAAACATTAGAGATTTAGGAAACTTGTTTCTTTATTCCATGAAGCTATACAGCTTGTGTATATAGTTATTAGTTACGTGACTTTGGCAAGGGTTAAATTTCTACAGTGTTAGACAAAAAAGATGACTCCAAAATTAGATTTTTATTTAGACGTTTTACATGAATGTTAAAACTATGTTGTCTTTGTACTCTTAAAATCGTCACTTTCATTTTCCATGACACATATTTGAATGCTAAAATTAATTAATTGTCTTTGTGATCCAAAAAAACATAACTAGTATAATTTCCATCGCTCATTGTTTGATTGTCTAGTGCTTAGAATGCTCAACTCGCATTGTGTGGGTTCGAATTTATGTCACTTAACATGTTTGTCCTTTCATTATGGAGGTTATAATGTCACCATCAATTTCATTATTCGTTGGTAAAGCAGTAGCAGAGTTGATGGTGTTGACTGGTTAGTAACCTTCCCTCTAATATCTCACTTCTAGATTAGAGACGGCTAGCGCAAGATAATCCTCCTGTAGCTATGCGCAAACTTCAAAGCAAACAAAGCTTACTGTTTGATTAACAATGACCCTCTGGTGGTACAATGTGCACTTATAACACAGGTTTCTTTACCTGTGACGGGAATAACACAGATAACCAATTGTGTAGCTCTATGCTTAATCAAAAACAAAAATTTCATAATTAACACGAATTACTCTAAATCTATCAGAGACATCTATCTTTCTGTCATCTGATTTACTACTGAATAATTTGATAAGGCCGGTGTTAGTTTATTTTTACTTCTCTTCCCCTACGAGATTGGTTTGATCTTCAAAATTATCACTTTTTGAAGTGAAATATAGTATTAAAAAGATAATTATTTCAATTATTTCGTTTTTCTAGTGAAATAGAAAAACTTGGATATAATAAATTTTTAGTACTAAAAAGTAATTAAAACTGAATAACCTTTGCGACAGAAAGTACCATAAAAATGTTAGCAAAATTGCCGTTTTTGTTGTTGGCACTTTAAATTTTGGTATATCAGTGAACCTCAGATATATATTTTTTTTAGTTGTGTGTGGTTTACAAATACTATTCTACTTCATACTCCCAGTTAAATAAAGTAAAAACTCCGTATTTATGCGAATGATTTGTTGCTTATGTAGCTCTCCTTTTGTAAGTTTTTTCATGTATTTCGTGCACGCTTGTATTCTCATGCTTGGTATGACTCCAGTTACCGTAATTTGGTAGCACAGGCCAACATAAGACGAAATCATGACGTACATGGTAGAAGATAGACATGGATGACCTTGACTATATACTAAAAGAGGACAATTACATGAATTGTGGTTATTATTTTGAATACCCTACATGTAGCTGTCGCACTGGTACGTCTACAGGTTCAAGCGTGGGTTAAATATTAATATGATATTATGTATTAATTTATCTTAAGCCAGGAAGTGTGGATTGTTTGTTTTTTGGAATTTCGCACAAAGCTACTCGAGGGCTATCTATGCTAGCCGTCCCTAATTTAGTAGTGCAAGACTAGAGGGAAGGCAGCTAGTCATCACCACCCACCGCCAAATCTTGGGCTACTCTTTTACCAACGAATAGTGGGATTGATCGTCACATTATACACCCCCACGGCTGGGAGGGCGAGCATGTTTAGCGCGACGTGGGCGCGAACCCGCGACCCTCGGATTACGAGTCGCACGCCTTACGCGCTTGGTAGGAAGTGTGGAATGTCTCATATTCGTGATGGTATATACATTATACAAATACAATTTGTGTGTGTATGTGGGTTAGTTCATATGTTTATTCTGCTGTTATACATATATTCATGACGTGTATGTATGATGTATCTATTTTCTTTTATTTTTAATAACTTCGGTGCCGTTCTTCTTGAAATATATCGATATATTTATAAGCAGCTTTAGGCGGATGTCTACTCATTATGGGTTTATTTTTTCATGATTTGTGTGTGTACAGCCTGTGTTCTGTTTTATATTGCACCCAACCGGGCTGTGTTATAAAGTTATTCATTGTCTTTTCTCATTATTTTTCATTTACTTCTTTTATTATGTTAAACCAGTATAAGTAAGTATGGTGAGAAATGTGTATCACTGGAACAATCTTACTTATTAGTCTTTTAATTAAGAAATCTCCTTAACTTAGAGCAGTGTTAAACCTTTCTATTTCTCACATATAAGCTTAACGTTTTTAATCCGTAAATAAATACTATATTTGTAAGTAACAGCGTTTAAATTGCACTAACTTGTTACGGAAATTGCCGGATATGTTCCCTACTGAAGTCGGACACAAAGATAAAATATCTATTTAAACGAATGTTGTATTTATAAAGTTGTTAATTTATACGTCTTAGTGAAATCATGTAGGTTTTAAAGAGTCGTTTCATACATAATGTGTTCAACACAAAAATGACTTGATGACTGAAGGAAGTGAATTTGAATAAGAATATGTTTTCTTATTAAACAGAACAATACACTTAACACACTGTGTACATGAGCTGCAAAAATCACTATCATGTTTTAAATTATTAGTAAATTACTAAAACTTTTAAGTACTTTAGAAAATAATACGACATGTAATAAGTTTAATATTTCATGAGTTGTGTCTTGGGTGCCACTGTTAAAGTTGTAACAATTTTATTAGTTCAACAGAACGATGTATATTTATATTTGTTTGATTTTATTTGAACTGTTTTATAAATTTTGTCGTATTTGGTTACATTCTACTGTAAAACATTCATTTCCGATTCACAAGCACTGATATATTACTTACTGCTAACTTTGGGCTAAGATAACCGTTATAAGGAGAATGTTTTCAATTATCTAAGTTGTTTTCCATTTTTGTCGACCTCTAGTAGTCATTACTGAAATGATTTGTTGTGGAGAATTTAATTTGATATGTATATATTGTGATGCCTATGAAGATGGCAGGTATAACTGTTGTAAGTCTTGCCAATGAATATGTATAGGATTTAGGGAAACGTTTATTGCAGGATTCCTTCAACGAAAGGCGAAATAGTGTTAGGGTGGCAGGGTAAGAAATAAGAAATTTCTGTATTTGTTTCTTGGAGGTTTTGTATACGTTGGAAAGTCCAGAATCTGCTGCATCCAAATATGGAATCCTTATGGTGGTGTAATCCATTCGAGAGGTATAAGCAGTCAAAGGTACAAGAGATTTCGGAGTGTCACACACACACACACACACACACACACACACACACATTAATTGATTAACCCTAATTCTCAAACAACATTATGCAACTTTTTATACTGTTTGTTTAAGGTTAGGCATTTTTGCCGACTTTCTAACTTTGGTAGGCTAATACTACCGTCATTACAACTGTTTTTGTCAATACCCTATTTTCGAGTGTCGCCACAGCATTTGTAGGGTTCGTAGATAGATTTATCTCAAGAACTATCAGAAAGTCCATCGTGATCGCGTCCATTTCTGCTGCAAAGGTTACAATTCGAATATCTTGGAACTTTTCTTTGAGAGAATAATAGTGGTGGTTGATGATTGCATGATGAAAATAAACAAAGCTTCAGTCACGTTTCTAAGTTCACATTTTTCGCCATTACTAAAGCTTATTTTCTCAAATACATTGGTATTTTAATGTAAGTAATAATAATGAAAATATAATAAAAGGGTAAGTTCATTATAGTACTTAAAAATTGCAATATATATACTGAAAAAAGTTCTATAGATTTCAACGTTTTTAGAATATCCTAGGCACGGCATTTGTAGGGTTCGTAGATAGATTTATCTCAAGAACTATCAGAAAGTCCATCGTGATCGCGTCCATTTCTGCTGCAAAGGTTACAATTCGAATATCTTGGAACTTTTGGGATTAGGGCGCTCGACTCTCAATCTCCGGGTTGTGGGTTCGAATCCCCATCACTCAATATGTGACGGTCAATCCCTCTAGTTGTTGATAAAATAATAGTCCAAGATTCGTTGTAGATGATGTTGACTAGCTACGCTCTCTCTATCTAGCCACTTCTAAATCAAGTGTTTTATTGTCATGCTTCACTACGAACAATGGTCTCGTGACTTACATGTCACTTCTCAGTAGACGAGCGAAATTAAAAATGATTAACATAAAACACAAATCTGAAATAACTATGTAAATTGTCTAAAAATAAAAATAGTCATACGTGACAGTAAAAGCAGGATTTTAATTAATTTACTGTAGTATAAAATTAAGACTTGGATAATTTTGTCGAAGAGTAATTTAGAATCAGAAGATGAAAATGTGGTAAAGCCGAAATCTAATTTTGTTTTCTCGTTAGGTAGGGGCGTTTGTTTGTTTTATGAATTACGCACAAAACTACACGAGGGTTATCTCAGCTAGATATCCCTAATTTAGCAGTGTGAGACTAGAGAGAAGGCAACTAGTCTTCACCACCTACCACCAACTCTTGAGCTACTCTTTTACCTACGAATAGTGGGATTGACCGTCACATTATAATGTTCCCACGGCTGAAACGGCGCGTGTCTGGTGCGACTTGGATTTAAACCCACGACTCTCGGATTACGATTCTTGTTCTTTAACCACCTGGCCATGCCAAGCCAGGTTGGGGCGAGGGTTGGCCCGTTAGTAGTGCTATGTGTTTCGGAACTGTTCAGTCTGTTTTGACTCCACAGAATATTCCTTGCGCTTTAAGCTGCGCGTGCTTTACAAAAATGATAGTGAATACCTTATCTGGGATTAGTAAATTAAAGTTAGTGTTGGCGGCAAGATGCCGTAGTTTAGGGATCATATGGTAGTAAAAAGTTGTTTAAATGATATTTTAGTTATCAACTCTTTCCTATGGCCGTACTGACGATAACCAGTTGGATGAGAAAAATAAAATATTTAGCTGTATATTTAAATGTCACATCAGATGCAAGCTCCGTGAGATGTATTATAACTTATTATGTGGAATGCTGGCTTTAATCTGAAATAGTAGATCATGGGGGGGATGGAATTACATATCACAAAAGAAACCAGTTGCGAATTTATAAACATAACGTTCACGATACATTTGTAGCTTGTTTTTGAAGGTTATGGGATTTTTTGTAACGACACATTGCTACACTATGACGCTAAAATAGACTGCTTTTGTACATGTTAAAGATGTTGCCAGGATTCACTAATACTGTTGACCTGATCACTGGTTTCATTCCATCATTGTAGATACTTTAACCAAAGTGTCGAGGGTTGAATCTGAGTCCTTTTGGTGAGAATGATGATCTGTATGTAACATTTAGATAGGTTTGTTTAACTTATAATTCTTTACTTGAAGACATACATGCAAACCGTTCAAAGTTGAGAAAGTCTGCATTTATTGATACAAATTGTATTACAAGCAATTCATCATGGCCAAATATTTCTAATCAGGAAAGTGTTTACAGAGTGGGTTAAATACTTGAAGTCCACCAATAGATCACTTGATAGTAAAGCAGATTTAGAATTGAAACTTTTATACCAATCTCTTGCGTCACAACCTTTTAAAGCATGTACAGCTAGTAGAACGTGGTAAAATTTTACACCAGTGTTAACTGCAAGCTCATTAACAGGGATTGTGGTACAGATAATTTAAAAACAAGATCTAGTGTTCATGACCTCCAGAATATTGCATTGTTTCTTGGCAATGGATGGATGATACAGCACAGAGAACATCATTAGTGTCTGATTGTTTCATCTATTTTATATGCTGCAACTGCATGGTGACTCGGTGAGCATACAGCATTAGTCCATCATTAGCTTCTACGTATCACGAATTTACTAGCCTAATGCATCGGTATGTTAGCCATCCATATAACAGAAAAAGAGCAAAGTTGTCTTGACCAATTCAATTAATGCATCCTTGGTAACTAGAAATGTACTACCAGTTCTCTTAAGTTATGTAAAAGGCTCAGTCTTGGCTCTTGAGTGCTGCTACGAAGACTTAATCTATCGAACATTCGATAGATATCTGTAGAAAATTTTCATAAAGTGTGAATTGAGCTTATCAAACGTTTTCAACTAAGCCAACTTCACCGGTACCTTTTTTGCATAATCGGTGAAATCAAGTAAAATTGCTTAAGGAAGGTAGACCATAGAGCTTACACAGAAACTAGCTTAGCAGGAACTTCTGTTGTTGTTGTTTTTTCAAACACTGATTTGACTGGCTTAAACAGAAAGCCATGTTTAGTACAGAAGTAGAGAGATGTTGAGCTTTACTCATACTTCAAGAGGTTGCTGGTGTAATCAAAGTTGTTTTGATTTCTGTCTAAAAGGATAAAACTATTCCTGGTTCTGTTGATAAAATTTCATATTAATGTCCAATATAACTATAATTTCAGGCTTTTCTTTTACATATTTAAGTGTCAAGACATTTATATCAACAGAAAATGAAAATGTAGGATAACGTATAAACTTGTATAGGTAATTTGCACGTAGCGTAGTAGCTAACCAAGGACAGGTAAGCTACCATTTTCATGCATATATTTATTTAACAAGATTTTGTAATCTATGAGAACCCTTATTTTCAATGTTTTTTTCGTTCTTTACAAGTAACGGAAAAGAAAATGTTTCCTTCAACCTTTGAAAGCATTAAGTAAATAAATTAGAGGCCATTTCGAATTGGTCCTAAAAATTGCAAAGATAACCTAAACGTAAGTTAACTGACACAAAAGTAACAGACTTTAATTTTATAAGGATAGCGTGTGTGTTTTCATATAGCAAAGCCACATCGAGTTGTCTGCTGAGCCCACCGAACGGAATCGAACCCCTGATTTTAGTGTTGTAAATCCACAGACTTACCGCTGTACTATCGGGGGGGGGGGCTATAAGGATAGTAAAAACAATTTAAAATTGTACATTACTATAGCTAGCTAGATTACGTATATATCGATTCATAATCAAACCAATATGAAAAGTTTAATACAACAAAAACTATTTAAATAAAAAGAAAATATGACAACTCGTTTACTTAAAATTAAAAAAAAATTCTAATTTGACAAATCATTGTAATTATGTTAGCCAGTACACCAAAGGAATCACTGGAACCCCAGACGGAAGAGTTCTGTGAAAGAATTAGAGTGATAAAATCCTTTTTTTGTTTGTATGTTTTTCTGTGAACACTTGTACGAAAAAGTCACTTACTTACTAAGACTACAGTTCGTTGAAATAGTGAACATTTGATTTATTCCATAAACATGTATATATATATAACGATTTAGGCGACTTTATAAGTAAAATAAGCTTTAGTTTTGCCCTGCTAATTTTATGAAATGGTCATTGTTAATATTTAGCATTTTATAGGTGGCTTTAAACGGTCAATTTTTGTGGCTGCCATTTTGTTTGGCCTAGATTTCTACAATTAAGTACTACTGTAATTATTTGTAATCAAAGTTTGATTTTTGAAATTTTAGTTGATTGCTTTTAGGCTCTTAACATATTCTATAATACTAATTTCTGATGAATGTAAAATTTGCACTTAGAAATAAACTAATATGTATAAATATAAAGCTTATATCTAGATACGTATCTTTGTATGAATATTACGTGACATGTAATCTTTGTTCATATATTTTGTCTGAGGTGCTCACCCGTGTCAAAACTGACTGTTACAAATGACTTGCAGCGTTAACAGCGTTAATGTAGCTGATGTATTGAACATACGTGACAAAATTTGTTTCCAATAAACCTCAGCTGTAATTGAAGGAATCCTGCAGACCTTAAAATAAATTTTCAAACTGGATATAGCGCTAGTGAATGAGTATCTGAAACATGACGACATACACCGAAATCTACTACGAGTGATGTACAAAAGGAAGTGAAGTTCACTGGACTTGCTTGTATGAAGTGTCGATGAAGCGTTCAGTATCAATAATTGCTCGTGAATCGCTTGATATAAAGTTCATCTGCTAAGACTTTAAATGGAGTATGGGAGAGGTCAAGGCTTCAAAGCAATTCATTGCCTTTACTCACGGAATTCCATGCAGTTGGTTTTCACTTAGTCCATATAAGATAAAGCTACTCATCCGTGGTACTTTAGTTGCTGAAACTGGGTAAGGAAGAATGGATGAATGTGTGGAGCTACGAAGCCCTCCGGCCGATTATTTGCTGCGGACGGATGAGTCTGGGTTTTATGACAACTTGGATAACGTTAATATGATCGTGTTCTGCTAGTCGTGAAGAGAGGTGAGGGTAATGTCACGGTCTGTACTTATTCCAGCTGGTTTGGACTTGGTTCACTGATAATAATTGGAAAAGCCGTGATTGCCTTGTCATGATTTAATGCTCTGTAAATAAGGAAAGGCTGTATTATAGCATGATAATATATCATACTATACTAGTAACATACCTAGTAGTAATTTAAGACAACGTTGAAATATGCCCCTGTTTGAATCCTGTTGAAGTCTGGGACACTTAGAACATAAGGGATAGATCCTGAAGTGTAAATATACTTAGAGCTACTTTTTAATGGGAGTTGTTATATATATTTCATCAGAAGTACTGATGGTAGTGGATTCGGACTGTGATTAACAGCAACTGAAAATAATAGGTTCAACTGACGAAACATGACATTCATTTATGTTGTCTGAATACCTTTAACGTACTATTACAGTGTTCGGAAACTCACTGTTCAGTTTTGAAAGCAGCGATAACAGCATTAATTCAGTCTATTTCAAACCAGCAGCTGATAGCGGTGTTTAGAAACAAAATAAGAAGGATACAGGTATGTATTGATGCCAACAGGGGTCACTTTCTTTTTTTTTCTTGGTCGATGGTATTTGGGTATTTGCCCTGGAGGGTCAGGTTCACTTTGACCTCTTCCTCCTTCCTGAACATATTTTCCCTAACTGTTCGTGATGTTATGTTAGGTCCTTTTCAGGGCAATGTCCATTTATAGTCACTTATTCACAGTAGTCAAGCTTGCTGGTGGCATTTTTTTTTTTTTAATATTATTATTATTTTAAAATACATAAATATGTAAACTATAAATACAAGATTTAAAATTTATATACATACATATTTTACTTTAATTTATTTATTTTTCTTTATATTTAATATATATGTTAATTGGGGAGAGGTATTTAGGATTATCTTCATCATGTATAAGGTACCTATCTAGTTCGCATAACAAATCATTTTTCTTCCAATTTTTGTTAAAATACCTAATTGTAATATTTAGGAGTCTATCTGATATTATTGGTATATTCGAGTAATTATGGATGAATTTAGATGATGTTGCTCTCGGAACTCTGTATGCTGTTGTGAGAAGTGCGTTTTGTATTGTTTGTAGTTTGGTTTTGATTGTTACATTACTTACAGTTACCCATGCTGGAGCTGCATAGTCTATTACTGGTCTAATATATGTTTTGTATATTTTCAAAATATTATCTGTGGATGCTCCACTGTGTTTACCAGTTAGACTCCTAACATAGTTGGTTCTTCGCCAAATTTTATTTTTAATTTCGTTGACATGATTGATCCAAGTTAATTTTGAATCATAAGTCAAACCTAAAAATTTTGCTGATTGGGCAATCTGGAGCAGCGTGCCATTCATATATATTTCTAACTGTTGTTTTCTGTGTTTTGGCGATTTCGTAAAGAGTACGAGCTGAGTTTTTGCTGTGTTTATTTTAATTCTATATTTTTCACAGTATTCACTAATTCTATTTAATTGTGGTTGTATGTTTGTAGCTGCTATCGTGGGTGTTGCAGCACTTTTCCAGATTGCCACATCATCTGCGAACTGTGATGAGAATCCATGATTTGGATCTTTCAATGGCATATTGTTAACATACATGATGAAGAGTATAGGGCTAACCACCCCTCCCTGTGGGACACCAGCTAGTGGAGTAAAGTATTCGGAACAAGTTCCTTCTACGTTTACTCTACATTTTCTGTTTTCCAGAAAGTTGGATAACCAGCGAATAATTCCTCGCGGTAGTTCCATTTCATTCATTCGGAACCTTAGACCTTCGTGCCAAACGGTGTCAAATGCTTTCTCGATATCGAGGAAACAAGCGACTGTACATTCTTTTTTGTTGAAACTATCTATAATGGTTTCGGTTAATCTTATTAAATGGTCTGTCGTTTGTCTAAATTTTCTGAATCCATTCTGTTCTTCTGGTAATTTTGATGTTACCTCCAAGAATGTGGAGAGTCTATTACTTATTATTCTTTCGAGAATTTTGCCTACACAGCTGGTCAGACTGATTGGTCGGTAGCTATTTGGTTTATTCGCTGGTTTTCCTTCCTTATGGAACATTAAAATGTTTGCTAGCTTCCAAGAAACTGGGATATATCCTGAGGATAGCGATAAGTTAAATAGAGAATTTAGGTGGTCAAACAATTTCGGAGTGCCGTTTTTTAGGAGAATAGCTTGTATTTCGTCTTCTCCTGGCGCTTTGTTTTTGGTGTTTTTTATTGCTTCTAGTATTTCATGTAGGGATATTTCCTTTGTTAGTAATGTGCTTTCAAAATCAGTGTTAGAACTTGTATTTGTATCAGTTATGTTTACTGGAAATATTGGTTCATATTGATGTTTATTGTTTGCTATGTGATTAGTGACTTTATTGTAGAAGTTTGTATTCATTTCTGGATCTGTGTGAGTTTTAAATGTATTTTGGAGTTGATCCTTGAAAGCTTCGGCTATTTCTTTATTTGTACGTGCAATGGTGTTGTTATGTTCAAGTGGAGGATATTTCTTTGTGTTTGTGTTTTCACTTGTGAATCTTTTAAGATGTGACCAGAATTTTTTCGGGTCGGTTATGTCGTTTAGTTTATTACAGTAATTGTCCCATTTATTTTGTTTTTGTTGTTTTATTTGAGTTCTGATGTGATTTCTAATGTTGTTTATTTGTGTTTTAGTTTCTCTGTTTCTTGTAATCATGAATTGTCTTCTTAGTTGTCTGCGCTTTTTTATTAGGTTGATTATTTCTGTGGTTGGTTTCCATGTGTTGATTGTTGTTTTGGAATTGTTACTTTGGCTGCTTTTTGAAGGCAATCCGTGATTGTTTGACAATAGTTGTCCATTTCGACGTGCGTTTTAACTTCTTTAATAATTTCATTTGGTAATAGATTATCTAATTCTTGTTTATAGCATTGCCAATTTGCTTTACTGTAATTAAATTTTTCTTTCCTATATGTTATATTTTTATAGGGGGTGAGATCGAAGACGCAAAAAATTGGGAGATGATCACTATCTACATCTTTTCCCACTTGAAATTTTACTAATTTCTGGCTTAAATTATATGTACACATACACAGATCTAGTATGTCACTAGAGTTAGTAGAATAGGATGTGTGTGTTGGGGTGGTATCGTTTAATAGAGCTATATTATTATCATCAATAAATTTGATTAATTTTCTACCATTTGAATTAGAGCTTCGGCATCCAAATGAAACATTTTTACTATTTAAATCTCCTATGACTATGGTGTTTTGATTGTGGGAAAAGATGTTATTTAGTAAAGTTGTATCTAGTTGTTTATTGGGTGAGCAGTAAATTCCTGCTACTGTTATTTTAGTATTATTTGATTGGAGGATATCTACAGTAACATGTTCATTGTTACTGTTTAATTCTATTTCTTCTACAGATAAATCTACTTTATGAAGCAGCATAATGCCTCTGTTTTCATCATTTTTATTTTTCCTGTCTTTTCTAATTATTGAGTAATAAGGTATTTTAAATCTATTATTATTATATGTTAAAGTTTCACTTATTATTATAATCTGGGGGTTTAATTCTTCTATTAGGTCTTCGATCTCATGTTTCTTGGAAGCTATTGCACCTTGGATGTTAATATACACTACTGTGAACATTGAGCTGTGAGCATGTAACCTGTTAGTGTAGTTATTATGTATGGTATATGAGGTGTGACGTGTTTTATCGTAATTGTGATTAGTAGTTCTATAAAATTAGTTGTCTGATTTGGTTTGGTGTATTCTGTTATAAACTCTGTTATTACATTTTTAAACACTGTTGAAAACAGGCTTGTTTTATCTGTTGTGTTACTATTGGTTTCTTGTATGGTTGTGTTGTTTTCTTTTGGTTTTTGTGTTAATGTGTTCTTGTTCTGTGTATTAGTCTTCTGTACTTGTTGTTTATGTGTTTCTTTTCCTTTTACCATTTCTGCATATGTGGTTTTTGTTGTTTTAGTATGTTCTGTTGATGTGCTTGTTTCAGGTTGGCTGCTTGTTTTTGGTTGATTCTGTTCTGTTGGTGTGTCTGTTTTAGGTAAACTGCTTGTTTTCGGTTGATTCTGTTCTGTTGGTGTTCTGATCTGAAAAATGCGTTGCTTTATTTGTTTATATTTCTCGCATCCTTTATAATTTGCTGTGTGGGTTTGACCACAGTTACAACATTTAGGCGTTTCTTTTTCTTTCTTACATTGATTAATATGGTGTTCCCCGCCACATCCGCAACACCTCGGTGATGCTAAGCAGGCTGCTGAAACATGTCCATATCTTTGGCAGTTGTAACACTGTGTTACAACAATTGCCGGTGTTTTCAATTGCTCAACTTGATATCTTTGATACCAGAGCAATATTCCATTATTAATCAAATTTTGGGTGTTTTAACTGTCATCAATGTCAATTCGTATTAGATTGGTTGGTGTTTGTGTTTTTTTTTATATTATTCGTTCTATTTTGTTGTGTGGTATGTTCTGTTCTTGTAGTGCTTGTTTTATAACATCCAGGTCAATCGTTTGATGAACCCCTCTTACCACTATCGATTTTGGTTGCGGCTTACTTCCCGGTAGGTGGATTTTAATATTTCCTGGTTTAAAGGCATCTGTTGGCCATTCTTTCAGTAGTCGGTTAAGGTCGACTACATCGTGCCCTTGCACCAGTACTCCGCCTCTAGGCAAACGCTTAATGTTAACTATGTTAACATTTGGTTTGCATCTCTTTACTTCAGTGGCAAGCAGGGGTTGGTTATAATGACCTGGAATGCCTTCTATAATAATTGCATATTGTGGTGGTCTTGTTTTTGTAATAGTACTATTATTTGTTATTTGTTTTTTTTTTTTTTATGTTTCTTTTAGAAATAACAGTGATAAAGTCTTGGTCTTCCAATTCTTTATCACTGTCATTTTTTTCTTCACTATCATGTTTACCAACATCCTTAGTGTTAATTTCTTTTACTGTTACCTTATTTGGACTTAACCCTACTTTAGATGCAGGAGTAGCTACCTCTACCTCAGTATTAGTAGCCATCACTGCTTCTTCTTCACATTCGGAGTTTTCCGAAGAATTAATTTCTTTAATTAATTTACGCTTAGCTTTACTTTTTTTTTTAATTACAGTTTTTGCTTTCTTTACAGTATTTAATTCCCTTTTTGCCAAGCTACAAAGAGTTAGCAATGGGGAATTAGTAATATCATTGCCACCAGTTACGCTTGACTTACCTGCATTAGTCTTATGTTGAGTCGTAACGGCTTTTCCCGACATTTCTTTATTCGGTCTTATAGGACCCGTAGTTGTTGGTTTCTTGCGGTTTCCCGCTCTTCTGTTCTTGATTTCAGAAGTCCTCCCTGTTTTCTTAAACTAATTTGTTGCCTTGAAAAGATGTCTAGTATGTTCTAATACTTCTTCTTAAATTTTCAAATAAAATCTATTAGGCCTAATTCTCTTCAACCAAGAGCCAGACAAAGCACGTCTTATTTGTCTCCTTCTCTAATCAAAAGTCCGAAAAGTCAAAAG
Source organism: Carcinoscorpius rotundicauda (assembly GCA_011833715.1). Taxonomy (NCBI): domain Eukaryota; kingdom Metazoa; phylum Arthropoda; class Merostomata; order Xiphosura; family Limulidae; genus Carcinoscorpius; species Carcinoscorpius rotundicauda. Next base: position 10,553,384 of record CM022405.1, on the reverse strand, counting down.
TCTGAAAAGTAAAACGGGTCACTTTCAACATTGTTTATAATTGTCATTCATATTTGCCTCCTGTATCTTATATTGAAACATGTCTGTTAATAAATATATAAGTGCACAGTGACTTTCCAAACGGCCTGGCAAAGCCAAGCGCGTCAAGGCGTGCGACTCGTAATCCGAGGGTCGCGGGCTCGCATCCCCGTCGCGCCAAACATGCTCACCCTTTCAGCCGTGGGGGGCGTTATAATGTGACGGTCAATCCCACTATTCGTTCGTAAAATAGTAGCCCAAGAGTTGGCGGTGAGTGGTGATGACTAGCTGCCTTCCCTCTAGTCTTACACTGCAAAATTAGGGACGGCTAGCACAGATAGCCCTCGAGTAGCTTTGTGCGAAATTCAAAAACAAAGACTTTCCGAACACCTTATACATTTGAACCCCTTAAGAGATATCAATTATTGTAATGAAAGGTTTTATTACACCTTTTTGCTTTGCAAAAGCAGGTCGTTTTTTTATTATTAAGTTTTATAATTCTTTAAGCTGTATGATATTGTTCTTCATAAAAGCGCAGGTGAATTTAATGTGATGAAGATATCGGAAACATGGAAGATTTGAGGGCTTCCAATGTTCAAATTCTTTGTACGATCTTTGCGATGTGCAGTTTTGTACTTAAACAATTTTTACTGCCAGATATGGTCAGATAACTATGTAATATCACACTGACAGTCATGAATGCAACTAAATGTAGTAGATAGGACACACATTTTCTGTCATATCAGCCTTGCTTATCAAGGTTTATTCATGTACACACAACAGTGTTCATCAACGGCTACGAAATTTTTATTTTTTTCGTATCTGACGCTTATAATATTTAATAATGGTACAGTTCTGGTGCTAGGATTCAGCTGTGTCCAAACAATTAGGTAATGCTTATAAAAACGTTTAAGATGTTATGTCATGATATATAAAGTTGGTTTGTGGTTTAAACTCGTGCTGTGGGGTTGGTATGATTACCATATCAGGATCTGGTGCAGCATACGTGATCCACTTCAAAAGTATCTCTCTAAACTGGTTCTTATTCAATGAAGCTTGTCCTATCGTTGTCGGGTCAAGTCGTACTCGCCTGTAATACCAAGACTGGGTCCACTGCCTCAATTGGCGATGTGGAGTAAAGGGGTTAGCCTGCATTTTTACGTCACAAGGTGTGTACAAGAACCACTAGAAAATGTTTGTAGTCCGTGTAGATATTATGAAAATAAGTAATGAGTGATGAATTATGAAATACAAAAGCCAATGATGAGTTAATGCACGTAATGTTGTTTATTCCAAGATAGAACAATTCCATAACCACAAATATACGAGGTTATTCCTTACTAATGCAGATCGAAATCTGTGATAAAAAGATATAAATTTAAAGCTGTGTATCTGTTGCATGCTGTGAATATGTCATGTTATTGTGACGTGACACCAAAATCTTATCCATACAGAATCGCATCTGATGATGATTGTGACACAAATACCAAGTATCCTGTGAAATGTTAACGTGCACCACTTGTGAAACGTTCTGATTTAGAAATATGATTCTTATTTTTCGATGTTGTTTTCCTAAACTTGGTGTTGAAACACACCGATTTCTTCCTTAGAAATACATCAGTACTTTACCTATATATATAGAACACTTCTAACGAAAGGTTCACTGAATTCTTCCGTTTGTTTCAGGAAAAAAATCTCTACCACGTATGCCCTTTTCTACACTAATACTGTTGATCCAATGTTTGTCATCCAGAAGGTTTGTGTTGTTCATCGGCATCATTCAGTTCTGAAGTATACGTTGAGAAAGATACTTGAAAAACAATTATGAATCAGTTGTGTGTTTAATTATGGTTTATCTTTTTTGGTTGATTTTTTTGTGAATGTTTGTTACTCCGCCCTCCAAAAAAGTCTGTTTACACATTAAAACAGCAGTGTGTATATCTACATATTTAATGTTTATTTTAAAAGTGGAGCCACTCGTTTACATTGTTGATTAAAGACGTGATTCTTGGAATTCTTTCAGTCCATCCTTTAAACATGTGCAATGCAATTTGTTTTTAGGTATGGTAAAATTATACCAACAGATCCATTCTTCAGACATTTACAGCATAATTTGTTTTCAAATGTGGTAAAACTATATCAATAGACATTTACTATAAAACCAATAACCAAATTATCATTACATCGTTTCGCTTTTGTAAACCGGCTGCTATAGTTGTTAGTTTAGCACAAGTAGACTATAACGCATAGCTGTAACTGTATAAATGAAATAATTTGCTAAGTAAAAACCTATTTCCAGCTATGAACTTATATTTGAGTGAAAGAAGAGGTTTTCAACTACTTGAAAATTAAAAGTTACAATTTAAATCTTTGTTAATGTCAAAGTTCCCAAATAGAGTAAAAAATCTTAGGGAATTACTTATTAACAAAATCACATGACATCTGCTATAGACGAATACTTTAAGCATATTTGATCCTATGAAAATTAGAAATGTCCCTTGTATACTGTAGCAAATGATTAGTCAGGTGAATATATTTTAATTGGCTTGCTAAGATTTAAAATAACCTATTAATATATTTGTTTCTTTTTCATCGAAGTAAGTAGCTTGCTGTGATCAAAATTTAGTCGTTGATAGGTGTATCATTAATTGGTGAAAACTCATTCAACCAGTTGTAATGTTACGTGTAACCGTACTCTGAATTCTTACTGAACTGTACATCTGTTTGATGGAATTATTTCCTCTTCGTATCATACAATCTTTATATAGACCACTGAGCAGTCAGTCCCTATAGAAGGTTTTGTTTGTTTTGTTTTGGAATTTCACACAAAGCTACTCGAGGGCTATCTGTGCTAGCCGTCCCTAATTTAGCAGTGTAAGACTAGAGGGAAGGCAGCTAATCATCACCACCCACCGCCAGCTCTTGGGCTACTCTTTTAACAACGAAAAGTGGGATTGACCGTCACATTATACACCCCCACGGCTGGGAGGACGAGCATGTTTGGCGCGACTCGGGCGCAAACCCGCGACCCTCAGATCACAAAGTGCACGCCTTAACGCGCTAGGCCATGCCAGGCCCTCCCTATAGAAGGAAGACACGTTTTGACAACGCAATCTCTTGCCAACGTATATTCATAATACTCGTTCCAGACGAAGGAGGATAATTTTTCCCTGAAAACCCTAGTTTTGGAAAATTAAAAACCTTTCCTCCAAAAACTAAATACCTGTCAAGAATTTTTGTTTGTTTTGCACACTTATTAGAGCTGTATACGTGTGTGATATATATTTTAACTGGCCACTCAATCTTTTCGATACCAGAGACTAATTCACTGTCTCCTTCAACTGTTTTGGACCACTAAAATATACATACAACGGAAAACCATTATATGTTTGTTTATTTTTTGTTATCACGAAATCTCACACATTGGAAATATGTTTGTGACAGAATGATGGTTGAGAAACGCTGGCGTAAAGTATATACACTATGGTGTTTAAAGGCTATTTTTTTATCCTCTTCACCTGTTTATGTTTATATCGCACAGAATGATGAAATTCATGTTACGGGGCACAAGTTGAAAGAAATTCGTCTGGTGAGTCAATGCCGGTAGATTCAATGTACTTGCAGTAAAGTGGTTTTACAGTTTGGCTAATCGAACATTTTCGACTTTAAAATTTATTGTATTATGTATAATGAACATCAACTGTTGTAAGAAGTGTTTTTAAAATCTTGTATCTCTCGTAGAATGTACGACCAGAATAATAAGTTGACAATAATTATCCGTTTAGGTGCATGAGGGAAACTTTGACGCTGATGTACAGAGTTGAATTACTTTCCATAGTGCAGCTGTCTTTGTAAGGTATGATTTTTTTTGAAGTTTTGTGTTCAGAGTGGACTTGCAGTAACTGTGGTTTGAGGATGTCGTTGTCCTAAGATTTCTTTCATCGCAATTGTGTTTATTGTTAATTGTTGTTGGCAAAATGTGTTGTTTCCATTTTCGCATGTTACTAGGCCCTAGACCAATGATTCTCTCCTATGGCCTCGACCATGGCGTTGTGGGTCAGCGATTTCCATTTTGTGACCATCAGTGGTTCTCAGACCACACCTTGATAACCACTTATTTAGGCTATTTGTATGTGTAATTCGATAAATAAAGTTTCACCTAGATCTAGTAAAGGTTAGAATAAATCATAAATTTAACTTCAAAACAGATGGTGAATCTTTACATGGTGAGGAAAAAATTCTCGAAGCAAAAAGGTGGAATTTTATATCAGATTTGTTATTTGTCTGAATTTCGATGCACGATAAGAACGAACAGAACGAGACTGGAAGATCAGTGTTTTGTCTTTAATCAAAAAGTGGATGATGGTTTATGTGTGAAATGTGCATGAATCTTTTGTTTTGCTTGCTTGCTTTCTACTTTGGTACACAATAAACAGGAAGGTAAAAAATGTTTAATATGCAGAGTCAGTTTAATATTGAGAAGTACGTTAACTTTTAGTTTTGGCTCCTAACATTACTTCAAAAAGTTACATTATTAAATTTCCTAAAATGTGTGAAAAAACAATCAACCACGTCAAGCGTGTAGTGATATTTTTCATGTGACACAACTAAAGTTTTGAAAAAAAATTGTGACAGCTTGTTTTTCTTCTTATTAAGGACATATTTAACTATAAGTTTGCTAGAGACTTACGTTACATGGTTCTTTCCAATAAATTGATGTTACCTCTTTCATTCACTTCCGGAAATACACCGCTAGAGTTCGAAAATATACGTCAAACCTGCCGCAATAATATATAATTCTGAAACTTGTATTAGTAGTTTGACAATAATAACAAGTTCTTATGTTTGATTCAGACCGCATACTACAAAACTAGTCTTACTTGCAGTCAATTATTTATATACGTCTTCTGTTATACAATTTAATTCAGACAAAACTAAAAATAATGAACTCTTAACGCACAGTTTTAACGATATTTAAATGAAATTTAAAATTGTTTAACTCCAATAGAAAATATCTTCAGAAGTACACGAATTCATTAGCTCTTAAAGTATTTTATCAGTTTGTGTTTTTTTATCAAGTTGCATTAAAAATCTGGTTTTATGAAAGTATTTTAAGAGTTAAGTGACAAAGGAAATTTCCCCTAAAATTATATTTCATCATCTGTTATTTAGATTTCAGTCAGTCGTGATTGTTAGTGTAGTTTGTTTTCCAAAGATAAATGTCGAATAATACCCTTCGAATTTCTTCCATGTTTAATGTTTTAATACTTGCTTAATTAGACTCGTTACGCATTTTACTTATATAATGGACTGGTGCACGTGCACATATATACATACACACACAGTGGGTTCGTATAAAGTTAAATGTGAGGAACAACGGTTGCAGTTGATAAAGCGCTCATGTCATCGTTTGGTCCCTAGTGAATTACTTTAAGTAATTAAAAAATACATATTAATGACCGTACGTTAGGCTGCCTTGTATAACCGCTATGGAGATTACGGAACCTCAATATAAGGAAGGCACGTGTGTTCTGTGCATGTTTGAGGAAGACTAGTAAGGACCAAAACCTAGTTTTAAATCTGTGTTCTTGATTATAGTAATAAAAAATAATTTGTTATGTTTACGTTAGTATGAGTCAATTCCTGGTAGGAGTAATTATAAAGTCCAAACAAAGTAAGTCGGTAAGAAGGGAAGGCGAAATGTAAATATAGCACGATCCGCCTAACCTCTTAACAGTAAGTGATAAGTTCACGGTCTTACAATAATATCTGAGTTTCGAATCCCCTTAGTAGAAAGGACCGAGCCCAATGTGACTTTGCACTAAAACAAACAAAATTAAAAACTACAAGTTAATTTCACTAAAATTCGATACATTTTAAACCTTTCTACTCAGTGACTTGTGGACTTGTTAAACTATCAGTGCGTTAAATATTTATTCCAGTGTTAAACTGAGGATATTTTGTTTGGGAGATTAACCTTTGTGCTGTAGTTTTTGGAGAGTAATTCTGACTGTTTGAACTTTGTTTACTAAAACATTCCGAACTCTTGCCAAAAATATGTCATTAAAGTTGGCATCTGTGTTTCTTTAAATTTGTTTTAGAATTTATTTTTCATTGTAATTTAATGAAAGTTGTAATACCTATAATCTCGTGCTTCAGAGTAGTTAATATTCTTTGAAATTCGAAAAAAAACAACAACAACACATAAACCCAAAAAAAACGGAACAGTCTATAATGAAGTGTTTAAGAGTTGCGGCTCAACCAGTTTATACACCAAAGTAAGGTTGCATCAGTGTTATATTACTAAGTCACATACGATAAGCTACATCCAATAATATACGTTCAACTGCACCTAGATTGTTTATATATATATAAGAGGGGATATATAATTATACTGTTAATAATCAAATTATACCGTTGATGGATATTGTTACATTACAGGTTGTTAAGTATGTATTGAGATCTGATTGGCAGATTGAACGGATAGTAGTGGATTAATTTACTTGGCGCGTAATCTTAAGTTGAAGTTACAGACAAAAAAAAATCCACCATCCAGCTGTCAGGTGTGATGATAAACAGGAATAAAGCATTAATAGTAATTTAAGTTCGATTTTTAAAAAACTTTGAACAGTGATGAAGAGGTTTTGTAATAAGTTAGTAAATCACGATATAAGCTGATAGTCATGATAACAAAGTGTTATAACGTTGATGCTAAATTATAATGGGATTAAACAGATATCGCGATTTTGTTGCGCAACTTTATTACCAATATACATGTTTTTTATGTATTTAGTTGTGGGAAGTGTGTCCATACAAGCACTGTTATTTGACATGGATTATGTGAAAAGTAAATCTACAGCTTTGCCGTTTCATCCTGTGCTTACCTTGACGTGATTTTGATTTCATCTTCTAACGAATGAAATTGTATGTTTCACAGCTTATTGGCATTATTCTTGCATTTGGTGCTAGTGGACAGTGTCAGTTTCTTCAAGTTGTGCTTGTATCACGTTTGCATGTAATTTCGGTTTTATTTTTTCCTCATAAAGTCATTTTCTTTGCTTCCATTTCACATTTATTGCAGGTAGTTATTTTCTATTTTTATTTGTACTCCTATAAGGTCAGATCGAAACCTCTTTTAAAATATTACGTATTTCACATCTTCTCAGTCCATTTTGTACAAGACGGACATCTAATTACTTGTTTCATCTTAAATACAAGTTATTTGTTCATCCTCTTCAAACAAAAAGAGAGAGAAAGATCTCTCATAATCTTGTCTCTTGCCAGCGTGAAGTGACTTGCAGAACAGTAATCCAGATCGTGGGTAGGTTTCAGGGGGGGGAAAAAAAGCATTTAATATTTTTAATCATACATGGTGAGCCACGAGGCGAATAGAAGCTTCTATTTCATAGTAGGCTATTTTGAATTGACTAAAAGGTCAAGTACCGAGGACAGTGTGGAACAGCTGCTGCTAAACGGTTAATACCGTTGTTTCAACAACTGTATGCTAAAACCATCGCTCATAAAAATAATTTGTCATTGTGGCTGTTTGTTTAAACGTTTTACGAATTCCATCGTGTTTATATCTGCAAATGAATGTCACATCAACATTTAAGTTAACAAAAAATCCTTATAAGACTGGCCTGTGTTCCGTACACCAATAACATTCGAATCTTCGACTTTACTTACATTAAACATTTCTGAATAGTTAAAAACTTGTTTTTACGCTTAAACCTGGATTTTTATTAAACGGATTTAGGACTTTAAAAGCTGATTTATAGCGTATTTTATGAGTTATCCAAAACTTCTGTCCATCAAACCAGCTATGTAAGAAGCGAGTCGTGCGGCATCCCAGACCTTATTGCATATTTGCTTTAGGCATTTACTGGTAAATTGCTTTGAATATTACTCGTTTCGGTTCTCACTTCTGTAGTTGATGTGCATCTATTGTTACACCAAGACTACCAATATAGCATATTAAAGGATAAAATGTCTGTTACTGACATACTTTTATATATTTTGATAACTCTGTAAAGAGTAGAATTTTTCTAAGGTTTCTGTTAACGGTGTATGTGGATGTATATGAAATTATTAAAACGTAAAAAATACGCCGCTGTGAACACCAAATACTATAGATATATTGTAATGTTAATGACTTCAAATCGTGCCACATGAAACGTGTCAGTGAGAAAATCTCTGGAAATATCAGTTTGTGATTTGACAAAAGACCGCCGAATTTCACAGCATTAACCGACTTCGCCTTGAGAGTCTCTTGTGTGTATGTGTTCAGTATGGGCTGAGGGAAATAAAACCGCTTTCATGCCCAGTGTTGATGTTTGTCATTCGTGCTTGAAATTCCTTGCTGTTTACTATTTAAAATGCGCTCAGACAATCCTTTTCTTTAGTATGTTAATCATATTTGAGGTAGATATGCCAAAAGCATTATATTCTATTTTTACTTTAAACTACAAGTACGTGTAAAAATATAACTTCATAGAAGTGACTGAGCAGATATATAACCGTGACTTATTTTGAACCAGTTTAAAAATATGATTAAATGTGGCAGTAAAATATGTTAATTATCGATAAACTAGAGCATAAAGTTAGGAATAAGCAGAAATTTCACGAAATTGCCTATGTATTAGATTTAATGTTTTTGGTTTAGGTTTTGAATTTCGCTCAAAGCTACACGAGGGCTATCACCGTTAGCCCTCCCTAATTTAGCAGTGTAAGACTATAGGGAAGGCAGCTAGTCATCGCCACCCACCGCCAACTCTTGGGCTACTCTTTTGTCAACAAATTGTTGGATTGATCGTCACATTATAACGCCTGCACGCTGAAAGGTCTAGCATGTTTGATGTGACAGGGATTCGGACCCACAACCCTCGGAGGGGTTGAGCTCCTTAACCACCTGGCTATGTCGGGCCTACCTACACTTAGTAGCCTACGTTTGCTTGCACACGAAAGTTTAGAAGATTTGGTTCTCATGTGGTTTTGAAATTAGGAACGATTGGTATTTCTCTCAGTAAACAGTGGCTGTCGGTTTATTTTTACAACAGACATGCTTTATCCTACTTGTTGAAGCCAAATAAACTATTTATCGAGACATGGAAAGCTTAAAGTACCACTAGTACAGAAGTAGGATAGTAGATTTTAATAGAAATCATGAGATATGCTCGGTCAGCAAATGTACGAGCTTATATAGGAGAATAAAATTTCATGTATCCACTTATCAGACCTGCGTTATCTCAAAATTAATGATAAATAAATAATTGTTTTCGTTCTCCCATTCTTAATAATAATTCTTGCCACAACTTGTCCACACAGTGGTCCAGTGGTAAGTTTAATGGCTTTCAACATTAAAAACCAGATTTTGATACCCGTGGTGCGCACTTAGCATTGATATCTCACTGTTTCTTTGTGTATAACAACTAAACACAGTGTCACAACCTGCATATGTTGGTGTATTGATAAAACTTGATAAGAAAAAGTGTTGATGACTCGAGACTTAAAACCTGTAAGAGATCTTGATGAATTGTTTTCAAAATGCCGAGTGCGTGATCGAAGTGAGTGAGTCATCGAAGGTGGGAGCTATTGAAACGTGTCAAAACGAAAACGAACATAAATTATTTCGATGAAGTGTATGAGTTCAAAGATAAAATAAACCTACGCAGTTCTGGGGAATTTTCTCTCATATCTGCATTTATATTAATTCAGCTAATTACCGCAAAATAACTCTAATAGTTACATACAATAATAATTTTAAATACGTCATAAAGTGAACTATCAGTCACTAAGCATTACGTTACAGCACACGAAGGTGATATGTAGTAAACAGCTTGTGAAGAGGTCACTGAGAAATGAATTTATTGAAAAAATAAGAAGAATATCACCAGTGACTGTCAAGAAGAATTCGTATAAAGCAAAGTATGGATGACAGTGGATAATATCAAAAACTTAGTAATAACAGTGCGTTTTAGAAAAGAATCGATTTACTAAATATTGAAGTATAGACTATTACATTGATAGCAATTAATACTTTGGTACATGTAAAGGTTACCCAGAATGTGGTATTGTTTGTTATCCCTGAATCCTTGAAGAAACAATTGAACTTGTGCAGTGAATAAAATGAATACACCCTGTTTACCTAATAATTTATATAAGTAAATGCATTGTATGCCCCAGTATCATGAAAATGTACTATTTATTAACCAAAAAGTCCGTTAGACTAAATAAATACGATTGTATATCGTAATAGTGTACGATGATAATCAAACGTACGGTAGTAATAATAATAGGAATGAGGAAGATGCACAATACATGGAATATAAACTTTTTACTCCCATACACCTTTAACAAACAAATAAAACGTCTTCGAAAGTTTTTGAAAGACATCCTTATACGTCAACCAAACCACATACAAAATGACAAGTCGGTAAACCACTTGAGAAACCGAGTAGTGCAAATAAAAATCAACACAAATTTCTTAAACTCACTGACTAATATTACTGTATACATCTCGCTGTGCAACAAACATAGGTATCCAGTTATAAATGCACCAAATGGAATAGCAGCAAAAAGACTACTTGCTGGTGCTAGAGTGAAGTAATTTTTTAAAGTATTGAAAACATTGATTTACAGCAATTTGTGGTTAGCATATGAAAGTTTTTGCGCTTTAATAAATACTTTGTCGAAATTGTAATTAAGAAATAATTCGTTTTAAACATGCTCCTTCCATGTATTAATTATCAAAACACAGTTATCACAGATATTAAAATTTATACCGTTCATGCTACAATAGCGTTTTTATTATTTAAATTTAAAAAGTGTCATCTTTTTATCATAATCGAATAGATAAACTGCCTTTGTTTTGGACGTTCAGGTAAAGTATCACTAATTCAAAATTAGTGTGATGATCATACCGAAACTTCAAGATTACATTTAAGCACACTGTGACTCATAAAATACTGTATGTTTTGTCTTTATTAAGCAATATCTAAATAAGGTTTTGCAGTTTCACATGTGGTAGGTAATATATCAATGACACATTTACAAGCATAAAAGAAATGACTAAGAAATGACATTTTGTTCAGAGAAAGGTCTAGAAAAAAGCTTTGAAATTTTATTTTTCACAAGGGTTAGGATCCATGCATTAAAAAAATTCATACAGTGACTGTTTTAAGAATAAGCTTGAATCACTAACTATAATGTCTCATAAACAGATTTAATTTCTCGTCATTAGATGGCAGTACGAGTTTTTCTTATACAACAACACTTTGTGACTATTGTACAAAAATACAAAATATCTACAAAAATAATTTTAGTGGAATTAAATATTAATCTCAATTAATATTCAAGATGTAAAGGACACCAAGTATTCATGCTATTGATCTTAACTTTGCTGTGTCATAGAGCACACTTACAATAATTAATTTAAGAAATACAAATTCCATGACCTAAAGAAACTACAATAAAATGTCATCTTTTTCAGATTTAACAGATAAAGTAATATATAACTTGTCTAACTTGTATGTGATGGAGTCAATTGTATGCACATGCATTGAGTTTTGATGCAGTTGGAAGTTCTAGGTTCTGTTAATGTCCCCTTAACATTAATAGAGCACACCAGGGTACTTGTACCATCCTAGAAGAACCATCTTCACTGGCCCTATTGTAATCCAAAATTAGATAAACTGATATGATATTAGCAATATATATTACCATTAAATTATAAAAAAATAAATCTTCCCATAACAAAATTAAAAAAAGGAACAAATAATGAAAAATTTGCAAAAATTAATAAGAATGTAAAAATGAAAAAGCCAAAAATTAAAGAAAGAAGGAAGGGATGAATACAGAAGATTCCTCCCTAAGTGGTAAGTCAATCTTAAAAGCTTGTGGTTATTAGCTGCTGTAAGACAGTATGGTACTGTTAATTTTAAATGTTTTTATTCAAATTTGAATTCAACATTTAGTTGCAGATAAAAGTAATTCTTGGAAAGATTTGGCAATATATGTACTGATTTTTGTGTGATTTTGTGTATTCATCCCTACCTTGTTTCTGTACTTTTTGACATTGTCTTCTCTACATCATACTTAAGTTTTGGAACCAAAAGTTTTGTATGAAGAGAGTGTAACATGTTTTGAAATTCATTGTGAAATAAAGTTGTATCTAGATTTTAGTTGTTGTTGTTTAAAATTAAGACAGGATAATTCTATATATATATAAACCTAGTCATATTAGACTATTTATCATGCCCAGTGGTCTAGGACTAGTTTAGTGGTTAGTATGTTAGCAAATTGAAATGCAAAGGTTCAAGACATGTATATTACTAAAGACCCTCCTTTTTAAAACAATAATTTACTGATCTCTATGTTTTAAAGACTTGTATTAATTTTACTGTTTTCTTGTGTCATTAGAAATAACTACTTTCCTATATCTACCTCAAAATGATATTGTAATCTTTGTGTAGAACTTTGTGAGTTTTGACATTCATACATAAGATCTTAACTGTGAATTGTAATTCCATTACTTATAAGTTTAACATTCCCACTCATGTGGTATCAGTTCAAATAACTCATTCTAGGGAATAACATGCTACACACATTTAGATCTTTATAATACTCTTTAACCCCTTCCCTACACATATTTATTTAATTTCATATTACTGCCAAAAATAATGTTTTTAATTTATAGGGTTTAAAAACAAAAATTTCACAAGACGGAAATTTTGATGTGTAAAATGATGAAGAAACTTGTAAGTATCTTTACTATGATTTTGAATTAACTTCTGTCTCTAAAGAAAATGAAAGTGTATCAAATAAAATGAGCTTTTCATGTTTAAACTATGTAGGAACTATGATAATGAAGCAAAGATTAGTGGCTAGGCTTCCATTCTTCTATCACTGATGGTATTCAGTATAATGGCCTGGTTATAGGCTATTTCTCTGCAGCACAGTTTCCACTGTAGGAGGATTTTATGTAGTAAACTAAGGTTAATGTTGTCCCACTTGTTTTTATACACTTTTCAAAATCTGTCAACCAGATGAAGACAACTTTGTGTGATTTGTGTGAGCAACCCAAAGTTCATAAGAGGTGTATCTGGTGATTTAACTGGTACACTGCAGATGTTATAAGAAGAATTCCTACCTGTAACTTGCAGAGAAACTGGAATGTTGACTTGTACATGTTGCTACACACTTTGTCTTGATGGAGTCCTACATATTGTCATCTGGTTCATTTAGAGATCATATTATCTTACAGTATACTCTTATGTTACTCTGCAAAATATGTTTTGAATTTCATCACTAAATTCAAAGATCCTAACACAGTAAAATTTTTCATAAATTTGAAATAAAATGATTTCAACTCTTGGTAATCATTCTGATTTTTTTTCCGAGTACTTGTGATAAATGTTTTTATATCCATTTGATAATTTAAGTTATTGTCACATTTTGAAACCATTTTATTCATATTCAGTGTTATTTCAGATATCTTGGACAGTGCTGTGAAGAAATCTTATGCCTATTGTTTTTCATTTAATCTTGCTTAGAGCAATTAAATAATATATACTGTATGGCTGTTATTTGTGTATATTTTATTGCTTAATTTTAAAAAAGTGTGAAAGCTTATTTTGTAAGTTGCAGCTCAAAATTGGCATTATACTGTACCTAACTGGTATTCATAACTTAGATTTCTTGACATTAATTTTTATACAGTTAAAACAAGACCATGCACATGACAGTTAATAACATGGTTAGTTCAGGTTCAGGTGGGAGGAATATAAATAATAATTTTGAGTTTCCACTGGAGATCAACAAGTTGCTGTTATTTTTGAAGTGACCAGCATCATTTTATATTTGGTGTTTTTGAGAAGTGTTTTTTGATGGCAGTGTATGTAAATAAGAATTTTGAGTTGCTAAAGAAGATCAAGTTTCTGTTCTTTTTTGAAATTATCAGCATGATTATAGGTTTGAAAGCACAGAAATAAATGTTGTATCCTTTTCATAGTATTTTGAAGCCCATATCATTCTCTGAGTCATTTCGGATGATTCTATCCAATTTATTTTTCTTGCAGTCTTACTTCGTCACAGATTATGATCCCACAATTGAAGACTCCTACACAAAACAATGTGTCATTGATGAACAGGTGGCAAGATTGGATAGTAAGTTTAAGCCTTATTATATATATTTTTACAGTAATCTAGAATGAAGGCAATCATGAATTCAAGAAGGAACATCAAAAGGAGAAGCAAATGTCTTTTTTTCTTTTTCTGTGCATATCAGATAACTAGTTCCCAAGTAGTATTTCAAATGAGTATCTTTGTTTTTGGTTCTTTTGGCACAACTATAAATGAATAATAATAATGATGTATATATATAAGGTGTTTGGAAAGTCACTGTGCAGTTTTGTAATCATATTTTATTCAGTTAATTTTGAGCCAGCAACTGATAGCAGTGTTTAGAAACAAAATAAGAAGGATCCAGGTATGTATTGATGCCAACGGGGGTCATTTTCAACGTTGTTTATAATTTTCATTCATATTTACCTCCTGTATTCTATATTGAAACATGTCTGTTAATAAATATATAAGTGCACAGTGACTTTCCAAACACCCTGTATATACATCACAAACTATGAGATATGCATATAAGAATATCTATAACCTTTTTATATACAATTGTGACTTTCATTGTGTATGCTTATTTTACATTTCATAAAAGACTGTACTATCCAAAGAGGTAAAGAAAACCACTCTGTTGGTTTACATGTTATTAACAGTTTGTTACACACTCTAATCTAATAAAATTCAAGAAATAGTGAAAGATATTTTATCAGGGAACTGTTTTTGTGTGAACTAATTATATTGTTATTTATCTGCCATTTAGTTATTACTGTTAGAAACCAAACCATGTGCATGTTGTACAGTGAAGAATAGGAAATGTTCTATAATAAATTTGTCATTACAATTCCATAGAATACGCTTGCTAGAAACAACAGTTTATGTTAATCAAATAATACCGTACTTTGTGCTGCCTACACATGCTATAAGGATTAACAGCATTTTTAAGTGCAAATTAAGTAAGAAACATAACTTAAGTTTACTTAGTTTGTGCTTAAGAATGCTTTGTCTTTATAACAGTAGTTTACTTTCTTAGCTTTTAAGATGTAGGTGAAAACTTTAGGAAATATTTCACCAATTTCATTCACTTTTCTCATCATTCCTTAGTTGAACAATAGTTTACTTTGTTCCAGTTAGTTTAAGCAATGGCTTGAATTTCATATGTTATCTAAGTTTGTTGCATCAATTCAATGCTTTCCTGGTAGTTTTCTTAGTGCTGAAGGTTTTTCTAATTTAGCCTTGATCAAGTTAAACCATTTGTTTGCATAGTAAGTTTGAAATTGTGCATTTTCTTTACTTATTGTTTCCAATCCTTACATGTTTATCTTAAGATTTTATTTATGCATGCTTTGATAAATGATTTGAATGTGATATCTTATTAACTTCTGATTAGAGGAAGCTACTTACATCGAGCTAAAGTAATATTCAATCTGGTAGTGAGTAGCAGTAATTAGATATAATTTCCTTTTATTTAGTATGGAGTGTGGTTTGCTTTGAAACATGTTCTGACAGCTTGTTTGGTTGTGTACTTACTAGCTTAATGATTATAGTTGATTCTTATATGGTATCAGTAGTTACTAAAGTAATGTTCAGGATGAAATATCTTGTTTTATATTACTTTATGGGTGATAGTAAAATATTATACACTTTTCTACAATAGTAAATTTGTTTTTTTCATAAAAACTTGCTTAATGATCATATGCAAGGGCAATAGATATCTAATATGTTGAGAACTCTTTTTCACTGAGTGTTGTAATTTGACCTGATGTTCTAATAAAAAAAAAAAATAATACTACACCATACTTATTTTTCACCTACTAAAGGAAAAACTTAAATGCCGATTAAAAGTAAGACATATTTGTGTTGTTGGTATTATTAATTTAGTAAGAAGTATTTATTATTTCAAAGAAAGAATAATTCTTTATCATTATGTTATAAAACAAAATTAGAATACTAAAAAAAAACAACTTGAGATAAATGTGTGAGAAAGGATTACTTCTACAAGATAAGTCATTTGAATGATTGTGTACGAATACAAATGATTATTTTAACACTGTTCATATAAGAATTGTTCTGTTTTTGTCTAAAGTTATAAAGTAATAATTCCCGAATTATGTTTCACCTAAAACTTACTTGTACAAGACAGGCTACAACCTACTTTTTTTCTTTTAGACAAACTTGCAGTTGCAGTTTTCTTACACTGAACTACCACTCTGCAATGTTGCCAGAGTTGTACAATGCATTGAAGATATGATATATTTCATTCTTTATTACAGAACTGCAAATGTGACCATGTGCAGTAAGAATACTGTAACACCTGCATATTTTTGCAGTTAGTTTCAGAAGCATTAACTTATCAATACAGTATAAGCTACAGTTATTTATCCAGTTAAAGTTACTGCTAATAATGCTAAAAGCTGTTAGCAAGTTACACAGTAAAGTGTAAGCTTCCACAAGAGCTTAAGTTTTAAGTAGTATATTTTGTGACAAGATTTGTACATGCCATTCAAAATTTCTGTGCAGTTTAGAAGGAACTTCTAAAAGTTTCAATGGGATAATATCTTTGATTACATTCTTTATTTAGAATAGAATAATTACTGTGATAGAATACAATTCTGAAAAGTTTAGAATCTAACACCTTGCATTTTTTTTAAAGTACTGTGGCTAACTTGTCATTATGAAATGTTGCTCTGGACTCTTCATTTAGTATTAGAGATAATGTGAAAGTATACAACAAAATGAGTTCTTGCATGTAATTCCCACTTAAAATGTGCCTATTTTAATTATAACAATGTTTAGGTCGATATGGTGATATTATAGGATAAAAGTAAAACAAGTAAAAGCGTAATGTTGGTAAATTTTGTTTTTATTAAAAATTTTAAAGTTGTGCTTCTCTTAGAATAATCAATTTTAGCAAAAAATTGCTGTTTAAATAGTAAAATAATTATAAGAGTGAAATAGTTGTCCATTTGTTGTTTATGTTAAGCAAATTCTACTTTTTATGCATTTGCTACATGTTTGTTTTTTTTAAACGTTTTTGAGGATATGTTTTTATTCTTTATTTTCACATCTTTATTAAAAATAGTATACAACTGTAATAAATCTAGAAGTGATGAAGATTTATTGCTGGTAATACATATTTATGATAAGTTAAAAGTCTAAGTAAATACATGATTACTTAGTTTTAGGGGAATGGTGTAAAATATTTTAGAATCCTTTGGTCAAACGTAAGACTGTTTGCTATACTTTATATCACAAAATTATTCACTTCATATTTCCTGCATGTTTGTATTTAAATTAGATTTTCAAGACAATGAGAAAATCATAATTTTAAGGAATTAGAAATTCCATTTTTTCTCATGCTTGTTTGAAACTTTTATAGGTTATTTATATGCACATGTATGAACATTTTCAAATAACTCCTTACAGTGAGTATAATGTTATGAAAAAGGTATCTAAACTTATGCATTTTCCTTATCTAAGACTATCTGAATCATATTGTTTGAAATTTGTGGTATCTGAAATATTGCATTTTTTTATTGATCTGATATTTTTTTTTAAGATTTGTTTTGTTTGCAGTGCCTTCTGGTAGTTACAAAAACTTGTATAAATCGTAATTTTGACAAATTGCAAATTAATTGTGACTACCTATGCCAGTTTTGGAATAATTCTACTTCGAAAATAGCACTTTTGTTATATATTTTATTTGGTGAATTCAGACTTTCCTTAGACAATTAAAACCTTTAAGATAAATGTTGTGAGAAAAAATAAAATATCAGCAAAATAATAAGCTTTGTATTATGTTTGTACTAAAATAAACCTTTGTTTGTATAGAAGAGTAATGTCTCTGTTTGTACAGAAAAGTAATGTCTCTCTATCCAGATCAAAAAATTCACAAAGTATGATATATAGTAGTGAAGGAGCAATATTTTGAATGGGTGTGGGTTGTTGCATGACTCCATGAAAAACTACTTCAAAAATTAGCAAGCATATATTGATTCTCTGTTAAATACTGATAACTTAAAAACACCTTCAAAGTGTTTGTTCCCTAGAAAACAGTTGCAGGATTATATCATTACTTGTGAAGTTTAATAAAATCTGTGGTGTAATAGTTAAAAAATCAGTGCTTAAGTTAACTTGTATTCTTTTTAATAATTTTTTTTAAATTTGAATGTTTCCATATTTAAATAATGTTATGAAATGTTTGTATATGCAAAGTAGTAGTTTTTGTGTATACAGTATTAATGTTTGCTTTTGAAGCACAGTTGTAATTCTACATTTTAAATTCACTGTAATTTAAAAAACTAAATTGTAATGATTTGTTAGTACAACTATTAATAAAAAAAGAACATTTAATAGTGAAAACCAAATGCTACAACAAACATGCATAAGGAAATCTTGTTCCTGAGGCAGTGTGACAGACAGATTAATGATTGAAAATCTGAATGTTTTTGTTCAATCTTTGCTTGCACAAAATTAATTTATTTTTTATGTCTTGAAGGCAGAATTTAAATGAATAAGTATTCAAAGAAATGAATAAAAAAATGGCATGTGCTGAATCCTTAAATTTATTCTTCTAGAAACATTCACTTACTAATTTATTGGCTGGTTCTTTATTTCTCTCCAGCTTAACTAGCTAAGACATGTACCTGTACTGTGACTGGTTAAGTACAAGAGTAGATTGCTTTTGTTTGGCTTGATATCAAGGTAATCATGTTTTTTTGGGTTTTTTTGTGGAAGAAATTCAAGGTTCTGGCTTCAGTGGATAGTGCATTTGACATTGTGATGTTAATTTTAGTTGTTTGGTGCATTGGAAATTGTAGACTGATAACAGTACACAAGATATAATTGTATTCAGTTTTTATAAGTTGAATTTCTTGTTAAACTTCACTAACTTTTATAAAATCATTTTTGAAGTGACCTCAAGTGGTTAATTGGAAGACAACTTTTCATAGATGACTAGTAATCATAAATGACAACTGTATATTTATCAGTTTAAAAAAGCATAATGAGAATTTTTTATTCCACTGATCTTAGCTAAATGACTAATAAAAATAATGCAAGTATTTAAAAATTGTTTTTAAAGGGGTTGCTGTTTCCATATTAATCTTAAAGTATGAATCGTAGCCTCTTGAAATATCAATTAAAGGTCATTAATGCACTAAAACCATCAAAGGTGATACTTTCATAGTTGTACATTTAAAAAAAAGTATAATTTCTGAAATTTTTAAAGATAACAATTCTTTACAGAGAGCAGAGTTTGGTGTATAATTTTTCTGGTTTAAAACACTTCAGCTACATCAACTTTGGTTGGTAGTAATTCTATATTTTATACAAATATATCAATTAAAATGTTTGTTATATTCTTATGAGCTCTGTAATCAATTGATAATTTTGTTAGTAGTGACTTTTCATGAAAGAGAGAGATTAAAATGCTAATCTTCTGAACAAAAGCATGTTTTGGTTCATATGTAGGTTTAATGATGGGATTTTTTAAGGGTCTGAGTGTAATGTTTTGCTATAGAAACAGTTTCAGAAGAGTTCATGCTTTGATAACTTCAACATTGTAAATTGTATATGTTACAGTTTACATATATAACTGTCTTTGTAGTAGTAATATATATGTTACTTAATGATATCTAAGCACTTGAAGGTAATACACAAGTTTTAGTATAAAATATGTGTTTGATTTGAGAATAAAACAGGCTCGTAATTTTTATTAAAGCTTACCTGTGTGCATTGTAAGGTTCCCTACTTCTGTGAGCTTTTATTCACATGGCAAAAGAATTATGAATCATAAGTAAACAAAATTAGATTTATAAAGTGGAGCTGGACAATGCTAAGTGTTTGTAATAGTGGTGATTTAAATATTGTGGAATTTAAATCACACCACAAAACAATACAAGGAGTTATATATTTCAAATCTTTATACAACAGTCTCAGAGTTTTAGGTTAACATACTTACTGTATGTTTCAACTGTAGTATGAAATGTTCAGAATCATTTTTGTTAAAAGGCTCTCAATATAATTCTCAGCTTTGTGTGTACATAATTTTCTATAAAATAATGTAATTTTACACAGCTTTACATTAATGGAATGACACAAATAAAATTTTGAAGTGTTACTTGTAACGTATTATGTAAATTATTAATCCATATAATTCGTGTCCAAAGTAAATGTTATTTTCAGTTTTAAATAAAACTGCAATTTTATAAGTTTGTATCCAATTTTAGAAAAAAAAGCTTGTAGTAACTAGCAGGAATATTTAATGAAGTTAAACATTATAATAACAAGACAATAAAGAATCCAATGTACATTATTATTGAAGTGAAGAGTAATGAGTTGGTCAACAGTTTCCTGTCATATTTTTTGATGCACTTAATAGGATAATTTAAACAAAACATTTTTAAAACTGTGCATGCAACTTCCAAAGTTGTTTATTCACTGATACCTGGAAAGGATAATAATTAAATCAACATCCAATGCAATATTTGTTAAACAAATGTGTGGTGAACATTTCTATCTATAATCAATTTGTTTATCTGTAGATATGTTACCCTGTTTCTGATGCAATATTTTACCTCCTATCACAAAATAACTTTTACACTGTTTTCTCTTAATACAAATTTTCAATGCATGCCACTATTCTTCCACCACTTGCTTCTGTGTATCCACATGTAAATGATCATGCAGCAGCTCTCCACCCCTAGGAGTGTGACACCATCCTATTGTAACCAGTGCCCTCTTCTCATCTGTAGGTATTAATCACTTCTTGATTGGCAGTAGAATTGTACAGACAGGCTTGTTTTGCTTGTGGATTTGTTGACATTTTTCATTATGCTACTGACTTTTTTTTTACTATTAATTTAAGTTTTTGCACTCTTTATTATGAACAGTTGCTTCTTTTCTTACTTTTTTCAGGTTTTTTTTGTTAGTTTATGGTGAATCTCACTCTGTGGGAAATAGTGCCTGACCAAGTGCTTTTTTAACTCTTTGCTGTCCATTCTGTGATCATGCTCATTGTTAATTATATTGTAGCCCTTCTTACTTGGGAACTTTGTGTACAATTTCTGATGCTTCCAGATGTTGGATGTGTATTTGTTTTAATGTTAGTTATAACTAAACTATTACCTTACAGATTTTAGTTATGCATGCTGTAGACTGCTTGTAGTTCTTTCTAGTTTTTGTTTTGCTTCATAAATATGTTCATCCTGAACCATACACTTGTGGACTAACATGAGTAAAAGAGATGGAGATTGCTGCCAATTTCTGATGACTATCAATGTGGCAGCTCTGCTGTTCAAGATAGGGTATTGTAGTCACCTGTTATGCTTTCTCTGGTAACGTAGTTTTCTAAACTGTCCAATATGCATTTTCCCAATTTTGCTAGTGTAGTATGGGAGTCCTTTCCATTTACCAATTCCTAACCACTGGGATGTTGACCATGGAAGCCTGTTCTTCTGAGTGATGAATCATATCACTTAGTGTAGGTGATGCCAGGTTTTAGTTGTAGCACTAGACCGTATTCTTGTCTACATGTTTGACTGATTGTTTCTACCTATCATGGTATTCCTCCTTTCTATCATTCTCCAGATGTACATTTCTGATGGGTCTGGTTTTGATTGGAGATGGCTTGATCATGGTTAGTGTTATGTGTAGATGTATGATACCATTCCTACTGCACATCTGATGTATAATTCCAGATTCCTCCAGATTTTGGTTAAAACACTCCACTATACATCTCTTATTATGATATACCTCTCAGGCTGAGGTATTCCTATTCTCTGCCATCATCAGGATGTACATTTCTGGTGGATCCAGTGTTGGTTGGATATGGTCAAGCTAAATAAATTCTCACGTGTGTGCTGGTTGAATGACAAATGCCCACTGCCACCAGGTTTGGGACTGGTGGTGCACCCCAGGTTTGAAGTCATTTTTCCTACCATATGCTAGATGTTGGTTCCTAGTGAACCTAGTGCTGATTGTAGTTGGATTGTAGCATGTTTCTCACATGTGTACAGCCAGATATTTTCCTTCTACCACAGGCTGAAAATACCATACTCATGATTTTGGATTGGAGATGCCATCCCACCACAGCTTTTCACCTTCCTACCATGTGCTGGATTTGCTTCTTGTCATATCTGGTGCTGGAAATGCATTCAGCTGAGAGTGGATTTTGTTATGGACATTCATCTTCTCTACCAATTCCTGTTTTGAGGTGAAGATGTAGGTAATACTCTATCATGAATCTGATGTACAATTCCAGATACCACCAGGTATTAGATGAGGTCAAACTTACCATTATGGTCTATTAAACCCTAACTACTTTACAACCAGCAGTTCCATTCATTGGTTATACATATTCTAGGATTACTTTGTTTTTCATCTTTTATGTTCATGATATAGTCATAAAAGAGTTGACAAAAATACCTGTATCATATGTGGTGCAGCCTTGCTTCTGTGTCTCTCTTCATGATGTCCTAAGAGGTGTTTTTATGTAGAAATGAGAGATGGAAGGCAAGTGACATGTGTTGAAAATTTGTGCCAGTAGAAAGCAATGCTGCTTGAGAAAAGCTATTTTGTGAGAATGAGTAAGTATCTATTGGAAAGACATTTTCAGTGGAAGAAAATGCTAACTTTAATATAATATTGTGTATGTGCATGAGAAACACTCCATTAATAATTTGCATGTAACTGTTTTAACTTGAACAGCTTTTAATATATTAAATATACCTTGTAAAGATACTAATATACATTTTTGTGAAGACTTTTAACCAATACAAATACTGAATCAGAGTAGATTAATTTTAAATTTACATTGTACATTTCACTGTAAATATTGAAGTGAAACTTCTGATCAAAACAAACTACTTGCATAGATTAGAACTAAAAAAATGAACCCAGTAATAAGTATAGGTAATTCTGTATACTGTTACATATAAAAATCAAAATATGTTGCTTCGTTAGTTGAAAATCCTCATTATTAGTAATATTTTTGAAAACATCCTAAGCCTACTTAGTGTATATAGGTTAATTTGAAATCTTTGCACTTAACTAACAGTACAAAATAATGTATGCCATGAAAATGTATAAAAATGAAAAAAAAATAGATGTATTAAACATTCTAACTAATACTATCAATTAAAGTAGCATTAATAAAAAGGATAATTTTACTTCATAAAAAACTAATGATTTTAGTGATTTGTTTCATATTTTATCATCAGATTGATGTTTCTTGATAAATTTGACATCAGTATATTCAAGACTCAATATAATCCTTCCTAACAACACCATGACTAATAAAAAACACTTAAATGACTCCAACAATATAACTGTAGAATAACTTGACATATGGACAAAAAATGCTATGCCATAACATTTTTTACTTAACTATAGAATGTTACAGAACATTAGAAAAATAAGCAGTGGACAGTCATACAGAAAAAGTGCAATAACAATGTATAAAAAAACCTTTCAGCACAAACAAATTGAACAGTAATATTATAATGAAGACACAAAATGATGAATTTAATATTGTATTTTGCAGTACTTGACACAGCTGGGCAGGAAGAGTTCAGTGCTATGAGAGAACAGTATATGAGGTCTGGAGAAGGCTTTCTATTAGTATTTTCTATCACTGACCGCAACAGGTAAGTTACATATTATCCATTGGTTTACAAGTTTTATGATGATTGGTTTGTTGCATATTGTTAACTTTATGAAACCAGCACTAAACATTATATAAGATTATTCAAACATGCTTCTAATTATTCTGTAATATTTATTTATTTTTCTAGTTATTTTGTATATTGAGCATCCTGTACAAGTTTTTATAGTTTGTTGATTACATAAACAAAGATATGATTAGGTAGGTATGTTTACATGCTTTTTTTCAAACTGTATTATTTCAAAATAAATTGAGACACTGTAGTTGTGTATAGCAAAAAACTGAATTCAAGAGCCCAAAAACAGAAATAAAAAGTATAAATTTTTGTATATTTATGCATATTACATTCTAGAAGAATTAGAATTTCACTACAAGACCATGTCAGAGTAAAATATGAAATCATGGAACTTTATATTGATTTGTAATCTTTGCTTATCATCTTTTGATAGATCATGTTATAACATTTTGTACACCTTGTTAGTTTTCTCTTGTTTTTCTTTAACTATTTTGGTTTTTGTTACAAATCCATTCTTTCTTATAAGAAACCTTTTCCTGTACTTGTGTAATCTTGACAAGTGGAGATAAACTTGTTATTAGTCCTTGTTAAAGTTTTTTTTTGGTTGTATAACTTAAATTTAAAAAAAACAGTTTACTTTGCTCTTCTCTGAATTATAAAAAAGGCTTAGCTTTGTTATTTTTCTTTAACAGGGACTATTTGAGCAAGTATAAATAATCTCCTGCTAGCAGTGTTAGTTGTGAAAACTTAATCCCTTTGTCTTTCAAGCTGAACAGTTTGGTTAATTTTATAACTTCAACACATGAATAACTACTAGAATTCAAAGTGATACTGTGCATCACTAATGTTTATCATTTTATTGTAATTGAGAAATACTTTGTTGGTTAAGGTTTTGTAGATAATTTGTGACACTCCTATATTTGTTTCTAAACATACTTGTACAAGTGTTTATGCATTTTTAGTGTAGATACTGAGTCAACTTTTTAAGAAGTGTGTGTTTTAGATGTATTAACAAATGTGGATATACAAAGTGAAAAATTTTAAATCTCGCATTTTGAAAAGCTCAAAATAATGTAAGTATCTGGTTGATTATTAAGTTTTACATAACTCTTCAGTTTTTACTGAAATGTGATAACAGTTTACATGTAAAATGCTTATGTTGTTTTACATTTACAGCTTTGAAGAAATCTACAAGTTCCACAAACAGATCTTACGGGTAAAAGATCGTGATGAATTTCCAATGTTGTTGGTGGGCAACAAGTGTGATTTAGAACATCAGAGAATGGTATTTCCTGCATAAAATAACATTTTAAAAAAGTGATGTTTTGGAAGCAGATGGAAATATCTCAGTTTTATTGCATGGTGATGATTGTGTGATTTTTTTTTACCATATTTTTAATCATATGTAAGTTCACCAACATTTATTTGCTAACACACATCTTAATAACCACTATTAGTCATATCCTAAACATTAGAGCAGGAGTTGACTCCTCCAAATTGTGACTCATCAAAATAGCCAGGCTATTTTTTGTAACTTGTTCTCATCTGGATGGAAGTCCCGTTAATGTCCTGTTATATTTTAGTAAAGTCTAGTAGTTTCCTTATAAATACTTTTAAGATAGAATGTTTGTCTTTTACTATATCTTGTTGTGCAACAGTTTTGATATCCCCTTTAACTCGTTACTTGGGGACTATCCTCAGTTTGGGAATCACAGCATGATAATACATAGCTGGGAAAACATTATATATTAAGATAGGTAAACATCTATCTTAACCCTTAAACAATGGGATTTATAGGTACCAGCATCAATTAATGATGACTGTCATTTAAGAGTTAAAGAGTGGATGCATTGCTATAATAGACTAGTACATTTTATTCTTTATTAAAATATAATATAATACATAGATAATAAAAACAGTTAAGTGTATATATATATATATGTGGGGGGGAGAGGGAATTATATTTAAAGATATAAATCATAACATTGATATTTTTCTTTAAATTTTGATGGTGTTTGCCATCAAAACATCTGTTCTGCACTTACTACATAACCAGAGAATGATATAGCAAAATGAAACTTGGTTGAACAGACACCAATTGCTCGTAACTCTAGTACAATATAATGAAATAACTCTAAATTATGTAGTAAAGTAAATTGTACACAACAGAAAAACATCCATAGCTCTAGAACAATCTAAAATAAGAATAAATGATATAGTATTTATCTGCATGCAACAGGAAAGCCAACACACACAACTGTAGAACAACAGGAAAACTTAAATTCAACAGCAATAAAGGAATAAATATGAAAAGAAAGTGAACTAAAAGTACCAGTGTAACATGGTATATTCTTAGATAAGTATGTTAGTATACCATATCTAGAGAAAAATGTAGAGATAAGAGAGAATATAAATGTCAAATTTTGAAAATATCTTTATTTTGATAAATTTTGTTCTTTCTGTGGAGCTGAAAAAGAAATTCAGTTCACCTCCTACTAAGAACAGTAGTACAAAAGTTTAAAAGTTCTATTGAATTCATTTCTGCCATTTTAGGTTTCACAAAATGATATCCAGCAACTAGCCAACCAGTTGAAAATACCTTACATGGAGTGTAGTGCTAAACACAGACTGAACGTAGATGCAGCATTCCATGACCTGGTTCGTCATGTCAGGTAATTTCAGAATTGTTAGCTACGTTTTCCAATGAATTTAATATTTGTTACTTAAAATGGCTATCTACTCAGAGTAATTTATGATAAAAATTTCTGAATTATTGTTTTTGCTTTACAAGGAGGATTTTCTGTCCATGTACTTCTCAAACTTTTATCAGGATTTCATATATGTGACTGATAACCACAACAAAAGTATTTAATGGTTTTGATCAACAGAAAACATTTTATTTCAAAACTTCAGTAAATTAAAATTGTTCTTGAAAACACTGTTAAAGCATTTTGTTAGTCATACTGCTGGTATAGAGTATGACTTTCTGTATGTATTATTATTATTATTACTGCTGTATAATGTTCATCATGAAATTATGGCTGTGAATAAGTTCCTCTGTCATTTAAACAAATTATTTAAACAATGAAGACTAAGATATAAACTTGGAAAAAAAGAATTTCTAGCACTAAAAAAAGGATGGGGGGTATTTTAAAAATTGTTCAGTATTTTGTTGAAATGGTAGCTACATTTTCACCACATAACCTAACTTGAAGACAGTGAGATTAGCCTACCTTTCATGCAAGCAGGCTATCTGTAGTTTAAGTATTATCCTTGTTGTTTCTTGATGAATAATCTAGTTAAGATTTAATTTTAATGAAGCATGTTAATGTCTCTAAAATGTTTTGTTATTAGCTGTGAAAAAAGATAGTTTATATGAAATATACTGATCCAACAATAACAGACAAATCAATTGTTTTTAAGTGTGTCAGTGTTTATTTGATGACTTTACTAAAGAAACATGTGATGAAGATTGTTGGTAATTTATAATAATATATCAGAAATCTGATAACTCAAGCACTATTAGAAGGAAAACCTACTTTATGAAAGTACTGGTGCTATAACCTTTCTGTCATTGTACCTTATAGATCTTTATTAATAAAACAAACACACAATTAGGCAAACTGTAAAACCAATGTAAATTTTGACTTTTTCAATTTGTTAGCTGTTACTAACTAAGGTTTTTACTTGTTATCTTATGCTAGTGTGATAAGTGATTTTTGTGTTGTAACAATGTACTTATTATTCATGAGAAAAAGGATTTTACTGAAATTTTAATTTAAAAATGAGCTGTCATCACAGTATTACATCAAAGAGTAGATCTAATGGAAGTACTTCTTTTTAGATGCAGCTATCAATGAAAGTGTCATGCTTTTCTGTTACAACACTCATAAGAATTTCACTACAGAAAACAATTTTTTTAAGTTTATTTTTCCTTGATTATTTTTTACTTTATACTTACTCCTTTTTTGTAATTTTTAAGTTAAATCTGAAACTGTTTTATTTATTACTCAATTATTAAAATACTGCCTAGTTATAAAAAAATACAGAAATATTACACAGTTATGATTGGTGATTACTAGAGTGATAGTTTATAAGATCCGAGTTTTGGGTCTATTTTTTAAGCTCCATTATAATGAATAATTATAGTGAAGAAATAGATCGAGTTCTTTAGTTCATAAATGAAGTTATTATTCAATAATACTTTCATTTGCATCTTTATATAAAATATAAGTTAGTGATTAACATAAATCTGTATTTGTCTATTTTAAAAACTTAACGTGAGTTATTAATTTTTCAGGAAGTTTCAAGCAGCTGAACGACCACTTATTAAAGCTTCCAAACCCAGCAAAAAAACAAGATGTTGCACCATTCTCTAGTTTTTTGATTGACCAACTTGTAATTAAACATACAAGACTAAAAAAAATGTCTAGATTTTGTGTTTTGCAAAATTCCAAGTAGCTTCAGAAATGTCTACACTAACGTCTTGAGATCTCCTTTGTTTTTAGCTTTCTCGATTAAATTCCTTTTTAATAAATGGAAAACACAATTTATGATAGCTTTTTCCCAGTATTGTATATACATTAATGTGACAAGAATTTTTTCATCTGATCCAATTAATTGTTTATTTAAAATCTGAATTCAAAAATGTTTTTCAAGACTCACTGGTTGAAGTTGAACTTTTATTAGTTTTTTCTAACACTCCTGAATATTCCAGATATGCTAGATGAGTTTATGATGAAAATTATGACTTCAAATATATGAGCTGAGAAAATTAACATTTATGAATTTATATGAAAAGTGTAAATATTATTATGACAAAACTCTGTTTATATCACTGGATGATTGTCTATGCAAATGATTTTAGTATATTTTTAGAAAGAAAGTCGTTTTTAATAACAGAATAAACATAGGAAGTTACATACTGCAAGTATAATCACTTGTGCTATTATGTAGAAAGGTTTCAAAATTTGGTGCTTATTAAATATAGTTTTTGTTGTTTTACAGAATAATGCTATGATTCAGGAAATTATTGTGCTAAAACTATAATTAATTAAAGGTTTTAAACAAATTTCTATCAAATTATTTTACCTATCATTGGCACAGCAGTATGTCTGTAGACTTACACTGCTAGAAACCAGGTTTTGATACTCATGGTGAGAAAAGCACAGATAGCCCATTGTGTAGCTTCATGCTTAATTCCAACTACGTACACAAACAATCAAATTATTCTTTAATCAGGATTACAAAT
The DNA here is from genome assembly GCA_011833715.1 of Carcinoscorpius rotundicauda. Lineage (NCBI taxonomy): Eukaryota > Metazoa > Arthropoda > Merostomata > Xiphosura > Limulidae > Carcinoscorpius > Carcinoscorpius rotundicauda. The sequence goes on along the minus strand of CM022405.1, from coordinate 10,524,311 downwards.
TTTTCATGAATGAATTTGTCAGTTTCTGATAATTTATCTAATGTTTCCCAAAATCTTTTAATTGAAGTATCAACCTGCAAAGATACTTGACTTTAAATTCAATATTTTTGTAACAGTATCTTTGTCATCCTTTGAGATGCTGGTATGATAGTCCAATTACTCTTATCAGCTTGCATTTGGAATTGTAAAGAAATTTAAGCTTCAAATATATATATATATAGGTATATTTTTACATACATACACGTACACCAGTGTTTTTAACATATCTGTTATATAAATTCTTTGTATGATATTAGGTATACACATAAGGAAATTTAAAGGTCTATTTTTATAGAAAATTATCTTTATTAATTGCTGTCTGTTATATATGTTATTTACACAGTTTTTACAATCTTATCAAATCCTTTGATTTTTAAATTAAAAATAAATTTCAAATAAGTTTTAAGAACTTGTTGCAAAACTGAGATAATCAATCTGCTGTAATTTTTATCATAGTTCAGTGTAAATATCAATAAATTAATCAAAGGAAGATTAAGAGAGTTCTTAAAACTAAAGCTAGTTGAAAATTTTTATGAAAAGTCTTTGTTCACTAATCTTTGAAAGAGAAAAGTGTGTATTTGAAAATTAACATTTTTTCAGAGTAAGTTGTTTTCATTTTTCAAGCATGCTAAATTTCATTTAGAAATTTGGAAATTTAATTAAAGATTGTGTTTGAAGACAAGTGTGTATAAAGTTTTGTTATGATAAGTAAATATCTAGATAACAAATCAGTGTTCTAATAATCAATTCCAGTTTTCATTCCTAAGTGTGAGGTATGGCATGTTGTTTAGTGGTGATTTTGAAACTGCATTATATGAAAGGTAAATTTTAAATCAAGTATGAAATTAAATTTTACAGAAAACAGAAATGAAGCTGATGAACTGTAAATGAACTATCTTGGCAAAGTCTGAATTGATCCAGTTGTAAGAATGAAATGTCTAAAAGTATTAGTGATATTATTGTGATATTGCATCATATATTATACCTTCCAGCTAGAAAACAAAACAACAAATAATAACATGAATTTATTATTATTGGTGGAGTATCAGTGGTTTTTCACACCTTTTATTAATGTTTAAAAGTTTAAACCTAGTTTGGCCATGCACTGCAATTAATCATGGTATACATCAGTGATTTTATTTTCACATAATTTGGTTTTGATATTATAGATTAAATGGAAATTGAAATACAACTTGTCTTCAAGCAAATGATATAATAAACTAAAAATAATAATACCTTAGTTTCATTATCATGCATTTTATTATGTAATCTGCAACTTTCAAATGAAAAAAATTATAGTTATGCTATCTGTATCCAGATTTTCAATCAGGTTTTATCTCGTAACTGAAATATCCTTAAAATGTTACATTTTTATGCTCTTTAACATGTCATAGCTTGTTTTTTGTATAGTAAGTTTCAGCTAGCAGAATTACTCATTTGTACAGTACCTCATTTTTCTTTCCCTACAGTAGTTCTCAATCTAACAATATGTTCTGAACACAATACTGTTAATTTCTGTACACAGGCAGTTCACAGTTTTTCTCTTCCTATAGCAGTTTCATGTTAACCTGAATATAAATAATAATCTCAAGATTGTGCTTTTTACTTTTTCTGTAGTTTAAAACTAAACTAAGTAGATTTTGATCTCAAATCACGTGTGTTCCCAAACTCACCACAGATTTCTTTTTAAACAGTTAACCAACAACACTTTTTTTTGTCAATAATCATAAGTTTAGCTAACTGCTGATTTGACTGCATTATGACATCTTTTGTTTATACACATTTAGTTTTTGTTTTTGCCTTAAATAATGGTTGCATGGAAATGGGTAATTATAAATCTGTTTTATATTTAGTTCTATTATTTACTTCAACAATAAGGAGGTATATAAGGTATATATGATGAAAATAATTATGGGAATACAAAACTATGCATATATAAGACTTGTAACCAATAAGTAATGGTAAATAGATTGTGAGCATATTAATGATACTTAACATTATTATAAGAGTAAGTTGTGCAATGCTTTTGTAATTTGTGTGCAAACTATTTGTGTACTTGAGGGATTGGTATGATGGATCAAAATATACATTTAATTAGTCAGGGTGCCATTAATTTTATGTAGCTACGATACAACCACAAACTTGTACTTATCTTCTACCATTCTTCATGTAATATAACGTAAATTGGCTGTCACAACATCTTCCTTCAAAAAAACTCATTGATTGTCACCAAACAGTACAACCTTTGATTTACCTATAAAGAGCACATGTCTCCATCTTTGTCCATTGTGGTTCATTGTCAGTTTCCTCCAATTGGCTACTTTTCTCAACAGAGGTTTTCCAGCAGCTAAGACTTTCATTGACATCACTTTACACTAATGGCGTATCTTACTGTTCTCAAGATGGCATTCACATCTTTATGTGCAGAAAGGCTGTTAGGTAGTTCTGTTCTTGACATTTGACTAATCAATAAAGAACATACTCTGAAATACTTAACATCACTGGTGAAGAGTTTTGGTTTTCTGCATCAACTATTTCTACTATTAATATACCCTGTTCAAAAGTCATGAGTATAGCTATAATATGTTTAAGTTTGTGGTATCCTTGACCACTCAGAACTTTATTTCTGTATGCTTTTCATGAGATATTTCAGTCCTGGAAACAGTGTGGCTGCCTTTTTTTTTTTTTTTAATACAAGTTTTATTTTGCTGGTTTCAAACTTTCTAGTTGATTGCTCATCAACAAGCCACAATGTAAACTATCAACATATGTCTGATCTTTGTTGCAATTAGTTTTTGCACAATAGAGGAGTAACATTCCAGTTGTATGTCTGAAACATTTTATTCACAATGTTTCCAGGATTGTCTAATTCTGTGTGTATGTAAAAAGGTGTGAAGAAGGGGGCATTAAACTAACAAGAGAAGAACATTTTGTTATTTAAGTTATACCAGAACAATGTCAATACTATAACTATTGTAGAAATTCCCAATCTGATGGTAAATTGTTTTCCTAATTTCATTTTGTAACATTAACAAGTGTTTTTGAGGGATAAATGTGTCCTGTAATTTTAATTAGTTAGAGCAATATGAAGTATATAACATTGGAAATTTTGTAATTGATTTTATATACATATATAATACTTTCCATCTTGTGCAGACCAGCTATATATATATTTTTTTTAAAGAAGTCTCCCGTGCTTACAAATCAATTCTGTACAGCTCTGTATTGAAAGCTAGTTAACTAGTTTATTGTGTAACACACATCTTAAGTGGGTTTGTTGCTACTTTTGATTGTCTTGCTGTAACTTTATGTGTCTTTGTTAGTTCAATCATAAAGGGTTAAATGGAAAGAGTCCAGCTTAACTTGCATACTGTGACATCTTATTAATGAGTTGAAGTACTGTGATTTCATTAACCACAAATAAAGGGATACAAAAACTGAATCATACAGATGTTAATGTGTTTTTTCCACTCATTACAGATTGAACAGCCATTTTCCATTGAGGCTTTTTTAAAAAGAAAACAAATTGAAAGTCCTTAGAATCTATGTTGTTCTACCTCTGTGCTTACAAATGAATTATAAGACTTGATATGCTTATGAAAATTTATCTCATCAAATATTTGATGCATTGCTTTCAAAATTTTCTCATTTATCAAAATCCTCTCAACGTGTGAATTGGACTGCTTCTGAAACAATTTAGTGTGTGTGACTGAGTATGTCAAACATAATCTAATACAATCAAATACAGATTGAAAAGTAAAACAATATAAACCATAATAGTCACTTGTTTCTCTTTTTTTCTTTTCCATACATTATAAAATCATTTTCTAAAGTTGATAATAAAAATCTTCATAGATAACATTTTAACGTATGACCTGAAAACCTTTCTCGAAAATTTATACTTTCAATTATAAATAGAAATTAATTTTTACAAGAAAGACTTTTCGTTCACAAATTGAAATAATCTCATCATCACCATTCTCTATGACCCCATTATCACTGTAAAAATCCTCTAGCAGTTGTACTGCTGTCAACTGTCTCATTAACTATTACAGAAAGGTAATTGCATTTCTTGGTTCCTTGTAATATCTGATTATGAAACCACAGTTATAAACATTCAATTAATCCATTCTATTATCTTGGAGAAGTGTAAAGCATTTCGAGAAAAGTTGCAAAACGTTAATGTAGCTTCAATAACCTTGATCAGACTTTTGTATATTCCAAACTAGAATTTTATTAAAAAGTTTCTAAAATTTTATAAGTATGAAATTTATATCACAGAAAAGTGGAAAGATGGTATTTGCATATCAAAACTTATTATGCTTATTATAAAACTATAATAAGTTTAACACCATTTGATAGTGTAATCCAGTTTGAATAATCTTGTAAAATTGCATGAGATGTACAGTATGATAATGTGCCAAGTGAACTTCAAATCTTTAAATTTATGGATATAACAAAATCCTTTATTATTACCAAACTACTAACTAAATGTAGCACAGGACAAAAACCCCTTTAAAATAAATGTTAAGAATAAAACCCTTTACATCAAAAATACATGTTAATACAGATTAAGTCCTTTACAAGAAATATAGAATAAAGTACATAAAGTAAATATTTTATAGATAAAATACATAACTAGAACTTGTAAGATGTACCTATTACATACCTATAATATCAATTTCAAACACAATTCAAAACCCATCTCGATTAAGTAGCAAGAAGTATCAAAAAGTCAACATATAAGAAAGAAAAGGTATAAAACTAGGGAAACATTAATTTGATGTTCGTGTTTTATAAAGTAACAATCAATGGTGAATAAATATAATGAAAACAAAAAATATTAAAGTGAAATTGGGATTAAGCATGATAATAAAACATGTTACAATATAATATAATATAACTCTCTTTAAGTGTACAAGAAAGTAAAGATAATAATATTGAAATCCCTAAAATATACAAGAAAATTACAAGTGGCATTTTGTATATACCGATGAAATTATAACAAAACCATTCAAGAGGTATTATAACAAAATAATTCTTTAAAACACATAATACAAAACAAATCTTACAATAATGAATATATTTATGTGGCACTGTCTACTGAATGGTAGTACAAACAAAATTCCATAAAATATTTGACTCTCAGTATTCAAGATTCAAACAATTAGAAAAACAACAACTATGGCTCAAGCAACAATCATTTTTTTTATTATCAAAGAAAGCAATTCTAAATAAAAGTCATCTATTCACAACAAGAACGTGACTTTCAGTAGGATTGTATGTGATTATACCTTTACTGATGTAGTTTGTAACTATGGTGCCAAAAAAATGGAAATGTTAAAAGAGCTTATTTTTTTCGTAAAGGGTACCACTTTTAATATACAAAACCATTACAGTTTGTATCAGCACAGTTTGAAGACTCTTTTCCCCCCCTGTAGAACGGGTCAAAAAAATCTTTTTTCTTTTAGAAAATGTTTGCTTTTTCTAAATTTTGTCCAATGAACTTTGAATACTGTGATTAGTTTTTATAATGTATGTTATAAGTGACAGATCTGCCTTTTAACATGGCATGAAATAATTTAAATATATGCATAATAAGATATCCCTCAACACTCTAAAGCAGGTGAATGATCACTTATGGCTCCTGTTGACTGGTATCCTTTAAATGGTGATTTATAGATAACCATTGCTTGGGCTTTGTAAGCTTTGCTTTTAAACCGAATATTGCAGTCAACATTTTAAGGTTCCAACAAAGACTGCACTAACTGATAAAGTTAAGACACACAAGTCTAAAAGCTGTAAGTTATAAAAGCCAAGATATGAGATGAAAAGTCTTGTATGTATTAAGTAATGGCACTAAAAGTATAGAGTTGTTATTCTCCATTTGCTGCAAGTTTATCATTGTTAGGGAAAAAAAAATCCATATTTACAGACCGAAGTGATAATTTGCACAGTACACCATGAAATCAAATAGTTTTAGCAACATTTTCATCCATGTGCTTGCACAGGCACTAAACTATATTCATCCTGAAGAAGTGAACTAACTACGATTTAAGAAGAAACAAACTTAAAGCTGTTCTTCAGAGATCGAGAATTGGACTGAACACCATTTCTTTTGATCCTGTTGCCAATTATTGGTCCACTTGGTAAACATATATACTTTTGTGAAAGCACAAGGAAATAAAATTCACACTGCAAATTACCAAATTGTCCCATTACCACATTCACCCATCAATTTTGCTGGAATGTCAAGTTACTATACAGCACGTGGAGATGTAGCACCATCTGTTGCTGTGTCTTGTAACAGGTTGTCAGCCTATTAGAATGTATTGCTGATAGAACTACTACTGTTTCAGAATTCTTTTTACTCCATCAGCTTAACTAAAATTACAATTTTATACCTTACTGCAATAAATACAACTTTGATTATTTAACATGGATTCACTAGGAAGTTCCTCTACTTACTGACCTGAATTCCTTTCTTGTATACACTTTGGAACTTAAACTTTGTAATAAATTTTTTGTGAGCACCATGTATATAGACAGCTCAATTTTTCTATTTGGTCAAATTACTGGTACGATTCCATGAAAACCTTCACACCTGTAGAGCTAATTAGATTCCAGGTACTCTATGAGAAAAAAAAAAAAAAGATGGATTAACTGATAGTATAAGGCTCTTATGATACCAAGAAGACAACACCCTAAGCACTGTTTAAATCCTAAACCTATTGAAAAGCAAAAAAGAGCTAATCAGACATTGTGAAAAGAGGGATTATCTTGTACAGTGGTAGCATAAGGCAAAGTTAAGCAGAAAGGACATCATTTGTTCCACGTGAGATATTTATTATTTAAACAAATCAGCCATTCATTGGGTACACTGATGACACATCTCACAGTACATGGGAGTTAGAAGCTATCCGTAATATAGGAGCTTCCCATACAAATTTTGATCACTAAAAATTGACATTGAGAAAAAGTATGTGTTGGAAACTGATTTCATACAGAGATAATGGAAGTGAAATTAGACTGTATTCATAGTCTATTACTATATAAACCCCATGTCCTACATGATAATTGCTATATCAGCATTTAAATTTCCAGTGATAACAAAAATGGGAGTTATTAATCAACAAGAAGTAAAATATTTGTGTCAGATCTTATGAAGAATAGATTTACATCTAGTGACTGGGGTATAGTTGAACCAAACTTTTCTGGAAGTCCTGAAGGATTGATGGTTGGAATAACTCTTGTGAATTCGAAGAATAAAGATATCATCATCAGGACAATAAATGCAACAAACCCTATAATCTAAGTCGTGTGTTGTTGGGACATTACAAGTAGGACATCCATGTCAAAGAACATCAGGTAAAATGTAGGAACTTATTTTATGTTTTTGATTGTTGTGTCCTACTTTAGGTCTCAAACAGTACATTTTTTTGGTGTATGGTACTTTTACTTTATCTCTAGCCTATAGACGTAATATTAATACAACAATCTGTACAGCAACGTAATTATAAAAATAAAATTTTAACATTCTTTTTATCTCTAAAAGTTTAAGATCATTAATTTATTGACTAGCTAAGATTAAGATATTACTTGAGTGTTGGTATAATTAGGGTTAGTTTTCACTACTTTAATTTAAATTATTTTGACTGTTTATATAAATGTAAATGTACATATTAGTTTATGGTAATAATATTAATATATACAAAATAACAATCAAAGGATTAAAAATCAATCTTTTGAAAAACATAAGTTGAATGCATTGCTTACCAGTACACTTGGTATAAATAACTTGAAGTGCTAGATATAAACTTCAGTTGTTTTTAAGTAAATATTCCAAAATCAAATAGTAATACTAGTCTAAGGTAATAAGTGGCATTCATTTTTGTATTGATTAAGAGTTTCTGGCCTCTGAACTTGATATGCTAAAGTTATTGCCTCAGGTGTTGGAGAAAGGTTATCAGCCCTTCAAATTAGAATGTTGGAGTTACTGTGAAAACAATATACTTAACCTGAGAGTGTAATAAACCATTAGTTCAAGTTTATCATTTGACAGTTCTAGTCCATGTGTTAGTTTGTATCACACCCTTTTAGTGCATCATGGTGTTGGAATGTTGTGTTGAAATATCTTGAGTACTTTAATATTTTTTTATAATTTTAATAAATTGAGTTATATATTAAACTTATTTCTTTTGCTAAAACTAGGACCAACTTTATACTGAATTCTGTTTAAACTCTTGAATTACTTAAGTATTACATCATTCACTGATCTGTAAAAGATTTATTTTCATGTGAAATAGCTTGAATACAGTGTGAAACTTGCAATAATCTTTTAGTGTAATAAACAACATGAAATATTTTTAATAATGTATGTTGCTGTCTCAAACTGAAATGGAGTACTATACATTTTCAAACAGTCAATAAATTTGGTCAAAGTGAATTTCAATGGTTCACTTATTAGGTATGTACTTGTTCTAATAAATCTTAATGATAAGATCTCTAGAATGCATTGGAACTCTGAATTTGACCCAATATTTCTGGGAGTGTCTTTACCTTGTTCTATTATTTTTCTATTACAGTGTTCTGTATATGTTTCTCATACAAAGTAGTTGCTCTTACAACATTAACCCATGCACATTTTTTTTAACTTCAATACATTATTTGTATATTTTCTTGATATTACAAAAACAACCTTTTAATGCTTTAGCCCGTCCCATTTAGAAATTTTGGTAAGACAGCTCATACAATAAGAATTATGTTTAACATTATTACAAGCTTTCTTACTGTGTACTATACACAAGAATTTTAACACTTATACCTTAATGACTTCTTTGCTGAAATTGTTTACCTACAGGTCCCCTGCTGGGACAGTGGTAAGTCTTTAGATTTAGAATGCTAACATCAGGGGTTCGATTCCCCTTGATAGACACAGCAGATAGCCTGATAATATGGCCTAACTTAAAGAAAAACACACACACAGTTTACTTACAGAACAAAATTTTTATTTTAATGTAATTGAATAAAAATGTAGCAATATAATAATGATACTTAACTCAATTATTATCACATAACTGATTAAACATAAAATAAATTAAACATTTAGCAGGTGCCAAAGAGGAGTTAGAGTCTCAAAATTACATGCCACAAGATAAATTTAGCTTTGAAACAGAATTGTCTGTGATTCACTTGGTGTCACATAGTCCATAACTAAAGATGGGTTGTGACCCACTGGTGGGGCACATGGCACTGAACTTGTTAAAAAGTGTTAAATTTCTTATGTATTACTGAAGATTTTATGATCCAATGTTTTTAGTTATATATCAGCAGTGTACTGCATAATTTTAGAAATAATTTGGGGGTTAGCTAAATCCAAAAGTGCCTCATACATCTGATCATTAGGTTGATGCAATATAACACCTTTGGAGTAAATCCAATCATTGAAGATTAAGTAAGTTGCAAGCATATACATATTGATGAGTAGGATATATTAAAATTAATTTGGAACTTCATGAATATCATTACAGTGTATGTTGTCGTGTCTGATTGTGCTTTAGCTAATGATAATTCAGTTTGATAATAGACCTACAAAGTAGATTCCATCATAATATGAGTTTCATGAAAAAAGTGCACCATTTCTGTTGTATGTTTTATAATCCATCTAGTGTATTAGGATGATGGTTTCCAAGTACCTGATATAAGACTGGTCACACAGAAATCCATTGTTGTTTTTCTGACAACTTGATTGATATGGCTTCACATAGAATAATATGATTACCTGTGTTTTTCTCCAGCTGTTTGAATTATGCAGTGGTTTAGTAAATATATATTTAAAGCCTTTTCTTGGTGAACTCATTTCCTGTTGGCCTAGTTTCCAAATTAAAGTCCTTCCTGATTGTGTTATATGTTATTGCCTGGGGCCCATGGATGGTTTTTGTGACATATTTGTCAGGTTATGGATTCTTCCTGTTATAAAAGTAGCAATTTGCTTACTATGGTTGGGGCACAACCTGTTGCAGGTCTCTCTTTTTTTTAATATTCCTGATGATCTGAGTGAGTTTATGTTCCTTTATTTTTCAGTTATGTTAAATATAAAAAGTATCTTCATCTTCTGAATTAAAAATTCATGATATGAACACATTTATGATTTAAATGTAAAACCACGTTTATGATTTAAATGTATGAACACATTTGTGATTTAAATCTATGTTTATTTTGTATTGGAAAAGACTGTTACATGCCATAAAATGTCAAAGTGTAGTTCTAATGCATTCCATTCAACTGGAAATTTATATATCTGCAACTTGCTGGCTGTCATATTCAAATTTGTTTTAATAAACTCTACTCAACTGAGTATGTTATCATTTTGGCAGGCATATTGTTGGCTATCAAAATCAAAACAACTGTATATTAAAAATTCAGTAATTGAAACCATTGATATTTGTAAATAATCAAAGTTTTTATTTAGTAATTTGAAGAACATATTTAAGTATGAATGAGATGCAAGATGTTTTAACAGGATAATTTGTTTAAAGGAAAGTATAACACAACTGTAGCTGATATGTAATATTTTCTGTATTTGGCACATTAACAGTACAGAGGATGTGGGAGTGTAACAGAACTTATTAAAATGTAAGTTATAAACAAATTAGATGTAGTGTTATTGTTTGAAAAATATATATGTTTAGTTTATTACAAGTTACTTTTCATTTGTAGTTTGTTTTTTGAAGCAACGTTTTTTGTGCACTTCAAGATTTTAAAATATTGTAATATAAATTGATGCCAATATTTGATGTCTATATTCCTTAAAGTAGCATAAGTAATACTGTTACAATATATTTTCAGAAAAAGTATTTTCCTTAATCGTCATTTAATTCTATAGCATATGCTATATTGCTTTTAAAGCGATGAAGAGCGTAATGACAATATATTTAGTATTATTATACCATTTATTCTATATTTGTTTAACTCCTACTATCATTTTTCTATCTGATAATGTTTGTATGTAAATCTACTATAATTCTGATTCATCATTATTACACCTTAATATGATATGATATGATATGTTTCTCAGAGCTTGAAATTACTCAATTAACCCAGTTGAATTTTATAATTTTGTTTTACAGGCTGACTACAAAATTTTGTTCACCACTCTTTTTAGCTATTATAAAATCTGATTGAAATTTTTCAGTTGTTCTAAAATGTTTTAAAATACCTTTCATTTGAATGATTATACATAATTGAGTTTTTTATTATCTGGCCTTTCCTACACGACTAGAGATTTGAAAACAAAAGGAGCTAGGAGGACATGCTTTTTCTGCATAAAAGAAATACTATTTAAACAGTAGTTTACACTGGCATTATTGCTTGCATGAAGAAATGGAAAAGCAGCGTTTCCATTAACCTTGTGTGCTAAAATATGCATTATTACCCAGGCATGTTGTATTGTAACTTTGGTAAATTTTTCTAATTGAGCTATAATTTTGATTGATATACTCTTAACACATTTCTTTTAAATGACAAAAGTTCATCAGAATAATTCTGTGTTCTGATAACTTACACAGGTCAACTGTTTTCTTTCTTGTGTTTTCAATCCTTCATGTTCTATGAGAGCCAATGTTGCTCAAGGCTACTGTTTAACTTTCGAGGACACATTAATAATAAAACCATCCTTTCTAAGGTTTCAAGACAATGTACATTGTAATATTTTTTCTAATGTTAAGTAATTGTGTCATTCACTAAATTATTTAATTTTAAAGAACTAAATATAAAAATTGGTGTATTGATAATACATATTTTTGAGAAGCATTATGTTAATTTCAGTAGGATCAACCTAATCTGCTTTTTGATTATAATGGTTTCAGCTAAGTTTGAAAAGTATTTTTACACTTAAAACAAAATTTATTTGCTAGATTTTTACATTACTTGAAATTATTAGTAGATGTTTATATGAGAATTATTTTTTTAATAAATAGTATTATTGAATAAATGATATAATGTACAAAATAACTTTAGTTGTTTATTATAAAAATGTAAGAACAAACAAAAATCCACTTGTCACTATTTATCACTGTAGAATAAAACTAATTAAAAATAGATTCTTAGTATTACTAATTTTGTTTTTAAGTTGTAGTCACCTCATATTTTATTATTTCCTTTAATCTTTTGATCAATAATTTTCTAGAACAGATTTATTAAAATGTGAAAAATTAGCTCATATTATGTAAAAGAAAAGATACATCTTAAGTTAGTGGGTACCGTTCATCTGTTAAAAGAAATATATAGCTAAATGCATAGGTGACAAAAGTATCAAAATCAAGAAATAAGTTAAACAAGCACCAGGTTGTTTTATATTGTTTATGAAGAGTTAGTGGTTTTTAATCACATCATACAGCTTACATATGTGTAGAATTCTATGTATTGTTTGGTAGTCACTGAAATTTATTATACAGAACATATACCAATCTGTATGAATAGCCTTTAGTACAATCTGTAATCTAGCAAAGCATAAAATGTTTAGTGATTCAACAGCATTATAGACATAACAAAAGCAATCAGAAAAATTGCATACCTTTGACAGATTGTTTTGGCAGAGTATTTATGATGAAACTTTGTAGAATGGATGGCGAAAGACCTTCGAAACATCATCCTCTACACTTGTATCTCTACAATAGGCAGTTGCCTTCCATTCTACAAAGTTTCATCAGATTGCATACTCTCGCTCTGTCACTCCTTTTCAAGATTGCATGTGTTTATATTGGATAACATCAGATTTCATCTTTAAGAGCACAGAAAATCCTTCTAAGAACTAACAAGATCAATGACCTGGATCAGTGTTTGTGGTGTGATAAGGAGTCTCAACTTCAACGTGCCCATGAAATTTAGTTCAATATCTGATCATGTTTGAGAGAATTGTAAACCTAAAACTACCAAAATGCTCAATCTCCCCCATTATATACATAAAAGTTTCAAAGTGATCTAAATGTGGTTCTGGACCAAATTTGGGGAGGACTGTCTCACACTACCTTCTCATTTTGTACAAAGTTTTCATGTACATCACTTTATTAGTTTTTGAGATATGTGTGCAGAAACAAACACACACTCTGGAGACAAGGTTGATAATTACAAAAGAAATCAACAGTGGCATGACCAGCACTGCTTTAGAAATATCATAGAATAGTTTGTGTGTGGTTTTTTGTTGTTGTTTCTATAATTGTCCAATTATTTTCCTGATATAATTAGCTTCCTATCACAAACTGTTCACCAAGTATTAAAATGATAAACTGGCACTAACTGTAATTGTTTGATTAGTATTTTATTAAAATTGCTTCACTAATGCAAGGAATATACACATTCAAATATAATGTTAGGAAAATATTACAAAGTTCCATTTTGTTTAAGTACCTAACCAACTAATATAAAAAAAACTAATATTACCAATTCGTTGGTAAAAGAGTAGCCCAAGAGTTGGCGGTGGGTGGTGATGACTAGCTGCCTTCCCTCTAGTCTTACACTGCTAAATTAGGGAGGGCTAGCACAGATAGCCCTTGAGTAGCTTTGTGCGAAATTCCAAAACAAACAAAACCAACGGAGCGTCTTAACCTCGTGGCCATGCCGGGCCTAACAAGTATTCTAATATTTATAAACAAATTCGCAGGAACTGTACTAATGACCAGATTGGTGTTTGATTTTTCTCTATGTACACAGCTTATTCTGATTGGAAGTTATTATTATTTACAGGCAGACTTATCTGATATCGCTCTGTAGTTAATTCAGGTCCAAACAGGTATACCGCAGTATTTAATTATAACAAGGGCCATTTATCACAGACTTGGCAGCTTTGTTTGAAGAAGCTGTTTTAATTAGCTCTTTAACGCATACTTATTATTTTGTCACATAAGTAATAATTAAGTTGTATTTTGTAAAGAAATATTTAAAAAATAATAATGTGCTTGAGATTATAGTTCTCAACTTACTTTAGTCCACGGATTGTGAAGTACTTCACTTGCTGTGAGTCGATGTGCTGGATCTACTCTAAGCATTCCTTGGATCAAAAATTTGGCTGAAAAATGAAATGCTACTTCAGTCTGACTCTAATAACATTTTTACTACATTTTCTTTGTTTAGCCTTGAAAAAAAAGTATAGAAAAATGTCAGAACCTGCAGGTTAATGGCATTCAACTTCGTGAGTGTATATAAAGTTAGTGAGATTGTTACATTTTATTTGTATGTGACATTTTACCATGATGATTTCATTTTGAACTGTTTTCAGCTTTAATTTGATATAGATATTTGTTTATTATTCATTATAATTATGTGGCGTTCTTTTAACTTGTAATTGAATAGTTAATGTTTTCCTGAAATGAAAGAACATTATGAGTGGAACAAGATGCTAAGATTAAATTCTCCCAATCCCCAAAAAATAAAAAGAATGTGGCCATTGTATAAATAAGTAGAGTTTGAAAGTGACTGTCCAATATTCTGTCGAAATTTGCTGTTGAAATAACACGGTAATACATGAGTTTGAGAATTGAAACTGTGATTAACAAGTCTGCCACAGTACAGATAATAAAGTCTGTCAGACTAACTACAAGATAATTTGCAGGATCTGCTACCAATTTTATCAATCAGAACTCTTGGAAATCTAACAGGTAGAGTCCACGAATTTCAGGCTAAGAGGTAACTATTTAATTCACCACAACTTAGAGATTGGAGTAACAGCAACTACACCAGTTACTTTGGCCACTAAGCATATTAACCTTTTTTTTTATTGTAGTTACCTACTAGGCCGCAGTTTTTTATAATACACTTCAATTTTCCCGGCTACTAATGGACTACAAATGCAAAGTACTGTTGGAAGTATTAGACCAAATTTCAAAAGCTGCAGTAATGGACACTGAATTATTTCCCATTGTGCTCACCTAAAAATATCAACTTTCAAAACATTGCCTAGGCTACCATTATATCTGGTATCCCTGTCTTTTGAAATCAATTATTCAAAAGAAATGCCACAAGTCCAACTAAGAAGTAAAATTAATAGAAGTGAAACGATTCTCACACAACGTATTGAAATTGTGTAAACTGTTTCTCTGTTGTCAAATCTAGAAATTTTAAATAAAACATGGCATATGAGCAGATTGTCGATGTAATTCAGTATGAAGGAACGTGAATCGGATTGGAGCAAAGTTGATGTTGAACTTATTAAGCTGCAAAATTTATTAAAGCTTATTACAAACAACTTAAAACATCTGTTCATAAGTCAGAAATAGTATGACAGTTGATACTAACTCACTTCTGAGTTTAGAAGGATAAATAAGTAGTCTAGAAGGATTAATCCAGGGTATAATAAGTGTTGAAGAAAATGTCACTCAAAGCCTGAATATTGATGTAAATATTGGATTAGAGGAATAATTACACGCTGTCATAGCTCATTTCGTTGTTTTGCTTTTGAACTCTCTTACAGATGTTGCTAGAGAGTTCCTCAAATTTGTTCGTGTTCTGATAACATCAGTCATAAATGGTTTTCCTATACGTAGAATATATGTCCTCTCCTCTCTTTTTCCTTACGGAATGATCAAGTCACATAGGTAACGAAGATTCATTGAGATAATTGATCTTATTGTGAGAAGCATATAGTTAAAATTAAAAGTTTTCACTGAAAGTAAACATGAGTGGACAGCGATATGACAATTACACTACATCTGCTGTGTACGGTACTAACGATGCCCAATACTAAAATACTACTTTAACGTATGTTTATATTGTAAAATATTTGTGTGGCCAATACTAAATACTACTTTAGCATGAGTTCTGTACTATAAAATATTTGGATTTTAAAGCTGAACATACTTTTAATTATTTCCATATGGATTCGCGAACAACCAAGTAATCATAAGAATATCCATACTATCATTTTTAATATAATAAATACAGTCATATGAAAAAGTTAGTACACCCTATTGTTATGTATATGTGTAAATATTTTGTTAACGACAACATGTCGTGTTGCGTTTGAATTTTCATTTCCATTATTAATTTTTCCATATTGGTATTATTGTTTCGAAGTTTAAACTAATATTTTGTTATTGATTTAGGGTAACATTTTAGAATTTTCTTGAATTAAGTAGACCAATCATACGTTTGTTAATGAGTGCTGGTGACTTCGTGTCTCGACGTGTAGTCTCGTGCAAGAACGGACACGCGCGGATTGCTCTAGAGTTGTATGGAAATTGCAAGATTGTTCGAGAAGTAGGCCTATCGGTATAAAAGACGGTGACGCGAGATGGATTCAGTCATTAGTTTTATTCGTAGAAGAAAAAGAGTGATATTCAGACATCAGTTTTATTTCAAAAGAAGAGAGTCAGTTATTTGAGAAAGATTAAGTATTTGCTGTGAATATTCAACTTGGATTTGTGACAAAAGTTAGACCTACGGAAGCTGTGATTTTATTTCGTCAATCTCTACGATACATCCGAATTACTGCTTGTGCTGAGAGTCGGCGAATTTATTGAACTGTGAACTGTTTCGGAATCTCTTCGTGGGACCAAATTCACACCCTAGACTGGAATTTGAGACTTTCATTTTAGATCATTGTATTAGATACAGGCCAGTACCGTTTTGTATTGTGATTAATTTTGAAGTTTGAAACTAATACTATTTTGTTTTGTAATTAATTTCGAATGTTGTAACTTAATATCTGTCACTGTTATCATATAATTTATGTTATATCTGTTATATTTGTTAATAGTTTAGTGTAATAAATTATACAAGCTGTTATCTGCGTTTTTCTGTTGCGTTTAGTCTACGAAGAACTTAAAACATAAAAAATACGTAACACTATGAAAGCCTGTGTATTTTTGTAACATTTTTGGATATATAGATATTTAATCTCAATTTTAACAATACTGAGAAATTATAGGAATATAACTAAACAATTAAAACTGAAGAAAAGACTTTTCAATATCTTCTGTAAATGTAATTCCATAAAAATGCATATTCTAACTGAGGAAAAGTTAGGACACCCCGACATTTATTCCCACTTAAAATGGCTCAACTCACACACAGGTCTATCACACCAGGTGCACATGATTAGAAGATCGTTACTCAGCATTTTGAATGAGGCTTGCCCTATTTAAACCTCAGACATTAAGTTTGGTGTGCTCCTAACTGTTGAAGTGAGAGTGAGCACCATGGTGAGAGCAAAAGAGCTGTCTGAGACCTTCAGAAAGACAATTGTAGCAGCTTATGAGTCTGGTAAGGGATTTAAAAAGATCCCAAAGGATTTTGAAATCAGTCATTCCTTTGTCCGGAAAATAGTCAACAATTGGAGGGATTTTAAACAACTGCCAACATGCCTAGGTCTGGTCATCCAAGCAAGTTCACCCCGAGAGCAGACCGCAAGATGCTAAACACCCTAACATGTCATCACGGGACCTGCAGCAAGCTATGGCTACTGTTGATGTGAAAGTGCATGCCTCTACAATTAGAAAGAGACTGCACAAGTTTAACTTGCATTGGAGGTGTACAAGGAGGAAACCTTTGCTCTCTAAAAGAAACAACAAGACCAGACTGAAGTTTGCCAGAGAGAATGTAGATAAAGACCAGGAATTCTGGAATAATGTTCTTTGGACAGATGAGTCCAAAATTGAACAGAGGACGTATTTGGCGTAAACCAAATACAGCATTCCAGGAAAAGAACTTCATACAAACTGTGAAGCATGAAAGTGGAAGTGTCATGGATTGGGGCTGCTTTGCTGCAGCAGGATCTGGACAGCTTACAATCACAGAATCCACCATGAATTCTACTATGTATCAGAGGGTGCTTGAGGATCATGTGAGTCCATCTGTAAGAAAATTAAAGCTGAAGCGGAACCGGACCCTGCAACACGACAATGAGCCAAAATATGCCAGTAAGTTCACCAAGGACTGACTGAAAACTAAGAAATGGAGAGTCCCGGGATGGCCGAGTCAAAGCCCAGATCTTAATCCCATTGAGATGCTGTAGGGTGACTTGAAACAGGCTGTACATGCAAGAAACCCCTAAAACATCTCACAGCTGAAAGAATTTTGCATTGAGAAGTGGGACAAACTTTCTTCAGACCGATATCAGAGACTGGTAGATGGCTACAAAAAGCGTCTCACTGCAGTTATTTCAGCCAAAGAGATAACACTAGCTATTAGAAGGTAGGGTGTCATTACCTTTTCCTCGGTAAGAATATACATTTTTGTAGAATTACATTTACAGAAGATCTTAAAAAGTCTTTTCTTCAGTTTTAATTATCTAGTTATATTCCTATAATCTCTCAGTATTGTTGAAATTATGTATCCAAAAATGTTACAAAAATACACAGGCATTCATGGGGTCCTAACTTTTTCACATGGCTGTATATCTTCAGGAAATGCGGCAAGTTTTTAATAAACATTACAAAAATGCGATTATTTTAATCAAGTATTTTTAAAGCTTTGTCCGTAAATATATGAAGTCAAAGTGTTGATTGTTCTGAGTGCAAAGTGATTTTTACGTTAAGATTAGAATTACTTTTTCATCTAAAAATTTTAAAATTTCATTTGTGTAACTTCAGAAACCTCATGAATAAATATCAAAGATTCTGTCAGTTAAACTTTATATTTATCTGTTATTTTCTCTTCCCTAACGCTATACGAAAGAAAAATATAATTTTTTATCCTAAATAGCTTAAGACTCGTAACAGCTTACATCTATTTCTATTAATTTTATTACTCTTTGGACAGTACCTAACTAGAAATCCTGCCATACAAGTTGTACATCTCTCGATAAACGAGTAGCTTAAGTCAGACACAGCGGAATGTCTGCGGACTTACGACGATAGAAACTGGGTTTCTACACAATTTTGAATATAATCCTCGCACAACAGATTTTAAATGCTTTGGAAGTTGGAGACTCATTTTTGAATAAAATAAAGTAGCTGTAACACTAACTACTCGGATAGTTTGCTTCATTTCTGCTTCTGCTAGAAGCTGAATAGTTTACTCTTTTTAGTTAAATATTAGTGTAGCTGTAACACCAACTACTGGACAGATCGAAGTTCACGTAAGTGTAGCTTGTTTTCAAGACAGATGACAACGTGTTTTGTGCACAGATTCTATCAGTGTATCCGATGATGAAAGTGCACTAGACTGCACCCATAGCCTATCATTGGATACCAATTTTACATTAGATAAATCAACACGTTTTTTTCAATATAGATACATATACAGTACACAATTTTCGAAACTTAATCTCGTCAACACTGGAAAGTTTTGTTAATGAACTGCAGTCTGCCTCTTACACAAATAAATCAATTTCCACAGTAAGTCCATCTCTAAAACACGATGTCTGCATCCATATCAGAGGCAATTAAGTCTTACTTGTCTCAGCATACGGTTTTGTCAAGATTATGATCTACCTTTACAGTTACATCTAGCTTGTTGCCATTTCAATAACAAATTTGTGCTTATTTGTCAAAGGATTTAATAAACGTCAAAGCCGAGTGCAGTTTTTGATGTTAAAGTATCTACTAAAATTCAATCTTGCATTGTTAACATTGTGATGTCCAGTCCATGGTTCCATTAAAAACCACTACGATGTTGTTTGTGATCTTACTGGTAGTCCAAGTAATTTATACTAGCTGAAGTATCTACAGCCTTAGCTCATTGTTAAACCTTCTGCATCAGCCTGAATGGTATTTACATCTGAAGGTCTTGTGTGACGAAAAAGTATGTATATTCGCAAAATCGGTGAACAAGTATGCTACAGATAAATTAGATGCACCTTCTCTCACACTCTTGTAACATTAAGAATGTTAATTCTGACTACACTGGTGGCATTAGGTTAGGGAATCCCTGTTGGTTTATTGGTTTACTCTGAATACAGAAAGTGAATATAACTTTAACTAATATCGACAAAAGCTCTGGGTGTTTTACTTAGTTCTTGTTAGGTCTTTAAATAGAATCCTAACTTTAATTCTGATAAACGAGATGGAAAATAGGATCACACATAAAATATGCAATAAATTTCACGAAAAACTGAAATTCCTCACTTCAACTGTAGTTTTCATCTTCTCTCATAAGTTCAATGTGAACTTGGAAAATGCCTTTCCAAGATTATAGTTCACCAATATTACAGTATTACAGAGTTAAATGGAAATATTCAAAATAAATTTTACAAAGATACATCCAAAGATCATGGCACCAAAATGTCACTTTTAAAACTGTTTTGCAATATCCAGGTACATTGATGTCCAACTGTTTTGTGAAGAATAAATCCAACACGAACAAAAGTGGACAAAATATCCATAAAAGATTAGTGTATTTTACCCACAGGCCAGCGTCTAACTGCTTGCACTGAAACTAATGGCTAGGACTGGAGATGTTTTCGAAATATCAACACTAAATAGAACTACTTACACCACACTCTTAAGTCAGATAGATCTGGTATCTCTCGTTTTTCACTGCTAAATTAGGAACGGCTAACGCAAATAGTCCTCGTGTAGCTCTGCACATAATTCAAACGAAACTAATAGTTTGCCACTTATTTATAAATTATAATATTGCACATTTATTGTAACCCGTAGAAATTACCAGCTTTGAAAATGTATATAAGTGGACATAATTCTAGGTTCCCATTCATTTTTTTAAAATTAGTTTTATTTCAGCAGGTAAACTCATATAATTATTTTAATTAAGAAAGGTTATTTTGTCAATACTAAGGTTTAGGTAATTTATTTAAATATTTTCTGAACCCAAAACGAGCCGTTTTTGCATATAAAATAGGTAATTTATTGTTTCAGATCTAACTGCAGCATTAATTTGGAGGTTTTAACCACTTAATTAGTGAAGTTTCTTTGATAAAACATTGTATTAAAGACTATTTTGTGCCGTAAGATTGAAATTACTATTCGTTATTTCTATACTACAATTACTCGTGATGTGCTATTTTATTGTCGATTTGGATCCGGCAAGGTTATGTAGTTAGGGCACTCGATTTGTCATGCGAAGGTCGTGGGTTCGGATCGTCATCATACCAAAGATGTTCCCTCTTTAAGTTGTGGGGATATTTTAATGTAATGGTCAGTCTAATTACTCATTAGTAAAAAGAGTGGCCGAAGAGTTGACGGTAAGTAGCTATTCTCGTTATTTATGGCATGCACATGTTTTTCTCATGTCACGACAGTATATACTGCCACGATAAACGTCCCTTCTGTGACATCATTTTAGTGTCTACTGACTGACATGAAACACACTACTGTATAGTGGTGGGATAAGTTAAAACTGTCGACCCTTCCAGGCGGACTTCGGCCCTTTTTACGAAAATTAACAATGAAACCGCTATGTGTTGTGTATGCTGCACATTGTACTTTAAAATAAACGTAACTGACAGTTGCGTTTTTAATTTACATTTCTTTGAAAAAAAATCCATCATTCATAATTATTTCAGCAGCTCACCATTTTCTGATATGTTTTTCCAGGAAGGACTTCCAAAATTCAACTTGGCTTGTTTGATTATGGTTGACAACGAATCTTCATTAGGTGTTATAAACGGTGGTGAGCCACATAACCTGTCAAGGGTAAAGCAAAAATAAGATAAGAAATAACAAATAGAAAAGTCAAAACAATAAAAGATAAATAAAATGTGAGGAAGTAAAGTCATAACGAGAAATGATATTTGCTCATGATTTAATCGTTCATATTTATGTATATGCACACACGTATACAGCGTTTAAGTTGTTCTACCCTTTCTTTAGTTTCTTTTTCTTCTGTGATAAGGTTTGTTGTTGTTATTACACTGTCAGGGCTATTGTATCCAATGGGCAAGAGAGATAGTTGTACAGGGTCCGGTATAATAATAAATAATAAATATAAAGTGTATTGTAAGCTAATAATAAATCGGATTTTAATACAGTGTCCTTTTTCTATTTCCTAATTTTTCATCACTAATAAATTTAGTTTATCAAATTGTATAATATTCTCCTGAAAGCGTACTTTGCCTCAGGTCCACCAGTGATTTAAAGCACATGGTGATCGGAAAGTCGCTGTGCAGTTTTGTAATCATATTTTTATTCAGTCTATTTCAAGCCAGCAACTGATAGCGGTGTTTAGAAACAAAATAAGAAGGATCTAGGTATGTATTGATGCCAACGGGGGTCACTTTCAACATTGTTTATAATTGTCACTCATATTTATCTCCTGTATTCTATTTTGAAACATGTCTGTTTTTAAATATATAAGTGCACAGTGACTTTCTGAACACCCTGTATTACTGCTGTTTATACGTATGTTTTCCAAGATACTCGATATACCAACATGTCTTCGAATTTTGTCCCTCATGTTTCTATAGTAGTTCAAAAGACAATCCTGATACACCTGTAATCTGTATAATACGGCATATGTTAAATACATATAAATTCATGCAGTTGTTGTTATTAAAATTTGTGGGAGACAAATAACCTAGCAATATATTCCCTTAACAACATAAATGAAAGTTTTAGGTATCGTAAAATAATTATTTACACTCAATAATTCAAAACATTTAGACACTTACAGCCAGTACATCATAATTCCAATTGGCCAAACGTCGCATTGCTGGCTGTAAGACTTCTTGTCCCAGAGTTCCGGAGCTAAAAAAAAATTAAATAAAATCGAATTACAATTTTTTTAAAACATTTAAATAAGTTGTCATGGAGCCAATGCTTATTTAATAATAATTTTAATAATTAAAAATATCATCTTACTGCTGCGTAAATTAAGTTCATTAGAAAAATATGGAGTTTTTCATACCAGAATTTTTTTTCAAATATAAAACTAAATCCTAAAGATAATTACTTAAATAAGTACAAATAAATAAATAATTTGATGACCTATACCATACTACCTCTTACTGTCATATTAAGTACATTCTGCCCCCCCCCAGTGGCTCAGCGGTATGTCTGCGGACTTACACGCTAAAATCCGTAGTGGGCAGAGCACAGATAGTCCATTGTATAGCTTTGTGCTTAATTCAACAACAAAAACAACAAGTACATTCTGACTCTACTCAGTAGCTAGGAATGTCAGCAACAACTGAGAATAGGGCTATTATTTTAACATATTTTATTGTTTTACAAAAAACTAAAACAAGATTTTGTAATAATCGGTCATATTTTTAAAAAATTCAAAACATTCTTCTTCAAAAAGTTTCATTCACGTATTTTTGTAAAAATGTAGTTTTTAACAGTCTATTAATTCAGCTTCGCATTGCAATAGATATATTTTTTGAAAGTTGTAATGTTCATAAAGATTATGTTGTTTTCACTGTTTGTCTAACTAAATGGTATGGTTACCCATATAGACTGGAGTCCCACAGCAATCCTGCAACATGTTTTCTTGTCCAGCTCCACTTTTTACAACAGCTAAGCTAAAGTCTGTCACCTAAAGACAAATTAATGATAATTTTGAGACGTTGTAATATAATGTTGCTAAGTTCTATGCACGAGATGAATAAAAAAATAATAACAAAATTGCATTAAAAAGAACTATAGCAATAATGCATTACTGTGGAAACAAGTTTGTACTTCCACTAAACTTACGACCATAAGGTAACTTCAATTCGAGTCATGAAAAATTTTTATGCTGTTCTTAACTTTATGGCTCTGCTTTCAACTTTAGAATGCCCCCCAGTGGCTCAGCGGTATGTCTGCGGACCTATTGATTAAAGTGCTGATATCTTTGTGAAACCAGGTGACTGATTAGGTTGAACAGAAATCACTAGCATACCAGAGCTACTCATCAAATTACACAACTGTTCTATAAGCTTCTTTAGAGTGCTGGGAATATAACCAACTCTCAGATATACTGAAAAGTAAAGGATATGATCGTACAACACTCTGAAAAAGTGTATGCCCATCTCTAGTAGTTTTCAAAAATAAATATGGTATGTGTAGTTTTTGCATTGATTTCTGATGGACCAATACCTTTCTGTTGCCACAAACAGCATTGAAAGGTGCTAAATGTTCATGGCTTTAAACCTGACCTCTGGATACTGGCAAGTTAACCTGTGTGTTGAAAACATAGCCTAAAGTGAATTTAGCACTTTATATAGTCTATAAAAGTTCCAAGTTATACCGTTTAACATGCGTAACTCTTCAAACACCTTCAAACATTAACAGAGCCTATTCTTAATATCCTGAAATGCTTGGTATGTGTGAATGATGTTTTTATATTTGGTTACACACTTTAGTGGTCTAAACCTTTTCATGGTACTTCAACAAATATGAATCGCCAGTTTAAATTGAAACGTGAGAAATATGTACTCATGCAGATAGAAGTAGAACTTCTCAGTCGCATTATTAGGTGTGTGTTTTTTCCTTATAGCAAAGCCACATCGGATTATCTGCTGTGGCCACCGAAGGGAATCGAGCCCCTGATTTTAGTGTTTTAAATCAACAGAACCGCATTATTATTATCAGAAATGGCATTTCAACAGATACTGACAAAGTGAGAAGTATAATTGAAAATGCTTCATATTAATGATAGTTGTCGCCAGTTTCTTCAAGACTGCCACACCGCTGTGTGCTTTTACTGAAGTCAATATGTATTTTAGGTGGACCGAGAAATATGAGGAAGCATTCACGTACCTGAAGTGTGCTGTAATGGAAGTTTTGGGCTGGTGACCATCTGTGGCATATTTACTATAACAGTAATGTGGTTACTTACCATGTTAGCACTTTAGGCAAACAATTAACCACAGTATTTACTACTAAAGTGTTCGATGTTCGTCCACGATTCTCTTTTTTTATTGAGAAATAATATATATTAACAATACTTTTTATTCTAATTTTACTGAAAAATTCGAATAATGTTTCATAACCACTCAAAATAATGAAACGTACAGACAGAGCCTCATACCCCGTAGTACTAACTGTGCCCATTGTGTATATAACAGTAGAAGGGCAAAACAAGGTACTGGAAGTTGCTAGACCTTTTCTTTAGAAATGCAAAAATTCACCATATCGACCTTTGCTGGACATCTGGTAGATATTACAATACCAATAACATGCAATACGTCATTACACATTAAGTACTAGAAACAGTAAGAAGACTTCATCATAAGCTCATAAATATTCATTAACCTCTAAACGAAATATTTCTAAGCTGATGTGTTCAAACAACCGCTCTAGGATAGATGATTTGGTTGAAATATGGTTAAGGATATATAAAAGTTT
Source organism: Carcinoscorpius rotundicauda (assembly GCA_011833715.1). Lineage (NCBI taxonomy): Eukaryota > Metazoa > Arthropoda > Merostomata > Xiphosura > Limulidae > Carcinoscorpius > Carcinoscorpius rotundicauda. Next base: position 10,499,052 of record CM022405.1, on the reverse strand, counting down.
CCAGAATTCGTAAACTGGTTTGACAGACGACATTTAGTGAGAAAATTCATAACGAAAATAGAAGAAGATGTCAAACTCCAATTTCTTTATACACAATTGATATACCCACAAACGTACAAGAAACCCTTAATTACTGGTAAATACCTCAATTCAAAATCAAACCACTCGATATTTTCACAGACTGTCTAGTTTTCAGAGTGAATAGGAGTAGTTAAGAAGAAAAAGGACCAACTACAATTTTCCTTGACAGTAGATACTACGGAAGATAATAATGATAAATATCAAGAATAAACCGGAAGAAAATTACAGATACACAGTTATGTGTCAAATGTCTGTAAATATATAGAGATATGTGAGCCGAATAAAGTGAGGACAGAACTCAGAAGTTACAATGCAATACAATAACAGTTACTACACAGAAAATTACCTAAATAAATCAGAATTTCGGAGCAAAATAGACAAACAAGAGCATGTAATATCAATCTATTTGTAACAGCACATCATTCTAAAGGATAATTACCATAGAATGTGGTTATAAAAATCACGGAACTTTAACACAACCGAGAAAACTGACGTTAAAATAAGCCTTTTACGTCCACCTACTTGATAACACATTCCAGGGGATTTTGTAACAATGATCAAAACCGCTATTTCTTTCCTGAAAAGGTTCATGATGGTCTTTGTTCAAGTTTTAATGAAAAAGTACTCAATTAAGTCAATAGTTCACCTGCCTTTCTGTCAAGAAGTCCCAAGAGTTGAATATTGACCACACTTCCAAAAACATAGTTATTTACAGAACTTATCTGAAGACGGCAACAGATCAGTAGATAAAACGTAGAATATAAACAAGTTGGTAACAGGCCATTAGTAACAAAAATTAGTAAATATTAACAATAACAATTAAGTACTAGTACATGTTAGGTACCAATCATACCCACGACTAATGTCCGATCGCCACACCGAAGTACTTACAAAGTAGTTCAAATATCCATACTAAACAACAGAAGTACAAACATAACATTTCGTAGTTGTGTAATTTAATATCAATAATTCGATGTCTACTGTTGAAGCTATTTAACTGGAGACTTTGTATCTGGTATGTTAAATGTAAAACCACTGTAAAGATAAATTAAAATTACGCAACAGCACATATCTCATGATTCCCATTAAATATGCCTTAAAAATTTAAAAAAAGAATACTGAAAATAGGGCGCATTGTGAGATAACATTACTGGTATAAATTACCTTTTTAGGTGAGTAATATCATTGGTTTACATCTCTAATCAATATAAGTATAATTATAACACATAAAATATAACTTTTTGAATTTAGAAATAATCTTCCCATTAGTGTGCAGGTACGAAATGGCAGAACTGAGTCGGTATATCACTTTTCTTGTGTTTCCTTCCCTTTCTGTGCGACAAGGTCTGCCAGGTCCCCGTTATCACACAGTTCTATGACGAGAAACACCTTCTGTTGTTTTTTTTTGTTGTTGTTGTTTTTGAATTAAGCACAAAGCTACACAATGGGCTATCTGTGCTCTGCCCACCACGGGTATCGAAACCCGGATTTTAGCGTATAAGTCCGCAGACATACCGCTGAGCCACTGGGGGACAACACCTTCTGTAAAATTAATAAAAGAATCAAAACATACAAATGTGGAAATTCATGTTCTGATTTAACCTACGTTTATATATATATATTTATTTATACGTTTTTACTGTTGTAAACATTTTAAAACGAGGTCTGGTTTGTTTTTCTTTAAGTCACTGAACTAATTTCAAGAAATAATTAAAACAGACGAAAGAATTAGTTCGTATAAATTTCATAATTCCTTCTGTACAATATTCACTTTTCTCATATTCTCCAACTGTATGGAGAGTAGAATGAAACTGAATATATCACGTGTGCATATACGTTAAATTAGTATGAAAACTAATATAAAAAACTGAATATATCACGTATGCATATATGTTATATTAGTATGCAAACTAATATTTTACTTATATGACATCTTTACTTATGAAAAGAGCTAAAATAAGAGTTGGCAATTTTCTAGAATTTTTTATACACAAAACATTATTATTATTATTTTAGATTTGGTTTCGATGTACCTCGATAGTGAATCCCCAGTCATTAGTCACTCAGTCTCCTTCAAATGACGAACTGGTAATGCTTGTCTTCATTAATATAAGTTATCGTTAGAAGAAGGGATATAACATGTTGTTGTTTTGTTTTGAATTAAGCACAAAGCTACACAATGGACTATCTGTGCTCTGCCCACCACGGGTATCGAAACCCGGATTTTAGCGTGTAAGTCCGCAGACATACCGCTGAGCCACTGGGGGGCAGGGATATAACAAGATTAGGGTCTTCAGTTTCTGACCATGTTACTATCTAATTATGATACTACTTACAGGTTTGCCTTTGTACGCTACGTAGAGATAGATGTTAAGTTTTTGCTAACATCATAAAAAAACTAAAGCAGTCAATAGAACAAGTGTGGCAAGGTCAACTGTTGGCATAAAAAACAAAATGTAAGAAGATCGTTTCGGTAATAGAGGTATCGGACTGCACCACCAAAATATGAAGTTCGTGACCAGTTTGAAATGATAGAAAAAGCGACTGTATTAACTTGGAAAAACTTATTTATATTTCAATTATGATTCAAAAAAATACGTGAAGAAATGTTGATAAAAATGAATAAAAACCCTATAACCCGAGCGCCTTCGAAATGCGGAATTTTCTTCTTCAAGATTTTGTAATTGTGGTGAAACTGCTAAGTGTGTAAAGTGTGTGAAAAGAAATATTTAAAACGCCTGTAAAATTTCACTATACATTGGTATACCTGATTAGCTGTGAAACAAACAAACTTTTTGTAAAAATACCAACGTGTAGTAAATATATAGTAATACCTCCTGATTAGGAAGACAGTTTCAATACATTGATCTCTCTTTCCCTCCTTTGAAACGTAGCAACAGTTAAAACTAAGATTCAACCCGGTGCAATATTACAAAATATCATCATATAACAATGGTTTACATGTTATAGTCTTCACATCCAATGTGACAAATAGCAGAATAAATGGAGAAACAACTTTAGAATTTCACATAATTGCCACCCCAATGTTGATATATATATGTTCTACATATTAGCTGCAGAGGACGACAATAAAGTTACTTCATTCATTCTGTCCTTATAATTTTAAAACATAACACATATTTAGCACACATACAGAACCTCAAGCATCGCATTCCCAGTGTTTGCGGCATTTCGTTATGTCACGCCAAATACTGCCACTTTTTAAAATGATTTACCTCTGAATCGATTTGAACTGTAACAGAAAACAAAAAAATGGTATTACTAATAAAAATTACTGAAAAGCCTACATTTATGTTTTGTGGAACTGGTTTAATTCCTTACAATAAGTATTCCAGATATCCGCACCTTTTCTGTAATAGCTCCCAGACATGGTACATAACTACACCAACTAAGCACTGTGGATGATAAGTATGTGGCGCTGAATATTATTCTTATAACCAATAGTCATGACATAACCAAAATTTTCAGGTAACCCTACAGCTAGAAATCTGTAACTTTGAGATCTGGTATCCAGACGTGCAAAAACCTCAAACTGATGATTCTTTTACGGAAAGCATTGCGTAGCTGGTTCTTAAGGTTGATAACATGAGGTGGTGTACTATCTTGCATGAACTGAATGCTCTGCTGAGTGCCCTTTCGTGCAAGAGGAATAACACTATGTTAACTAATACAAGTTTACAATACGCACCAGTGACTTTAACAATTTGTATGCCATAATATTTGGGCTTCTCAAAACAAAATAGGGAAAAAAGAACCAGATTATAACATTTCTGATGAATCTAAAATACACGGTCAACCTCACGTGATTTAGGCACCCCACGTAATAGCTGTGAAGGTGGACGTGGACTTTATAAGTACACAAAATGTCGCCAAGCCATTTGTCATCTACTTGAACACGTAAAATGAATTCAAAGTGAAAATTCGTCTATTTATATGGATTGGTAAGGAATATTTCCTGCAATCTCTCAATATTTTATTGAAACAACCTAAGTATCTTGTGCACCACCATTCCCACAGCTTTCTGGAATGAACCAATAGATTTGCAAAGTTATTGGATGCTGCGTTCGTCTTGGTATATCCTTACCTGATGTCCAATAAGAGTTGTTGAAGTTCTGCATCAATTTCCATAGGTTTTAGATGGGCATTCTGATGGTGGTGCTTCATATACCTAATTTTTTGAACAATGTTAAGCAAGGCCTAAGAGTTGCATGGGCCGCAACGATCATCTCTGTTATAACTAAAGGCACGTAATGCTGCCATTGCAATTCAATACTATGTAGTTTACAAGTGCTGTGCGATCTTGGTAAGAAACGATTTGCAGTCGTATCTGCAAGCAAATGGTCATATCTGATAATTCTGTAATCTCACCTGCGGAAGAAATAATGTCAGATGTGAGGTTTCATAGCATGTGTTCCCCATGGCTCCGACTGATAATATGCATAGTTAATTCAATTAGCTAACAGTTGTGTTCTGGTTTGGAAGTTATTAGCAATGGAATGCCTAAAGTAACTTTAAAGCAACCCTTAACAAAACGAAAACACAATCAAAGTAAATAAAATATAAAAACGAAATAATAAAATGTTGATTTTTATAATAAATATTGAGATTATATTTGAAATTTACAAAATATAACTACACAAGCTCAAAAATAAGTAATGTCAAGCACCTGTGGTGTCTCAAATATTTCTTTTAAGTAAATGATATGTTCATGGGAGACTTGTTTTAAAACACCTATCTCACGTTCCAGCAAACGAATCTTCCAACCACCAGCCTAAGTCACTCACAGGTAAAAAAGAAAAAAGTATCACTAATAATATTCGACTTTAACATTTGATATGAAGATTATTCATTATCAAGAATGTTTACTATTTATAATAAGCATCATATTCAACTTAATATAAAGTGGTTTTAAAACACTATTTTGCAACTGAAGAACCAATTCGTGCATATTTTAATTTTGTTCTATAGATTGATTGAACATGATGAACACTGCTTTATTTCAATCACAAATTATATGCAGTCACTTTTATGAAATTAAATTCTCATTAAAATTGTTTAAAGAATACAAGAAAATAACATTTATTTTTAATTCTAAATCACACTCTAAACTTTGCATATAATATTTACGTATTTAACATGATAAAGAATAAGCAGGAAACGATTAATAAGCTTAACAGTAAAGTAGTTGGATTATAACACAAAGAAACAATCAGCTCAGGCATACTTTCTACTTCTGGTAGCGTTTCGCCAGATAGAATTTTCCTATTTCTTTGGATTCTAGTAATAATGATAAAGGACAAAATAAAGGAAAATTACTTCTAATAGCTCTGACTTTCGTACATGATTAATACAGTTTGTTTTCGAGTTATAAATGTTTTAACGTATGTACTGCGTAAAAACACATGATTCGATGCTTAAACCCAATTATCTCGTCGCTTACCATACGATCGAATTTTGCTACATCATGAATGTGTCATTTATACACAAGAAGTTCTAGTTAATTTTATTCATTTTTGCACACCTCTCAGTAGCACAACGAACTTATACTGCTAAACACTGGCTTGGGTAGATCACAAATAATCTATTGTACTTAACAACATCATTTTTGCAAATGGTTACCTACTTCTATAGTATGTATAGATTCATAAAATGAATTTGTATTTGAAAGACAAAAAGAGTAAAGCGCATTAAGTGAATGTGGTTACAAATCAACTTAAAAATGTTTTACCTAAAAACCCTGAGAAATGTTTGCTTGCTTTAGAGTAAACTTACCATGATTGGTCCCCAAGAAAAGATCAAGCCCTCAATTTTAATGTAACAAGTACTCAAATTTATTGATTACTACCGAGAATATTTCAATGCTTATAACTTACGAGTGGTAAATTATTTTAAAGCTAATTTAAAAATTATTTAAAGAATAAGAGAGGCAGCAACTAGTTTTTCTATGGAAATGCTCGAGAAATGTTATAATTAAGATTTGTCATAAGAAAGAGTGAACAATTTTCTGTTGGAATGCTGAAATCTGCATTAAAATTCAGTGAGAGGACTCAGTAAATTTGTGAATATATATTTCTAAACATACAAAAGTATTTGATTATAAAGGCATATTTTAAAATTCAAATAAGTGAATTAATAACGATTATTATACATGTTTTGATTTATAATTTTATTTAATCCATGATAGAGCATTGTTTTAAGGATATAACATCGTTTTATATTAATTTTAAATGCCTGTCAAGAAACATGTCTCGTTATTTGTAAAGTAAGATTTATGAAATTATATTATATTTTTTCTACCGTTATTTTACGTGCTATATTTTTGCTTTAACGTAATTTGGTTATTAACAAAATTATTTTTGTTATTCTGTACTTGATAAAATAAAGCTAAAAGTACTTAATTTTTTAAGTTTTAAACAAATTTTCGAAAACTCTAGAATACCTTTTCTTTGTTTATAATCTTGATGGCCCATAGTTGACCATTCTTAACACTTTTCGCTTTTAACACCGTGCCAAAGGTCCCTTGTCCAAGCTTCTCTCCTAACGTGTAGCACTCACTAAGTTGATCGTCAGCATTTAGGCGTGTATGAAGTTCCTCTCTCTGCGAAGTTATTCTGGTGGCCATCTATATGTTAATCAGACACAAACTTATACTACTTTAACTCATGAGTTAGGTCGTCTTGCTTTTAATTACTTGTTTCCCATATAAAAATTGTGATATGCGGAAATACCTTCTTATGTTAATGTAAAATTTAATTAGAATTAAGTTAGGCTACAAAACCAAAACAGTTTGGAACATCATCTTGAATGAGTCCATCAGTTTGATAACAGGTCTTGAAAAAGTAGAAGCATTAAAGCTCTCTCCCTAAAGCAGGCAGTCCAATGCATCATCTTTAGCTTATATGATCCAGCATTGGATTATTTATATCAGGCATTTAAGTAAGGTACACACGGAAGACGGGGATATACTTGTGGCTAATTGTGTGCCGATCGTTTGACCAGTTGAGTAATCCGTTAATCCATCATGCTGAGTTCTAGACTCATAGGAAAAGTGCCACCAGGAGGCTGGATAAATTTAAAAAACAGTCTGGATCCTGGACATCTTTTGCACTTTGCAAAGACATGCACAGTAATAAGTTCCTGAAGGGACTTTAAAGCAAAACAATGAAACATCATTAGGGTGTGAGATATATTTTTACCCTTAAAGAAACACCTTTCACTGTGTAAAGGTTGAAATGGTAACCTAAGACCAATCATAAGAGGGGAAAGAAGCTTATAACTAAACCTATCTGTAAAATCCTGTGTACCTTTTGTAAATTAGAGTATTTTATTTGTGAGATGGTTCTATCTCTATAAACTTGTGTATTTTATTTTGGAAGTACTTCTATTCTTAAAATGTTTACTTCTGTAGAAATAAATGTATACTGAGTCAGGCTGAAGGTCAAACAATTACCCATGTATCCTGGCACTGTGATGCAACTACACTAGATTTTGGTGAATAGGACTATTCCAATCCTTCCATGGATATTATGCCACGGCCGATGACAGTGATGCCTCTGCCTGTACGTGATTATGGAATAACTTGTAAGCAGCAGAGCTTATGGGTTTTAATGATATCTCACCAGCTCTAGCAAATCCAACAGCAAGAGTTAAATTGTGCTGCTATAGATACATAAAACCAATATTTTCCCAGATTATGATAACCATCAAATTGACAAAGCACAGCAAACTTTTAAGCATAAAGTTTTGATGGTCAATCAAAATTTCTTGTTCTAATGTTCTCATGCATATTTAAGAGAAAAAGTAAATGATTTGGTTCTTAGTTTATCATTGTTTCTTGGAGATGTCTCTCACGGAAATACAGTAGTCACATATGACATTGGTTCTGGCATTAAAAGTCTTAAGATGGGTGTTCTGCAAAACTATTTGCTAGTTTTGCCTCTGTAAAGAGTGAAATAATGTTCTACGGAAGAGGTACCTGATGGGATCGAACCAAGGAACAGTGGATTGAGCAAGTGAATGAGAAAATGGCAATACCACTATATACAAAAGTGGTATCTTGTTGTTTACTATAAATGAAATCTTGTATAGGATGACAAATATCTGGATTAGTGTTGTTTTGCAATTATGGGTTACCAGCTATTTGTTTTACCTAGTTATGTTCTTTGTCATTCCATTATGCTTTAATGGTAATCGCCAGTCACATAGGTACTACTTCTTGGTTTTGGTAAGTTGGACATTACTGATTTAGTAAAATAATAAAATCTCAACCAACACAGTCTAAGACATCATTTTGAGAGAGTAAGTTAACTTTGAAATAAGTCTTGAAGCAGCAAATACAGTTTAATCAAATAACAATTCTGTTAAAAACGAATCTACAATGTCGCAAGCACATTCACCATGTCTGCGTTTAAATAATATTTTAAGTGTGTATTACACTATGCGTCAAGTCCATTTATATATTAGCCCAGACTTAGTTTTAATATCGTTCAGTATTACTTTTCAAATTACATTGCTGTTCTCTCATACAGAGGACCTACAAATTTACTCTTTTAATAAATTAGTTTACCTGCTAATATGACAGCATTTCACTCTCACCTATCTCAACACAGATTACGGTTTATTTGTTTGTTTTTAAATTTCGCGCAAAGCTACCCGAGGGCTATGTGCGCTAACCGTCCCTAATTCTTCAGTGTAAGACTAGAGGGAACCGCCAACTCTTGGGCTACTCTTTTACCAACGAATAGTGGGATTGACGGTCACTTTTATAACGCCCCCACGACTGAAAGGGCGAGCATGTTTGGCGCGACCGAGATGCGAACCCGCGACCATCAGATGACGAGTCGCAGACCTTAACCCACCTTGCCATGGCGAGCCCAGAGATTACGGTACTTTAAACTTTTGCATATTATAAATCCTTTTGTTCAATTTCATTTTCACAGATTTTACAAAATCACAAAATTTATAAACTTGTCATACATATGAAGTATTATAAATTGCATCATTTATACAATACTAAACTGGCTTGTGTCTGTTTATCTGTCATTAACGATTACTTTCATATTGATTCTATACCTCTCGTTTCCTTCATTTTCCCACTTTTCACAAACTAGACACTCACTTAAATTTTATCATTTCTACTCACTCTACATTTTCCATTTTCAAAGAAGTTAGATAACAAGCGAGTCTAACCGCGTAGTAGTTCCATATTAAACATGCGGAAACTTAGACCTTTGTGTCATACAAAATCTAAACCTTTCGAAAAAAACAAGTTACAGTACATTATTTTTTAATGAAACTAACCACTATGACTTCAGTTATTTGTAACTATTTCCTGAAACCGTTCTGTACTTTGGGTAAATAAGATGTTACTTTCAAAAACTTGAATAGTCTAACACTTATTATTTCAGCCACGTTGTTCGAGTATGGCAAATATTTCAATTTTACAGATTTAAAGGTGAATTTTACAGAAAAAAAGAAAACTTTGCAGTCAAAAGAACTACTCAAACTGATTAATTTATAAAAAAATATGTTTTAATAAATGAAACATGGCACGTGGTGCAGAAAGAGCCCTTTCCGAGCGGCAATCTGAACGTTTTAGTTTTTACGTTTGCCGCTAAAAAAAGTACTGAGACGTAATAGTTGCCAAACAAACCGCTAACGCCACCGCGTGGAATGTAAATAAACATGGCCAGTGCATACGGAGAAACAGAGGCGGAGTCTGTTTTGACTTTGTGTTCTGAACAGTGTCGAGTAGCGCCATAAAAATTCGAGCCTGATACTGACAGCGCCAAGGCCGGTTGCGAGTCGGTCATACCTCCAGTGGAAGAATGGTAAGCCTAAGTCATGACAACAAATATGATCTGTATTATTTCACGTGCGATTTTAAGCATCTCGAAACCTGTCTGGTGTTTATAAATTATTGGTATCACACACTAGGTTTTATTTGTTTATACTCTGCCGACTATGCTAACAAATACTCGGCACCGGGTTTTTATAACTCGTAACAATATGGATTTCAATTCTACGTCATAATCCTGTATATAAAGTCAAACTAGATGTGGTAGTCTGAATGGTTAATTTATCTTGAAACGTTAAATTTGAAAAATTGAATTCTTCAAACTTTTCCATATTTAAAAATGATGCAAAAACATCCACAGAATGATCTACCAGCTTTTAAACTTGGAATATACTCTATTTGGGCTAGATTTGTCCATGTCTAGACTAGGAAATCAAGGCTTCACTGACTTTCAGGTGCCACAAATGCAAAACACGCTCATGAACGTGAAATGTGTGTGCCTAGTTACATTCTTCAAAAGTTTGTGCTTTTTTAAATTATTATATTATACTAGTTATTGTTTATTGCTTTATACTGCACACATACCTTCAAGTTTGTTCTTTTCATGATGGAAAGGGATGGCTTCAGAGGGGTGGAACCTGTACGTTGCAGGCTCAGATCAGTCCTCAGCTCTATACGAGGAAAGATGGTGGGGACGATCCTGTCTAATGCCAATGGTTTTTTCAATCTCAACGGAATCAAAAACTGTGGGATCCGACACAAAACATGAGCGTTCGAAGTGATCTTGACAAAGCTTTGCATAGTGTGAAGGAGTCCATTTCTTCCTATTAACCATCCGCACCCACTGTTGCCACCTTGCCGATTCCTCCTCCTTGCACGGAAACGAAGAGAAGCTTTTGACCGATGCTGAACCGTTTTTAGAAACATAAGCAACGCAGTAAACCATGTTATCATAAAACAAAAATAAAGTAGCAATATTAAGACAAAATATAGTCTCACAATATACGTAATTCGAAAAAAATCATCGATAGATTTACATTAAACACCAGCACTGAAAGGAACACAATGGTCGGCACGCAACGACGAGTATGTGGCAACTATTGCGTCATAGTTGTAAAACGTTACGGAAACAGCCGAACGACCGAGAGAAACTTGAGTTCGAGGACCCGCATATTTTGTTTCATTTTTACTCGAAAACTAAAGTGTTTAAATATATGGTAACCACACAGGAATTATACCTAACCAAAGTACAGTTTCTAAAGCAATTATTAAATGTGTTGAAAATTCACCTTTAACATTGCATAGGAGAGATAAGCTAAATTAGTATGCCCACAATAAAAACTAACGTCTAATACTGCATGCAGTGCAGGTGACTTTGTATTAAATTAAACAACTTTTGAGATGTAAATCAAAATAAAGAAAGGAGTAGGCTAATTCACATCGTTGCTTTTTAAGCCCAGTATTACCCTTAACTCTGTTAATAAGTAATTAAAAAAGTATTTTATGTTTAGATAAGAATACATAGTGTTACAATATATATCTTTTGACCCTTTGACTGAATTAAAAATAAAATTATACACTTTTTAATAAGGCAAAGTTATCTTGATTATTATATTTATAATTTGATTTCCTTCAAAATAAACTTAGTTATAAGAGAAACTGAAACGGCTTTCAAACTCGTGAAAATGAAATGATCAATAAATGAATGCTGTTGAGAGTTCTACTAGAGTATATCCAATAGCCACTAAAATGTTACTGCAGTCATACGTAGGAAAATTTTAATAAAGTTATTACAAACAAAGGTGAATTACTTTACAGTATAGATAATATTGTAACAAACATTTTTCAGTCAAACATAAGAAATATAAGTCAGTTATTGTTCTTCTATTTTTTAACACAAATGAACAAAAAGATATTTGTTTTAAAAGAACCATTAAAACCTTTTAGAAGGTGAAATTGTGTACAGAGGGTTGACCACATTATACAAAATTACACAGAACAATTTAAGAATTTCACAACGTCATTATAGTTCATGTGCATCCGGTCACGCTATACCTGATGACTATGTATCTTTACAATAGCCCTGTAGCGTAGTTTCAATAAGATAAATTTTGATGTAAGCTGTCGCGATGAAACGTAATACATTCAGTGAATAGTGCAAGTTTCACAGAAATCCACAGGCATTGTGTCTTACCAGCTTGACTGATATGGAATAGCACGAATACTCATTTCATTGCCAACTGTTTGAGGTATGTGACTGGAAGCCATATATTGATGAATCCATACCATGTTGCCTCGTTTCCAATAAATGTCCTTTTTAACTATGTCACACATTTTTGCCTGGGAGATGTAGATAACTTCTCCGCTGACCTTCATTTTAGTGGTTTCTTATCTGTTACAAGATGACACAATTTACTTATCTTACCATGAATATGGTACATTTAGTTCATGATTTTTTCTGGATTAGCCCGGCATGGCCAAACGTGTTAAGGTGTGCGACTCGTAATCTGAGGGTCGCGGATTCGCATCCCGGTCGCGCCAAACATGCGGGCCCTTTCAGCCGTGGGGGCGTTATAATGTGAGGGTCAATCCCACTATTCTTTGGTAAAAGAGTAGCCCAAGAGTTGGCGGTGGGTGGTGATGACTAGCTGCCTTCTCTGTAGTCTTACACTGCTAAATTATGGACGGCTAGCACAGATAGCTCTCGAGTACCTTTGTGCGAAATTCCAAAACAAACAAACAAAAATCTTTCTGGATGATCCTGATACCCCAAATTTACCCAAACTTCTTTATTCTCCATTTCCAAAAGATATAAAGGATATACCTGTTTTGGAAAATCTAAATCCCTAATCTGAAAACATTTTTACAATATGACCGTATGAATATTTTCCGTCGGAAAAAGCTGTTACATACCTTCCCAAAATCAATCAATTCTCAAAGACAACTACTACTGAAGAAATGCTAAAGAATGTCAACATGTAGTTGTAGTACACGACCTTATATTGTTAGTAGTTGTCATCCATCTGACATACTGATTCACATATTCAAAACAGTTTTAATACAACGTACTCAAACCTATAGTTGACTCTACTAATATCAATGAATATTTTGTGATCTCTACTTTAAGGTTATAATTAGTTTTGAACTTACATTACTTCAATTTTTAATTTTCAAAATAGATTATTTGTTTATTTTAATATAAAGCTTCATAACTGGCTATTCACTATGGGGCATCGAACTCCCCATTTTACGCTGCAAGTTCGTAAGTTGCTGCTGACTCGCTGGAAGACTTTGAAATAAAACCGCATAAAAATAATTTGCTGGTGATTTAATTTTAGATCAACTTGGTCGAAGTGAGAAATATAAATACACATTTATAATTTTAATAAATAAAAAAATATGTGCTGGTTTTTATATTTGTTATTATTTTCAACATAATAATAACTGTATTTTAACTTGATACTTTCAGAGTAAATATTAGTTTTTTATTTAACTTGCGATACGTAAAGGAGTTTCATTTGAAGCATTTAGCTTCAAATTATCTATTACGTAACCAAAAGATGAACAGCTAATGTACTATATTTTTTACAACGAACATTTACAAGTTCAAAATCTTAAAATATTTATGTTCAAGCGTCTTACCTACTTTTGGTTCTGGCATGGCCAGATGGGTTAAGGCGTTCGACTTATAATCTGTGGGCCGCGGGTTCGCATCCCGGTCGCGCCAATCATGCTCGCCCTTTCAGCCGTGGGGGCGTTATAATGTTATGGTCAATCCCAATATTCGTTGGTTAAAGAGTAGCCCAAGAGTTGATGGTAGGTGGTGATGACTAGCTGCCTTCCCTCTAGTCTTACACTGGTAAATTAGGGACGGCTAGCGCAGATAGCCTTCGAGTAGCTTTGCGCGAACTTAAAAAACAAACAAGCTTCTGATTCCCCATTTCACCAGGTTTTTTTGCTACAAATTCGTAGTGATTTGACATGAAAGCTATATATAATGAATAATACTATATTTTATGAACAATACTCGACTTTTTATACTAAATTTGTATATAATCTACATGTTATCTCTATAGTGAAGATATTTTTTCATTAAATCGAGGTTATCTAAAACTACAGCAACTCAAGCAAACAAAAATATCAAGACAAAAGTCCGTGTCATAAACTTAAGCATTTTGTCCAAACAACAATGAATTTAAATTTATATTTACGATTCTAGATTTGTATAGGCATTATATTTTTATACAATTTAACGTTTCATCTTAAACCAATATACAATGAAAACTAGAAATCACTCGTAATAATGAACACAAATTTAACAAAACTAAAACACTAATTTATTTTCAATTCAAATAATGACTCAAGTAAATTATCTTTGCATTCAAAATAAAACAAGTTTCGGTTAACTCATTAAGCCTAATTGTGGTTTTATGATTGATGTCATAGATTTAAAACTTAGTCTTAGCTAATAGTCTTAGGCTTAAGATATCTTTTTACATATAAGCTGTCCCAAGTGTAGTTCATGCAAAAAAATTTATTTGCATTTAATATTGTGTTATATTCACAAAACAGAAAATATACTATATTAATTTGTTAAACCCTGCTATTTACTGATCGAAATTTAATATACTCTAAGCATATACTATAAATCTTACTGTAGCGGAAACAGATGTTTTACATAAAGAGTTATGAACTTAAGCACCAGCTGTCACTCTTGAAAACACAGCTCCCTAAATAATGCAATATTCATCAGACCATATTCATATATTTAAATCCTTTTAATTAACTGCCAAGGCCTGGCATGGCCGAGCGCGTTAAGGCGTGCACTCGTAATCCGAGGGTCGCGGGTTCGCGCCCCCGTCGCGCTAAATATGCTCGCCCTCCCAGCCGTGGGGGTGTATAATGTGACGGTCAATCCCACTATTCGTTTGTAAAAGAGTAGCCCAAGAGTTGGCGGTGGGTGGTGATGACTAGCTGCCTTCCCTCTAGTCTTACACTGCAAAATTAGGGACGGCTAGCACAGATAGCCCTCGAGTAGCTTTGTGCGAAATTCCAAAAACAAACAAACAAACAAATTAACTGCCAAACCTTATACTTATATTTAAATCCTTCTTTAAATATTTGTTTGAATTAAAAACCCTAAATCCCAAGTGAATATGTTGTTTGTATGGTAAAACTATTGTTATTACTAAGTATCACGTTGTCTAGAAAAAATAATAATTCGTTATAGGATCATTTATAGTGAACTGAGTGATTTAAAATATTGCAGTTTCGTTAAGTGTATAAAGTGTTTTGATTTGTATAATGTTAAAAAACAACTCCATGTCCATTATATTTTATTTCTTCAAGCATCTTTCCAAATTTCGACTATCACCAGGATTAATATTGGTCATTTTCTTTAAATATACAGACATTAGTAGCGTAGGGTACTATTCAATCATTTTCTTTGTGATCCGCCATAATATTTAATATTCATACACAAGTTAATTAACATCAAATACTCTATATTATTAAACGTAAACATATCAAGATAAACTCGAAAGTTTTAATTTTTAATATAGGTATTTCTTTTTCCTTTTTGGTAGAATTGTTTGTTTGTTTGTTTTGGAATTTCGCACAAAGCTACTCGAGGGCTGTCTGTGCTAGCCGTCCCTAATTTAGTAGTGTAAGACTAGAGGGAAGGCAGCCAGTCATCACCACCCACCGCCAACTCTTGGGCTACTCTTTTACCAAGCAATAGTGGGATTGACCGTCACATTATACACCAACACGGCTGGGAGGGCGAGCATGTTTAGCGTGACGCGGGCGCGAACCCGCGACCCTCGGATTACGAGTCGCACGACTTATGCGCTTGGCCACGCCAGGGCTTTTTGGTAGAAGGGTGAAAAGTTAATGTTCAAAATTTTCATAATCTGTCGTATTTACATGGAATTAGCGCACATTTTAAATGTGTACCGCGTAACTGGCTGGTTTTGGAATATGATATCGTTGTTCTTATCGTATAAATATTCGGTCAACGATCGTTCTACTTTGTTGTCTCTATATTCTAACAATGCTGTAGCATTGTAGAATTGTAGCTGAAATTTGTCCTAATGTATGCTCAATTAGTATTGGTAGTTTAAAAATTTACAAACTCTCAAAGACTGTATCTATTATTTATTTATTTTTTTGGCAGTGTGATAACCAGTGATATGAATAACATATGCACATTGCGATATTTGTTAAATACCTAATAGTTATATAATTGTTTATTCTCTCTCTTACTCAAGTCAGGTTTTCATCCAAAATCGTTTTTAAATAACATAAGACTTTCTAGGATTTAGAGAACGAAATATATCTTCCATATTATGTGGCTTTTTTAAACTGGTTTAGTTGAATTGCTTGTCTCGTATTGTGTTCAATCAATAAATAGGTGAAACTGCAGTCCACAGTAGAGGGTACGGCCAATTTAAGAATGTATGAGGCTTCCACGTAGCAACTTCTGGTGAAACAGGAAATAAATATTTAACACACATCTGCATACAGTACTATGAAAAAGTGTTTGTTTTTGTCTGAATTTTGAATTTCGCGCAAAGTTACACGAGATCTATACTATGTAAAAACTTTCAAGCATGTGGTCAGCTATCGGTCACTTGCCTCTTTTTTTTTGTGAACCTGACGATGACCGAAGAAGGTCGAAACGTTGTTCGCTTCTCTACATAGAATTTTTTATATCCATACCAGCCGTTTTTACATGTATACTTTTCTCTACAAGTGGGTTTTCTCGTCATCTGGATTATGCAGAAATTACGTAGCTTCTTTCTTAGCTGGCGCATTCAAATAATGCAATAACCCCCACAGAACCCTGATATCAACCCAATTGAACAGACCTGAGATATAATAGATCAAAAAGTCAATTCCAAAGAAACTTTATGGGGAGAGTATTAGAGAAATTTGTTATAAAATCTCAAAGAACCTTTTTATTACATATGTTTCAACAATACCTGAAAGTCTTTTTGCAGTTATTAAATCAAAGGAGAACATACAAAACAGCTGTTTACTGAATTGAAGCACTTACATTGAGATCCTGATGTACTAAATATGAAGGATAATAAAATTTTGATGTTTCTTTTGCGATTTAACCTCTGTTGTGCTTTGAAAGTAGCCTGAAATTTATTTTTGACTTTGTTCTAAAGCTTTAGCAAAATACTGTATACAAAGATTTAATATAATTTTGTAATATATTTCTCAGTGAGCTTTTAGTAAGAACGAGCAATTTTCTTACTTGTAGGAAATCAGTACACTTATGGATATCACGCACACACACACACACACACACACACGTGTTAGGTTTCCTCAAGGCTACTTGAAAATTCATAGTTTCTACCTTGCGCATAAGTTTGTTAGCATAAGATTTCAACGGCTATAAATAAAACACCTTTAAGTGTATTTTTAAAATTTATTTCTAAGTGTTTCTTAAATATTATTATTGGTTAGCATCAGCATTTGAAAACGCAAAGATCTGTTTATTTATTTTGTTCCATGTACATAAAAAACGATATAAACATTTAATGGTGTAATACTTTCAAATCCATAAATTGTAAGATAACTGATTGCTTCATCCATTAGTCGTAGGGAGTTTTAGAAACAATATGGTGCCAAACACTTATGAAAAATTGTTCTCAGTGAAGAAGTAAATTAACAGAATTCTTGCTGATGTAAAACATCGATTAATCAAATGAGCATCTTCTGTCCGATGTTTAAACCACCGGTTGTCCTTATCTAAGACTTTTATATGTTATAACTTGTAATGGTTAAAACTGGCCCTTGAGGACTATCCATGCAGCTTTTGTTCAGAATTAAAGTGCCAATATAGTTCATAAAATTAAAGGAGTAGTAACAATATTCATAGTTTAATGATGCCTCCTTTCTGATCACTCAATGATAAAAGCTCTAGACAAGGCTAAATTGAGACAAGTTAATGGCAAGACTGTGACATAAGGACAGTTTCGGTTATGCCAGTGGGTCGTGTTTGTGCATAACATATATGTACTACAGTAAAGATATTTCTTACTACTGTGTTGGCTTTCCTGCTTTCGTGTGGTACTACGGTGAAGATATTTCTTTTCAGAATGTTGGCTTTCCTGCTTTCGTGTGGTACTACAGTGAAAATATTTCTTATTCCTATGTTGACTTCCTTGCTTGCGTATACGGATACTACAGTGAAGCTTTATGTTAGCAAATGCGCAGTGCAGTAGTGGATTTTCATCATATTTGTTATTCGGGTTTTTTGTGCAGTTGCGCAGACGCATGCAAGATTTAGTCTTTCGTACTGTGGCTTTTATTGTCAATTTTCAGGGTTCCAGAGAATATTACACTGTTTCTGCATAGATCTTCACCAAATTTGGTATATACGATCAATGAGTCATTGCATAAACAAGTGTTTTTTTAAAATTCAAATTTAGTATGTGAGTTCACATTCTCTTCAGCAGATAGATGCAAATATTTACCTCTGTACTCTTCGTGTTGCAATTTTTATGAACTGTTTTGTTTCCACTTTACTGTTTTTTTCTACTAGCGTATGTGTACTGCAGTGATGGATCTTTGTACATAGCTTAATCGTGCCATTGTGCAAACACGTGCAACATCTAACCGTTGTACTTTTCATACGGCTGCTTATATTGTCGAACTGCGTTTCGTACAACTATTTCTCTCCCTATAGATGGATATTCACAAAATTTGGTAGGTACATTCATTGTTTCTTCGTGTAGATAGATATAAGTCTTCATCGTATGCGTTAAGTAAATCCATTTTGTTGTTGTACAAATGCCTTCAAATATTCACCTTTGTACCTCTCACACTGTGAATTTTATGGCAGGTTTCGTGTTTCATACGACTACTTCCTTCCCTCCAGATATATCTTCACTAAATCTGGTATGAACATTTATTTCGTCATTGCGCAGATACCATTAAATCTTTACCAAACTTGGTATTATGTTTCTTGCATGTTTGTATAGTTACATACAAGTCTGCATAAAATGTGTTGTTTAGGTTTAATTGCATGTTTGTATAGTTACATACAAGTCTGCTCAAAATGTGGTATATAGGTTCATTGCATGTTTGCACATGCACATACACATTTTCTTCTTTACACCTTTTATGTTGCGGTTTTTATGGTCGGTATTGCGTTTTCTACCAACAGATACACTGTCTGTGAACATAGCTTCACCAAATCTGATATGTATATTTACTATTTCTTCTGTAGATTCATACAAATTTTTACCTTGCACTCTTCGTTTTGCTGTTTTTATGATTGTCCTATCATTACTTTACTCCTTGTTGCTGGACCTTCACCAGATTTAGTATATTCGTTCATTGCGTTGTTGTAAAGGTACATTCAAATCTTCATCAAATTTGGTTTTTGATTCATTGTGTCGTTGCAATAATATCTTCAAATTTTAATGTTTGTATTATTTGTTGTGCGGTTTTATGACCCCCTTTTACTAGTACTTCGTTGACTTCCCTAAACGCTACGTGTATTACAGTGAAGATTCTTGTTACCATTATGTTTGATAATCTGCTAGCGTACGTGTATTGAATTTATGAATCTTCACTAAATTTGATAGGTAAGCTCATTATGTTCTATTGGAGACACATAAACGTATCACTTTTTAATTTTTACGGTTTTCATGTGTGTTGTTACATTTTTTCCAATACTTTGCACCTCTATAGATAACTCCACACTAAATGTGGTATGGATGTTCATTATTTCTATGTGGAGAATCATGCACATTTTCAGTTTTGGATATTCCGTTTTGCGATCTTAATGGTCGTTTTGGTGTGTTTTTTAACCACTACTTCGTCCCCTGTAATTCGATCTTTACCAAATTTGGGATGAAAGTTTGTTAGCCCATACGAAGATGCAAATTTTCAGTTTTGAATTTTGTATTTTGGGGATTTTATGGACATTTTTAGCTTTTTAGACACTCTTTAGTCCCTTTTGTTGATAGATCTTCGATAAATTTGGCACAAAGGTTTGTTGGGTGTATGTTGAGATAATGCAAATTTGCTTGTTTTGTTCGTTCTAATGTTTATTGGCATTTTTGCGTTTTTTCCAATTATATATAAGGGTAGCAACCTTGTATATCCTAAGATAACCTTTCATTAATCATGAATTTACATAGCTTCCGTCCTAAGATGAGTACGCCAGCTTTTATTTGTCTTTGTTTCTTTGAAGTTAAGCACAAAGCTTCACAATTAGCTATCTGTTCTCTGCTTAACACAGATATCGAAACCCAGTTTCTAACGTTATATCTCCGCAGACATACCGCTATGCCAAGGAGAGGGAGTACTCCAGTTAGTAAACAATATTTCGTTTTTCATTTCAACTGGAATTAAAACCAAGTTTGAGTTATGTTGTTAAGTTTTTCATTATACTGTGTTATTACATTGTTAATCAATATATGTTTATTTATCTTTATTGTTTTAAATGTTCTTTCAGCTGACATTTATTGTCGCCTATTATTCGGAATTTTAAGCAATGATAAAAATAAAATAAAAATCCAGAGATGCAAATGGATCAAGTCTCAGAACTCAGAATACAAAATAAAAACTCGATTTGTCTTTTTCCAGAAAAAATATGTAGTATTTACCAATTAACTTTTTTCAAACTGAAGGAACGTCACTGATATACCCGGATACTTTTTAAGTTTTTTTGTTTTTTTTACATTTTACATTACTATGTGGCATTTGGCAACTTTAAAAAAAAAAATTTGTTACTAGTATGTACTCAGTATATATAACCTATATAAAAGCAGGTGTGTGTCATGTTACATGATGCCAAAACCCATTTATCCAGATAGAATAGTTTGATACTGTCTGCTATTTAGGTTTTAATGGCGTGGTGCAAGGAAGCCGTGAGATGGATTGTGTGAAACTCTATAAGTGTAGTGAGTATTTTTAAAATAAGCCTAAGCCCTAAAGTAAATGTGTGGTGTAAAATTATCTATTCTAGAACAAAGTGCATACAATCTACCATGAATATTAAATATTGATTAAATTTTAAATTTTTCAGAAATAAGTTATTTTCTGTTGCATCACCAACATTTTATTTTAAAAAAACTTCTTTATTCAACGATGACTCTAAATTAAGAAATAAAAAATAATTTTCCAGATTTATATTCTATTTGTTAAATTTTATATTTTTGATACACAGACAAACAACATTAGATTATACTTTTGTTGCTAAGTTGCATGATATTAGAGTCACTGTTGCAAAAATGCAATAGTTTTTCTAAATATTAGTTGTTAATCTAACTAATCTTTACCAATAATTATTTTTTAAATACGCCACAAATTTATTTCTTGAATCATCTTAACCGTGGTTAGCTCTCAAAGAAATTTACTAACGTCTGACTGCTTCGACTTCACTTTTCCTCCTCTTTGTTCATCAGTCTTGATTTCGCAAAAATGTATTTATTTTGATTATCTATGAAATGCGAGGTTAAGGTATACTATGGGATGGAGGTGGTGGCACTATCCAGTCATTTCTAACGAACTGTAAATTAGTTGTAATGTGATTGTTGATTGTCAAGATTGCGTTCCAATTTTCTGTTACATGCGCATTATTAGTAGTTGTATTACGCTGCATATAGTTAGTTTGTCAAAACATAATAAACGCTTAAAATCAGTAAAAATTACACTTCACAACTTGTTGTTCATGCAAGTTAATGGTATCAAAGGCGTCTATTACTAGCAAATATAAGAAAATGAAAAATCCGAAATTAATCCACGTGTAATTCCATCACCATATCTCGGTGTGCAAGATGTCTAAAGCTCACTTTTGTAATAACTTGTAAACAACTGAATCTTGTGAAAACAAAGACACTTTATTTATTTTAAGTTTTTATGTCAAATTTCAGACTGAAAAAGATTATTGATATTCGTATTTTTTTACTTTATTAATTGTTTATTTCAGGAAAGAAAAAGATTCAGCGACAAAAGTTAAACATGGGCTTCGAAACTGTTTATATCATTTAGTTTTAAATGTATGCAGACGATAGATGTCTCTGTATTTCTCGTCGTTCAATGTTTGGCACAAAAGCGAAAAGTATTCTTTATGCAATATTTTAAGGTGAACCGGTTTCCTCAAAAGCATTAGATCCTTAATAACAAGAGGACTGAACATAAAATTTGGACAACAAGAAGGCATCAGAAGTAAAGCAACAAAATCTTTATTAAACACAAAAATAGTTTGTGTACATTCGCAGAGAAATGTGTAGCTTCCCCACTAGATTATTAAATTGACGCTGTTGAATTAAAGAAAATATACAGGTTCTGTTCTTGCAAGAAACTCATATACTTTCTCTGAAAAAGTATTACCACTTGACCCGTCATTCTTACACAGCATTCATCGGTCTAAAACACAGACATCATCCATTCGGTTAGAAAAGTTGCTTCAAGATCTCTTTAGACGGAATAGAAAATAACTTAAACCAAGAGCTACAAACAGACAGAAGTAATTAGAATAAACAAACTAAAACAGCTTTCAGTACAATCTGTTTACATAGCAGCTGCACAGAAATTGACAAACAAAACATTTTAAAGGTTAATGTTCTGGGCATATTTTGTGGGTTCATCTATCACATACTTAAGTGAAAAATACAGACATAACATAACAAATATGGTAAAATATTTGATTACGATCGCAAAAGTTTGAGTTAGAAATATGCACTTGTTCTGAATTTTTCATTTCCATTTATACTTACTCAGTTTTATTTTTTACTAAAATTAAATACAGAATTCTTATGTAGTGTTGTACAGTAAACTAAAAATATACAAATATTAACCATAAGAAAACCTTTGCAAAAATTATAATTTGATAAAATATAATGTCACTTCTGTTATAATTATGATTATAATCTAAGTTCAATTATAATAGAGTAAGAGATTCAAAAAACATTGAAGATACATTTTAAGTACTCAAAACTATTTGTTGGTTCTTTCGTCCAACACTTTTTCGCTTCTCAGTGATGTCGAGAAAACCCACTTGTAGAGAAATACATATGCAAAAACGGCTCTTCTGTGTAAAATATTTTCTCAACTCAAACGAGCCATTTTTTCATTCATACTTTTTCGCTTCTGTTTTCTTTACAAAAATACGATAAAAACAGGTTTTATAGAAAGTCGTCTTTTAACAACGCATGCGTGAAACTGCTAAAGAATATGAAGCAAATAATAATATTTGTTTATCTCTTTCAGTAATAAATGTTTCTGATTACATGAATAATGCTTCAACTTTTATTGTGTCTGCCATTTTTCTAGCCCGCGTGATAAGCCCTGCTATCGAATAAGAGGTCTCATTGGCACTGGATCTTGTAGAATCAGGATCATAAGAAGCGATAAGACCAGTTAGGTCATAGATACAAAGTTTGTATAAAAACTTGTTTCTTTTAATTTAATACATTACGTTGTACACTTGCAGTACTTGTGATTATAATAGCTCCAAATTCAATTTTATATCATTAAGTTTACAAAATTTTTTGGGGCAGTATGCCTCCAGACCCCGCTCAAAATGGTAGTCTACCAGAGGTCTAACCACTCCAAAATTTCTTCATACAGCAGTTAGTAAGATTGACACATTGTTGTACATTGTTCTTCACTTCCATTCTTAAAATATTAGAATTAAAACTGCTGTATCATAAAATAAAATCGAATGCATAACCAAGCTATTTTTATTTTGCCATTTTTTTGGCTGGCTGTTAATAATATTTCACTTCTGTCTTATGCTCCCGTGTTCTCTCTTTCTTTGCCTAAACTTTGTTGTTTCAAGACCCCTAGATCAACTCTTGATCCAACCCCTGGAAAGCATATATGTACCCCTCAATTGAAAAAAAAGAGGAATCCACACAGTATTATTTTTCACGCTATGATTAGGATTCAAACCGAGGTTATTGTGACATTCAGTACTTTTTCGTGCTAAAATTAGAACTTGTTTAGTGTTTAGTGATAATATTTCATGCGTTTTTATAAGTGTTTGATTTTTATTATTGAGTAAAATCTATACAAGTTGTTGTGATGATGTCCTTGAGCCAAATGAAGCAAACACCAAGATTTTTTATATGCAAAAAACGGCTCTTTTGGGCTCAGAAAACACTTCAAATAGAAGAGCGAACAACGTTTCGACCTTCTTCGGTCATCGTCAGGTTCACAAAGATGTTGGACATTGAATAATTTGATTTACTTCTTAGCCATTTACAGAAAAAAAAATATGCTTAGTTCTTTCAGATTAGTATGACAATGGTTGAGACTAGAAGTACGAAGACAAGCAAGGTGGTCTAGTGCCTTCCCTAGGTAGAGAGTCTTTGCACAAAGAAAAGCCAATGTTAATGAGCAAGACCATTGTAAGCTATGATATTTATTGGTGGAGAAGTCACTTACGTAATCCATTGATTAAGGAAACCCATTAACACTGCTATTGTGTCTTAGTTTAAAGGACAACTAGAAATGGACTATATACAACGAGGACAAGACCAACTAACGTTTATCTCCAAATGTAGCTCTGCAAGTCAGCCTTTTTATTTTAAAGTTTTTTCAAAGAGACTTGCTTTAAATAGAGTGACACTGATATATCCCTAAATAATGGGTTATGATTCAAACTTAAAGTTTGACAGTAAAGAGCTATCTAATGCCTACTTACCCATGAAGATATTTTGCCACTTTTAACTATACTTCAAACACAAACGATAGAATAACAACATGTTTGAAGAAAGTAAGCAAAATAGGCAGGGGATTGTCACTGTCCATAACATACATCTGGCAAATGACAGCAAGTGTTTACAATGTGGGTGCTATAGAAATAAAGAACAACTCTTAGGTTCTATCTTGTTACAGGAATTTTATTTAAATTTACCACTAAGAATCCCAAATCATAACCCTAGTTTAGTTCAGTTTTATTAATTGTCTGTTACACTTTTGTCTCTTCACTAGTTTGTTTGGATTCGGTTGTCTTTCGGCTTCTGTGGGGGGGGTGAAAGTGATGTAAATCAAATATCCATGTACACGCTTTCTTTTTTAGAATTAAACTTCAAGATTTAAGAACTCTGTTGCAGGATTAGTATTGCTAGAAAAGTGTTCTTTATTGCTTGTCAACATAAGCTTTTTAACTTTATAAGTATAAAGTGCATACTCTATTTTCTGAATTCTGTTGTTGTTGTTTTTTGCTACTTTGATGACTAAAAGAAAGGCAACTACTTAACATCACCTGCCCTTGAATTACTCTTAGTCAACAAATAGTGATATTGGCCTTCACATTATTATTATATGCACATGCGTCTGAAAGAACGAGTATATTCGCTGGCGAGATTCAAACTTGAGATCCGAAGATTAAAAGTTAAGCGCAACCGCCTCCAGATCATACCAGAACAAATTACGTGAACATGGTAATAAATGAGAACCTAAATGATAATATACTTAAAAAATAGCATAAATCCATAAGAAAAAAAGCATAATAAGTGAAGAAATTGCAATTATACCATTGAAATATTATAAATATTAATTTTAAAGATAATTCGTTTATAAACCAACAGATGACAGCTTATGTGAATACAGATTCATTTTCCATAATAGTATTTTTCGTAAAATAAACTTCATGTTCATATATAGCAAAATTTAATATCATTTTAACAACAGAAGTTATATTGATAATAAAAATATTAATATAAACACTAACCTTTTCCATTTCATTATCAAAAAATTAATTGACATTATAATTTAAATCATGAAGCATATTTTAAATAAATAATGCCAAACAATCCTCCATGTTAACCATTTAGTAATTTTAAGCCATTTTGTACATATTTATTATAATTTGTTTATAATTGAAGTGTCAAAGTCACTGTATGCGAATATTTCGAAAATATGTTTACTGCAGAGGTTGTGGATGTAACCCTTTCACAGCTTAGAAAATTACCAGGTGTATTGTAAAATTTTCACACGGTCAAAGTTATTACAAGTGTTTCAGGCCCGGCAGGGCCAAGCGTGTTAAAGCATGCGACTCGTAATCTGAGGGTCGCGCCAAACATGCTCGTCCTTTCAGCCGTGGGAGCGTTATAATGTGACGGTCAATCCCACTATTCATTGGTAAAAGAGTAGCCCAAGAGTCAGCGGTGGGTGGTGATGACTAGCTTCCTTCCCTCTAGTCTCGCACTGCTAAATTAGGGACAACTAACACAGATAGCCCTCGAGTAGTTTTGTGCGAAATTCAAAAACAAAATGCCCCCCAGTGGCTCAGCGGTATGTCTGCGGATTTACACGCTAAAATCCGGGTTTCGATACCCGTTGTGGGCAGAGCACAGATAGCCCATTGTGTAGCTTTGTGCTTAATTCAAAAACAAACAATCAAAAACAAAATACAAGTGTTTATGTTTTTGCACGTAAACAATACACTAGATATATCATTAAAGACTTCTCACTTCACTCGACAAACAAAAAATATGCAGATATGGACATACAGAAGTACCCTTACGGATAATGAAAAAGTGCCATTTTTTTAAGAATAAAAGCGATGACGATGAAAAAAATCTTCATTAAATCAATGAAACGATATACATTTGTATTAAAGAATTGATATATTAGATCCTTTGACATATTTTATCTGTCATACTTTATGTTTCTGTGATTGCGTTCTTGTTTTGTTAAGTCTCTGATATCACTGACTTACACACAACAGCATATGTAAAGGTAAGAAAAAGTCAGAAAGTGTGTTATGGTTTATTTAAGATAATATAAGACAGTGTATTCACTTGTGGTAATTTAGTAAGAGCTTTTAAACCACGTTTTTCCTATATCGCCGCACGTAATAAGTAAATGAATCTTGTTATACTATCCATGAAGAATTATAATGTACTGTTTAGACATTGCAATAAAATATAAAACAGACAAACTGTTCAATTGTGCTCCATCTTTCAGTATATTTTCTAAGCTATTTATAGTGTTTGGGGTGACTTAAAGATTATTTATACAAGTATTTAAAGTAAATAGTTGTCTCTTTTGTTTAAAAATTTTGCACAAAGCTACTCGAGGGCTACCTGTGCTAGCCGTCCCTAATTTAGCAGTGTAAGACTAGAGGGAAGGCAGCTAGTCATCACCACCCACCGCCCACTCTTGCGCTACTCTTTTACCAACGAATAGTGGGATTGACCGTAACATTATACGCCCCCACGGCTGGGAGGGCGAGCATGTTTAGCGCGACCCTCGGATTACGAGTCGCGCGCCTTACGCGCTTGACCATGCCGGACCCAAATAGTTGTCACATTCACCCACTGAGTCGTGAATCGTACAGAATTTGTTTGTTTTGAATTTCGCGCAAAGCTACTCGAGAGCTAGCCGTCCCTAATTTAGCAGTGTAAGACTAGAGGGAAGGCAGCTAGTCATCACCTCACACCGCCAACTTTTGGGTTACTTTTTACCAACGAATAGTGGGATTGACCGTGACATTATAACGCCACTACGGCTGAAAGGGCGAGCATGTTTGGTGCCACCGGAATTCGAAGCCGCGACCCTTTGATTTCGAGTCGAACGCCTTAACACACTTGGCCATGCCGGCCCACGTACAAGATACCAGAATACTATTACATAAAAATATAATTGAAAAATACATTATTGTGGTGTCAGTATTAAGTCTATAAAAATACGTATCAAACATCCTATGGCATGAGATGACCTACTATATCAAAGAACGTTTTCATTATACGTATTCAAGAAAAGATTATACCAACTTGTATAAATCTCTGTACTGCCACTTCTGGTAACTTTAGTGGGTTTTAAGCAATGTGTTATATTTGACCTTTACGTATTCAATTTACAAGAATGTCACTAATTGCATGTACAAATTTCCATTTAAACTTAGAAAGCAATTTACAATAAAAACCTTACAAAATACAATGAAGTAATAATACCTCAAATTTGGAAGGAAAAATAAAGTAAAAAGGAAAGATAAACACAAAAGTCGATGGAAAAATACACTGAACAAAAGACACATTAAACCAAACAAATGTGTTATTATAAAACATTTGAAACAGATAAACTTTGTACTGTTAATAGTGAACACATTTATTCAACTAGTTCTTTGTTTTAACCGCGAAAATAAAGCCAAATTTTACAGTAAATTGAAGCTTAAAAGAACCGAGATAAACAAGTAGTGTTCAATGAATCATGTTAAAGTCCAAAATTAAAATTCACTCAAAGTAGTTTAAAATAATATAAAGAATTATCTAAAGCTGGTGAAGATAGATAATTCATATTCAAAACAATGAAACTACGTTTGTAACAAAAACTTGACTTGTTTGGAATGAAAAAACCAAACTAGACTGACAAACACAAAAAAATAATTAAATAAAACAGGTACACAAGAGAAAAATGTATATATAAAATCAAATGCATACAACTAAATAAAAAAAAATGAAAAAGTATATGTCATTGCTCAGCTTTTCCTTGAGATCTGGTTTTCTGGAGGCCCAGATGCACGTTTTGGAAGAACTTCTTCATGCAGGGTAGGTTGTTACTGATCCCTGTAATGAAATCTAAGCATGTTCGCGGCGTTAATCTTCTAATTTTAAAATCAAATGTGTTATATTTCATATGAGATAAAAATAAAGCAATCTTATGACCTTTGCACATTCAGTTTACAAAGACGTCATTAACTATATGTACAAATTTCCATTTAAACTCAGAAAACAGAGAAAACAATAATGCATTTATTCTTGAAAAAGAATGAATGAAATATTGCAGTTTTCCAAGTATCAGTCTCGATTATCTAAAAGTTCAGTCTTTGAAGTCGGTAAAATTGTTCTCACAATTCAAATTTTTCTTATGACTGACCAATCACAAATTGGATTGCAAGAATTTCAAAGTATCTCTTGTCCATATGAAAGTCTTAAAGCATCCTCACGCTTAGGATGATATTCAATACAATACAACTATTCTATGGAACAGCAGGTAGCGCTCTTTACTGCCATCACAAATAGTAACACTTAATGCTGAATTATCACATAATCTAGTTCAGATTTAGCACGTTCAGAACTGGAATTCCGAAAAAAAGAAAAACCTAAAAAAAAATTGATACTAAGTGAAAATATTCTCTAGAGGTCAAGATATACTATTGGGTTAATAACACAAAAGAAGTAGATTGTAAATTAAACTTCTGACAGAATGTTATAGTGTATTAGGAGATGCGCATTTAGTAATGAGATAACTTTATAATTTTCTGCCCGAAAAAAAAATATTATTTTATTTCCTCACAACTTGGTAACTTCATCAAAATGTTACTGATCGAGAGAGAGTTTTTTTTTGTTTTAGTTAAAATAAGCATGATTTGACAAGAAAAAAAGACCTTTAGACTCCCTAAAATTCCAAAACAAGGTCAAGTCTTGGAAAATATTTTTCCATATTTATTTACTCTTAGTCTTGTAAATTCAAAAACTTAAGTTTCGTCGCTAAATGGGATTGAAAGTAAATATGATTGAAATGACTTTCATTTTCAATCCAATTTCCTGCCCTAGGACGTGAAAGACTCAAAATTAAATTTTTAAATAAAGTTCTGTTAAAGTGAGTCTACTATTGATTGTAGTGATTTCCATTTATAAAATTATTTTATATCTAAATATAAATCAACTATATTATTTTTGTTTTTCAACGACTCTATTACTTACTTCTTTGGTTTACTTTGAATTTCACGCAAAGCTACTCGAGAGCTATCTGCGCTAGCCGTCCCTAATTTAGCAGTGTAAGACTAAATGGAAGGCAGCTAGTCATCATCACCCACCGTCAACTCTTGGGCTACTCTTTTACCAACAAATAGTGGGATTGACCGTCACATTATAACGCCCCCACGGCTAGGAGGGCAAGCATGTTTGGTGCGACAGTGATTCGAACCCGCGACCCTTAGATTATGAGTCGAATGCCTTACCCACCTGGCCATGCCAGGCCTTAGTTATTTGTTAATCCATAAAAGAATGCTGTTGGAAATTTAGGTCGTAATAATATAATCAATCAAAATTTGACTCGTATATCTGAACAAAGTCTTGGAACTTCTTGTGTGTAATGAAAACGACCAAATCACATGAACGATTAAAGAACCAGTCACCAAATACAAGTATCTTGTACAGATTGTTTCGCTAATAAATATCATTCTGAACCCTGTACGGTTGATTTTCAAAATACGTTTTTAGTACTGTAGTTATAAGTTCATCCAATAAGCTTAAGAATTGGGATATCGTTCATATTTTCTACATAGATTTAGAGGCTAAGGATCAAAGGTTCCATATGTGTTAGATTGCAAGAGTAGAGCAAGGTCCAGACCTTCTATTGAATGTCGCGTAATAATTAATCTGATCTGGTTTAATTAATAAAGTTACAACATGTTTGAGAGTTGTTGGAATCTCTAACCTTCAAATTGCTCTAGAAACTCTATAATTGGTCATTAATGGCAAACAGTAACACATTTAATTTGTTCTAATTTTTATTTTATAATCTATGCCCTTTAAGATAACATTACATCCTTTTTTAAATGTAAACTGGCAGACATACCCATTTCAAGACAGTGTCATGTCTAAAATATAGCGTATGTCCTTGGGCGATATTGTCGTATTTATTATCCGTACTGTTTCCGGTAGTTGGCATACATAATACCCAAATAGAAAGAACATAAAAATTCACGTCAAATAACAGTATTTGTTCGTATTCTCACTTTGCTGCTTTTATATATGTCTATATATCTCATAATTTTCGTAAGATTTATTTACGACTTCTCAGTAAACTATTTATAACTTTTCAACTTTCTTAAAAAGTAACACCAAGAAAGAGGATATGTTAAGAGCACATCATAATTTACTTTTAACTTGTTTATATACGAGAAGAAAAATCATAATTAAAACTGAATTTAATTAACAGAAACTGTAACAATGTTATTAAATAACTCTCTAAGGCACTAGAAAGAATGCTTTGAAAACACTTCATTCCAGATCCAGTCAAAGTAGCACCAGTAATATAACCATAAACTTTCATTTGAACTGTTTCTTTGTTACGAATATTAACATGCATTAACTCACGGTGTGCATAATATCATAAGAAAGGGAACAAAATAATGGATAGAATTCATAAACGGCGTTTTTTCTTTCGTTAGAAGTTAATGAATATATTCACCAAAGAAAAGATATAAAGTAAATGTACAGTGATAGAAGACGTATACGTTCAAGTACAAACAATATAAAATTCAAAAAGAAGGGTTATTGGTTTAGAACATTTCGTAATGTATATTTAGTATATAAAATGGATATGAAAAGTTAGGCCTATTAGTGGCACAGCGGCACGTCTGTGGACTCAAACTACCAAAACCGGGCTTCTTACTCTTGGTAGGCAGAGCACAGATAGCCTATTGTGTAGCTTTGTGCAAAATTCTAAACAAATAAACAATGAAAAGCTAGTTAATCTCAATTACGAAACATAATAAAGAACTGGAATAAGCAAGAAGGGGGATTTTATTTCAGTTGGCCTGTAAAAATCAAATTACAACCAATAATGACACAACAAATATGTTGAAAATCTGGACAATCAGTTTGTTTGTTTATTTTTAATTTCGCACAAAGCTACTCGAAGGCTATCTGTGCTAGCCGTCCCTAATTTAGCAGTGTAAGACTAGAGGGAAGGCAGCTAGTCATCACCACCCACCGCCAACTCTTGGACTACTCTTTTACTAACGGATAGTGGAATTGATCGTCACATCATAACTCCGCTACGGCTGAAAGGGCGAGCAGTTTGGTGCCACCGGAATTCGAAGCCGCAACCCTTGGATTACGAGTCGCACGCCTTAACACGCTTGGCCATGCCGGGCCCTGGACAATCAGACAAAACCCTTCTCAACATAGTTCCAATTAACTACAATGTATTTTGCTATAAGCATCATGATACAATTTCGATTAAATGCATGTGTGGTAATATGGATATCATAGCTGCTTTAAGATAATCAGTTGTGTGTAAGTGTAGTATATGCAAACTGTCTCTAAGAAAACCAAAAATAAAAAAGATAAAAATTCAGTCAGAGCCAAACCATGATTATATCAAAAATTTAGTCAAAGCATAACTATGTCACAATGTTATTTGTTGAAACTTCAAAACTACAGTTATTTCTGATTATAGCACACTGTTCAACCAAACCTCACTCACAGTTCCCATTTTGTGATTGTTTTGGATATTATCTGTTGCAGAAACAAATAACACATAACCGTTGTCAACTAAAAAAAAATAACCTATCAACACGCTAATGTGTTTGCTCCAGTTGAGTCGTGTCCATAACAGGGAGGGAAAGAAACATTTTAATTTTCCCCTTTGAATACTTCTCGTATATCCGTCTAGCATTTCAGAAAAAAAAATTCGGTCAAATCAAGAAGTCATTCTAAACATAATGCTATAAAAGATAATGAATGACAAATGTTATTGTTTTCAATTTCAAATAATAGTACAGTTATAAGAAGTTATTTTTCAAAACCACATTTTAGATTTAGATCAGTTAAGTATTTTAGAAGATTTTCGTTTAATAAATATTTTTGGTTAAATTTGTTGTTGTTGTTGTTGTTGTTTTGAATAAAGCACAAAGCTACACAATAGGCTATCTGTGCTCTGCCCACCACGGGGATCGAAACCCGGATTTTAGCGTGCAAGTCCGCAGACATACCGCTGAGCCACTGGGGGGTAATTTAAAAAAAAAACAATAACAAAAATAACTTTATGCTATAAGTGGCAGAGTCATAGACTTGAGTCAATTTTTAGACTTAGGACTCGGACATAATTACTTGTGACTTGACATGCGACTCAGTTTAAATAACTTGGCAATCTAAATATGAAAAATGCATTCTTAAATTTTATTACAATAAACCTTGTCAAACGAATGTCGCAGACACGATACGCTTATTTACATTTACATTAGAAAGTATATGAGGCCTGGGATGGCCTAGCGCGTTAAGGCGTGCGCTTCGTAATCTGAGGGTCGCGGGTTCGTGTCAAACATGCTCGCCTTCCCAGCCATGGGGACGTTATAATATTACAGTCAATCCCACTTTTCGTTGGTAAAAGAGTAGCCCAAGAGTCGGCGGTGGGTGGTGATGACTAGCTACCTTCCTTCTAGTCTTACACTGCTAAATTAGGGACGGCTAGCACAGATAGCCCTCGAGTAGCTTTGTGCGAAATTCCAAAACAAACCAAAGTATATGGGCCCAAGATATAGCAACAAATTATTGCAGTTGTACCAGTGAACTTTTGCAATCTCAGCGTCAGGGTCAAGAACGTTTAAGATGAACAAGGTCCTCATCAGTCTTAATATAGAAGTTTGTGAGACATTAAATTGGTATTTCTTGGAGGGGTGATAAAAATCATAGAAAAGTAGATGCCTATAGATAAAATGTTACATTTCTCACACTAGATAAATGTGTCTATCTGCTGAGTCCACTGAAGGGAATCGAAACCCTGATTTCATCGTTGTAAATCTGTAGACTTATCGTTGTACCAGCGGGGGATACACTAGTGGAATTCATGATGTTTCTTTTAAACATTGTCTTATACATATAAAAACTTAAATTTTATATGCTATTAAAATATGGATTGATTGATGATTTGGAACTAAACACAAAGTTACACTATGAGCTATCATGTCATCTTCATACACAAATAGTTTACATTCTATAGTAGAGAACAGAGATACCGGCTTGGTTAAGCGCGTTAAGGCATTTGACTCATAATCTAAGGGTCGCAGGTTCGAATCCCAGTCGCACTAAATATGCTCGTCCTTTCAGCCGTGGGAATATTATAATGCAACAGTCAATCTCGCTATTCGTCGGTTAAAGAGTAGCCCAAGAGTTGGCGGTGGGTGGTG
The DNA here is from genome assembly GCA_011833715.1 of Carcinoscorpius rotundicauda. Classification (NCBI taxonomy): domain Eukaryota; kingdom Metazoa; phylum Arthropoda; class Merostomata; order Xiphosura; family Limulidae; genus Carcinoscorpius; species Carcinoscorpius rotundicauda. Next base: position 10,465,252 of record CM022405.1, on the reverse strand, counting down.
ATAATTAGCTGCCTTTCATCTCGTCTTACACTACTAAATTAGGGACGGCTAGCGCAGATAACCCTCGAGTAGCTTTGCACGAAATTCAAAACAAACAAAGAGATACCATCACCAGAATCATAACTTAGGGATTTATCATGGTACCGCAGGGTGTTGTTTTAGAGTATCGTTGTTTTGTTTAAGATAGCTTCCTTCATTCTCATTTATTGATGTTTGGTTCCTTGTTTAAAATTATAGAGTTTTGTATAGGCATACCGAGATTTTTAAGACACAATGAAGACAAACAGGGGAAGATTTTTTATTATGTTTGGTGAATCTGGTTTCCAATTTTATACCAGTTTCTCTGATTTATAAATGACATTCACAGCTCTAACAACATCTAATCGAAATTCGCCTGCTTCTAAGTGACCAATGACGTTGTGCTTCTGTCAGTCTTGGCGCAACTGTATTGCGTGTCGGTGACTTAACACCGAGCTATGGAAACCGTGAACCCGTCACTTTTATAGATATTTTGCACATGTTGCACGCGCAGAATATGGAAATCTCTCAAACAAATTTATTGGACACGAATGCGTTTTGGCGAAAAATCCGATGTTTTCCTCCGTTTTCAAAGTGCACAAAATTTATTGTCATTTTGGTCTGACAATCAGTGCCTTAACACGTGTAACATCACTCTGAGCTTGTAACGTTATTACATATATTTCTTTTTAAAATAAAAAATATCCCTTTTGCATTTCGTGTTTTGAAGAATATATATATATAATTAATATGTTTAGTCATAATCATATCAATTGTCCATGAATACAGGCCAAATTTCGATGGATTTGGGATGTCAAGATGCATATAAATAAGGCATTAAAATTCATAGGTTATTTAAAAGTCAGATTTGTGAAGAGCAGGTGTGTTTTCTTATGGCAAAGGCACATGGGGCTATCTACTGAGTCCACCGAGGGGATTGAACCCCCTGATTTGTGAAGTAAATCAAAATCTGTCACATTTGAAAAGTTTATGACTGATTTTAATTAAACTTTCATGGCTCAAATCACACTCATCCATTTGTTTTTTTATGAGTTATTTCAAAAAATAATAAAGCTTTAAAAATTTTCCCAGTTTTCTTTACTTTTAAAGTAAAATATTTTATTTTGATTTAAATCTTTACACAGATATAAAGAATACCTCGATTCAAAGATAAAAAATCAATTATATTCTCAGTTGCTGAATATGGAGCACCACATTCCCAGCAGCAAGCCATTACCGAGGCAGTTATATCTGGCATTATTAGTAACTGTGGGATGCTGTAATCAATAATTGAACATGTTTCGTCATTTAATTGGTATTTTAGACAGCAGTTATGGGCCAATCAGTTCAGGAACATACATGATATGGCTACAAAATAACAAGATCTCATCAAGACCCAACTACAGGAAACATCCTGGGTTTCTTCCCTTGTAGACCTTTGTTCAAACAGACAGATGAAAGGTTTCCTTGGTGTGACTGCCCATGCAATGAAATCGAGGTCTGCCATCAATCTGAGGTAATGCCTGCTAAGCTGTAGCAGATACACGAGTTCCCACTTAAGTGAAAACATTAAGTGGGAAATTTTAAGATATCTGTAAGAAATATGCAATAAATAACAATCAGAACTACACTATACGTGACAATGCATCAAACATGAAAAATGTATTTACTTTGTACTTCCCTAGACCTACTGATGAGGATGCAGAATACATTAGTGCTTAAGAACGTGATGATGACAGTTTATGGGACAAGCTGAAGGAAGAAAACCAGCAAGATGTCGGTATGGCACTGATCAGAAACTTCCAGAAGCAGTATCTGCATTGTTTTACACACATCCTGGAACTGGTGATGTCAGATGAGCTGAAGAAAACAAAAACAATCAGTGTTCCCGTGAATGAAGCTTCTAAATGGTGTACCTTAGTGCATTCCAGTTACTCCTTCAAATAATCCATTGAAAAGGTGCTTAGGTCTAAGAAAAGGATTCCTGTCCTTAACTGCACCAGGAAGAACTCAACCCCCAAGACAAATTAAAGCTATAGTATGTCTTAAACACCAGTCATTATGCAATCTTCTGGAAAAACAAGTACATAAAGAGGTAACTTTCAGTAGCAGAGAATGGAACTAGTTGCAAGTACTATTCACCATCTTGGAACTCTTCCTTGAAGTAACTAATTTGATTCAAGGATAGAAGGTTGTCACCGTAAAGCCTATCTTGTCCTGTTCTGTGTGTTGTTATAAATTAAGGTTTGATATCTGAAAGGCGTAATCCCATCTCTCAAAGATTCATTATGGAAAAGATTCCAAGAAATCTTTGTTACTACACAAATGACAGAATCAACACATGAAACTGCTGATTTACCATTTAGTAATCCTATTTATCTCTTGTTAACAGTACTTAATGCAGTATTCTCCATGATGTGTCTCAACATGATGTCTTGGCATCAGAGAAGTTGAAGGGCAAGATCAAGAAACTCTCAAAAGGTAAATATCATTAAAATAGCAATATCCATTTGAATCATGAGAATGAAGTATGAAGATTGGGCTAAATTTAGGGGCGACATTTGTTCGAATAAAAAATAAATGCAGAAGATAAAACACCTAAGATCCCTGTAAAAGAGAAGGATCACACTGAATGACTTGAACTGCATTTTAAAAATATATAATGCAAATTGAATGACAATTAATATTAGTTGTTTTGTAAACACTGTAAATGTGACCTGAGCCGATCTGATGAAGCTAAACTTGAGGATTATCAATACTTTCATATTTTATGCTCTATCAGCACTAAATGTATTTTTCTTATATATAATCTACTAAATGTTAGCGTAGTGTTTATAACCATTTCAGTGATGGTTTGTCAGATTCATTGAGTTTAGTCATCATTAGATCAAATCAAGTTAGAAGTAATACATGTATAACATTTTAAAATAAAACTTATCTTACTTTGGATTTTCTTCCATAAATTCATTATATAGATTTCATCACATCAAAGGTCAGCAAAGTACTGGTAGAAAATGATACCAGTAGCAAAGAGTAAGACTTACCATCCCAAAAGACCCCTCAACTTCTTATAGAATACAAAAGGATCAGACACTGTAGTGAGGCTTTTAAGATATCTGTATCTTCCCATCTCAGCACATATTTTGAGATGTGCCAGGAAGTCATGAAGGAAAAACCTAATGCATCTCTTCACTTCTGGTTGGTCAACAAGAACAATTTCTCCAGGCTGTTTCCTGTGGCTATGAGAGTGCTGGCTGTTCCCACTTCTAGTTCTCCAAGTGAATGAATGTCCAACCATAGTAACATCATTATCCACCCTCATAGAGCTAAAGTGAGTGATAAAGTGCTATCTCAACTGATATTTCCGAGGTGTAACAGTATTTACACCTTAGAATATACTGATTGTCTTCTTTTAGTCAGTAATATCATATACGTTTGTGTATATATTAAGCACAGGCATGCTGCTTGTAGACGTTATAAAATAGCAGGTCAAAAATAAAAGATAGGTTGTACTTCCTTTACCAACCTGTGATTCAGCTGGATTTCAACTGCCATGGATTATTACAAATGAGGTGCACATAATGTAACATCAGTTTCTCTTGATACTACTACAGATTCAAAGGATATCCAGCTTATCTCATGTACATGTATTGGAAAATATCACTTCCAAACAAACTATTACTAAGCCTGTGTAGAAACAAATTGAGGATTCATTATTTTGGTTTTCATAACCAGCTAAGAAAATAGCACAGTGCATGCACTTTCTCCATTACAGAACATTTAGCTAGTCTACAAACAAACTTTATCTTATGACTTTACAAGTAACTTGGAGAAAATGATTTGAGACTTGCAAGAAATAACTTATGACTCTCAAGGATTAGCAACTTTTCTTGTATTTGCAAAAAAAATGATTTGTTACCAACTCTGATAAGTGGAAATGACCAAAGCTGGAGATGTGTGATTTTTATAGATAAATCAAGTTTAAATTATTTGTTAAAAATTATGCAGTGTTTATTGACAGCAAAGAGGAGAACAATATCTCAGTTGATATAAAACCTCTACATTGAAGCATGATGTAGGGTCAGTACAAGTTTGTGGCTGTAGCTCACTCAACTGTCTTGGTGCTATATGTTGAAGTTAGGGTACTCTGATTGCTAACAAGTAGACACATTTTGACCAATTAAGCCATTTAATCAGGAACATGATTCATTAAGTAAGGAATCACCTTTCATCTAGAAAATGATTCCAAATGTACAGGTATGATGAAATGATACTTAGGTGGTAAAATTAAAGGCTGATAAAACACTCACAGCCATTGCTTGGTCTGTTCAGAGTCCCACATTGATCATCTTTGGGGGGTGTATAGGCATATGTTGAAACAGCAAAGGTCAAAAGATAACAAGACTTCTATAACAAGAACAACAACAACAGCTCAGAATATATAGCAAAGTAAATAAATATTGCTTTCTGCCCTTTCCCATGACACAACTGTACAAGCCAGAAAAAAACAGCAGTTGTCACATCATAATCTTCTAATTATAATACTGCAAGATAAGGATAGACTAACTCTGAAGAATCTATGTATTTACATTTCTAACAAAAATTTGAATATTTTATTTATCAACAGAATTGTGTTAAAGCAACTAATGGTCAGACAAAGCATCCAGGTGGCTAAGAGTTTAAACTGGTGAAGAAAACAACTCGCAGAATGAATACAGTTTCACTTTGACTAATTATTTGATGTATTCAGCTCTTCCTTCTTGTATCTAATTTCTCTGCTTATGTGCTTTTTGCCCACTTTTTCTTTACATCTCTCAGATAATTATCCAACTTCAATAACATTACATTTTTGTTTAATGTTGAGTTTGGATATTTCCTGAAAATCGAATGTCTAATTTGGATAGCAGTTTGAACATGACAAAATGGAATTATCCAGGTCAGTTGGGGCTTAATTTTAGAAATACTATGAAATAAATTCACCGACTTTGCTTTTATATTATTTAAACAACCATTGTAAGTGGCAAGAACTGTTATCAACTGTTTTTTTGGTTTTTTTTAAATACTAAGCTATAACCATCACTAAAAGCCATTGCAATTCACAGTCAAAATTATAATGTAGTGTTTATGGAGAAGAAAGCTTACTTCATCCTAAAAAATTTTACTGACCTATTTTCAACCCCAACTTAGCAGCATGGATATCTTCATGAATCATCAAAAGAGAAACCTTTATCAAAAGGCCTTGCATTCCTAGGATTTGTTTCTAGGTTAAATAACAATGCTTGATCAAATTGTGGTAACTTCACACACACACATGCACAAAAAACTTTGTCAAGCCATCATAAATCATGCTAAGTCACTTTACACAAGTTCAACCAAGATGTAACACATGCATAGAGAATGAACTACTTATTGGTGGAAGTGAAGGAGAAAGGAAAGTATCTTGAGTTTCTGTTTGGGTATAATGAACAGACTTTAGTGGACAGTTGTTTTTTTTTCATTTAGATAGTGTCCAAATGCTTAAAAAATATTTCAGGAACATCATGTACAATTTTCATTACTTTTCTAGCAGTAGTTAAAATAAATGAAATGGTGAAGAACAAAGGTGGTCTTTTAAGAGAATTATCACAATTGAAAATGAAATCGAAATATTTTAATATGCAATCAATTTAGCCTCATTACATCAACCACAGTTAAAGTTTTCAATGGCTTGTCTCTGTTTCATATTTCAAACTTTTCTTCTATGATTTTATAACTATAGTCTCATCTATGACTGATCAACAAACAATTTTAGTAGTAAAGTGTAGGTGAATGGATTATTATATAACTTTAAAGGTCTTGTGGAATAACTTACTTCAGTTTTTTTAGAATGAATACAACAAGTTTAAAATTAATCTTGGACACTAGCATGTATTACAACTATCAATCCTCAAGTTAGTGAGAACTTTGTGCTGGAATTTCACTAAGCCTGTCTGAAAAAAATTCCTAAATCATCGAGAAAGAAGTATTATTATTATTATTATTATTATAACTAACAAAACAGCCCATCAAACATTATTTGACAAGTACTACCACATTCACCCTGCAGTATTTCCTACCTTCAAGTTTCATAACCAACTGAAATCAGTTAATTTTGCAAATGCAAACTTAAGATTTGGAGATATTATGGTAGTGATATTTATTATTTGGTATCATGGGTAGAATTATCATATTCAAGCCCCAAACATACAGCTTGTCATGCAGTTAGAAGAAAATAAGGTATTTCTATTTTATGAAATGCTTGTTAACTAACATAATGATATCTTACCATTGCTATTTACAGGAAACTAACTCGTACTAAAACATACTTACACTACAGGCCCAATCACTTAAAAAAAATGTTAAATGCAATATTACAATAAATGCTTAACAGAAACAGATGGATTTATGAAAAAGATAACATTGACAAGGACCTAACCCATCTATAGAAAGTTCTTGGAAATAATGGATACTATTCCACTTTAATGTCTACTACCAAGAAGCACAATGTGTGCACACTTGCAAAGAAACCAAGTCTAACAGATATCAGTTATTTCTCTACCTTACATTCCTATGATAAGCAAAACATTTACATTTTTTTTCGCAAAACCTTTGCTAGAAATTTAATGTTAAATTTTATTTTAAAACTTCTTTATTAAAATGAAACTTGTTACAAATGGAAAAGAAATTGTCTATGAAGCATCCATGTTTATACAGCAACATTTACAATGGAAAAATTGAATGACCACAAAAAAAAATATAAGAACGTAAAAATATAACTAAACTAACACATCCACATAAATCAACTTTGCTTAAAAAAACTAAGAGGTACATATCATAAACTGGGATGAACACAATTTCAGACAAAGCTCACCACTGAAAAGAAAATTTAAAAAGCAATCTACATCTAACTACACCAACCTGAACCCAACAGACGACGGTTTGAGCATCAGAAACCTGTGGACAACTACCCCTCAACAAATACTGAAGTCACAGTCTTACTATCCACACCTGTCAGTCACCACATCTGCTCAACCTAAACAGCTTTGAGATTTACTAAATGAATATGTTTACTACACAAATACCTACTGTAATTTGAAGAGTCTCAGTACAGGAGCCTAAACATCATTTCATTTTCATATTAGAAGCAGTTGTATGAAAAGGAGATGATGATGATGTCTACTTTGCCTAAAATTCCCCTGAAACTACATAAAATTTTACAAAGATGTCCAAAAGTCCTTTAACCTCCAACATCTTGGGTGTGCGAGTACTCTGATTAAGGAGGAGGTTCAAATATTTGTTGATCTTGTTTTACAAGTACTGTATTTAAGTATCTCACCATTATGAATCATTAACCTCAAAATACCATTCAATGTCTCTTTGTTTCACTGAAAGTTATGGGAGCCAAAACACATGTTTATGTCATTATAGTATTTCAAGAAATTGGTCTTATTTTATTCTAACGGCATGATGAGTTGTATACTGGGTTTTATAACATTCAGATACCAGAGGACATTTTCTAGATGATAATAATCAATATGATAACAAATATGTAATTAACATAATGTCTTGTAATCTTAGGTTTCAAGAAATTTCCTCGATTTTAAAATTTTCAGCGACATTTACATACAGTGTTCATTATTTGAAATCCTTTACTGTCATTAAAGTTCCTAAAGCACATATGATGTTACCCATTTGTATATCTTCCAAAATATTAATGTGGTTCCTCTTCATTTTGAGAAAGCTATTTATAAAAGTACCTAATTACAAAATGTGCTTGTCAAAATGTCTGCTTTACTGACAAAAAATATATAGGAATCCAAGCATATATTGTCCCTAAATCCTTAAAAAAACAGGGTGAGAAGTGATGCAGTCAAGCCTGTGTTTAACATATTTCTCTCAAATACTACTTTTGATCCATGTTCATAGTGACTTTTTTTTATTTGGTAAAGACAGAAAAATTACATCTGAAGAAAAGAAAAAGGCTGTACTTCACTTATACATGTATTACACAATGGATGTAGAAATAAAATCAGCCCGCCGAGTTTTGTCATTTGAAAAATAATGCCAGTACATAACAATATGCCCCACACAAATGTTATACAACACAAGGTATATCTGTTAATCTCATCATTATAGTATATTTTTAAAACAAGTGAATGATTATGTAGAAATTTACAAGCCAAATAAATCAAAATTTGACTTAGACCAAGGAAAGGTATAACAAATATGTTTTCTTATGGGAGAGAAAAAAAGCAATTCTATTGTTTATTAAGATGTAACTTATATTAATTCACAGTAATATTCTGTTGTACTAATTGTGAATACGTAAACATCAACCATTAATAATAATGCATTTATTACAACACACTTCATTTTTGTCTACAAAATTTACACAAATACATTCTTAAAAATATCGAAGGCTAAAGTAAGATATTCTATTATAAATACATACATTAAATAAATTTTAATGTGTTACAGGTGTTGTGATTGAATATGCTTAGCTGCAATAAAATCACTATGTTTAAAACAATCTTTGGAAATTTCATACCATATACACTTAAAACATAAAAACAATTTTCATATTATAAAAATAAAATTCAAAAGTAAGCATTTCTAAAATATTAACATTTAAGGTAAAACTCAAAGGCACATCTTTGTTACACTTACTTAAAATGCTTGTTAAAAAAAAAAAAAAAAATGTAAATAATATATGAAAAACTTCTTGTTACAAGTTACACTAATGTGTTCTTCCCCCCCCAAAAAACCAATGGAATTTATAATTAATATTGTAGAATAATTTAGATTAAATCAGTAAAACTATTTCATTGAAGACATTTGGCCGATATAAAAGTTTTAAAAAAGCTCGGTGACATTTGTAACTACAAAAAACGGGGTAAAAAAAATGTTTCTCTCCAAAAGTTATTTAAATATAAAATCAAAATTAATTTAATTGAAAAACATCCTAAGACTTTTATTCCATGTGAACCACTTACAAAAGTATCAATAACAAAAAAGTGCAATAAGGCTTAAGCATAACTATTTGCCTACATGGCAATGCTGCGTTTTTATTAAATACATACAAATGCATTCAACATAATGTCAAAGTAACTAAATTTTTATCCAACCCATGAGATGCCTGTGCATCTCAAAATCAGATACATATGAAATTGTTAACACTTGTAGCAGATACATGCGCTTTCATTTTCTCTTTTCTTTAAGTAAAACTATTCTTTCAGAACAACTTGTCTTTTAACCAATTCACACACACACGTGTGTTTAATTCTCAAACTTTAATAAGCACTGAAGCAAATTTTCTCTATTACAAAACCAAATTACTTTATTCTTGAGAATTTTACTAGTGGCATATTATTATATTCACCAAGTTGTGCTGCAAAACTTTTCACCCAAAACTTACAAACATTGTTCATTATTTAAAATCCTTTACTGTCATTAAAGATTCTAAAGCGTGTATAATGTTACCCATTTGTATATCTACACAAAAAAAAAGTCAGTTTTCATTTCCATTTTGAAAAAGCTATTTACATTATATTACAAAAATTTAGTTCCTATTAATTAAAAAATTCAACTTTTGCACTGTATGTGAAAAGAAAATGTTTCAAACATTTTTTTCATTAAAGTAAAATTTAAAATTTCATATGAATGTGAAGCTGTGGTGTAAATCACACCAAACAATTTTTATAAATTTTCTGAAAAAATGAAACAACTTTTTTTTTGTTTATTTCTAAGAATTACTACCTTTACATGGTTCAGTTGCATTATGTCTGGTTTTACGAATACAGTCATCTATAATAACAGTAGGTTTTGCGGAATTTAGGAGAGCTGCAGTTTTATTAAAGTCAATAGTTGCGTAGCCTTCTGGATAGTCAGAAGGAGAACTCTGAGGTGACTTTATACTATTAGGTGGTGACTTTGGAGTACAAATACTACAACCTGAATCACTCCTCTGTTCAAGATCCAGCATGATGTAATTGACCTGTCTCCCATCTGTTTGACAAGACTTTGCACAGTTCTGTCCAATATTTTCATACAATCTTGAGCTATCTTCTTGTGAATTTTGACTAGCAATGGACCCACCAGTGAATTCTCTTGGATAAACATTGGAAGAGAAGCCATATCCACAAGTTCTGAGATACTGTCTTTGTGCCACAGGTATTTGCTCAGGACCAACATTGACATAGCAATGTTCATTTTCATACATAGCTGTATGTTCTTGCTTGTAAGGCTCTTCTAACGGCGTGCATTTAGTATTCATATCAACATGCTTGTATGTGCAAGGATTATTGTTACATTCTTTACTGTCACACGTACCACCAGTATGACTTAAAGGCATCACAGTTCCATTCATATATGAAGGTTGAGTATAGAGAGATAAGGTTCTTGAAGATCTTTGGTAACTATCATGGACAACAGAGTGTTCATTCTTAACTAAAGATGGAGTTACCAACCCAGAAAAAGAAGACCTAGAAGGATAAGTGTCATGTACAAATATTTCTCTGTTTGCATAATGAGGAGATGGTGCTGAATATCTTTTGCATGAACCAACACTACAATGACGACTGGGACAGCTCAAGTTAGCAATGCTCGTTCCAGCAGACCAGTTTTCTGACAAAGACTGTCTTAGTAAGCATTTAGTTTGAATGTTACTTTGATTAAAAGAGTTTGAGTGATCATAAGATCTTGAACAAGATGGTAATAGCGATGTTGAGGAAGGGACAGTAGGACTTCTAACATGATCCACATCAATACCACTAACTGGGGCAAGTTGATGACTAGATATACTACCATTTGTAGAAGCATTGGTTCCTCCACTTCTCTGGTCTTCAGCTTGTTCTACAACACCATCTCCAACAGTGTTATTCTGAATGGATTCTTGAAGAAGGTTAAACAAAACTTCTGCATTGCGACATCTGAAGGCATAGATACCAGGTCCTGTAGGGCATCTACGACCACACTCAAAAGAGAACAATTCCACATCAAATCCATACTTTCTTAAAGTTCTCAGAGGCCATCTTATTGGAAGCTTTCCTTTTTGATGCAAGATTAATTCTGACTGAGTTAATTCAATTTTTCCTGATGTTAAGTGGTTTCCTCTGTCATCTACACTCCACACCTAAATATATAAACAAAAACAAAAGAAATAATTACCTCAACAAAATACTCTTTAGAATATTTATACAATTGTTTCCTGCAATTCTAATTTAAAAAATTAAAATGCTAATCCTTTCATTTAACTGTCATAAAGGTTGCAATGTGTACCATTGTGACATGCACTCTTGTATGAATCACAAGAATTATGCACCCTGTAGGTTACACCAAAACATTTGAACTTCAAAATCATAGAATAAAATTATGTTACTTTTAATTTTTTTTTATTTTTTATTTTTTTTATTTACTTTGGAACCATAAAACCTTCGTGGACCCTCCAAACATACACCTAGTAAATACATTTTACTTCTTCCCAAAGATAATCCCTCTTGGTATATTATAATGTTGGAGTGTAAATATTTCATGAATATAGGGAGATGAATTAGACGTACTCAAATCTTAATTATTGCCAACATCCTTATAATAAATACTGCTAAGTAATGGTTTTTAACTGCAAATGTTCAATTAGATTTGTTTGTTTGTTTTTTTGATAAACTTAACCTGATTAACTTGAGACACTTGTGTACAACATCTTGACAAACCAATGACACATGAATAATTTATGTAACAAAGTATTCATTAGAAGGTAACTTCAGAAATGTAATTTGAGCCTAAACAAATTAGACGCATGAAGATTTAGGACCTAACATTGAGCTAGCCTAAGAGCTTTGAACAAGTACAAAATGCATTTGGACTAATAGCTAAAGATATATCAAAGGCTTAATATAGAGTACATGTTTTATTTCTGACTTATTGGTACACTCATTTACTTTGTTGTTTTTTTCACAGCAAAACAGTGACATTAATTTCTAAAGCTCAGCATGTTTCTCACAGATTTGCAAAAGCAGAAATATTTAAGGTAAATCTGTAGCTTACAAGTCTAAAAAAATGTAATGTGCAAATATATTTTATGTTTTAAAATATACGACTAGGTTACGGTTTCAACCATGTGTATTAAAATAAAACTAAAACATCTGTTACACATCAAAATACATCGCATAAAATTTCAATCTTTAATTTGCTTTCCAACTGTAGGAACAATAGCAATTTTATCTTCATATTTCCTTGTGACCATTATACGTTAAATTTATTTTTGAATTTGTGTCAGCTGAAGTTAACATACTTAAATTTTAAAGGGCTTCTGTATTACATAGTGGTCTACAATTATAACATCACCTAAACTGTATCAAAAAGGTCAAACTTATAATAAAGGCTGACTAAACTGTATCACAAGTTTTATTTTGCAACTGGAAAATTCTTTTAACTTTGCTCTTTACCTAACAGTCTTAGGTTTCACAATACTTTCAAAATAATTTTTTTTTTTTTTTTTTTTTTTTTTTTGGAATTTCGCACAAAGCTACTCGAGGGCTATCTGTGCTAGCCGTCCCTAATTTAGCAGTGTAAGACCAGAGGGAAGGCAGCTAGTCATCACCAACCACCGCCAACTCTTGGGCTACTCTTTTACCAACGAATAGTGGGATTGACCATAACATTATACACCCCCACGGCTGGGAGGACGAGCATGTTTTAGCGCAACGTGGGCGCGAACCCGCGACCCTCAAAATACGAGTGCACGCCTTAACGCGCTCGGCCATGCCAATAATTTTTTAAAGTAATTGTATAACAAATCTCATTTTCTGTCCACTTTTTTTTTTTTTTTTTAAATTAGCTACTGTCTTATATTTATTTTGAACTGTAGTGTCTGTACAAGCATTTATACATCTCCATTTGTAAAGGAGCACGTGCAGATAAAGCTCAATGTTTGCTTTAGAAACAATGGCAGTACAGGCATAAATAATGTTGGTACTAAACTTTTGTAACAAAAACATGATATCTAACACTAAAATGATAGAAAATAATCACACTATTATTCACATTTCAAAGTCCGACATAGGTTATAGAACAAAAATGTAGATTTACAATATTTTATTCTTGAGTAGCTCCAAGCAAAACTGAAATAATTTCTTTTCATGATAGGCAGTATAAGTAGCTCAGAGCCTTGAATCTAAATGAAGCCAAAAGTGCAACACAATTAACCTTTTCAATGTCCATGAAATAAGATAAATTGATAGATCGACGTAAAATTTTCTAGTCACTGGAGATGGGTACTTGTTATAAGTTGTAAGTAAGAATAGACTAGTGGGTTAGAAATTAATGTAGAGTTCTACATGAGAAATTGCTCAGAGAAAAGGACTGAACTTCCAAACTATATACCTTTGTGTCAAATCTAAACCAGAATTACAAGTAAGACCCCATGGAGGGTGGTGGTGCCACTCCCGACATCTGGAGAAAAATAGCCAGAGACCCTTAGTAAAAGAGCCCCCAACTTTGCCTTTTTCTCCAATAGTGGAGGAACATGCTTGAACACTGTATAAAATAGCCTCTGTCTGCCATTTCAGTGACTGGAAACTAGGAGTGTTAAAGACTCCTATGCTACACTAGTAGAGACTTTGCAGGAAAATGGGGGTAAAATGCATTGAGGAGTCCTGAAGAATGGTGCTCCAGAAATTGTGCAACAGGTGAACTAAGTTCCCTAAATTTTTTAAGGAAAACCAATCCTCATTTATTCAACAAGAAAATTGGCAGGAACTGGCAAGATTTCCTTTAGCTTTCTTCATGACTGTCCATGAATGATACTCCACAAAAAGGTAATACCATCCAGTATGAATTTAGATGGTCTTATGGAAACAGTCAATTACAACAGAGCCTTTTGCAACCTATAGTAATTATAGTGAAAGTGATTACTAATGTGGAATTTAAGGGAAAGCATACCTGCCTGGGTAACACTTGCCATAGAATGGAACCAGTGAAAAATAAAAGGACCTTGGAAATAAAAAGAGTATATGATTGAGAAACATACTCAACTATAGTTAAAGTCTTAAGATATTGTTACGTTTTTTTTTTTTTTTTTTTTTTTTTTTTTTTATGTTTTATGTTCTTCGTAGACTAAACGCAACAGAAAAACACAGATAACAGCTTGCATAATTTATTACACTAAACTATTAACAAATATAACATAAATTATATAATAACAGTGACAGATATTACGTTATAACATTCGAAATTAATTACAAAACAAAATAATACTAGTTTCAAATTTCAAAATTAATCACAATACAAAATGGTACTGGCCTGTATCTAATATAATGATCTAAAATGAAAGTTTCAAATTCCAGTCTAGGGTGTGAATTTGGTCCCACGAAGAAATTCCGAAGCTTAAATGAAGAAGTTCAGAAATAGTTCACAGTTCAATAAATTCGCCGACTCTCAGCACAAGCAGTAATTCAGATGAATCGTAGAGATTGACGAAATAAAATCACAGCTTCCATAGATCTAACTTCAACCACAAATCAAAGTTGAATAATCACAGCAAACACTGAATCTTTCTGAAATCACTGACTCTTCTTTTGAAATAAAACTAATATCTGACTCTGCTCTTTTCTTCAAATAAAACTAATGACTGAATCTCTTGCATCTTCGTCTGTTTATATATTGTAGGCCCAGACCCCTCAAATAACTGCAAACTTTCTACAGATCTCCAGAGCAATCCGCACATGCTCGCTCTTGCATGAGACTACACATCTAAACACGAAGTCACCAGCACTTCATTTACAAACATATGATTGGTCTACTTAATTCAAGAAAATTCTAAATGTTACCCTAAATGAATAACAAAATATTAGTTTAAACTTCGAAACAATAATATAAATATGGAAAAAATGAATAATAGAAATGAAAATTCAAACACAACACATGTTGTCGTTTACAAAATATTTACACGACATTTACATAACAATATGTAATCAAAATGGTTACAAGAGATACATTAAAACCCTCAGAAGAGGAACTGTCAGGTCACGTAAGTAACGAGATAGGAAAATATTAGTAGTAGTCCACAAATAAGCCCATATAATGTCCTCCAGTGAATAATTCAACCAGATGGCTAATGACAGAAATATGATGAATCTGGCAAGATGTAGCAAGCAACAGATTCCTCTTTTGTAATAATAATTATAGAAGACTCAAATCAATTTTTGAAGCTACTCTGCAAGAGTAATGGGAAATAAGACAAAAATAAAAATAAAAAAAAAAGATCTTCATGAATGAACAATTAGTTACTAGAACCCTAAAATCAGTTAGGACAAGTCATGACACTTAAGAGTCCTGACAGAATAGGAACATCCATAAAAGATAAGAAATGGCTGGAAAATGGACTGACAAGGAGAATTGTTTGCCTTCCCTGGCTGCTAGTCTTGAGAAGACCTATTGAAGTAAATCATAAAAAACGTGGAATGATAAAAAGTCTTATGCAAATAAACTACAAACAACTAACTGATGATGTCCACCAGCTAACAACAAATACAATTTCAGAGAAAGGTAAATCAAAGAACATGAAGCTAAGGAGGATATGACAGCACATGTATAGCAAGTATAAAATTCCAATTTAATAACTAAAAAAGTTGTTTGGGCCAAATAACATGAAAGGAGTTTAGCAGATGTAAGAGAACTGAAGATTCAAAAACCTTAAAATATTTAAAATACCAAAAAGAAGTGGATAAGAATGCCTAATATAAAACCACCATAAACAAAGCAAAACCCTTCTCAAATAGTGACATTAGAAAATGGGATATGGAAGATACTTTTGGATGAAAAGGGTGTAAACTCCTTTTAATACACCATTGACAACAAATATTCCATTTCCATTGATAAACAATTGTAGTTTACTTACAGAGAGACGTAGTTAAATACAGAGGAACCTTAGAAGTTAAACCCTTATGTTGGTTGGGCAAAGGACCACATAACTTCCAAGCATGAAAACTGAGTTTCCAAACATCTGGACATAGAATCCGTGATCAAGGTTGTCTCAGATACTATCAGTGTGGATGAAGAGGTGGACATTCCTACAAATACTAAAGAACTGGAAATTATGCTTGAGCTGGCCAATAAAGTGCAACCAAAGAACTCAAAAGGGAGTAGAAAAAATTACAGTAAGTACCAAGGGCATAGGTGAAAGGTATACAGATGTAAACATGTCTAGTCCTGACTTAACACATATACTGCCAATGCTCAAGGATGAGATATCACAGACAAAAGCAATTGCAATTGAGAATTCTAATAAACAGCAAAGGCATCAATCATTGGAAACCTGAACTGAAAGCAAATCCACTAAAAAAAATCTTGTGTTCTAGCATCTATTCCATGGGAAGAATCCAACTGTGTCAAGACAAGTGATCTGCAGTTAAACTGATCACTCCTGAAACATGACATGTTGAAAAGATTGATATAATTAGAAAAAGCCCACTAAAGAATATGTAGTGTGAAAACAAAAGCCTCCGTAACGAGAAATAGTTAGACTGTATTATGACAATTTTTCCCCTCAAAAAGAGATTGACCTTGAACCATTGCCCAATGTGCTGCAAAAAGTTTGAGAACATGATATGAAGGGTAGACATGTCTTCGAAGTACCCTTGAGCTCCTGGCCAAGAAGATAAGCTCCCTATCCCTGAATAGATGGGTGTGAGAATAAATGTATTTTATTAAAAGATGGTGACAAATCAGCCAGGAAACCAAGGAAGAAATGAAAGGCAATCAGACTGAGGTAGACATCAGCAAAATCCCAAAAACACATCTTCAAATTACTGAAGGGAACATTTCTATAGGCTTCAGACAAAAGACTGGATTGAAGATAAATACTTCAGGATAGACATAATAGTAAGGCAAATGCGAGAAAACTGATCTGTTTAAAGTGAATAAAGGTTCTGATCTAGACCTTTACAAGTTCAAAAGACAGTCTGTCTATTGAAAAGCTAAACTGGCCTCCTCCTGATGGTGATAAGCCAAAGTGTGCTGATAGAATAAACATAGGGGAAAAGGCATGGATATCCCACGTGTAATTGAATGACAAATCTTCCAGCTTTATCAGGAGGTGAAGGAAAACCAAGTAGTCAAATATAATAAAATGGGCCCAAAAAAAAAAAAAACTCAAAAAACTAAGTAATCAATCAAGGAAAAGAAGCTGGCTAGACAAACTGATCCTCGACTGAGGCTGACTTAGTAAAAGGAGTCAAAAAAATGCAACTACATTTTTGCCAATTGTTCCCTGGTTATTTACAAAAGCCACCTCAGAACCAACCCATAGAAACACCCTCAGCCTGCATATCAGAGAGATTTGACTGAGTGAACCATTCACTGGCTGTTGACAAACACCAGATAGCAGAAGTGGAAGAAAAGAAGTCTGGTTGGCTTCTGTAAGAGAAACATTAACTTCGAAATTCATACTTGTCATTAAGATTATAAAAATTGTTTAACAAAAACAAATATACATGAAAAGATAACCATAGAAATTGCAACTGCATTCAAATTTATAATGTAAATAGTAAACAATCAACACTCCTGTTCATAACAACCTGTGTCAAATGCTTTGTTGAAAAAAAGTGATAACATTACCGGAATAAGGTGTTTACATACAGTACCTATATATAGGGTGTATTGAATTTGGTGGCAAGTTTTGCGATTTGCCTGAAGCATTTCAATAGACAAAAGAGAAGAGCCAGCACTTTCAATGCTTAGATGGTCCAAGTGTGGAAACCCAAGGATCAGGAAAGAGCTATGGTATCAGTGGATGGTATGTTTTGGAATTACTATTACAATATTATAAAAGATTTTAATTTTCAAATGCTCAACTTTTTTTATTTTACTCGCAACATCATAAACATGTTTTTTTTTGTGTCACTAATAAATTTAACATCTTGTGGATCCTGTAATGTGTATTGTGTACATTTCCATATTTATTTCTATTGCAATAATTATATATAAAAGAGTTATCACAGATTATTCATATCCTAAACAAAAAGAGTAGAGATAGAAGGTTAAACCACAGATGTACATTAGTACTTATTTTCAGATAAGTGATACATAAACAGGAAGCCTAAGTCAATCACATTAGATAATTGAGAAAATGATGGATAACATAAGAGATGGTTAAGAATGTTGACTAAACACAAGGAAGATGCAAGGCAAAGAATACAAAAATGTAATTAAAATTTTAAATACACATATCTATATATAATATTATCAGTTTAAAATTAAGAATAGAAATTTTACAATTCCACCTAACATGGGTGAAACTATTTAACATTACCTTTCAACATTTACAAAATATAAATCTCTCAGTTTTATTTTAAACTTTATTTAGAGAATATAATAAAATGTTACTACTGGTACAGGAAATGGTTTTAGAAACTATGCATAATCTTGACATTTCTTTCAGAAAAGTAGTTTTTAAATTTTATAAAAACTTTTGACATCATCTGTATATAGAAGTGTGCGAGTTGTTAATTGTTTTTGTCCTTCTTCACTAAAATAAGTGTTTTCATTCCTCAACATGTTCCAAGATTTATCATTACAAATACAAATCTACCAAAAACCCCTGCAGATAACAGTTTATATGTAATACGTACTTGATAAAATGTAAAAATACTCTTATTTCAACACTAAAATCAGAATTGAATTTTGCATTTAGTTCATTATATAAAACATGAAATATATAACTAATACATCTGGAGAAGAATCTTAATTCCAATCTCAATATACCCATAATGAAAGCGAGTCTAACAGATCTATGCTACAAATTCAATAAATACGGACTAAGGTTTTTAAGTTTTATATACTGTACACAGAAATACATCCCACATCTTGGTCCAGTTATATATTTGAAACTGACCGAGGCATCCATCTTACCATTTTATGATTGTAATTCAATTAATTTATCAAAACAAGAGATATAAAGACTATATTCAGCAAACTACATAACTTGACTAAAACCCTTAACATAAAAGTTCTTATCTATAACTTGCCTCTTATATCTACAGTCATGTACAACTTAAGTAATAAAATACTTAAATTATCAAATACAAAGTAACAAAAGCTAAATCTGAGTCAACATTTAATTTCTGGTTTCAGCCTAACTTAATTAATAAAAAAATATTTTAAACATTCATATCTTAAAAGATATTCTAATGGACCTCAAAACCTATATAAAATACCATATAAATTAAATGTAACAGCACAAAGTTGACAAGATTATAATGTATTTGTTTGTATAAATCATGTGACTTAATAAGAAATCAAAAACTTACAATGTTTAACATACTTTATAAATGGTAATTATAATTTGTTTTATGTATTACCTACTTTTCATTAGGTATTACAAACGACACAATTTGTTTCTTGAAAATGCTGATTACAAAAATAATTTAGAAAAAAACTATGGAAGACTTCCTAGGCTTGTTTTAGTGAAAGTTTTAACCAGTAAAAAATTTTAAATTACTGTGTTGGAGGTCTGTTACATATACTGTAATAAATATAAAACAAAAACAACTTAGTCTCATGAATAACAATTCAGATTTATTTGTAATGCAACTTACATGAAACAAGTTTCTACCTTCAACAACAACAGGTCTAGACGACACACAACCCATCCTTTAAACCAAAATGCATGTCAGTGAAAATTCTTTAGAAGACTGCTTGTTCATAACCTATTAAAAATATAATAAACCACATAAATAAAGAGAGCACAAAACTGATACACTGTGAAAAAATTAAAGCATCAATTACTAACACTGCAAATAAAGAATTGGGAATTTGAAAAAACAAAAGATTTCTTCTGTTTATTTCTTACTGACAAATTTTATGAAACTACTTTCAATTTTTATCAAATCTTATATGTTTTTACCACATTATGTCCACTGCAAGAAATTGAAATGTGGATTATAACATTATGTGTCAACAGACTTACAGCTGTCCCACTGAGGGGCTCTTATAGAAGTATTTCAATCTCTTTTATAAAACAATCACCACAAACACTTTTTTTTCCCCCCCACAATTTTTGTTTCAACTAAAGTTAACATCATGAAAGCTAGAACATACAAATCCTGCTTCCATCATAAAATTATGGTTTTAATGAATAAAATAGCCCAAAACAAGCTTTAAAATTATCAGTTTTATTCATCAGAAATGGTTATTTTCACATAACTACAGGGTGGTCGCTAGAAAAGCAGAAAATTTGAGGGTCAGATGAGATCGTGAATAAAATGAGTGCTTACTCATTTTTATTTTGATTTCTTTACATCATGAATAAAATGCATGATTTTAATATCATAAAATGCATGCTTACTCATTTCTATTTTGATTTGTTTTAACTTTGTAAAAATAAATAGCTGTTTGACAAATTTTCCACTTTTCTAGCGACCACTCTGTATATAGTAGAAATTTGATGTATTGAGTAAGCTAGAAGAAAATTTTCACATACAGTTTTGATAACAAAACATCTACTTACAATTTAAAAAAATACAAATTCATACAATCTCAAATCAGTTAAACTAAGCTTGTAATCACAAATCACATTCTGATTTACTCATGATTTTATTTTTAGCCAAATTAATATCAAATACAAAAGTAATGTCATTATTTTAAATTGATACTTTCTAGCTCAAGACTGTAAAGCTAAGTTAATACTAAAGTCTTCAAAAGCAGCATTTTACCGTCACGAATTTATCAAATATTTGAGTAGCTAAATCATTTCTAAGCTTGAGAGAGAGAAGTTGCACAAAACAAAATTTTCCCTATCACTACTTGAACCTATATTTAAAACATATGAAAGATCTTGCCTTCACCTACAACAGGTCTAGAAAACATAACCATCCTTTACTAAATTCCATGCTAAAAATTAAATATTTCCCTTTAGTTTAAAATAAAAAAAATAACCAAAAATTACGAGAATAACAGTAAATTACAGAACTTAAGAGTTTAAATACCGATTCTTTGGAAAGATTACCTTACCATTCAACAATTTTATAACCTGTAGTCTTTAAATTCATTTTCACTTTAATTAACAATCCTTCAAAACTTTTTTTTCTCTCTATTAAGAATGTCAATCCATTTCTTCAAGTTTGAGAAGAATATAATAGCAAGGACAGGTGACGAAGGATTTTTCTTATTGTGAGGAATTTCGAAAAATAAAATTGCTTAAAATATTACATACGAAACTTCATTAATAACCAACGTCCTAATACTTCTGTTATAAACATGAAGTCCATACTAAAAGGCTAACGACAATTAACTTACTAACAGTAACAGGTCTAACACACCCATTAAATGTCAAACCGTGAACACCAACGCATACAACCAGATATCAAACAACAAATAAACATTCGTCTTTCTGTTACTATTTATGGAAGAAAAAAAGTCCCGCCTTCGAAGAGACATAAAGACCCTTGCTTGACGTCACCCATATGACATCAGAGCGAGCCTAGATCGTGTGCTTGTACTGAACTACAGGTTATAAGGGTGTTGTGCTGTCGGCAAGACGCTAATCCATTCAAAAGCTACTATTTTTTTCGTTCTTTCACCTTTGTAAAACATGGGCTATGCTTGTATTATAATATAATGACGTCCGCTATTCTGAACTTATTATACAAGCAAAACATCATATTCTCGAAATAAAATTTAAAGACGACATGTATCACCTCAGTGTTGGTAATAATATTAAATACAAAACATCGCAACTCTATTCAAAAACAATTTTCAATATCTACTGAAGATCTTAAATTAAATTCATATATGACGTAACAATTAATTTTGAAACTTGTTAAACAAAAGAAACTAAAAATAGTTCACAGTTACTATATTTTTATCACATATGTAATATTAATAAAATAATCTGTTTTTGAATACATAATTATTAGTAAACTATTTACGAGACACAAGCCTCTCATGGTTAATATGTGTTTTTATTGTCATTGCTTCTGTAACGTCAGAAAATGTGATGTAGCTGTGTGCAAATGTTTAAATGTATTTTCATAACTATAATAACATATGAGAGTTGAACTATTTATAGCTTTAAAAACAACTCTTCCATCTCTGAATCATATTTTAATACAGACTTCGTACCAACAACCAGAGTTTGTATCATGGTTCATGCATATACCGCTTTACACATACTATCACGCTTTTAAAAGCGTGATTTTAAAAAGCGATAGCTAACAACTAAATGGCATATATAACTGGCAGATTATAACTATTATCACACATTCATCCAAAATATAGAAACCAAAAAAGGGTTCACAACCTATAATTCGTGGTCATGTTTTACCGATCCACAGTTATTGTTATTTTGAATTAAGCACAAAGCTACACAATGGGCTATCTGTGCTCTGCCCACCACGGGTATCGAAACCCGGATTTTAGCGAGTAAGTCCGCAGACATACCGCTGAGCCACTGGGGAGAAACATTCAGTTAAAAAGAAACTGTACAAGGGCATTCACAGTAAAAGTCACCCGGGATGAACAATTTTGTTTTCCAGTTTACAGCTTTGATGTCATATTGCCTCCCCCACAATAAATTATGCGGACGCCATGAGGCGTAAAGAACATAAAATATGTCCAATTATTTCTACGTAATTATTCATATTATCAAAATTCTATATTCTTTTATATTTGTTTTTAAGACATATGTATAATTACTAGTACACAAGGTCACCGTTGAGGCCACTGGGCAAAGGCTAAAGAAAGGATTTTTTGTGACCTAATAATTTATTAGAAGTATATCACATTGCACTGCACATTGTACTTACATATTATCAGATTACGAATAAGGAATCCATAATTTGCAAAAAAAGAAAAACTGCACGAATGATTTTGCATGAGTTTTACAGACGGACCTTAACCTTTAATTTAAAATAGTACATAATTATATTAGCATGTTTAGTGGTAAAAGTTTACATCTTCACATAGATTTAGTAAGTATAAAATTTAAAATAAATGTATACTTTATATATGGACTATAGGTGCATAACACATGCAAGTATCCAGTGTTTTTGTTAACAGTACCTGAAAATCTGACAGCAGCCGCGTGTGTTCATCAGATGAGCATCTACGTGATTAGACTGGAGTCTCAGCTAGGAATGCTGGTTTCAGTGCTAAGGAGACTGTAGGCTTCGAGATGCCAAGCTCTCAACATAATTCTTAAGCCTGTTTCTGTTATATTTAGCTTTGAGAAACATCTCTAACGGTGAACTTGAAAGACGTGAAGTGTCAGAAGACAGTTGTGCATTTTATATGTAGTTGTCATATGTTTTTGTTTGGTGCAAGCATTTCTCAGGCAACAAGAAAAAGTCACGCTAAATTCATTTTCCACTTTTTAAAAACTGCGAACGAAGTAACATCCTCGTATTCTATCACACGGCCAGTCTAAAGTGCATCAATGGTGTCACCATCCTAGAACACATTTTGCATGAGTTCCTTAGAATCTTCGTGCTTCCCTACGTGATGATAAACAGGGTGCCAGTCAGTGCATTTTCAAACAAAGATTTGGTATTACTACTTTACCAGCATAGAAAAAGAGTACAGAGAAGCGGCTGCTGCTGATCAAAGAAAAAGATCACCACTTTTTAATTTTTTTTATTATCAATTGTTTTTTGATAGTACGCATATGGGATATGCGTGATATGGGAAATGGAATATTTAAGTATTTGAGCCAATGTTAGGTAAATAGTTTCCTCACATATTGTGAATTGATGGTTTAGCAACTGTGTTCACATAATCAGAGATTTCACTTTCATGAGAGTTGTATATTTATATCTCTGTGTCGTACTTTTAATGCTGTGTGGAGTTTGTGTGTTGTAGCTATTGTTGTAATACCATCATAATCTTTACATGAATGAACATGTTGGTAATTTCACGACTTTATTCATGATCAGTTGTATGTATAACCTGTGAATTGTTTTGAAGTATTCAGTGTGGGAAGTGATTTTATAATTCCATCTATCAAACAAATGAAAGAGATGCGATAGTGCTCTTCTGTCTTGTAAAAATCAAATTTATAACATTGTAATGTCTTGTACATCATTCTTATATCAGTAATTCAGCTTACAGCGCTCGGAAAACTTACCTGAATGTCACCAGCAAACTTCCAATGTTAGCTAAACTTTGCTGTAGTCATGTTCTATACAGCTAGACTGATCATCAGATCCTCTTGTTATTTAACATATGATTTGAAATTGTTTAGATCTACTGATCACATGTGTTTGCCCTATAAAAATTAAATGTATATATGTCTAAACGACATTGTTAAAAATATACATTATTTTACATAATACATGAAAATATATGAAATATTGGAAGTGTAAAATAGAAGACAAATTATACACACATTAGATTATTTTGCTCTCACTGATTTCCTCATGAAATTGGTTTCGAAATTTCAAATATTATGATCTATCAATTGAAGATCCTATAATACGCATTCAGCTTGTTATATTATTAGCTGTAATGTATTGCACTGGCCAAATTGTGTGCAAAGTGGTTATTTATATGCAAAGTATTGATAATCAAATGATCTCGCACTTGAAATACAAAACTAGAGATACACTGTCCAATTCTATTATTGCTGGAGAGATACTCCAAATATCAGCAGTAAGATTCGCTAACAAATTTGAAATGTACAAATCCATATTCTAATATAATAGTTTTAAGTTGAGCTTGAAACACTGCATTATCCTGCCACCATACAACTTGAAGATCTATAAGTTTCACAAAGTACTTGTATAAATTATGCCAGACAATTTTAATAGCTCAGTGAGAAAAAAACGTTCCTACGTCAGGGAGGACTATAATATATTAAAATATCAGCAAACCTAAACTATTGTAAAGTCATATATTTCCGAGATTTTTCCTTATTACTAAATTGGGCATTTTAAACGTCAAATCCTGATTCAATATTTCTAGTTACCTTTACAGACTCCCGCAAGTCTCTCATTTTAGGTTTTGGCACGCATTGACTTGTCTCCTCTTTTCTGACATTATTTATTGTTTTAAGTATAAAGTCTGGAGACTGTTGTCAGCTTTAAACAACAGACCCAGAACTTGCTCATTCTATGTAGTCATATCATGATTTGTCTCAGATTTTTAGATAAAATATTAAGCTGTGAGGTAATAGTCAGGGAAGAAGTATGGTGCCTGTATATATGTTTACAGCAGCACACACTCATGTTCAGTTATACACGGTTACCTACGTATTTAATCATTTATGTAAAATTATTGGGTATCTTTGTCTGTTGGATAAGAATTTTTTTTTAATTCTCTATTGGTTTATATAATGTGAATTTAGCTGTTTAAAATGCTTCCCTCAAGAGACTATGATTGTGTTTAATATTCACCTGTGGCAAAACCTGCAAGAAGATATATATATCGTTCATATATTAGAGGTCTAAATATATTCAGTTTTATTAGTGTTCTACATCAATGTGGTCATTTGAGTTAGACAAAGAACACTGGTTTCAATTTATTAATACAGATTTAAATATTAAGTGCTAAACTATAAAATTTGATGGGCACCACTGGTCGAATTTTCAGAAGACTCAGGCAATCCAATCTGTGTGTAACTACCTACGTTTTAATGCACAATACTGAAGTCCACAATATTATACGTTGTAAAAATTTACGTATATATTTTTACACAGCACAGTATCAAACTTCTGTCTATAAATCATATGCAAAATACTGTTGAAAGTGAGTGCCACAAATTTGTTTATGCAAGTTCATTCAGTCTACTATCACATAAAAGTGTTAACCTTGCACAAACTCATGTTCACAACTGTTTGTTGTCACAAAAGTGGTTATGTATTTTACAAAACAACTTTAACAGCCGTAAAATGAGAAAACAATGACAAACTTCATTTAATGACTGTGATTTTTTATTGGTGAATTAATAAAAACATAGCTGTAAACTGAAACAGTATCAAAAGTTAATACCTAATAACTTTTAAAGAATTATTACCTTTATCATTCTGTTGAAAATGCTTTCATGCATTTTTTTCTGGTATTGTTGTGCGTGATATGATAGTAAAACAATCTAATTAAGAAATTTTATGACACTTAGTTGTCAAAAGTCGAATATTTATATACTGATTTCAGCTAAGCCTTACGTTAGGCCTAATGCTTCAATTAGATTACAAATAGGCCTGCTGTTACTAACGTTATAGAGACAGCTTTAAAAAAAATTAAATAGTAAACAAACGCTAATTATAAAATATTCTTTAAATATTGTAACACGTATATTACCTACTTGACTTTAAAACGTAAAATAAGATAAACGTTTATTTCAACCAAATATCTTGTATCGTTGTATAGCCAAAAGTGTTGAAAATTTGTAAAGGAACTTTTGCACGGTTTTACGATTCCTGACATAGGAAGTACAGGGTGGCCCGTAAGTCCCTATCCATCCGTATATTATTATGTTATATTCAATTACGCATGTATTATAAATTTGTTTCTTTTTTTCAGAAAAAAAGGCCGATGTTGAAGAAAATGTTTCACATAACATGGCGTCACATAATATTATGCAGAGAGAATGAGGGACAGCACACAGATACACTGGATACATTAGATATATAGATGGGTAGGGACTTGCGGGCCACCCTGTAGAATTCAGTGAAAACGTTCGAAATTGCTATTCAAGTCTCTTTCGGAGTGCACACGTACTGTGCAATAACATTTCATTTTTTTGCGTAGATTTTACTAAAAATATAGTAATTAAAGAATTACTTCCAGGTTGTATAGCGAACATTAGGTTGCATTTTGGAGGTGTAAGTAAATTCGTTTTACTTCTATAATTTTCGTTAATTATTCACCAACGGTTTTTTTGATAGCCTTTAATATTAGTCTGTATTATTAAAAGAAAACAAAACAAACGAGGAACGAAAATAATTACTGGTCACGTTATAATACAGTTGCACACAATCTTGAAAAACAATAATTTAAAAAGTTTAGGAAAAAAAAGCCTATTTACATTAATAAGCATAATAAATATTATACAGTGAAATATATCTTACTGTCTTACATAAAAGAATTTAGTAAGTCAACAAACTGGAATTCTTCATAGTTTTATAATTTCACCAAACCTTGGAACCTCGGTCAGAAGTTTAAAGTATCTTTTATTTTATATGCACTTTTCTACAAAATATTATAACATGTACGTTATGGTTTTACCATTATACGTTCAATTTAATGCCTACGTTTGTTTTAGTTTGATGCATGTGACGTATATTGTTGAATGTGTACTGCACAAGTCCCGTTTGTTCTCTGAATTTATTGAATATTCTTCAGAATAAGAATATTTGTTTTACTAAAATGCTAGCATATTCGAACATTGTTGAACGTTCTAGAATCTCGCGTAATTCATATAAAAATAGCTTGATAAAATACAATAATAGAATATTATTGTCAGTTACAGTCAGTGTGCAATAGGCCACAGATACTATAATTGTAATTAACGCCTATTAATCGGAAAACTACAGAACTGAACTAAGAACGTTTATAGATTTCGCACATTACAAACCGTTCAATTTCAGTGAATCAACTTTGGACGTTAGTGTTTCTACGAGGACATTAAATATCATCATTGGTTAAAAGTCATCTTAAAAACAGCGTTATGCCAAACAAGCTAGATAGCTTAAGCGAAGTGTGACAATATCAACTCAGAATTAATTTGCTCGTCGTAGACCTGGATTATCGATAAAATATTAAATACTACTGGAACGGATATAAGAATCAGTATCGTCTGTAAATTTGTCAAATGGTTGTGTACAAATCGTTATTCGTAATATTCGTTATTATAAATTGTTGTTTGTGGAGTAAAATATATTTATGCTATAAAGAAAACAGTGTTTATCAAACTTGTTGGTAAATATCATAAATTTCACACATATTAACATTTAATTAACTTCCAAATTCAATTACAGATTATTTGAACTCGTAACACCTAACCCAATATATCAGAGACTTGTCCGAGATAAATTACAATATGTAACAAATATTTTTGAAGCAAAAACATTTAAAAATATATTCAGTGACTTCTTAAGTCATGGAATATTAACAAAAACCGGTACATCTATAAACTAATAGTGACTGTAATTCCCATTTTGTTCGTCGACTATGTCATTGACACTCGAGTAAGGAATCGTATGATTAGGCTAGTAAAATAACAAGTTTGCAAACAATGATTTATAAGCATAAAAAAGTTATAAGTGTGCTACATGTTTCAACAGAACACTGATGTGTCTTCATTGGTTTAATAAAAAAAATACCATGCATTATTTTTATTTTTATAAAATTTTTATTGATTATTAATTCTTAAAGGTTTTTGTTAAAACATTTATTCACCATAACTATTATTAATTTATTTGTATCTTATCTTACTCCTGAACTAATCAAGTAAAATTGTAACATGAAATATACTGTCAGGCATCAGGTCAATTAGTTAAGGCTAAATTCCTACTATCCAAAATTAATCTAAACATAGCTTAAATAAGGGAATCTCAAATGGAAATAAAAGATTAAATTTTAGCTACTTCTGTAATTATTTATTATATATGGCGAGAGTAAATTTCTGGAACAGAATAAGTAAATTTCAGTAAAAAAAGAAAGTATTATATATAAAATATCTTAAAACAGACAGATGCAAAATAACTGTTTAGTAACATTTTGTCTTTCAGTCCATATAATCATTGGCTTTATTATACAAAAATATAGCAAAATCTGTAACAGTAAAGCAATGTTTAAATAATAAACATGCTAAATTAAATACACACTTCATCATAGAATAGCACAATTACATGAAATTTTATCTCAGAAGATAATACCTTATTAAAATATTGCACAGTAGTCTTTAAAAATAGTATCATTGATAGGTGATGAATCATATAAGAATTTTGTTTACCATATGCCAAGGGTCTCATTTGATCAAATTTAGTTATACACCTTATATATTTCATTTCTTTGATATTATTAAAAAAATCAAAAGGAAGATTTTAGTCCTTCATGCAAGATTTATATAACTATTACACATATACCAGAAGTTCAAACAATTCATATTTTCCTTTCCTGTTTAGTTTTAGTTTCCTCTGACATTGGTACATGTTTATTTATTGGTCCATTCCTATTTTCATTGTTATTCGAAACTCTAATAAATAATAAAATTATTTTTCTCTTTTGAATTATCCTGAAAACATTTTGTAAACATTATTGTGCAACCTGTAGATTGTGTAGTAAATAGAATAACTCTTAAATATCAGATTTTCAATTTCCAAATTAAGTTAGCAGTTCAATATATGGTGCTTTTGATTTTTATAAAGAAAAAAATTCTGCTATGTGACTGTGTGCACATGCACACACTGGTGAAGTACTAAACTATTTTTTTTTTTCTTTTGTGGTCAAAGGAGGGTAAAGTTGGTTGCAAATATGATACTGCATGCATAATACTTAAACAGGCATGGGCTATTGAATATTCCACCATGAAGAGTCAAATGTTTTTCTGTTTGTCTAAAACAGCTGGAAAATTTTGTAAAAAAGTTCATTCAAAATGTAAATTATATAACTTTCAAAATATTATTTTAAAATTAAATATCAAAAGCTTAACCCTAAAATTTGTCAATACAACCATACAAACTTCCTTCCCATGAAATTTTCAGCACTTTTTATAATACTTTTGGTACGAAATTGCTTGTGGTTCTATAATTTTGTTGATTATATAGGGTGCCTAACATACACAAAAATTTTAAAAAGTACCATCTATATCACAATTAATGCTGCTAATTACTACTGTTGAAATTCTGTATGTACTTTATATAAAAAATAAATGACTTCATCCAGTATTTCTGCTCAGATCTTTATTCTGTGCATTGTAACAGTAATAGAATAGTATAAAAACAAGTTGGCTATTTGCTGGTTAATTTTAACAAATGGAAAAAAAAAACATTCTAAAATCAGTTTGATGTAGTACCAAAGCATGGTTGGCATCTTTTGAGAAACTTTCTTAATAGTTTTTTAAATATAAATCAACTTGTCACCACACTTTTGAATCAAAGGCAAGCTTTACATTAAATGGAAATTACTTAATGAACTGTATTTAGGACACTAGAGGTAAATTGTGCACTAGCATATTACAATTTATTACATTTCTCATGACAATACATCAATATTTTCTCAGTGGTAATTAACTAGTAAAATAAAAACTAGTGTTAGCTATTTATACATTTTGATAAATTGCATTACACTTTAGTATTACTTTATGTTAAACATGATTAGTCACATTAATGGCATACGGGCACCACACTATTTTCCATTATATGGTTCATTTCAAGGCTATAAATATCAGCTTAAAGCTTTTCTGTATCATAATTTTCACATCAAGTGAGAAAAGGAGAATCTGCATCACTGCTAACAAAATTACTTTTGAGAAAAAATAGTCCAACTGTGGAGAAAAAAGTGTTCAGAGTCCAAGACAGCTATACTACTGATGAAAACTTTGAGGTAAACCTAACTTTTAATGACTTAAATTAAATGAGCAATGTAATTCCACAAAGTAATGCTCCACCCCAAATTAGAATATAAAAATAAATTTGTAAAAAGCAAAATACACAGGATGAGGTAATATGTAAGGTATTGCTATCTACAGTTTACTGAAGACCAAATGAGACCTTTATTATATTGTTTAACATTAATATAGGCCTAAAACAATGAAGTCTATCATCACACTCACACCCATGAGAAAGTTGAAAAGGTGTCCATGATATTGCCTAAGTTCTTTTCATTTAAGTAATTTTTAAATGTTCACAAAATAATGACATTTTAAAAGTATGATATTATAACTTTTTATTCTCTTCAAAACAATAAAAAATGTAAACTTTATAACATAACTACAATGTAAGAATCAATATATATATACACACACACATACATAACCTAGCTATCACTATATAAAGTTTTAATGCTACAAAAAGTATTGAAACAAGAATGTCAATTCTACAAAATCTCGGGTACTTAAAAATTAACTATGTTTATCCCTACTTTGGCAAATCACTGCAATGATGTTAATCTGAGCCAAAATAAAGATAAAAGTTTCCAAATTTAAAGTAACTCAGTTTGGTAGTTTTACTTTTAGTTGCATTAAAACTTTCTACATTACTATAAATAATTAGGTTATGTATACATTGATTTCTGCTGCATGAAACTTAAAAAGTTTTTTTATCATACTTGTTTGTTTCCTTTCATTAGCTATATAGTTTTGCATATACCTGATTCAATTTAAGAAGTCATCAGGATTTCTTCCATCCAAATCTTAAATTTAATTACATGGCCAAAGTCTTGTTTTGTCTATTACATAGACACACACACACACACTAGTATCCTTTTCAATGCAATAAAGAAATGACTGGGACCCTAGATAGACAAGTTTTCTGAAGTGTTTGTTTTAAATTTCACACACAACTACATGAGGGCTATCTGCAATAGCTGTCCCTAATTTAGCAGTGTAAGACTAGAGAGAAGGCAGCTAGTCATCACCACCAACTGCCAAGTCTTTGGCTATTTTTTACCAATGAATAATAAGATTGATCATCATATTATAAAGCCCTCATAGCTGAAATGACGGGCATATTTGGTCCGATGGGGATTTGAACTCGTGATCTTCAGATTATGAGTTAAACATCCTAACCATCTGACTGTGCCAGGCTTATCACTGTTAATATTGAGACATTTGAAAGGTGGATTTAAACCTGTGATTTTTATAGTCCCAATTTCATTACAAACTCTCCTATGAAGTACTACAATACTTAAGTATAATCCCTTTTCGCACATGCAAATGCATACACAATTATTACATTTCAGAACACTTTGCACCAACTTTGTCTTTATGAGTATTTTTATGATTTTTCCATGATGATTAATAAAACTATCATATCAGTTTACCTATAACAATGTAGTATAAAGAAAGTCAGTGTGTAATCCAGCACGTTTACACAATAATATTGCAAAAAAAACACAGTGCAAAAAAAGTTTAGTTGTTTGGATAAATAACAATTTATGCTACAATTTTCTCAAATAATTAAAATTTTTTGAAGTAAATTCGTTTTACAGTTGAAAGTGTAGGTTTACAAAGTATAGAGGCACACAATGTTACATATTGTTTGTGGTAAAAGTACCCAAATGGCAGTGTAGCAAGTGACAAATTCATAGTTTCCTTAGAGATGTAATTTACAAGCAATGCTTTTAATCTTTCTGTCAGTATACAGTTGAAATAAATCAAAACATTTAAGGCTATCATATAGATAGTTCCTGGTAGTTAACTATTAAAGCACATGAAATAAAATATCGCTAAACCAAATAAATGGAATAAGATATTATGGACTCAAAGCTCCTCTCATGCAGTAATTTACCCATGTTGAAGATATAAGCAATAATAGAGTTTTCAGAACTTTTTAGTGTGTGTGTGTTTATCTATATAGACACACACATGTATATTTGATATATAACATTCTGATATTTTACTGCTAATTTCCATTTCCACTGCCACAAACAAAGACTACTTTATCAAATGCTTTACAAAAGTTAACCTTACAAAACTCCCACATAGATTTGGCCACTTAAGAGATAATTTATAGAGTACATCTTCAAAATCTCGATATTATTCAGTATAAACACATGGTGCAAATTCCAATAAATATTATACAAACCACTGTTCTCTAAAATGAACATTTTCAATCAGCTTCTGTAAATATTTTTCTTTGCTTTTACAAAAATCAAACAAAGATATCTAATAAAATGCCAACCATACTATTCATGTAATATTCAGTGAGGGCAGTGTTTCACTCTATTTATATCTTCAGTGTCATAAATATAAACTGTAATTTATGTGAACTAAATTAAGCAAAGAATTATTATTCTGTTTGATATAACTTATCTTAAAAGTAAGCACTTTTTTTAATATGGGGAACTCTGCTAGAGAAAATTACAATGCGTTCAATGCAATCAATTGAATTATAAAGTAGAATCGAAATTCATAAAGTTATTTCCAAATATTTAAGCTATTTTATAAGTAGTAAAGAGAATACAAACATTGTTTTATATAAAAGATTTCGAATAACGTGATTTGATGACATTTTAACTGTTTTGTCAACATTATATACACGACACGGATTACGAGCCTTAACACGCTTGGCCATGTCGAGCCAGGTATAGAAGCAAGGAAAACCTGTAGGCTAAATCATTCATAAGAAAATATTTTATTGGCAGAAGTGATAATTCATAATAAGAGACTGTATACAATAACGTGATGGTATGTATGTATGTTTTTTTACTGCAAAGCCACATCGTGCTATCTGCTGAGCCCACGGGAAATTTGAACCCCTGATTTTAGCGTTGTGAATCCGTAGACTTACCGCTGTACTAGTGAGAGGCATGACGTGATGGACATTTATTTGTTGGTTGCCTTTAATAAGCAGGATACAATGTCGTTATCCTTAAATTTTTGTACAGCGAGTGTGCGATACTTCAATACCTACAGCACAGGCTTCGGAACCAGGGATGGTGTTACATATCTGAGTTGTGTATTAATTTTCTGAGGGGCTTGCCTCCCAAACCCCCTAAAATAAGCTGCTTTTAGCAATTCCTTATACCTTCAATTTTTCATTGCAAAATCTGCATGTCTAGTCTACTTCCCACACCACTGTACAAGATGTAGCATGCAGAACAAATTTTTGTTTTCAAAAAAAATTGTCATGTTAATGTATATAGGAAATAATGTAAATATTTTGGCAAAAGGAGTTATGATCGAAATCCTCTTTGATTGGTCGAATTAACATAAATTTTCTTAAAAACAGCCTTCTGATCAGAGACATATTTAAGATTTCGGCGCCCCTAGGCACAAGGTTAGGTTGATACTTTTGTCGCCCCCCCCTCCGTGCCACAACTTGCACCAAGCATCACCATCACAACAACAGATAAACACAGTTGTTATCAATTGAAATCAACACAACGTTTATTTACCAACACAATAAAAAATGAAACATGAAAATCAATTATCACTAAATATTATTCTGCGGCTGAATATACAGGCTTTCTCCTGGCCTTCTGTTCCGAAAACATGTTT
Source organism: Carcinoscorpius rotundicauda (assembly GCA_011833715.1). NCBI lineage: Eukaryota > Metazoa > Arthropoda > Merostomata > Xiphosura > Limulidae > Carcinoscorpius > Carcinoscorpius rotundicauda. The sequence goes on along the minus strand of CM022405.1, from coordinate 10,431,066 downwards.
ATTGCATCGTCATAGTTCATTCTACAAACAATATCACTTTCAATGGCGAGGAGTGACAGGGCATTTAGTTTATTTTCTGCCATTCTTGATCTCAAGTAATTTTTCACACGTTTGAGAGCCGAGAAAGATCTCTCTGATGTACAATTAGTTGCTGGAATGCACAGAAACATGCGCATAGCAATATCTAGGTTTGGATATACAGTTTGAAGTTCTTTAGCTCGCAGATTTCTGTATACTGCTAACGCAGAAGAGTCATCATTTTGCACTTTCATACTCACAAGATGTGCGCGGAAATGTAGACATTCATCTACGAAGCTCACTTCCAAATCATTGGGGTAGAGTTTCAACAGTGTTCCAGCTTGACTGATGACATCAGTGGGTTCAAGATTTGTTATCTTGAACAAATATCCAAGCCTTGCGTGGATTTCTACATAAGCGGTTTGTCTTCGCTGTAGTTCTGAGCAAAGTCTGTCAATGATCACATTGAAAACATTTACTCTAAATGCCTCTCTGCCTTCTTCCACTGCCTGGGTGTCACCATCTGAAAAATTTTGCTTCCTTTTTCGCTTAATTTCGTACGTCTTCATGCTGGACTTCAACATCGCCTTGTCTTCAAAACGATCAAACAGTTCTCTTGAATCTTTCACAAACTGCAGCAAGGAAGCATAAAGCTCGACTACAAATCCGATGTCCATATCAGCAATTTGCAACTTTTTACTTGCAGCATTGAATCTTTCCAGTATTGTTCCCCAAACTGTGGATAAAATAGCTGTTTCTAGCATTCCTAATTTGGAAAGAAGTCCAGCGGCCTCATTCCTAGCGGCTGGTTTTTCCATAGTATTTCCTTCCATGGTGGTGAGGGCATCAAACACTTGTTGCCAGTTTCTGTTGAGGCTTTGACAAGCACCTTCAAGAGCGGACTACCAAGTGTCACTGAGTTTCTTCAAAGAGAGACTTTCTTTATTTGCGGACAGGTGTTTTTGTAGAATTTTCCAACGATGGGTTGAAGCATTGAAGAAAACATAGAGACTTTGTAAGAGTTCGAAGAATGAACATGCTTCTCTGCAACATTCAGCAGCACACGTTCCTACAAGATTTAATGAATGTGCTGAACATGGGATATACACAGCTAAAGGATTTTTCTCCATGATACGAGCCTGGAGACCACTGTACTGACCAGACATGTTGCTGGCGTTGTCGTAAGACTGTCTACGACATTCAGAAATGTCAAGCTCATATGACTGAAGCAGGCTAAGTACAACTTCTGCCAGCTGTTCAGCTTTGTGGCCCGGATTGGGTATAAAAGTCAGGAAACGTTCCATAGGTGAACCATCAATGTTCACGTATCTGATGATGAATGCCAACTGGTCAACATGGGATATATCTGGCGTCGAGTCCACGCTGATTGAGAAATATTTTGCAGTTTTGACGTCCTTTAAAATGTTCTTTAGAACAAGGTCTGCCATAAGCTGGATGAATTCGTCGCAAGTACTGAAAGACAGGTAAGACGTGGATCCCTTGCCAGCATTGTCATATCGGTGAATGTGATCAGCGAGGAAGGGGTCAAACTCCGCAACTAGTTCTAACGACATCATAAAGTTGCCGTTGTGTACTGAGCCAAACTTATCATCCCGACCTCTGAACAGAAGCCCACATGAAACCAATCTTTTCGCTACAGCTACCATACGAGTGAGTACATTTCTCCAGTATTTGATTTCGTCGTGGAGCTGTATGGCCATCTGAAGATCTACACGTCCCAACATGTTGCCCCTTGCTACTAGAGATAAAACTGAAGACCGATGCTCAGGAGAGTTTTCATGCTCATTCAGCCGGACAGTAGCATTTTTCCAGTCATCAAAGCCTTCGTCAGCCAGTTTGGATTTTTTTCCAAAATCAAATAAACGACAAGGAGCACAAAACAGTCTACCTTTGCTCTTTGAATAAACCAAATATGTCCGCTTACTTTTTTCGCCATTTTGCAGTTTTCTTTCAAACATGCCTTTGGTTACAGATCTGATTTTCTCCCCGTCCTTTTTCACAGAGTTCTTGAAATCCGAGTCATCGTTTTGAAGGATGGCATGTGTGGCAATATAATCTTTTGTGTAATCATCTATTATCCACTCTGCTAGATCTGAACTTACTTTGTCTGAAAAACTTGCTGGAACCATTGACGTTTCAGGCACGCAACCGGCAGATCTTCCTAGGCCTGCTGCTGATGACGTCACTTGTTCAAGCTGCAGTTCGATATGTTCGGGTCGTTCAGATTGTTCAAAACTGCTACTGCTAGGCCCGTCATGTGTATTCCCTCCATCGCTGTTGGTTTGAACACCATCGCTAGTAGGCTGTTCTTGCCTTTGTTTAGCAAAAAAGGCCTCCATCGTCGGTGTCTTATCCAAAACATCACGTGTGTTTTCATTTTTTAACTTTGCTATCTTCCTATAAGCTGCTCCACTCAATTTTCGGCGTATGTTACTCATGACGATATCACTAGAATCCACTGATCATATATTGAGTATTGACAGTGAATTTGTTACTTTCACATCTCAGATCATCAGGATCTGAGTCATTTTCGTGAGATCGAGCTATTTATGGTAGCCGCGTAACCTCACAGAGATCCGTGCCGTTTGACCCCCAGTGATCCTCGCCCTCACAAGAATTGTGCTTCTTGTGGAAGTTTGGACACTGACAATACAATATAACTTACAGTAAGATATTGGGTGACGAGGAATAAGTAAAAGCATAACGAACTCTACATTTTGACACCAATATCGCTTACCACGTTATTATCTATATTGTCGATTATATTGTAAATATGTTGGTGAACCCTATATTCGTCCGGCAGATAATGAGTTTTATGGTAGTTGGTAAAACAATTATCGACTTGCAACCATAAGTCTATAACAAAATATATACGAAAAAGGGGAGCTTCTGCACTACTGATTTATATTACTGCCGATGTATCCATGTTAACGGGTGCTGGGCTATTGACAATCAAATTATAAATTCTAACACACTTTACTATTTCAAATTCTATACTACCAGTAATAAATACCTGTATCGCCCAAAACTATCAAGACCCCGTGCGGTACAACCGCGTCCCCTGGGAGTCAACTTCGTTGAGAGAGCGCGGTCGGCTGCCTGCAAAAACGATTATGCGTGACACCCGCAGCCGATTCCGCCGACGCTCACCTGCTCCAGTGACTGTGCGCCTTTCTGTTCTGGTATTCTGGAGTCTGCCACTACCCCTTCTTTATTCTAACAAATGCCTATAATTGCTAGGGAATTTGAAGGAACTATTCTGTAAGGACTACATTGGAATCTAGACAAACGCATATTCAATCAATCAATTAAAAATAATCAATTAAGCAAAACTGTGAATGATGAGGAAGAATATTTCAAAATATATTTTTCCAGATAATAGCCTGAAGCAACCGAAAATCCAAATTTTCGTATACGCAATTTCACAAAACGTTATTAGGCCATGATAAAATATTTTTTGTGTAGGCGTAGCACACTGAGTAGCAGGTAATTCATTGTTTGGTGTGTCAACATGAGTAAAAAACATGTTGGGTGTTTTGAAAAACACAAATAAATAACTGAGGTGAGGGCAGATGAGTTGATGATGTGGGGGGCGGGCGAGGCATATTAGGTGGGACTCATGGAGGGAAGGTTAGAAATCTTTTAAACTTGAAGCGACCGACCCGACGGTGTGGTGGAATAGTGAGTGTGTGTGTGGGGGGGTCCAGATTCAAGAGGTTATTGGGGCGGCATAAATGGCAGGGGGAATTAATAACCAGGGACTACATTTTAAAATGGTGTCCATTCTTTTTCTTTTTTTTGGTCTAAATTTGCTGCCCCCTAAAATCTGCCGCCCCAGGCACGTGCCTCATGTGCCTTTGCGTTAATACATCCCTGCTTCTGATCGTTTTGCAACGTTCACTAAATAAGAATAACAAGAACATGACGTAAGAGATGGTTAAAAATGGAAGCAATAGATGAACAATCGTGTGTCGCTCAAAATTAAGTTTGTATTCTCAAAATCAGTATGGAGAGTCACACCAACATACAACTTGTTTAAAAGTTAATAATAATTGTCATTATAGTTTATTAAAAAGTTGCTTAAAAATGCATACATATATATTTGCATGAAAAAATACACATACGTACACACAAAAGTAAAGTTACCATCTTGAATTAACAAAAAAGCAATGAAATGGAAAGTGATTATCTGATAAAAGGATGAGTTAATTATTATAGTTTCTATTAACCATTAAACGGTGGCCATCATCAACTGATGCTCCTACCAACAACATTCCCACTGTTTGAGGGTTAACAAAACAAATTTGTTGCTTTCGTAAAGTATTAGACACTGTTACTATTCAAATCAGTGACTATTGTTGTAATGTAAAGTTACACAAGAGTTAACCCACAGATTAGAAGAAAGACAGCTAGTAAACACGATACACTGACAGTTTCAAAGTTACTCTTTTACCAACGAATAGTAAGAATGACTATAACATTATATCGTACCCACGGTCTAAAGGACGAGCACGTTCAGTGACGAGGATTCGAGTCAGCGATCCTCAGAATACGATTCGAGCACCTTAACTACCAAGCCATGACCAGTTAAGAATATGAACAATAATGAGAAATAGAATAAGAACCACGCCACAATCATATCCATCAAGGTTCAGTCATACCAAGATCAATTGAATAACCAGATATACAAGTATGTACATATCTGGATTTCCAACTGATTTTTAGTACACTTGTTACAACTTATAGCATAGGGGATTTTGCAAAATGAGTTACCGTTGACACAAAGAAATAAACGACAGGCTACAACTTGATACACAATATATTCAATTTTGTATAAAAATCAAAGTTGTGTATAAACTATTTTCTAAAAACTCGCACTACACTTCTGAAGAGTTCATATTTCCAGAATAACTTACGTTCTTGTAAACATCAAATAAAAATAAGTATATTAACACTTTATATTTAAAACAATACTTTTATCTTAATTTTACAAAAATTTTAAGCTACGTCGTTATGAAGTTCAGGAGATAAAATCAACAATAACTTGAACTTAGCAGAAGTGTAAAAATAGCATTAAAAATAAACAATTGGTTGTGAAACATTGGTTATTTGTTATGGAGTGTTATTAATTTGTAAGCTAATCTGTATATTGTTAAATCTAGTCAGTGACATGAAGTCTCGTTACGTTGAACACGTTACACACAACGTGAGAGTTTGGATTGAATTTCACGCATAGCAATACAAGGGTGATCTGCGATAGCCGTCCCCAATTTAGCAGAGAAGGCAGCTAGTCATCACCACCCACCGCCAACTCTTGGGCTACTCTTTTACCATCGAATAGTGGGATTGATCGTAACATTATAAAGCCTCCATAGCTGAAAGGGCGAGCATGTTTGGTGCGACGGGAATCGAACCCCTGATTTTAGTGTTGTAAATCCGCAGACTTACCACTGTAGACAACAGTAGCGAAATCTTATTCTCCGACTGCTCTACGAGACAGAAGTTATTGTAAATATTAAAACATATTCTAGCAACACAAATTATAGAATAACCACGAAAATTGATATTCACAAAACCGAGAGTAAATGGTTTCTCATACTTACCAGTGAAAATAAGCATCACCTAAACTACTTCTACCAAACGTAGAAGTATAAATATCACATACGATCTACGCTGTTTTTCATACATTTAGGAATATTAAAAAAAAACTTGAATAAAGATAACATAACACATTTTTCATATGCTGACAACAGCTTCGGTTTATGTAAATATACACAACACGGTCATGTAATTTATGGTATCGTTTACGGAGTTTGATTTTTTTTTATAATGTAAAGCAATACAGGGGATTTCCAAAACTTTGTCCGCCTAAGGGATCTAACTTCGAATTCTGGTGTTATGTAAGCCCCCAAGTGCGATACTGGCACGTATACCTTTTACCTTTGTCTAAAGTAAATACCATGGACAAGTTGATGGTGCCACCCTTCTATAGTAATATGCAGACAGACGTTCGCACGACGAATTCCTGTGATCTCTCTAGTTTGAAATTAACGTCTGCTATTATGCTAAAGGATACGCCCTACCTTCCGGGCTAAAGAAATTTATTCTTCTAAAACATGTTCTTCTCAGCGAGCTAAGTCAACCGATAAGAAACAAAGTTACCCATGCCAGATTTCGTAACCAGCTTAGCATTGCTTCAAATGTGCAGGAATAATGGTAACTTATTTATTCAACGTAGAAAAATAAAACGGTAATCTCTAGTAGAGGAATAGTAAAGGTTTATTAGTTAACAACACCTACGATTTTCCGTAACACAGCTGTTATAAGCAGAACTGAGCACACTAGTTGTCTTAAGTTCTACTATAGGTTTTATTTCATTACAACACAATGTACCTAAACATGTTACTTTTTATTCGAATTTATACATATTATAATAACTATTTTTGTTTTTCTCTCTCGTTATATAATGTATATGGTAGATATTAGCGACCAGTTTGTTTGTTTGTTTGTTTGGAATTTCGCACAAAGCTACTCGAGGGCTATCTGTGCTAGCCGTCCCTAATTTTGCAGTGTAAGACTATCAAATTCCAAGACATAACTTTTAGCCGTGCTCTAACAGGAGTTGATCATTTCGCTAACATTAAGGAATCGGCTAATTAACATACTGTTTTCTTGAAGGAAATCAAATGCATCCATCAAGGTTTCACACCGGATTTCATCATTACTATATATATATAAAAAACTTTCATTAGACCATTAATTGAACTAGCAATAACATTCGCCCAAAGAAATTGTGTAACTGCTTGTTTTTGCGGAAGGCTATTGGGCCTGCACCCTTTTAAATTGTCTTACAGTTCTACAACAATGTACTGGTGCTTGACATTCAATAATGTTTCCCATCCATGAAAAAAAAGGATCTTATTAAAAGTTTAGTGTGTGTGTTTTCTTATAGCAAAGCCACATCGGGCTATCTGTAAATCCGTAGATTTACCACTGTACTAGCTGGGAACTGAAATTTTAGTTTATAAATGAGCTATCATCACTGCATTACATCACAGAGTATACTTTAATATCAATTTTATTTAAAAAAATTTTAAGTCTTTTTCTTGATTATTTTATATTTAAACTTTATTCCCTTTTGTTTATAATTTTTACTGGATAAATCTGAAACATATTTTTGTGGAAATTTCAACTCTTTTATTTATTGTTCAGCTGTAGAAAATATTATCCAGTTATGGCTAGTGATGATCGGTTCAGTGATTTCCGAGATCCGAGTCTTGAATGTATACATCGAAAGCTTAATTGTAAAAAGAAACGAACGTATGGGTACATGCAATATCTACCAACGTGATCAGAAAACTCAAAGCTTTAAAATATAATGCTGCTTGACTAACCTAATGTTCCCTCCCATACATCTTAATTCTCTAAAAATTCTACCCCCACTCCAAAATCGCATCCAGAAACTAGCCAAATATTACCAGATTATCAATACAAAAAACACTTTGACGACGCAATTTCAAACATTAGCAGCAACATTCGAAACATGGTTCATCCACAACCTTTCTACATTTGTAACGACTAATATTTGTGTTAACCATACGTATATCTCTTTTTCTCGTTTCAGGTACACAGCTCAGCCATTATCTAGAAGGAATATTCGGCGTCCTGGTAGCGAAAGTAGAATTTTTGGGGATACCCCAGTTTTCCGCTCACATAAATATTCTGGGTATTAGGCATTCAGGTCCTTAACTGTTGATTTAGTATTACTCCACAGCCACGTACTGTCTTCGGTTCCTTCTGCTCGTTTGACCCACATTTTGCGACGAGTTATTTAAACTTATATCAAGTTATCGTTTTTTTTTCTTTGTTATTGTCGTCTTTCGTGAAGTTATTGCTGAACCACCTTTTATCACGTGCGGGATGAAGAGAAGTAAATTTCTGAAAATTTCTGATTGCACTTCATTTGAAATTTTCATATTCAAATCAAATGTATTAAATTACTATCATGATTTTAAAGATTGACTATTGAGCTCCAGCAATCTTGATTAATTATTTTAATTAAAAATAGAGCTTGCTTACACGAAATTCAAAATTTCGCAGAAAAAGCACTATTTAATAGATAATTTAAACGTCGAATATGCAAAAAACTCGACGAAACAGAAAAATTAAAATGCTTCGAAAATACTACAATTCTAAGCTAACTAGCGGATATGTTATAAACATTACATCTTCATTTTAATTCTCCAATCTTGAGTTTTCTAATTTGCAATAATCTGCTTTCAATATTCTGAAACATATGAACAGAAAATAATGAAAAAACGTTAAATACGAAAAATTAAGTTTTAATATATGCAAGTGTGTTTTCATATTAGATAAAACGGTATTGTTTACTTTACTTTAAAAGTACGAAATCTGTCTTTCATGCGCATTACCAGGATTGCCATTGATACTAACATAGTTCCTCCAAAGTGTAAATTCCAGGGTAAAGTAATGATATACTACAGTGTGGATGAAAAGAAAGACGCAAGGATTTCCCTTTACAAAAACACACTTCATCCAAAACAGCTAAAACAAGATAAAATATTTTTTATGCTATCTTGCTTGTGTCATTTTGTTATAAATTTACATTCTAGTACACAACATTAGGGTTTTCATGGCGTGATTTCGTTTAGAAAGTCCAAAGTTCGTATTCAATATGTTTTTAGTTCGGCCTGTCCTATACTACAAAGTTAAAACAAATATTTGTTTTTATTTGATATGGTTTTAGTAATGTATGGTCGTAAGAAGTTTAGCAATTTTAATATACCAAAATGATGAGGTATCGATTTTGACTGACATAAGATACGAAACTTTCATTTCCCATTATAAACTAGTAAAAACTGTATATTTGATTATGTTTAACTTGCCCCCCAGTGGCTCAGCGGTATGTCTGTGGACTTACACGCTAAAATCCGGGTTTCAATACCCGTGGTGGGCAGAGCACAGATAGCCCATTGTGTAGCTTTGTGCTTAATTCCAAACAACAACAAACAACAATGTTTAACTTGGTTATTGCTCGTTACAGTGTTCTGTCAAAGGAGTTAACGAGCGTTAAACTCCACGTATAAGAATCTATTTAAAACTTCTGAAAATTACATGATAATGGTGTATCATATTGCGGAGGCAGGTTATGTGTCACATAACGATCAAACACATACGTCTAATTAAGATCAAGGGTCAAAGCCAGAGCAATTACTTATCTATTTACACCTTGTGCAAAAATCCAGCTGGGAATTTGAAGATAAAATGTTTTAATCACCTAATCTTAACTTCAGATAAAATGTCTTGAAAAGCAGAGGGTTGTGACATATTATTTGAGGACCAAAGCTAGGTAATTTCGCTCTCAGGGCGGACAATCATTTGCGCTCCCTCTTGTGGGTTCCAAAGGAAACTGTTTCGATCATTTTGCCTCCCCTCACAAATTCACCTGTTTCAGTTAGGGCTCTGTATCGTATACCCTTTTTACTTATTTTCCACTGATTTGCCAAACTTAATTTTTTTACTCTAACAGACACAAATATATACAACATTTGTTGTTATTGTTTTGAATTAAGCACAAAGCTACACAATGGGCTATCTGTGCTCTGCCCCCACGGGTATCGAAACCCGGATTTTAGCGTGTAAGTCCGCAGACATACCGCTGAGCCACTGGGGGGCTATATACAACATACACGAGATAAAACAGAAATTTACTCATTGTCTGTAAAGGTACTGTGTGTAAACGGCACACAAACGCTCTTTGAGTTGACACAGGCATGCACTGAAGTAAAGCAGCGTTAATCAACGACAAAAGAAAAAATCCAAATCACTCGGTAATTTCTGCATGACTGGTTATTTTTTGCTACTCAAGCAATATTAATTAAGCCACTAATATCATAAGAAGTAAAAAAATTATTCGAGTTAAGATAAATTAGTTTCTTTAACAGAATAAATCTAGATTCTGATTATTGTGCAAACTTTGTTTTTACCATTTTTCTTTCAAACTTTTCACTTGGTTTATATCTAATTAATAGTCAAACTGTTTAGTAATAAATTGTCAGAAAAAAGCGGTATTAAGTTAAGAAAGTTGTAATTTCCAAGCTTCTACATTAATTACTCTCAACAAAAACTGTCACAGTTGAAAGAATAGTTAATTTTACCATTCTGTCACTAGAAAAGAATAGTAACTCAATTATTTTCAAAAGACAACGTGTTGGCAGTTGAAAGACTGTAAAACGTGCACTGATCCTCTTGCTCAGTTTTACATATTATAATGTTTGTTCGATAAAGCTTATACCTTCTTGGCTCTTTTCTGTGGCACTATCCTGAAGTGAGGCTTTACTCATTCTAACGGGTAGTATGAAACTTGTACATGATACTGGGAGTTGGTATTTCCCTTCCCAAAATACGTTTATTTGGAATGATCAGTGACGTAGACAATCTAAGAATTATGAGATACACCAATAAAATCTTAACTGGCCAAAATCACGGGATATCTACATTATTTTGAGTAGGTTTTTGTCCTTGTTCCATATGAATTAATTTTTAGAAACATTCAATGAAAGCAGACCAACAGGTAAAGAAACTCTTTGTATATTTATTTTTATTTTTGTACACTACAAAACATTTTCAGAACCTGCATTTTACAGATATTTAATTTCTTTCTGATGAATATCAGTGTGTGCTTAAATACCAGAGTTATTATTTGAACCAACAGTCCAAGATTCAAGCAAAATCGTGTGAACTTTATCAAGTCTAAAAATATATAAACAATAGAAACATGCTTTATCATGATGCAAAATTACACCAAAAAGAAAACCATTAATTCTAACTATAAAATTCTGAATACTGGGGACAATTGTGTACTCGATTATACATACTTGTAATGCACTTAACATGTATATATACACCAAAAATTTAGTGTGAAGCCAAAACAAATCATTACTCATAATAAGTTTCAATTGTGTGAATTTCATAACTGACTATTTAAGTGAAACAAAAATCATACGCTTTGTGAATAGACTATAAGAGATACAATTTTTAAAAATTGTTCCCAAAAGCATTGTGATATTCTATTTGTCTGACATAATAGAAAAATGCAAAGAAATAGTTAGATAAATGTGAAGGTTGTATAAAAATTAAGGTTGGTTCTTATTAATAAACTTTATATTGTAATATTTCTTTAACAATCCGAAACATCTTAGTATTGACTACTATACCCACAACTAATTGGAGATAAGTTGCAGTAGGTTGGGGTATTATTGATTAAAGCACTCAACCCATAATTTATCTTCTGTGAAAGCTGTTTAATTATTTATTTGCATTTTTGAATCATGTCTGGAAGACAGAATATTCACAACACTAAGTTATCTTTTTTGCTTTGTTAACAAACTATTTTTTAGTTAGTCATTTACATGTGTGTATTTCTTATAGTAAAGCCACATTGGGCTATCTGCTAAGTCCATCGAGAGGAATCAAACCCATGACTTTACTAATGTGTTCTAGAGGTAACATCTTTAATAGTATTTAGAGCAAGATCAGTGACGGTTGGTTGGTTGGTTTGGCATTTCATGGCACAAAACAACTAAGCTATCTGCAACAAACATCCGGTAAAAGATTAAAATTAAAGTAAACTTGTTAAAATTCGTAAAAAGGAACCAAAATAAAACAAAACAAAGTTTAACTTTTGAACTAAAAACATAAATAGTGTGAAATCCAATTTTTATATCTAGTTTACAGCAGTAAGAGGGAAAGTACAGTAATACAAGTTGTAAGGGACTTTCTGCAACATAATTTTAATTATCGTAAGTTGCCAGGATGATTAACAAGTAGTTGTTGTTTTGAATTAAACACAAAGCTACACAATGGGCTATCTGTGCTCTGCCCACCATGGGTATCGAAACCCGGATTTTAGCATTGTAAGTCCACAGACATACCGCTGAGCCACTGGGGGGCTATTGACGAGTAAGTTCAAACATTGAAATCAGAAAAATGGCTGTAACATCAAATAACTCGAAACCAGGACCACAAAGGCCAACTTCAGGTGTCTAACGCTGATGTTTGAACTTGCCCGTTAGCCATTGTGGCAAGTTGTAATAATTAAACCTATGCTACAGAAAGTATTTTAAAACTTGTAGTACTTTACTTTCTGAAAACGGCCGTGACATCAAATAACTCGAACTAGTTGTACTTTCATTCTTTAAAAGGAATCACATTAAAAAGATCTAATTTATAAATTAAAAACTTAAACAGCATTAAAAAGATGAATGGCCTTTAAATAAGTAAAAACATTTGTAAGGTGGACAGTGTAAAAATGGCCAATGACACTGTCTAACGTCATGGGTAAACCTTGGGACAAAAAATATTTAAAGTGGTGCAGTTGTAACGACAGCAAGACAGTGAAAGGTGGCTTATTGTGACCCAAGTGTCGCAGAGACAATACATTTGAGCATCAGTCCCAGACAAAAGAAAACAATAAGCTAAAAAACTATAGCCAATGCACAGTTTGGTTAGCATAACTTTCTCTTTCTGGTCCTAACAAAAGCAAGACAGCCAAAGTCAAATAGAGGGTTTTATTTGGAAAAGCTTGTTTTCACGTTGCTCACTCCAAGACAGATTTAGTTGCGGTGTCGGCAAACTCGTTCCCGCAAATACCAACGTGGCCTGGGATCCAGAAAAACTGGACAGAAGTAGATGTTAAAGAGAAATGGGCCAGTCGGTTTTAAATATTGGTGAGAAAGAAAGTAAAGCAATTCCAGGACCAGTAGAAAACTAAGTGAGTCACTATGAATAGTGCAATTTGAGTACTATTAAGCTTCTATGTGATCCAAGGCAAGAAAAATGGCAATCAGTTCAGAAGTGAACACGAACTGTAGAGGGGATTTTGTGTGCAACCACTGAACCACAACAAACCATGACAGAGTCACCTGATTTTGAACCTTCTGTAGAAGGATTGTTCAAAAAATGTTTGCAAATCACTTAAAAAAGGTCACATTTGGGGATTGCAATAAGCCATGTTGGGATCGGCTGACCACTAGATACAGCAATGTTATCCAAGGACAGACCCAATTCAATCAACTGTTCCTAGATACGAAGGCCAAAAGGAACAATGGCAGATTGTCTGTTCAGAAAAAGCATGGTTCACCAAGGAAGGAAAACACAATCCCAGGTGGGATGTTGTGATAAGAATTGAAGTTTCGAAGCATACATTAAAGACAATTGCAAACGGCAAACGGCCAGGGTGGGATTGGCTGACCACTAGATACAGCAATGTTATCCAAGGACAGACCCAATTCAATGAACTGTGCCTAGATACGAAGGCTAAAAGGAACAATGGCAGATTGTCTGTTCTGAAAAAGTATGGCTCACCGAGGAAGAAAAACACAACCCCAGGTGGGATGTTGTGATAAGAATTGAAGTTTCGAAGCATACATTAAAGACAATTGCAAATGAAACAGGTGTAAAGGAGGTTCATGAGACTACATATAAGCTCTGGACTGGAGAAGTGCAGAAAGCCCCAGTGCAGAGCCAGCATCTTCAAGGCTGAGATCCGAGCAAAGCATAGACCAGTGACCCATAGTCTAGTTTTGAGTAAATAAGAGCATGATAGATATTTAGTATAGAACATTAGTCCACTCCAAAAGTGGTGGAAGAGAGGACGTGGAGAATGTTCAGTGCTCTTGTAGATTTGACTCATAGCTGCTTGACGTGTGATATAAAGGTCAGCTTACAGTCAAAGATAAGCCCCAAGAACTTTATCTCAGGGAGATAAGGAGTTCAGGATTGGAGTGAATACTCCATTGGCAGCAAAAGTGCATGCAAACAGTTTTATACAAACAGAAGTCAAAACCATTTGCTGTGATACATTTCAGTAAATGATTGAGTGTAGTCTGTAGCTGTCACTCAATATACCTCATGATCGACGACTGATGTAAAAGTCGTCGACATAGAACCTGTTTGCAACAGTAATAGGGAGTTTGTTCAGTGATGGCATTAATCTTTATACTGCAAAGTGTGAAACTCAAAACACAGCCCTGAGGGACTCCAAGTTCTTGTTAAAAAGAACGGGAAAGTGTCGAACCCAACTGTACTTGGAATTGCCTGTTCAATAAAAAAATTTAAGTCAAATCAGGTGGTCCTTGGTGGCGTACTGTCTGTTTATGACAATGTCTTTTTTCTTTACTGTCTTTATTCGAGTGAGGTCTATCAACCTCAAAGGACCCTGCCCTTGGTCAATTGAGCAAGTGTTTGTTGTTGGAAGAGGATTCTAGCGACTGATAACTTGAACGATTGACAGTTTTGCATATTATGGTGAGAGAAGATGTACCCAAGGAAATACCCATACCTGGAACCAAAGGAAATGGATCTTGGAGTGTTATGTAAATATCATGTAAATGTTGTCAAGAGTGTTATGTAAATGTTATGTAAACAACAACCATGTCTAGTGTTATGTAAATATAATGTAATGTCGTATTTGAATTCCCATATTTATTATTTATAATTCTATATTTATATTATTGTTTCGAGGTTTAAATCGGTGAAATTTAAAATAACATTTTAGAATTAATTAAAATTCATTTAGAAATTTTTAAAACTAAATAGATTGATCACTTGTATTGGCCTGGTGTTTGTACTGTGGAATTCTGGGAAGTTACGCGATATAGTATATAAACAGATGGCGATGCGAGAGAGGAAATCATCCACTTTTACTCGGGTCAAGAAGTTTGTCTTGTTTGAGAAAGTTTAAACTGAATTTGTGAATAGAACTAGATCGACTAAAGCGGTGAAAAATTTTATTCCGTCAATCTTTACAATTCAGTCGGATTACGGATTATATCGAAAGTCAATAGGAATGGGACTGTGAACTTTTGTTTGAAATTACCCATTCAATCTTCGAAAATTTCCCCGTGGGACTGAATTCAGTGCCTAGATTGGAACTTTGGATTTCGGATTTGGACATTTTTTCTGGATCATATTATTAAGCACAGGCCAGTACCTTTTTGTATTGTAAGTTGTTTTGATGGTTGAAACTGGATATCTATTATTGCCATTGGATAATTTATTTTGTCTCTTTCATATAGGTAGATCATTATAATAAATTAAACAAGCTGCTATCTGTGTCTTTCTGTTGCGTTCAGTCCGCAATAAAAAACGTAACAGGAGTTTGTTAAAATGTATACAAGAAAAAAATATGGCTGTTAACGTTGATTCATCAACTTTAACCATGGAAGTTAAAAGACTTTTCATTTGGTTTGAAAATGATTATTTTGGAGGCACAAGGAGATCTGTCTGCATTCTCACTGTAGTAGTGGGACAAAGTGCAGCAGCATATGCCCAAGATGAAATGGTGGACGGTAACTTTCGAACCTCAATGTAAGTAATGTTTTGAATTGTCTTCAAATGCTGCTCCTCTTTTTCTTCCAACTACTTTGGGCAAGAACGAATTAGGATGGGTAAAATCCGTTGCAATTAATGCAATGATGGTCTGTTTCACTCATAGTCATCACGATCTTTGCCACTGCAACAAGAACACTCAAGGAAACATGACATGATGCCTTCAAACGACCAAACTGCTTGCACTGGAAACATCTGAGAGGATTTGGAATGTGTGGCTGTACCTTGTGATTAAAATAACCTGTCTCGATGGTGGCAGGTGAACATGGTGATATAAATGTTAAAATGATGGCATTGGTCGGCATCATAATTTCATCTTTGCATGTAGAGATATGCCTCACTCCAGAAACTCATTGGGTGGAGAAATCCAAGAGAATCTAACTTAGGGATGTTCTTCAAATCCATCACAACAATAACTCCTCGTGATATATTCAAAGCAGCATGGGGTGTAACTGCAATGGGTATATCCCCAATCACCTTTAAATATAAGGAGTTCACTGTGTTTAGATGTGAATGTTTCCACCAATGTTACCAGAGCAAACCTTTTTAACTGGCTTTGGAGAGCCAGCAAGTCCCTCAAGTCCCTTCTGAATAAGAAAGGGAGATATTTGCCCTAAAGGTTTGTCTAAAAGAGAATGTAATATAAGAAAATGAGGTACAGGTGTTACAGATGTCGAATCTGCTGCTCAGAATCTTCAAGATGTGGTCATTTACCTATGGACTGTTTTTTCACTATTTTAAGTTTTTATTTGGGGGATCCATAATAGAAAAATGTTTCAGTGCACAGAGACCCCCCCCAACCATGGAGCCCTATGAGGGGATGCCAAACAAGGACACTGAAGCAATGCCAGGGTTTTGTAAGAATTATACACAAACATCAGCATCAGATACAATGTCCACAATACCTATTGAGAACATCTAACACTGATACTTGGTTGGCCCTAACCCAAGTGGACCAGAAGGTCACACCAAAGCTGCCTGTTTAAAGGAATTCAAGGCCAAAGTGGTGTGTTAAGGTTGGACCTCTTTACCACCAGGATCCCTTCCTCCCCTTCACAGGTCATCACACACGACAAACACGTGGGTGGATGTTTAGATCCCAGAGAAGGTAAACAAAAACAGAACCTTCCCTGAGAGGTCCCCTCACCACATTCAGAAATCCACACGGAGAAAGTCAGTGACAGAATGTACCTGACTGTTATCTATGTTGTAAAGAGCATACCTTCACAACTTACAATTATTTTCAATAATGCATATAATAAATTAAGTATGCATAAGCTAAAGATCAAAGTTTTATTTCAGTAGTTTTAACACTTCCACAAAATTAAAGATGATTTTCAAGTAACAAAAATCTGATTTTTTTAGTTCTTGGATTAACATAGCTTTCTATAAGTATTCTCAATTTATTAACATCTGGCATAGCATATGATTGAAAGTTTTTAAAATTTTAAGGGTACCGTACAACAAACTTTAAATAGATATACTTATTTATTTAAGGATATTATATAGTTACCTTGTCTGTTCTAAACATACAGAGTAGTATATTATGTGTTAGATAAACTAATGAGATATTAGAAAAACAGTTTCAACACCAAAATAATAGTTCATTGGTTGTTTGGCATTTATTGGCACAAAGCAACTAGGATATCTGTACTAAACAACCAATAAAAAAAGTAAAAATAGTTATTATAAAATATAAAAAAAAAATCAATCAAGTGAAAATAAAACAATGTCCAAAATTTGGATATAATTAGTAATGCCAATGTCCTGTGAAAAAAGCTAAAAACACAAGGAAGTTGGACAATGTCACCATTGCTAATGATACCTTCCAACATCAGGGGTAAACCCATTGGAAAGATGTCAAAAATGGTGCTGTCGCTCATAGTCATAATGATGGTATGACAAAATATGGACTACTGTGACTTGAGTGTCACAAAGGCCACACATTGATGGATCACTTAGTGTTAAGAGAAAACAATGAGTTAAAAACTGTGACCAATGTGTAGACTAGTTAGGGCAACTTCCTCTTTCTGATTGTTACAGAAACAAGACTGCCAAAGAAAACAGATTTGATCTTATAAAGCTTGTTAAGGTGTTGTTCACTCTAAGTCGATTGCCAAAGGCTGTTGAATGCAAACTTTACATAGCAAATATGTAACAATGTTCAATATGAATACAATTCATGTTCAATATTGCTTTCATTCAGATAATAATACATACTGCTGAATGATACCATCCAATTTCCAACAGTTATTGTGTAATATCTGTCAAAGAAGATGGTGGATCACATTCAAATAGTTATTAAGCTAGCTTCCTAATCAAAAATCCATAAAAAGATTTAGATACCATGCTGGTCACAAGTATGGAAAAACAGCTACTGACAACTACATTCCTGGAAGCATATCCAAACAATGTCTCAACAACTCATGCAATGTAAGGTGTATTTACATCTTGCATACAGATATTTCCTTCTCTGAAGTATATGTTCCAACTTAACTCATCCATTTTGTTAAACTTCATTTAAGGAAGAAACTAACAATGCTTGAATTGTTGACTGTGCTTCCAGCAGTTGTGTGCAAGTTTGATCACAGCCTAAAAGTGCTGGTACATAACTCCTTTCTATGCCACACACTTGAAATATTCATTCAACTCTACCTGTCTCAAATGGTTTTATTTACATTTGATCCATGTGATCCTATATTCAGAAATTTTGATAACACATTCTGATATGTATCCAATATTTGGTGAGCATCATCATTTCCTTTTGCACATACAAACTTAAATTATCCATTTTTACTTGACTTGTATCTCAGGAATCACAAAGGCATTATAAAAGGATTCTCAAAGCATAAATAAAATTTAAAAAAACACTGAAAAAGTGAAAACCACTCCCTAGGAAGGATCTGGTTTGAATAAGGCACCCAATTTATTCCTATGTTAAAACCTTCAAGGACATAGTAAGCTGGCAACCATGTAAAGTGGTTGTGACCCAAAAGAGAAGCTTTATGGCAAGAAATTAATAAGTTATTGAGAGATGAAATACCTCATTGTCAAATGACAGAAGAAATAACAGAATTATCCAAATTGATGATATTCAATAAAAACATGACAGAAAAAAGTGGCAGGTGTGTTAAACTGCAAAACATCTGGAAAATGTTAATGTGAAAAAGACTGCTCCTCTTGAAGACCAAGCACCAGTTATGGTAGATTCTCCAAAAATTCACCCTTCTCAAACAGTTACAATTAAGGTGGGAAAAGAAGGATTCTCCGGCTAAAGTGGGATAAACTGAACCACAACAACAGGAAGAAATTCTGAGATAAAGGAAGATGAATGGATAACTGGTCATAATACACTGATCTGCCAGAGGTCATCAAAGGGGTTATAAGTGGGCCCATCTAGAGGAGTACAAGATTGTACTATGGCTAGAACAGCATTTCTCAATTACCAGTCTGTAACAATCACCTTGTTAATCTGTTGAATTTTATTAAAACAAACAATTAAAAACTTAACGAAATAACCATATATAACTTACAATGGTTTTCATTGTACTTGCATTTTAGTGATCCTTAACAGTTTATGAAAGCAGCGAGTCAATCTTTGCATCAAAAAGCTTGAGAATACTGGGCTATACAACACCAAAGAAATAGAACTAGTATTGTAGGAATAAAAAGGCACAAACCCCTTGAAAACCAAAATCTTTGTATCTCACAAATGAAGAGAATCAATGAGCTCACAAACTTCCAAATAAATCATACAAGTAATGACACTAGAGAAGGATATACCTCCTAGAACGAGGCTAAGAGGAGCCAATCATCAATATAGATGTACAGATGCACATCCAATAAGTGCATCCCCTGTGTGAAAGCCCTCAGAACTTAGTTAAAAACAGGCAAGGTTTGTGCACTAAAAGACAGAGAAAGCAAAGATGTACAAACTCTCACAACTCAAAACCAAGGGTGGATTCAAAACAAATAATCTCTGGACAGCTTGATAGTGAGTAGGGGAGGAATTCTGAGAAGGAGCCATAAGAAAAGTAGGAAGATCAATGGGACCCAACACAGCTAAGAAACCTGTTGGTGCTTGTTGGATCTGCTCATTCATTAAAACCACAGTGAGCAGAGATGACTGTGACAAGCAGTCAACTCAACTTCCCAAAGGGTTAGGACCTCCCCCAAAAAATTTATAGAATAAAAGGCACCATACAGAGTTCTCATAGACAAGACTAAGGGAATTAAACTCCAAAATAATAACTCCAAGAAACAAAAATCACTAGGCAATTGCTGAAGAAGAATTAAAGATAGCATGAGGAACAGGTTGATGCTACCTGTAAAGCTGTTCAGGATCACAATGCAAAGTCTCAGAAAAATGGTTAAAGAAGACAGATGGCTAAAACTATTCACGTGTAAAAAAAATGTAGACAAATAAACTGTGGTGGCAGAAAGAGTCAAAATAAAAGAAAATGTTCATGGAATGAGCTAAGGAGAAAGGATTAAAACCAAAAACCACAGAGAAATAATATCAAGAATAGGAAAGACATTCCAACTGAATATCAACACAAAGTAGACACAGGAAAGAAACACTTATATGTATTTGTTAAGGTGAATTATATAAAGTTTGGAATTTAAATTTATTTGCCAGTTTTTGAGAAAGGTCTACAAAAATTTCTTTGCATTGTGGTGAGAGGGGTTGGAAAAGTGTGAATATACAAATTGTTTTTTAAGGAAAGTTTGTAAAATATAAAAGTGCAGTAAATTGGAGAATAATTTTAGTTGCTAGAATTTTAATGTTAGGAGTCCAATATTATGAATAAATTAAAGGTTTATGGGAAGATAAAAGGTCAGACTATCATATAATGGAAATTACAGAAACTAGGTTAGAGAACACTAATATAACAAGATTTATGTTTAAATTATAGGTTATAAGCCATTTAACAGAAAAAAAGTTTTTAAAATAGTGTGTTACAGGGGCTGTGTGTCATGAATGAGGTGTAGCTGATAGTGATTTGGTTTGCAACAACTTATATGCAGAGAGTAAGGAAAGGTTGTTTGAAATTACATAAGCTGGTTTTCTGCAACACATTATTCAAGAACCAATATAGAAGGAACTTTCATTTGAAATGTAATGTTAACTACTAATATCTGCTAAAGACTGATCATTGCATTATTATATTTGATATTTTCCTACACTTTGAAATCGAGAAAATTAACATTTTTCTTCCTAACTTTCAAAAATCTAATTTTGAGACAATGAGACAAGATTTAAGTTATTATGGTAATGACTTAAAAGGTGAAGTAGAAAAATTTGAAAATTAAAAAAAAAGGAATGTTAAATGGTTTACTATAGATGTAAAGGAGAAAATCAGGTACAAATATAAGAAGTTTAAACTGACAGATAAAATGCAATATTTTCAGAACTAAAATAGCTAAAAATCTGGTTATAAAAATTAGGTTTATACTGTTAAAACTAACTGAAAGTTTTTTACTGATGTTGAAGAAAAACAAACTGTGAAATGAGATTGGATGTTAACTGAAAGTCTATGGTTGAATACTCTATGGTGGAGCTTTTGAATGCCCTCTTCTGTTTTCACAAAATTATTATTATATATTAGAAAAATTCCTGACTGTGCACATTCAATGAGAAATATTGAAACTGTCCCAAAATAACAATATTAATCACTTGATAATAAATAACAAGCTTAAAAGATTAAAGATAGATAAAACACCATGACAAGGCTTTTTAAGGAGGTCAAATATCAAATATGCAAGCCAACCTCTATCATTTTTAGTAGGTCAATAAACAGTTGATAATAAGAAGTGTCCTGGAAATTACAGTACAGCTAATACCATATATATATAGTGGAAAAATTCTACCTGAAGAAACAAACATTTTTCAAAGTAATTTAGTTAAATATCATACATGAGAGCCAACACAAATTTAATAAAAATATATTTTGTCTTAATAATCTTAGTTTCTATTAACTGAATTGTAGAAATTGAGTGGATATAATGTACTTGGATTTCCCAAAAAGCTTAAATTTTATGTAAACATGCCACACTGAAGAGTAGCTGTGCAAATCACAGTGGTCTTGGTAAAAATCAGTTAATTGGAATAGGGTGTGGTTAGGTGGGAGGAAACAAAACTCATTTACAGAGTCCAATCAAACTGGATATTTTAGTTACCAGTAGTGTTTCTCAGGAGTTATTGTTTGGGTCATTGCTTTTCTTATTTACATCAGTGATATTGATATAGACGTAATCAGAAACTTGGTGAAATTTGCCGACAATGAAGAATTTTGAGATAGTACAAAATTACTTAAATCAACCGGTAATTAGTCAGAGATTTAGTTGACAAATAATCTTTAACCCTTACATGGCAGCCATCATCAATTGATGCTGCTACCTACAACATTTCTGCTGTTTAAGGGTTAATTATATTAAATGCACAGTAATACATTTAGGTGATCATACACTTAATATTGACAAAAACTATTCAAAAGAAAAACTGATGGAAAGGAACTTGCGTAATGATATAAAAGACACTCAAACTATTAAGATTTCTCTATTGCTTGTAGTAAAACTAAGAATTTTACAATGTACTTGAAACATATTGATAAAAAGTTTAAAATAACAGTTATCTCTATTTAAATCACTACTGAGGCCTCATTTTGGTTTTTCTATCTGACAAGGGATGTTATCTTGTTGATAAAGGGATTTCAGATGATGGATTCTAAAATGATTCTTGGATTTAGAAAGGTTATTTTAGGAAGAAAGATTCTGATCTTTCCCCAACTTATTGTCTCTTGAAAAAGAAAGGTAAGAGATTACCATATTGAAGCTTACAAAATCATATGGAGGATTTATATCAATGACATTTTCACCAGAACCATAATAACTAATATAATTTTTTCCTAGATTTTCATTAAAAAGTCTATCAAAAAAACAAATTGGTTAGAAGAGAAAACCCATTTTTAAAAATATGGTGATACAATTTATTACATAAACATTTATCTCATAGTAAAAGGAGCATATACTGCACTCTCTTCAGTTAGCATACCTATATTATTGTTAATAACTAAGTTAACTCGACTTTATTCCAGTTCTCTCTGAGAAAATTAGATACTTTGGTTTATTAAATGTCAATTTTCTAAATTGTGTTAGATGACATTTGAAATTAAATTCCAACATTTTGTTACCAAAAGAAATTAATCTTTTATAATATTTTAAGGTCCTCCTCAGCCTCTTATTCTGGAAAAAACAACAGAATCATTTTAGAAGTTGTTTAATTATAAGAGCTAGATTAGTTACAGGTCTTTTACACAGAAATTTGTAGCTTAAGCTGGCACCTACAATTAACAATATGGTGACCAGATATCCAATTTTCCAAGTATACATTACAGTGTTTTGGGACTAGCATGTATCACAGATCTACAAACACTCGTAACCCTTATAATACTCAAGTTGTCTTCAGCTGTCAAACAGCTATGAATTGCTCAAATGCATAATGCTGTATATATAATATTGCCATTTTGTGAAACATAATTTTTCTTCTGCAGCTTTCACAAAAATCACTGAGTATGAAATTAAATATGGGTTATTTATTAAATAAAACCATTCCAAATTACTATTTGAAAACCTACGTTGAGCCTTGTGTTTTTGTAAATCTGTAAGTCTAATTTTGGTTTTGTTACCTTAATAACAATGGTTAATATAATATTAAAATTTTCATATATCAATTTAACCAATTTTTTTATTGTTCCATTGAAAACTGATTAGTATATTTACATCCATAATGAATCACATTATTAAAATACTGGCATAAACAAGTGGATAAAGAATACTACATTGCAAGTATTTCCTCCATGATCAAAGTTGTGGGTAATAAATGAGCTAGTGCCTGCCACAACTTCAACCTGAACACAAATTTGTGGAAGTAATAATCGTGGAGTTACAAATACAACATACAAATATACACACACAATGTAGAAACAAAATCCATGGCTTATATAATACTAAAGAAAGAAATGACACAAGTTATAAAATATAATGTAGCACAATGCAAAAATAAATTTTAGATGTTATTCAACATTAAAAAAAAATTACACAATTTTAAATGAAAAACATATGATAACAAAAAAACAACAAATATACACTAATTGGAGCTAAAGTAGCTCAATCCTAAACAATGGATGCTACCTCTAGTGAGCAGTTCAAAATTAAAAACATTGGCAAATAACTCTAACAACTTTGGCATAACTAAAAAACAAAAAAAAATCTAATAATCACAAGACTGAAAGGGCAAGATTGATGATAATGAGAATTAAACTCAAGTCATTCAAACTCACATGGCAGCAACTATCAACCAGGCAATGCTGGTTCAAAGCTATAAAAACTTGATTTAATAGTGAAAACCATTGAACAATCATAATTGCAATGATTCATAATAAATCAGTCAATTTGACTTACTTCATATCATCACATAACTATAAAAATATACATACTATACTTCTTACCACAGTAAGTTTATCTTTATGAAATTTTGCAAACATTTAGTAAAAATCGTAAGTCTCTTTTACACAAAACATTTTCAATAAAATACTTTACCAGAGATTTGATTGCAACTTTACGAAGCCCTTATTGCATTATTGAATCAATCTGAATGAAATGCAATTTTCATGCTAAGCATAAACATTTTTTTTCATCTGAATATTTCCATACTTCATTCGCATAATCTATTACATGAATATCAAAATCTGCTTTGGTAAAACTTTACACATTTTTTTCTACCTTAATAATAACTGCAGCGAAATCAAAAACTTTTATCTCTTTATAATGACTAAGATTTTAACAGAAAGTTAACATTTTCCTTATCTTGAATTATTTCAGATATATATTTACTTTTCTTCTCCACTAAGAACTATTACTTCACATGTAACTGCATCTACACAAACTTTGAACAAAGTCCAACCCCCGTTAGTGGCTCTACATATTATCCCAACCTTTGACAATCATTATAATACTGCAGCTTTTCATTTCAAGGAGGATGACACCTCCATGTATGATAAACTAGCAATCATTATGACCACTAGCACATAATCATAGATTTGAAATAAATTTTCAAATAAGAAAAACATTTACTTCATCACTTAGAGCTAGAATCCCACACTGAAAATGTTGGAGGGACTGGCACTGATTAATTATAGACATGCTTCTTTTTGAAATAGCAACAAAAAGAAAAAGCCCACAAGGTATAACTTTCATGAATCCTGGGATTGCCTACTGGAGCAGTACCAGCAGGAGACCACATTCTTCTCAAGCAGGAAATACTCTTTACTCAACTTGTTATTTATTCAATCATATATTACAATTAGGTCACAGAGACTTACTATGAAGGACATTAGTTAATTTCAGTTTAAATGGTGTCATGTTGCATGGGTGAGCAGGATGTAAGAATATGTATTATGGCTAAGGCATTAAGATGTCCCATCTTGGTGAAATGTTTTAGAAATATTGTAATGGCATGTAGAAGGGAGAGCTCATACCTGTGTCCAAAGGCAACTCAAAGTCCACCTACACAGATGTATCAAACAGTAATTGCTTGGATGATACATGGCACACTTCCAGAAAATATTCCAAAACCTACACCTCAAACAATGGTAGATCCTGGTCTCTTACTTGGGAAAGACAATTCACAAGTGTAACTTTTTATACTGTCATCTCCAGAACCTCAGGACTGAGATCTTAAGGGTTCCACCATGCTCTATCACAAGAACAGGGGAAAGTATGGGATACGATATGTGTTGGTGAGAAAACAATGTGTACAATCATGTAGAATTGAGTCCACAATGATAGACAGTACAATGGGTTACTACAACCCAATGCAGCAAGCACAAGTATAAAGCAGGACGACACCTGGAGCTGTCTTTATTTGATTATTTTCTTTGTAATGGGTGTGAAAATAGCCATGTCATATATAAAAATGTACTGTCAAAACAATTTTGCAGAAAACCTGTTCTCAATTATGCATATTGATAAGGAGCAGATGGGTTTAATTTTTTCTGTTCTCTCCAGCTCTATGTAGACATCAGACCTTTAAGTATTCCCTGTAAGGCAACACAAGCTCCTCAGCAGGTTCTGATGGCCCCAAGCATAAAAAAATATAAGGTGTGGTTCCTCAGGTAACATTTGATTTATTGAATCTTGCCTCCTCCATTTTTTTTTGTTTTTTTTCCTTCTGAGGGACTTTAATTCTGATAAAATGTGCACAAAAATTATTGTACACATATGGAGGTGCCATGGAATTTATGAATGATATGGAAAAGAATAAAGAACACAAAAGAAAAGGCTAATCACATTAAGAGTCTCTGGAAAGACTAAAAGAAAATGAAAATTAGAGGCTCATAAATTGTCAAAATTGTAAGCAATAGGAGAAGAACATGTTACATTTAGCCCACATACTAACATGTAACATCTCTGAAGGTCAGAATGAAAAATGGAAGAGCAGCTGCAACATGCTGAACTGGTGAGAGTAGATGGAAAAATCCACCCAGCAAACTCACTCACTTTAGAATATGCAGGAAAGAGTATGTGAGTCTAACCAGTTAAAGTAGAAATGAACAAGTTCCAAAACGAGACAGTCTGCAACAATAAAAATAGGCAATGGCAGTTTCCACAATATGTCACAAAAGACAATCAGGATATGAACAAACTATAAAACAATGAAATAGAAAAGAAAGAGGTAGAAGAAAACATTTGATCACCCTCTTGGACAGATTAAGTCTTTGAAAAAAAATGATCTGGTCCCTATGACAGTGTGTGCAGAAGTAGTCTGAAGCATAAATATCTTAACAATACTTACAAGCAAGGAGAAGAAGAAAATACAATTTAAAAGACAAATAATGCAAGGAATAGGAGGTCAATGACTTAAAGGGGAACAAGTAAGAGCCGTAAGAACCACATAAAGGTCCCAAGTAGGAGAAAGAGACCAAGCGAGTGGGGGGAGGAAGGAATTATTGCCTAGCAAAAAGTGGAAGATTATCAATAGTATAAACAAACAATGGACAGTATAGACAAGCCCTAGATTAAAAGCCAATTAAAGAGTGTTTTTCTTACAGGAAAAGCCACATTGGACTATCTGCTGTGTCCACAGAAGAGAACCAAACCCCTGATTTTAGCAATGTAAATCAGTAGCCTTACTTCTGTCTCGAGGAGGAATGCCAGGTAAAGGAAGGAAGTTGTGAAGAAATAGAGTTGCTTGATTGAAGAAAGTGATAAATGGACAGTGAAAGTAAATAGCTCATGCATGTTGATGAAGGGGTGAGAGTACAAAGCTAATAATAGTGAGAAAGAAAATTTCTTACATCATGCAAGGGACAGAGAAATCACAGATATGAAGATGAGGGCATGACACTGATGTAAAAAGTGGATTACTAAAGTGACAGAGAAGAAATTTCCAAAGTCAGAGTCATAAAAGCACAGATGTGAGGGATTCCAAAAATGGAAGAAAAAAAATTGAACAAAAAAGTTAAAAAAATGCAAGGACCAATATGTGGAATACATCCAGTCAAGATTAGAAGAGTATTCTGTCACCAAATACAAACCCCAGGATTGTTACTTGCCAAAATGAATACAATGATTATCAGCCCACAAAAAAATCCAGAGCAAAAATGTACAGGACCTGAGAGATAGTGCCTCCCTGGTAGTTAACTGAAAAAAATAGTCTAAATAATCATTACTTGATGATTGTATAACTAGAAGTGAAAAAGAGAGCAAGCCCAATAGGCTGAGTCATTTCAAGAAAGTTTATGTGCAGAAAATGTTCCTCTGGAGACCAAAACCTGGTAAAAGTGGTGGTGTTGAGAACTACTCCAACCAGAAAGAAGCATGAGTAAAAAAATGCAATATGGTCTAAGATGCGAGTGTGATATATCCTGGAATAGCTTGGAGAATTCAAACCACCATGGCAGAAGAATGTATAAAATATGGTAAAGACTCAAAAGAAGATAAAGAAATACAGAACTTGTTCCAGTAATCACCAGACCCCATTAATGGTGATAAGAGTGTACACAAATGAAGCAAATCAGGGCTTGAGGAAAACAAGAGCCCCCAAATGCAAAACAGAAGTTCCTTGTAAACTAAAATATTCAAGAAAGGAGCTAAAGAAAACCCCCAGATGAATCATGTGCTAGTGCTCACAGAAATTATTGCACATGGAGGTCTTATCAACCTAGTATTAGTTAAAATCTATATCACTGTAATAATTATATCATAAGTTGGCTGTTACATGCAAGATAATAGCTCTTAGTGATCCTGAATTATATAACTGCTTTATTGTTATTGTTTTGAATTAAGCACAAAGCTACACAAAGGGCTATCTATGCTCTGCCCACCACGAGTATCGAAACCCGGTTTTTAGCATTGTAAGTCAGCAGACATACTGCTGAGCCATTGGGGGCATAACTGCTTCACCTCTTTTAGTTTTATTAGCTTACAGTGCGATGTAGACCCTCTCACAGCACATGAAAACCAACATATGTATACAAATCAAGTTAAAATGAAGTCATGCTATCTGCACAATTATCTTTAGTTTTAATAACAAATAATTCCAAAACTTTTTTTATTTTACCTTTTTCATTTAAGTTTTGATAACTAACCTAATTTGTTTCTAATGTTTACATTTTAGTTACTTTTATGAAATATATGTAATAATACATGGAAATATGCATAAAAAACACAAAATGTAGCACATGCTTCAGCATTAAGAATAATCTGTGCTGGATTAGTAAGCCTCATTTTTTTTCATATGCATTTTGGAACACAAAAGATATATCAGACACTAGAAAAATATGTCCAAAATTAGAATAATTTACCTAGCTTTCTAAGGAACCTATAAATATGTTTAAAAAACTATTACAGCTCAGAGCAATTACTTTGTTCATGTTTCTGGAAATTGCTAAAACATGGGAATGTGACAGGACAGCACAATGAGTTTTGCTCTTTTGACAGATTATAAAGATATATTGAATATATCTGCTTGCCTTAGAAACTATACTGAAATTACAGTAAGATGGAAGGAGTTTGGTGGGTTTGACAAATGTATTGGTATTTCAGTACACTGAGAAAGTAGGAAGTATTTTATATGTTCAACTACCACTATCTAAAGTTTCTGTTTTCTTAATGGATGGACAGTGAAAACCACAAAGGAAATGAAAAAAATCAAAGCAAGACCAAGTATGAATGCCATATGTGACACATAGTAAAGATTAAGCATTTAAATAATTTCTTAACTTTAAAAGGACCTATTTAATACTACAATGATATAAAGAATTGAATTAGAAACTGTTTTGTTGCAAGGCTGAAAAACAATAAAATAAAATTATTACCTGGGAGAGTAAAGTGTCCTTCAAAAGTATACAAGTGCAGTCTCAATAAAATTATTAAATTTCGAATGTAACTGTAAAAACGAATGCAACATGTGCACTTTGATTCATTAGTTTTGATGTCAATCATAATTTCGATTCTTGCTTGGATAATTGGTACAAACGGGAACAGTAATAACAAGCAACACTAAAATTAAATAGCTAATTATTTTCAAGATAGTAAACAACCGTAATTTTGACTAATGGATTAATCTATGTGGCATTTATTAATGTAATTGATTCTCACAAGCCGATTAATTGAGTTAATCATTCAACACTATTGACAAATACCAAAATGTATTGAGACATAGCCCTTCAACACGTTTCCAGTGAGAATAAAATGACGATTGCAATATACCCTTCTCAAGGTAGAGAAGGGTTACGCTTACTGTAACTGGACCAACACTAGAATGTCAACCAAACGTTATCGTGTGTTTATTCACATATACGAGTCCACCACTACTGTTAAATCCGCTTATTATAAGTGGGATGGTGGTGGTGGTTTTTTTTTTCAAAAGTAAATTTAATTTTTGAAAGCCATGCATTTGTTTTGCGTTTATTTTCTCAAATCGCTTGTTATTATCATATTTTAATAGCTGACTAACACACAGTAAAACGGTTGTAGAAGTGGTTCCAATTATTAACTGGATTAACAAATGACTCACATTATTAGTTTTAGAATCACCCTATTCCCACTCCTGTTCAATTAAAATCACACCCACGATCGTGACTTTTCGGCCCCGCCAAATTGACGCATCCGATGTAACAATCAAGACGCACAAATCGTCGTTCTAAGGGTAGGTAATAAAAAGCACATAAATACGCTGTTTTGAACACCGTGCCGTACGTTTATGTATTACGGAACATTGACTTCCATTGCGAGCAAATTTCATAATAAATACTATCTAACCTCAAATTATAAGGTAAAAAGTTTATATCATAATGATCATAATAGAAATAGCTGTGTTGTTTTTGCTTATCCATGACAGAATTTGAAAACGCTAACAAGATGGTGTTCATTTGATGCCAAGAAATAAGGTACCTTATTTTGAGAGAGCTTGATGTGCAGGTGTTAATATAACTCTTTGTAACTGTGAGATGACCTTGGAGAACTCTCTTGTTAATTTTAATTTTTGTAAATAGCCAAATGTGAAAGAGTTCAACTATGGCATTTTAAACATGTACATACTGTCATGAAAGTGGTGCAACAGCCGGAAATAATACGTTGTTTACAGAAAATTTGGGGAAATCAGTTTTTTCACGGGCAGTATTAAGTTATTTAAATTTATCACCAAAGAGCAGTTAATCAAATTTGAATTTATTTTATCTCGCAGCTAATAATAACGTATTAAAAGTATATAATTGTATATATTATTCGAAGTACAGCTTATAATTTAAAGTTCAACAGAAATGAATGAATTAAATTTGAATTTCGAGCAAAGCTACAATAGAGCATTTGCGTTAGCCGTCCCTAATTTAGCAGTGTAAGTCAAAGAGGGAAGGGCAGCTAGTCATTACCACACATTGCCAACTCTTGAGCTACTCTTTTACCAACGAATAGTGGGATTGACAGTAATGCTGTACCGTCCCCACGGCTGAAAGGGCAAGCATGTTTGGTGTGACGGGGATTCGAAATTACGAGTCGAACGCCCTAACCACCTGACCATGCCTGTGGTCTTTAGAGCTCAACAAAGCTCACATATTAATGTGAAACGGAAGAGTAAAACCTTAAATACTAAATGTTGATCTACTTACCCAAATTTGAATGTTGGTCGTTTCTATTAAAACGTATTATTAATATATACAATATTTCGTTGTAAAATATTCTGTCACTCAGCGAGTTCTTTTTGAATTACCTAGTAAAAGTAATAAGTCCAATCCACGTAACAACAACGAATCAATTTATTTATACAGTAACATTTGTAAAATAATATATTCATTTTGACACAAGCTGTAGGCTTACACGTCACAAGAAAGCGAACCAAAGAATGCATAGCTTTCAAATAGTTACTTGCAAACAAACAGACGAATAACCTTCACTGCCTCACTCATTAACTGGATAACTGTGACTACTGGTTAATTCAACGATTTCTTCAATCTCTCATTTATAATCATATTATGCGTAATTTCTAGATAGTGAAGTGCTTTCTCTAGCAAACATCTAAATTAAAACAATGAAAATGTAGCTGACAATAATATATCATATGTTAGTGAACAGTATTTCAACAAAACTATCTTATGTTATTACCAAATAGAATTAATGTAGTGCATATATATCAACTATAACTACTATTTATCTAATGTGTTTTGATTGAGTCTATTTGACAACTGCATGTTATGAACAAGAAGTTAAGGTTACAATATACTAAAGTATATTCCATAAAAAGGGAAAAAACAAATTTTGCTATAAAAATGAATCAAAAGCCTACTGATCCATATAGTAATATTTCCTGGTGGTGTTGTAATAAACAAAAAAAAGGTTATTTTTGTCTAACACACAATGAAAATAAATACGTAATAAGAATATAGTTGTATAATTTAAAATTGGCATTTTGTTCATTTAAAACTAACTTGTTCAATCACTCTGCACTAAAATTTCCTGGTATACAAAATGATAACCAAATTCATAACTATGATAAACTTATTATTTTCCTCTACTTTTAACAAAGAGGTTTGCTGTTAATTATATGTCCCTTTGTACTACAGTGACTATACCCCTTATGTATCCAGATATTTGTTTATTAGAAAAACATACTTAATTGTGAGTGTACATTCTATTCACCATAAAACAATTGATTATACATGTCTTTTCTTTTCACCAAATATAAAATTTAAAAAAAATCTGCTACATTTGAAATTCATTTTTGCAGAATTAAATTAATCTATGAGAATTCTTTTTGTCATTTTCATCATCTATATTTTTGTGTGTCGGCAATAAGAAGTGCGAGATGCGCCTATACCCGATTTAATTTTATCACTCATTAGGACCTCTAACAGTCTACCCTCAAATTGAAATTATTTTAGGCATCACTAGAGTAAATTAATCTAGAACTGAAAGTGTTTGACCTCCTGAGTCTAAAACTGTAATTAGATCAGAATGGGTAAAAAAAAGATGGAGCTATGAGCTGAAAGTCTATACTTGAAAAAAACTGTTGAGATGTACTATAAACAACCATGACCCAGCTAAATATACAATCTGTGTTGTAGAGGCCCAATGCATTTTTTGATTGGTCTTACCCTCTTCTGTCAACTGCTTTTACCCCTATACAAGGCTTCATTGGCATAGATTTTGTGCACAAACCAAATGATAATGGTATAGGAAATAATAGCTGTGAATGTTTGCCCCTGAACGCGAAAGGTCCACTTTTCAAAAGCACTCGGGTTCTAGTGTTATTACCTTCAATCAAGACTTCTTGAACCTATATGCTTTGACATCTTGAATGGTAATGATATATACTATTCAAAATATTTTTTAGTATTTTGTAACTTTAAGTAAACTGTGGCCAGGAGAAGTTTTAGACTTAGCATCGGGGTGTGATTAGAGGGTTCTTCCATGTATGAGACCCAAGACAATTGCCCAGTTTTCACAACAGGCAAGACCACCTAAGCCTGCAGCTACTCAGTAAAGGCATTAGGCCCCTTTTTTACATATACTTAAAATTTTAATTTTGGTGAAATTTGTACTATAATCATGAAACAGTTTGTTCAGTTGGATAATGTTGAACAATAAATATATACTTACAGCATATGGCAAGTTAAAAGATACTAAAAAACCCACAAGTGATTTTTAGCTCATTATGGTTGTGTTCATATGAAATTATAAACTCAGTCCCAAGAACAGTATAACTTAATTCACAAATCCAATAACACTTATAGAAGGCAAATTATGATTTTAATTATTACAACGTTTTGACCCATAGCATCTGGTCGCTATTAAGTGAAAAGCAGTGAAAATTAAGTTTCAATTATTTTGACACCAGTTCACTTTATAACTGTAAAGGCAAAAAAAATAATTAATTAACTTGCTACTATTTTAGATGTTTTAGAAACTGGAAACCCTGATTTTTCCCTTAAAACATCAGTTTTTGATTAAGCCTTTTGCAGTCACTTCACCGCCATGCCCCCCCCCCCCATTGGCGCAGAGGTACATCTGAAGGCTTATAAGGATAAAAACAGGATTCCGATACTCATAATAGGAGTATCACAGAGTAGCTTTGCACTTAAGTAGAAAAGAAAACATGCAGTTGTACTGCCAAATACAGAATGGTGTCACCCTTTCACTCAAACTTTGGCGTGTTTGATACTCACAGTATTTAATCTATGTTAAACTTTCAAATAACATCAGTTATCACATGTGGCTCAAAACTAGAAGAGGCTACAAGATAATAATTATTGACAAAGTTTTCAACAAAACACCTCTGCAAATAAATTTGTTTGATCTCGCATATTCAAAAGTTTATACAGAAAAAAAACAGTTATTTGCAAATCATATTTAATTTTTCTTGATATCTAAATGTGTGTATGTTTTTCTTTTAGCACAGCCACATCACACTACCTGCTGTGTCAACTGAGGGGAACCAAACCCCTGATTATTGCAATGTAACTCCAAAGATTTACAGAAAGATAAAACATCAAATAAGATAGAAAAACATTGTTTTAAAGAAATACAATCTGCCAATTAATGTTTCCCCTAAGTAATTACAATAAACAAATGTATAAAAAAGTTACTGGAAATAATTAAACACAGCAATTTAAATAAATAAATATGAAGTTACAGAAACTTTAGTCCTTCAGTTGTATGTTAGATATATTCATTCTATCTGTTGATGGCTTGAACAGATATGGTACAAACATGTAGAAAAATATCTGTTTTTTCAATAACTAATTGTGACATAAACAATGTATTACTTTTATTAATTAAATATAACAATATATATATATGAGAACCAACCATCAATATTTGTTTAAATCTGGTGTATTTGTGAATGTATTATTCTTAACTTTGTTTAACACAAACTGTTGTTTATTAGGAGACATTTCTACTAAGGTAAATGAAATGTTGATCAGTATCTTCAGAATGTATCTTTATTCGCTCTATATTTCATTATTACAACTTTGTCACACGATATATTAATATCAGAGAACTTCACTAGTTTGTTGGAAGTAATTTTACTGATATGCTGACATTTCACTAATTTGAAAACTTAGTTTCAACTGGATTAGTGAGCTTCTAGGATAACCGGTAGCTTTTACCAGTTCTGTAGTAACAACATATGAAACTAATAAGGATACATTCTGTAGTTACAAATCATGCTCTTATTTAACTTAACAAAATTATTATTGAATGTGTTTTGAAAGATAATTTTCTTTCCAACAATGAAAGAAGTATTCAATTAATTGACACCTGATGTAAGCCTATGGTCAAACTATTGGTTTTTGAAATCATTTCTTTTTTAAGGAAATAAAGTTTATTAACTTAATATAAAAAGCCGTTTAAAAAAGTCACTAAGTAATGTGTATTTTCATTATCAAAAACACAATGGTTCTAACAGTCTTGTGGAAACTTGTTTGTAATTACACTGCACATAAACATAATACTTTTTCATGTACAATAGTTTAAGATTAAAAAAGTACCCTAATCTCATATTATTGTACCCAAAGATGTCCAACATATTAAAGGTTGGGTTATAAGAAAATATCTTAGAAAACAAAAAAAAGATGCAAATGAAAAGATGTTTTGTGAAAATAATCAGTTGGTTGAATGTTATCAATTACTGAATCCAATGATTAATCGATTAACAAAATCCATTAATGACTTAATCACTGAACTATTACAGCAAAAGTTCATCTTCTGAATATCCTTTCCATCAGGTACATCTTTAATATTTGATTATGATACTGACAATGCTAATGCTTTCTCCATCATACATGGTGTTGTCACTTTATACAAAATATTACTTTAAAGCAAGGAACCCAAAATAATAAGTATGGTGAATTTTGGATTACGTTGTATTACAGAAAATTTAGTTTCAATTTCTCTTAAGAATACTTTCATTTCTTTCATTTCAAAGTAGCTTGTGTTTTCCTTCAACAGATAGTTATGATGAGTAACTATAGTTGGGATAGCTTTTTCACATTATTCAATCTGTCAAGCTAATATTTTTTGGTTACTTCTTACATTTTTAAGCATACCTCCAGGACTACTGAGAGCAATTACGGGCTTCAGGGTAGAATTGGTATGTATCTCAGAATGGTTGGTATGGGTATTAACACCTTTTTTAAGAACAAGAGAACAATGTTTCAACCTTCCTAGATCATCTTCAGGTTAAGAAAGACAAGTGTTAATACCCATACCAACCATTCTGAGATACATTTTTATTTCAAGTGGGTTTCTTGCCCCCTCTCACCAATAACTTTTGAAATGATGGTTTGTTCATGGATAAAAGATTGAAGATATGTATAATACTTGCTTAAATGATCTGTATTTATTTGATACATTCAGTAAGTATATTTGATGCTCTTATGGGATCTGTGGTGGGAAGTGAATCCTAAGAAAATATCACTGGCCTCTCTGTCCTCTCAATGGACCTGCACACCCTGTATGGGATATACTGATTGTTATTTAGGTTGATTATATGTCAGCATAATCGAGAAATCATTTTTCTGTTTCATAGTCTTTTCAAGGAGATAGTAAGTGGTAAAAGACAGGTTAGGCCCACTTTAAGACAACTATTTTTTTTGATGGGGTGATTGGCTGATAAGGAATGAGTTGCTGTTGGCAATAATGGAGTCCCACACTTTACATGAGTTTATAATTAATTCTGAAAAATTAAAGGATGGATTTCAACTTTTATTATTCTTCTTTTCACATGTTTTGTGTTTCAGACTTCAGAAACAATTTCAAGTAATGCAAGAGATACGTAAATTAATGCCCCCACTAATGAGTTTATTTCTGTGGAAGCTTAATTACTTAACATGTATAGTTTTATAAAAATTCAATGACCTGATCAAGAAGGTAATAGAAAATTGTACAAGGTTTACACTCTCCTACCTCTTTTCTTTTTAAAAACCTTAACCAAAATATTTTATGCATGCTTCCCAAACTCTGATAATACAAATGCTAGGTTTCTGATAAGAGCTAATAAAATTAACAATGTCTCTCTTATTCATAGCAGCTCAAAACTTATGGAGACTATGCTGAAATGTGAGTAAAATGTGTAAAAGTATTGCAGTTGGGGTGTGGTGCATAAATAGGTTTGTGACCTGAATACCCTCAAAGTAAGGAAAAACTTTTTAGTGTTTAATCATTTTTAGCATTTTTATAATCACAATACTGGAGGTAACTGAGGTTTTAAAACACCACAGATAAATTAAAAATAAATCACATTCATTTTACTGTTTAACAAAATATGGTTCCATAAAATATGTAACAAGTGGTATTACTAGATGCATGGTGGTGTTGATTACCAGACTTTGCCCACATCATTATCAAATTGCTTCAATGTGTCATTGACACTGCATTAAAACTATAGCCATTAGTTCCTAGTGCATGTATTTAGACTATTTTATATGACAATACACAAAAAATTAT